>JAOWBP010001760.1:79589816-79600972 GCA_028571105.1 Tragopan temminckii | reverse complement strand
CCGCCCTTCCCCACTGCGCCTGCGCCGGGCGGCAGCGCGGCTGCGCCGGCTCCGCTCCGGGAAGCGGCGGACGGGCAGCGCCGAGGGCCAGAAAGGAGCGGCGGCGAGAGGCGGGCGTTGCGTGCCGGCATGGAGGACGACGCGCCGGTGATCTACGGGCTGGAGTTCCAGGTGGGTGCGGGCGGCGGAGGGTCGGTTCGGCTTTCGGCAGCTGCAGGAGCCGCCGTGCCGCCCCCTAGGCCGCCGGCGGGCTGGAGGCCGAGCTGGGGCTGCTCCTCTGCCGCGTCCCTCTGCCGCGCTGCTCGGCGGTGTCCGCGGCGTGCCCTGGGCAGGCGTGCTCCACCGGGCTGCCGGCCCTTCTGCTTCCTTGTCGGCTTCGTATTTGCTTCTCCAGCAGCCTCTTCTTTTTTCGTGCTGGGCCGATAAGATGCCAGCAGTCTCCAGTAGGTTCTTCTAGCTGTTTTTTCCCTTTCCGAATTTATTTTTCTTTTTTCCCAATTGGCCTTCTGAGGGGAGAGCGTGGAACTTCGTAAGAAGTTGTGAATTGTACTCGGTTATATCCAACTGCAGAGCAACGTGGTGTATGTAGGTGTCTCTTGCTGTTTCCCTCTCCCTGTGTCTGTCCCCCGTGACAGATTAACCCATAGCCTTAGAGCTGTTTGCAGGGGAAGCCGCACGACAAGGCAAAAACTGCAACGCAGGAAGTTCCATACCGCCACGAGGAAGAGTGATGGTGACAGAGTGCTGACACAGAAAGGTGGTGGAGTTTCTTTCTCTGGAGATATTCAGGACCTGCCTGGATGTCTGGCTGTGTGACCTGCTGTAGGGAACCAGCTTCAGCAGGGGGTTGGGCTAGGTGGTCTCCAGAGGACCCTTCCAACTACTGTGGTTCTGTGATTTTTGGCTATAAGGATGGAGCCCCTTCCTGGATTGCCCTGCTCTGACTTATGAACCTATTGATCGTAATGGAGAAATACAACCTCAGTGCAGTTCCTACAAGTTATAGGGGAACACTCAGTAAGGTGGCTGGGTAGATGAGAGCGATGCCTTCCCACAATAAGGTTTTACTCAGCTGCTCTCTTTAGCAACAACTGCCCTACTCCTATTGCTGTTACAGCACTAATAGGAGGGGCTGTATTTCTTCTGCAGCTCACAGAGCAAAGTCTTCATTCTACAGTCAATTCAATAATATAAAGTAACCATAAATGCATGCCTACATGCATTTTTTTCATTACTAAAATGCTTATGGAAAGTGTCCTGAAAGTGTATGAATGTTCTGTTTATGAAGTTTGGTGCTCTGTCTACTGAAGTGCATGCTCTGTAATGCTGACTACACAAATAGGTCTGCCTTAGAAGAAAATCTGTTTGGTTTTTCTCTCATATAAGAGCTGATGTGTAGCACTGACCAGCACCACAAGTTAAATCTGAAGTCTGATAATATGCCACTGTTTTGTGTGTAGATTGTACTTAAAGATTAACAAAACTTAAATCTTTCTTGTAGAATAGAATATATCCTCTATTTAGTAAAATTCATAGCTTCTTTCTAGGAGGTCTTATAATGACAAATTTCTCAGAAATATAGGAAATCTAGCCTGTCTGCTGCCTGCTCATGGGCCTGCACTACTCAGCCTTTCACATCACACATCTCTTGTGGACCTCTTCCCTTCTGCAATCTGTGTAACAGCTCTGAGGGGATTGAGAAGCAAAAGCACTAAGGTGGTAATCAAAAAGAATTACACTTAATTGAGAGCATTTAGAGAGGGGATGGGGAATAAGAAAGATGGTTTATGACTGCTTCTTTCCAGTGCACGTGTCAGAAACACTGTGACTTCAGAATAACTTTTCAGCCTGTTTAAAGAATTTTTCTTTTGTTGCTTAAGTCTGGCTCTTTATTTTTTTTACTTTCAGTTACTGATAATCTTTCCTTCAACTCTATGACAAGCTTACTCAAAGCTGAGATTTGAAATGATAAAGCGTTTATAGAGAGGAAGGAATCTTTCTACTTCTATTATAAAGAATTATATGTCACAAACCCAGGGCATCTAGAAGCTACACTAGAGATTGGAGATTAGTCCAACCTGTGTTTGGCGCCAGGAGTCAATAACAATCTGGTTTGAGCTACTGCCTGAGGAAATGTGGCTGTTGTAAGTATGTGTTTGATCTGCTTCAATGTAGCATGCTTTTTAAGTTGAAGAACGTGAAGCTAATTCCTTCTATCCATCAGAGTTAGCAGATATGCTAACTCACTTGCAATAAAAATATTTCTGCATAATTTCTGGTCAGTTTTGGGTTTTTGTTTTTGGTTTAGGTATCAGTATAAGTAAGGTAGATTAGAATAATGTGCAAATACTATTTTTTTTATTTGGTTTTCATGAAAATATGACCTAATGGAATAAGAATATCTTAGTTGGCAGAGCCATATCACTCATGTTTCAGACGCGTGAAAATGTAAATGAAATATACAAATCCTGAGCCTTTGTACTAGCATTTAAGCACTTGCTGTTTGAAACAATTCCATTTCCCTTGTTTTATCAGATGACTGCAGACTTTTTCTTGTGCTATTTATACTGTTCATATTGCCCTCAAAATGTGGTCTGTTTTTTCTTTGCTGTGTCTGTGAGCAATGTGAACACTGCATAAACATGAAAAGTATGCATCAGTTTTAGGATGTGTGATTCTTTCATAATTTTTTTTCCCTCTGACAGTGACTCACCATAGTTCTATGTTCCAGCTGTAGTCAAAATGAAAATAAATGCAGAGGAATAGATAATGGGTGAGAAGCCACATGAATTGAGGACTAAGTGATGTGGCTGTGATCTTTATGATGAATATGAGTCAACAACAGTAGCTGCAGAACATTTCAGTACAGAAGGGTTGTGCTTCTGAAAGGAATCTTAGGAAGCTTCACTAAATAACCTAAATTATGAGAGTGTGGTAAATGGGGTCCCACCAGGAAATGCTTCTGTGCTGTTCCAGTGACAGAGCACTGGCACAAGTTGCCCAGAGGCAATGCAGTTTTTCCTTGGAGATCTTCAAAAGCCACCTGAATGTAATGCTGGGCACTGTGCACTGAATGTCTGACTGGACCAGGTGAACTTCAAGGCTCCCTTCCCACCTCAGCCGTTCTGTGACCTTGCTATTTTTTTGTTACTGAAATGATCTGCTTCATGTATTTCCAGGTTGGAGTTGGCTTATGTTTGCTCTCTAACCTAGAGTACGCAGTGTGCTTACTGTTTATTGAATAAGCTTCATTTTCAGGTGATCCATAGTTTCTTTCAGTTTCCTGTTGTTTGAATATTTCAACGCTGACGTTTTAAATAGGTGTATAAGCACTACTGAGTGCCTGGAAGTACTTTACAGGCCTTACTTTAAGGTTGGCTGGATGTGTTTATAGCCCTGGATATGAAGTATGTGGTGGTTGCTTTTCAGGACTTAAGTGTGGCACAGTTTCAGTGCCAACTGTGGTTCTGGAGGAAGAACCTGTATCTTGATTTGTTCTGTAATGATAAGCAATCCTTGGTCCATACTTTAATTTTCAGTTAGTTGATGATCATATTTGTACAACTTGCTAAGACCATTGGTTTAGAGCTTTTGCCTGTTTGATGGAGTAAGGTGGCTCTTAATTTCCATAAAGTAAAATGAGACTTTACAGTAGATCTTAAGGCAGTACAAGATACTAACTGGCATGGGGTTGGCCACAGGTCTTGCACAGTATGTGTGTATGTTTAAAATTAGTATGTACTGAGAATAGCTGTAATGATTTAGTAGAAAGCAGGTATAGATTCATAGAAGAAGAAGGAAGGGAAGGGACTTTCCAGGGAGTTGCGTGCCACTTGTGCAGCCCCCAGGGAACCTCTGCATCCTCTCAGGCTCAGCGATGCTGCCATTATGGGAGGTGCAGAGATTATGGCTTGTGTTTGCAGTGAGATTTTCTTCTTGGGAGAGCCTTTTTAATCCCTTGTGGGATAGAAGAAAGTTGCCTAAACAGCTAAGATAATAATCTGATTGTAGCATTACTGATGTCTTTGGAGAATTTAGTTTGAAAATTGTATTGATTCAAGAAACTGAATGATTATGGCTGAGTAAAATTCCTACTGTTTTCCTCAATCATTTTTCTTTCCCAATGTTATTTGCCTCACGAGCACCAGTCCTGTATATTGTAGTCCAGGCTGGAAGGATGTTCTCTCATGAGTTTTTGTATCTGTCTCCCCCTTTATGTCCCTTCTTGAGGGCAGCATTTCACCTGAGAGGGCATCATATACAACTCCAGCCAAATATATTATTAGATTCAAAGACTCAATGGAGAGGAGGAAAAAAAAAAAAAAAGGTATATGACAAAGCTCTCTTAAGTAATCTTCTGAAGATCTTAATGCTATTGGACTAGAATTGGACTAGATGAATAATACTTCTTTAAAGACCCTTAAGCAGGATCGAAGTAATATTAGGTATGGTACAGCCTAATGACAGTGTGAAGCTACAGTTATGTGAGCTTGAAGAACTCTTAAAGATATTTACCTTTAAGCTTCATTGCAAGTGTACAGTGACAGTGTGAAAGTGGGATTTCTAGGGATGATTGTGCTGTGCAAGGTTTTGTGCAAGGGTTGCTTTTGTAGCTGGGAAGGTTTACAGAACCTGTCAGCCTGTGCAATAGGGTCAGTGCACTAAGTGTGTTTGTGGTGGGAATTGTTATGCTATGAACGAGTTTGAGAAAGCAGCTGTCAGAGCACTGAGGGTCACCTGGGCATGTGTGCTGCCAACCTCTTCACTGATGGATTTGCTGCAGCTTTTTGCAGCTGATGGTTGGAGAGTCTCCTGCTGGGAAGGGAGAAACAAGGCTGTCCTATCTAGGTAAAGATCAAAGTGTACCTACTTGAAAATGGAAAATAGGCCAGAAGGCAGGCATAATATTTATGCTGTTATCATCCTGGGGCTTTCTTGAGGAGGGAGGAAAAAAACCTCTTGATTTTTCTTTTTTTTTCCAGATTGGAACATCAGCAAAGCCAACCTTTTTCTCTCCTGCCCTTGCAAGGAGCCATGTATTTCTGGGTTTTGAGCATAAGCAGGTGGTCAAATGGCTGCCTTCAGATTTGGGGACTGTGAGCCAAATGTGATGTACATCTTTTATTGTAATTTCACTGCTTGATAGTACAGACTGACTATATTGTTTTCAAATGGCACCTGTAATACAACCAAAATAATTTTTGTAGCTCATTTAATGCAGATATTCAAATATTCAGGGCTGTATTTTTGTTTGCTGCTGTCAGACCAGTGCAGTGTGTCAACTAGAAGTATGTGCAGCAGTAGTATTGAGATTACTCAAACCACTTTTTTCTTGGCACACGAACAGCCTAAATAATAACAGTCTAATGTGAATTTGGTTAACGGAGAAAGCGGAACTGAGAAAGTTTTGAGAGAAGTTACATATGAAGTGCAGATGGGGTGCATTATGGTTCCAAAACAGCCTTTTCTATGTCTTAGACCAGGCATATCCAACCTGCAGCCTGGCACAGTCCATCCTGTGGCCATTCCATGCCATCATGGTGGTGGCTCAGCTTTGGGCACGCACCCATTGCTCAGCAACAACAAAACCATCAGTGCACTATTAATGCTGTTTGAGCTCCAACCAGGGCACAGGGAGGGCGTGGTGCAGTGCCAGCTCTAGTTGTGGCAAGTAATTTTATGCATGTTGATACATTGGCTAAGCGCAGTCCTGTGAACAGTGAAAAATACACAGTCTTCCCTTTTTGTAGAGGAATTTAAGAATAGGTTTCAAGATTGGAAAAAAAAAAAAACAAAAACAAAAAGAAAACATCAATTTTTGGTATATTTGCAACTACATTTTCATTTGACATGCATTCTATTTTAAAGTGTATTTATAGAGTTGCAATCAGATATTCAACTTCAAAATCTGACCATGTCTCAGTACCAGACTTTTGTAAGAGAAAAATATCCCTCGATCCACAGTCATACCTTATTTATGTTATTGATTTCTGTCAATAAAGAAATTTGTGAGCAGCTGTTGTTGAGGATGAAGCACAGGAGAAGTAAAGTTTCATAAGTGTTTGAGCACCTTGAGAATTGCAAACGCTTCCATCAGAGCAGCCTGATACATGCATTAGTTTCATAAAAACAAGGCCAAATATCCCACTAGTTTTGTTTTTACTGCTCTTTTTTTTTTACTGTTTTAATGAAAATATTAAAAATTAGAATCAGTTTTGTTACTTGTATACATTAGCTATGTAATACAGTTAATGAGGGTTGCTCTAAAAGTAATGCTGCCTATTTTATTATGTTGGCCCACGACATCACAGGCAGATGATGGTGGTATGGCAGTAGAGGTCGAACCATCTCACCTTTATTTCATTACATTTTGTTACTGTGTGACAGATGGTAGCAGAGGGGCAGTCTGACAAAATAGTGTCTGACTTGGAAGTGTGGAGTGTGCAATTGAATATCTCCATGCAGAAAAAGTGGCATCCACTAACATTCATCTGTGCTTGCTGAATGTTTATTGAGACCAAACAGTGGATGTGAGCACAGTGAGGTGGTGGATGATGTTTCAGCAGTATTGACAACAACAGTGGGTCACCTCCACTGGTGCGGGTTTTGATGAGCACGGCATGCAGGCTCTTGTTCATTGCTGGTGAAAATGCATAGCTAATAATGATGACTGTGTTGAATAATCTAGCATATCCATTGGGTAATGCTAGAACTGGATTTCAGATAATGTGTGAAGTTAGTAATCTAAGCTCCTGTTCTCGAGAAAAAACTTACTTATGCCTACCTTTAAGTAACTTGTTTCTACCCCATCCTGTCTTTTTGTCTCTGTCCAAGGTGCTGCTCTTTCTTGCTGTAGGTTTGTTTTTTTTTCCTTTCTGCTTCTGTAAAGGTATAATTTTTGTTCAAAGTTCATTCACAGCTTGCACTTCTGCTGCTAAAAGCATAATAGCTTTACTGTCTTGGGGACAAATGATGCATTATGAATGCTGTTTATAATTTTAATTTTTGTTCACATTTATGTAGTTTTCTCTCTCCATATGTGTAATTTTTGGCTCTATAAAGCACTTCAGGGTGCGATAGATGAAAATGCCAGTTCGTTATGCTTAACTAGATTTTTTGTCTCTGACCCGTACTGAACTTCAGTGTGATCATTGCTGTAGTCTATTCAGTTGTATATCTGAGTTCAGTCCTTACTTTGAGGAGAAGAAAAAAAAAAAAAGAAAGTATTTGAATTTTGACTGTACTATAGCAGGTGCTCTTTTTTTTTTTTTTAACATGCCATGGAAATGATGTTTCTAATTTGTGCACAAAATAACATGTTATGGTATTCTTGTACAGTATTCCTTACACTGGAGTCTTAACGTTGTTTTCCTTTGTTCCTCCTCCAAACCCCTCAGCCTCTCACACGATCTCTACCTCAACCTCACTTTTTCTTCAGAATGTTTTTTTACCTTGAGAGAGTCTGTGTAGGCAGAATAGCCTGTCCTAGACGTAAGATGTAAAGGACACTGTTTGGGAACCCCTCTGGAGCATAGTGGTGCTGTATCCTGGATCACCACAACTGTTTCTCACATCTCTTCTCATCCATAGCTACTTCTGTTTTCAGAGAACATGAGGTGGAATTGATAATTGTTAGATTGTTTAGGTTTTCTATTTTGTAATTGTGTACATGTAACCCTTAATTTTGTGGAACAAATCACTTGGAGAAACTACGCGTAGGTGTGGAGGCCACTGGTTTCTTCAGCTTCCTTGACAGATAGTACTGAGAAGTCTTCGGTGTTTACTTTTCAAAGGCAGTATCTGTTTTTGTGTCAGCTGGATGGGGTTTTTGGCTGTATGTTTCTGAACTTCCTTTAGGCTGTTAAGGTATTTGGGAAAGTTCGTCACAGTCAGGTTGCTGCAGTATTGCTCCAAATTTTTAAAACTCTAGCTGGTTTAAGCCATGCAGGTTTCTTCACAGAGATTGCTGACGGAGGTTTACAGTGAATGTGAAGTTTGAATGTGTAACCAGAAGGTTCTCCATGAATCACAATATTTTACTCTTTCCTTGATTTTTTTTTTTTTTTTTTTTCCAGTCTTAGATGTTCTTTAAAAATGAAGCTAATTACTTCATGTAATGCCATGCAGCATGTCAATTTCCTTGGTAAATAAAATTTTAGTATTTTCAGTAGTAGACTGCTTTCAGATCTATATGCGACTTAGTGTTCTGTGGATAACTAGCTTTGTATAAAAGGTTTTTATTGGTTTAGATTAATGGATACTCATTCTACTCTGCTTTTTTATTTTCAAATTGCTGCGATTGTGAGGAAGGATGCTTTTGTGTAAGATATTGGGCGCTCTTCTAGACTCTGCTCAGCTGTCCAAATGCAGAGACTTTATTCATCACAAGATTTCTGCTGTTGAAAAAACATTTTGTTTTTCTAAATGTAACTCAGAGTAGACAAAATTAAACATATATTTGTCCAGGAAGTACGTGACAGTCCATCATAATGCTATTTATTTCAAGATTCAGATTTTCCTTACTTGTCAACAGCTGATGAGTTTGAACTCTATATTCTGTGGAACCTGTAGTTCTTTATGACAGACAATAAACAGTAATCTGAAATCTTATTTTGGGCACTTTGTATCTAACCTGATTCATTCCTGAAAGCAAAAAGGTTAGATCTACTTGAACAGCTTTAAAAGGGGTGAGAAGCTTCTTTGTTTTTTTTATTTCTATTCAAGTTATTTGGAGGCCTCTTCTGCTCAACTTGCAGAAACAGAAATAAACTTGTTTGCTTGAAAGAGATACATAGCTGTTGACTTACTTCCAATGTTATATTCAAAATAATTGAAAGGAGGTTTGAAATGAAAAGCAGGTCTCTGCTAGAGATCTGCAAATGTAAATTCTGTTTAAGGCAAAAGCTTTTCTGCCATCTTTTTGGTGAACTTTTTTTTTCTGTCAATTGGAAACACTGTCTAGGCTTGTTGGAGATGAGTGCTGCATAAATAGGAGAGCACAAACAAATGAGTACAGATTCACACTGATCTCTGATCTACGTTTGAGTATGTTTTGAACACAAACTGCACACTGAATTGTGTTCCTTAGTGTTTTTTTCCACTCATGTAAATGTTGATCTACTAACTTACACTTTTTAAGTTCATTATGTTTTTTTTAACCTCTTCTGCTCAATCTGGAGCAAAATGTTGTCTAAATCATTTTTTTGGTCTTGCGTATCACTTATGAACTATGTATGCTGTCTATGGAGTCTGGAGTACTTTTATGAAAAATGATTTTGCTCTTATTGTTGCTGCTAGACAAGGACTTAAACTGTTTTGCCTTATGTAAGGAAAATCTTTGAGTTGCTATTCTAACATTATATTGTTATTTTAAATTTATACATTGTGATCTAGAGTTGAAAAAGAAAATATTTTTGCTTTTTAATTTTTTTAAGCATAATGTTTGATGGTGAGGAAAAGAATTCCTTCATTTTTATGCAACCATCTTCAGTCTGAATTGTTTGAAGAGAGCGGTGACGGGGGGAAACTTCCAGCATGAACAGCTTTTTTTTTTTTTTTTAATGTTATATCCAATACACTTAAGGATCAAGTTCATTGTTGCACTGTTTGTTTTTTCTGTTTTTGTCTTTTTGCAATTCATGAAGGAGAATTAATTTGGAGGAATTGCTCTTGCGATGAAGGCCGGTTAAGTATTTAGGACCTGTCTTCCATGTATTTTACAAATGTGAGAAATTGTAGAAAAATATATTAAGCAAAATAGACATAAATGACAAAAAATTATTACAGTTGTAAAATATGATGCTTAAAAATGATTGATACATAAGCTTAAAGATTTTTGCTGTAATTAATGGATTGTAATAATTGGATTTTTCTAATGGCTTTCTCTTTTCCTAGGCACGAGCGTTAACACCTCAGACAGCAGAAACAGATGCTATAAGATTTTTGGTTGGAACACAGTCTCTTAGATATGATAATCAGGTAACTTATTTGGTCAAATGTCAGTTTTTTGGGCTTTTTGTTTGGTTTTTTATTTGTTTGTTTGAACATTGTTCAAATATCTTTCTTCTTCCTGCCCCCTAGCTGTGTTTGAAGTTTAAATTATGGTTAAGTTGTAGATTTACATTAATTGTTTGCAGATATATTGATAAGAAATATAAGTGAGAGTGTGTATTTCTAGAAAATTAAACTGTTCTGAATTGTATTACTAAACCAGTTTGGCTTAGTGAAGCAGTTGCCATTTTTCCATTAATTTAAACCTTTAGATTTTCTGGAGCTGTCTTTAAACCTTGGAAGATGTATGAAGTAAAACAAAATTCTTTAGTCCTTGATTGTCTTTAATATGACTTCTGGCATATGCACAGCTGTCTATCTGAAGCTACATGAAGTGGATTTTTTCACCTATAATTGTTGGTGATCAATTGTGTCTTTACTGATCACAAATATGGCAAGTTAAAAAATTTCAGGGACTATCACAGCTTAATTTCTGTTGGGCTGTTTCCTGTGTGATTAAGAGTACAGCACTTAAAATTTTACAATAATTTTATTTTTATGATTAAACTTCCGTATGTGTGTTCACAGTGAAAGAAGATCTTGAGGGCAGAACAGTTAGAAAGCTGCATTGGGTGTAGGCTTCAGGTGGTTATAGCAGAGGTGCTGCACAGGTTCTGTGTTGGAAGATGCCAGATCTGCCCTGTGCAGTTTGCAGCTGCCTATGCAAGGAGGGCACAGTCGAGACCAACAGAATAGTGGAACCTCTGGGAAAACTTTTGGAATGGGAGAAGATGCTGCATGGGAGAGAGAAGGGAACAAAAAAGAGAAAGAAACAGAATAAGCCATAGGAGGAATGGCAAGGTCAAAGGAGGAACAGACAGTGTTCTGTGGTGGAGCAGATATCCTAGCTCCCTGTGAAGAACCTGTTCCTGCACGTGGATATTTGTGAAGGAGCTGTGGTCCATGGAGAGCACATGCTGGAGCAGAAAAAAAGTGAGAGATGGAGAGTGGCAGAGAAGACCCTATATACTGAGTGTAACCTCAGTGCCCCATGCCCTCATGTGCCGTGTAAAGCCTCCAGATTGAAGGAGTTAATTCAGAGAATGGAGAGGGAGAAGGATTTTAAGGTTTGTCTTTCTGATTTCTCACAATCCGAATTAGTCACT
>JAOWBP010001760.1:79529401-79568134 GCA_028571105.1 Tragopan temminckii | reverse complement strand
GAGAGGTTGTGGATGCTCCCCCTCTGGAGGCATTCAAGTCCAAGCTGGAAGGTGCTTTGAGCAACCCTGCCTAGAGCAGGGGGGTTGGAACTAGATCTTAAATGTCCCTTCCAACCCAAATCATTCTATGATCTTCTTCATGGTCTCCTGCTCTCTTCCCATAAGAGTACCAGAAGCTATCAGAAGAAGCTAGCTGGAGTCATGCTCAGTACAAACAACTGACACCAATGTTATGAAACATTGTAAAATTTATAAGGTTTCTTAAAATTACTGTAGAAAGTAAATATTTAAGTTATGGCAATTAATTTTAGTGGAAATACTGTCATATTTCTGTGAAATGTAACTCACATTCTCAAAAATATTACTCTAGAGACAATTATCTAAGAGATCAGTGTTAGGAAAAGATTATAGAGAAATCAAAGCAAATGTGTACATCTGAACAGCTAGCAACAACTGGACCTAATATTTACCCTAAAATGTGAAACATTAACAATTTTCTATCCTTATTTTGGAATGATATTTTATCATTGTGGTTGTAATTCTTCTAGCAGTATAAATACATATGGCTATTTATATCTTAATATTACAGTAGTTAGCCTGACAGGCTCACAGCAGGATTTCATTTGGGACATGTTTTCCTGGCCGTTTGGCCTGTGTTGCACCAGGAGCACTGGATAGCACTAGTGCTTGCATTACCAGCCCCTGGAGACTCCTTCTGTTGCCTTGTAATTTGCCCTTGGTACTGAGCCAGTCCAAAGTTTTAAGAGCTACAAACAAGAGCTGCAAGGCATTTGGATAGGAAATCAATACATTCCTTGCAGCTACTGGAAGTCATGTGGCATAATTGCACATCCTGGGCAGACATGGGTACAGCAGACCAAGGAGAATGCTCAAAACCCTTTTTGCACAGTTTTTCATCACACTCGTTATTAAACACTCACTGTCTATGTCAGAGAATCATAGAGTCATTAAGGTTGAAAAAGACTGCTAAGATCATCTAATCCAATCATTAGCCTATGCCTAGACCACATCACTCAGTGCTCTTTTCTTGAACATCTCTAGGGACGATGACTCAATCACCTCCCTGCACAGCCTGTTCCAGTGTCTCACAACTCTCTCAGAGAATAAATTTTTTCTGCTTTCCTGCCTGAACCTCCCCTGGGACAACTTGAGGCCATTACCTCTCATCCTATTGTTGTTACCTGGAAAAAGAGGCCAACCCCTACATCACCATAACTTCATCTCAGGTAGTTGTAGAGAGCTATAAGGTCTCCCTTGAGACTCTTCTTCTCTAGACTGAACAATCCCAGTTCCCTCAGATGCTCCTCATCAGATTTGTGCTCCAGGCTCTTCACGCCCTTGTTGCCCTTCTCTAGACATATTCCAGGACCTTGATGTCTTTGTTGTAGTGAGGGGCCCAAATTTGAAGACAATACTTGAGGTGAGGTCTCACCAGAGTCGAGTACAGGGGGACAATCACTTCCCTGGACCTGCTGGCTGCACTATTTCTGATACAAGCCAGGATGCTGTTGGCCTTCTTGGCCCCCTGGGTACACTGCTGGCTCATGTTCAGCCAGCTGCCAGCTAACCTTTTCTGATTTTTTCCTCCATACAGTCTCTCAGGAAAAGCAGTCATAGCACGGCAGCACAGAAAAGCAGGCCTGGAAGGAACCAGAAGCTACTTTGCCCAGTGGCATTCAAGTGACAACGTGTGACCATCATGGCAATCTCTTACAGGGCTTTCACGTTCCCAGCCACCACTACCGGAATTGGCAATGACATGGCAAGCAGAAGATAGCAGCAACACAGACTGGCCTTTGGAGGACAGGACAAGAGCAGATGCTGGAAGACAGGCAGGGTAGCAGCAGGAATCAGACATGGTGGGATATGGAGGAGGCAAAGAGCCAAAGGGTGGTTTAGCTTTAGTGCTGTCAGGAATCACCAGTCCATCCCTCTGCACACGGGAGGAAAGCACAGTTTACCTTGTTTTTAAAGCAAGCCAACTGAAGTTTGTGAAACTGATGTGGAAGTACTTCCAGTGAACATGGAAGTACTTCTAAAGAAAATAGTATCATTGCTTTGCTAGGAAGCCAGTTTTAAAGCTCTGCTGTCTCTTCTGTTAGATTTTTCCTGGTATCCAAACCTTGCTGGCTTCACATTTAGCCTGCTTTTTTTTTTCATTCCATAGCATTACCGGGCATTGGAAATGATCCGTTTTCATCTTTTATGAAGAACTTGCATCATACACTTCCTTACTTAACTCTTGTCAATGAAATTCAGCTCTTAGTCACAGAATCATAGAATTCTTCACAGATCACGGTTTCCAAATGTTGCACATTTTTGTTGCTTCACTTTTGGATTCCCAACATTCTGTCCACATCCTCTGCTCAGAAGTGAACCCAGTGTTCCATCTCCACAAGGGAAGAAAAAATAGCTCCCTTCCATGTATTTATATAGGAGTATATTCCAGTATATCCCACATATCTGAATTAAATGTCTTACTTGACAAACCATCAAATCTTCAAGTCTTTTGCAGTTTGAGACTGAGCCTAAACTTAAAATCTCCCAAATTTTTCCACCTTTCATATATATTTGGCCATTTCCTCACTTTTTCTTATGTACTATACTTTTACCTTTCTGTTATTCTATTTCATTTGTTGATATCAGGCATTTTTCTACTGAGTAAATCATAGAATCAAATATGGTTGAAAAGATCCCTAAGATCATCTAGTCCAACTGTCCACTTACCACCAATGTTGCCCACTAAACCATGTACTACATCTACACATTTCTTGAACACCTCCATGAACAATAGCTCCATCACCTCCCTGGGCAGCCTGTTCCAGTGCCTGACCACTCTTTTGGAGAAGAAGCTTTTCCTAGTAAAATTTATTTTTATTTATTTTTTTTTTTTCCATTATATCACTCAAAACATCAGTGTAAATACTGAGTAGGATGGTGCCTAGGACAAATACCACAGAGCTCTGACCTGATATGCCCTCTCACAGTAACCCAAGAGCACTGATAATATCTCTCTGACAGGAGTTTTACAAGCAGCGCACCCATGTTCTTAATCAAAGCTACTGCCTATTTGGCACATGAGCACATTGCCTGGGATTGCATCATGAAATGATGCATAGTTTCAAAAAAATAGTTGTCAAAAATAGAAAGGTTGTTCTTGTTCTTGACAAATCCACAGTGACTGTCTACATCACGTTATTATTCACTTGACGGCTTAACTTAATTGTTTAACCATTTTTTGGTTAACCTTTTTTTAACCTCAGTTAAGCTGCACAGTATGTCACTTTTTTCCCCTGTTTTTTAAATACAGGTGCAACACGAAAGCTTCTCTACACCCCTGTGACATCTTGATTCTCCATAAGCACCTGAACATAATCACTAATAGTTCAGCAATTGCTTCAGCAACTTTCTTAAGTATTCTGCACCAAATTTCACTTGACCCTGCTGACTAGAACTTTTCTAATTCAGCTTAATATTCTTTAACCTGCTATTTCTCTATTCTGGCCTGCATTTTTCTTCCCTTGTTAAAATTAATTGCAGCAGAGATCTGATTGCAATTAACCTTGAGACAGTAAATCTTTCAGCCTGTCCTATTTCATCACAACAGACAAAAGCTTTTTCCATCAAATTAAAAAGAAATACGTTGTCTATAGATGACCAGTGCTTCAGTGAAGCATTTTCACGATGCATCACCAGCCATTCGTTCTCTGGGTAGTACAGATTCAGTTGTGCTTTCTGATGATGCTGATGTGCAGGTCTGACTCCTCTTTCTGTTGATTAGAGCTGGCTGCTGTGCCTCCATGTCCCTCCACAGTGGCATTTCTTCCTGGCAGACACACAAAAGGGCAGAGATATCACACATACAGCAGCATGTGCTTTTTCAGGCAGCCTAAACTCTCTTAGTAAGGCCACCAAACTCAGATTTTTTGGCTGTTTTGCATTAAAATGATGTTTGTGTTATGAAAACATGTTTGTGCTCTGCAGATACCTTCCACTTTCATGGAAAAAGTGGTAAGGAAGATCCTCCTTGGATCTTCCTGTCCAAAACAAACAGCATTACTCTTGCAAGACTTTCTGCCATGAACACCTCACAGCTCTTCCAAAGACTGTTTGGGTAGTGTTCTTCCTTTCTCTGGTCCTAAGAGCTTCAGGATTACTCACAGATTTTCCCATCTCTCCAGCTCCTCTGAGTTCCTTGTCTTGTACTGTCCATGCAAAAGGAATACTTTTATTTTTGCCTCCTAGCTCACAGCTAGATGAGGTGTTGAGGACCTGCTTGTAAAAACCAATCACACCACCAGTTTTTAATACATTCAATGTGGTATGTTCCCATCTGGGTGTATGGAGCTCACCCACAGTGCTTCTCTGCCAAGCTTTTGCTACTGAAACTAGTCAAGCAAGACACCCTGCATGGGAGTCTCTGAAATTGTCTCTGCCATGGCTATGTTTGCAGTCTATTTTTTCTGCTGCTCATCATATCTCCTAAGCTGCTGCTTATTGCTTTGCAGTACAGGCAGGAAAAGGACCAGTGGATTCCTACACATCCTCAGTGACAGGGAAGAAGCAAGGGAACTGTTATTCTCTCAGGCAAGAAAGAGCAGTAAGAAGAAATTCCACTCTAACATCGTGATCATAACTGCCAGCCTGGAAAGGGAAAAAAAGGAGAGCTATTTTCTGCAGGCAGAGCACTGATTTTCTCCTGAGTGTGACTCATGAGTCAGTACAACATTGGGCTGCGTGATAGAAGGCATCTGGATCTTCCATGTGACAAAAAACCACCTGTGTCAAGTCATGCTCTTCTGGCAGAGGTCACACCTCCTTGGCAGCCTCAGATAGCCTTTCTAAATAACCTTACTCAACAAACACAGCTGGTCAGCAAGGGGAACATCTGAGTGGCAGCTCCATATAATGGGAAGTGTGGGGTGGAAGCTCTTGAGATTCAGTGGGTGGGATTCATATGATCAGGCAGATGTCTGCATTTTAGCTTGTCACCTTGGTCTCACCTTAGGGCAACGGAAAGAAATAAGCAGGCAGAACAAGGAATGTTCCCATCCCAATTTAGACATCTAAAATAGGACAGGATGAATCATATCCTGAATGCACTTATTTCTCCCCACAGACTATAAAGAGAGCTGGTGTGACTAGCTCCAGTGCAATATCTACAGTACTGGTGTTTAAAATTAGAGGAAGAAAATCCCACCCACAGAACCCAAGCCAAGGGTTCTGGCAAACCAGAAGCAGCTTGGGGACCTCAGGGATCTGAACACTGTCATGTAAAAGTCTCTGTTTAGGTGCTGGCCTATGTACATGAAGTGTAAACTTTCAGAGCCAGCAGAGACCTCTTGTCAAAGCAGTGATAATTAATAGAGGGACACACTGATGCTTGTGGGGGTCATGCAGGCTCTTCCTGCAGTTAAGATTGCATATAGACTGCCTCCAATATCATAGAATCATAGAGTTATTAAGGTTGGAAAAGACCACTAACGTTGCTTAGTCCAGCCATTAACTCATCCCCACCATGCCCACTAAACCATGTCCCTCAGTGCTGCATCTACTCTTGAAGACAGACATTTCTTCAGTAGGGACAGAGGGAAATCGTAGAACAATAAATATCCCAAATTGGAAGGGATCCACAAGAATCAATGAGTCCAACTCCAAGCTCCATACAGGACCACACAAAACTCAAACCCTATTTCTGAGAGCACGGTCCAAATGCTTCTTGTACTCCAGCAGACTTGGAGCCACTCATTATCCATTTACATCTTTATGCAAAATATTTAGAAACTTCCTATCTCTGAGACCTACTTATATATCTGGTTGAAAGTGGCTAAAGGATTCAAAAGCTGTTAGAAGGAAAAGCAGCATGCGATCACTTTAGCCTTGTTCTTTGAAAACTAATCTAAAGCTGATGACAGAAGAAGCACTTGTCTGTCTTTATCATTCCAATCATACTAAAGAATGAAGCAAGAACAAAATTGGATTTGTGGCTCTTTAAATATGTAACAAATCTTTTCTTCACTAGATGGCACCCGTCTACTCCTATGAATCAACATTGTGCATGGCAAAAAGAACCACAAAAGTTTCGTTTTCACGGAATATGAAGTGATAGAGGATTTACTCTTTATGTTGAATGTTTTTACTGTTTCTTTGTCTTCTGTGTCAAACTCTTGCTGTACTCTCAAGGGTAAGGTTTCACAACGTGCATCTACTTCAACTGTTAAGTTCAATATTTGTGTCACAGTTGACCATAGTCGAGAAATTTCTGTGAGAGATGTATGGCTTACACGAGATCAGACTTTGAATGACAGTGATCAAAATAATTTACACAGCTCAAAATACTTCTTTTTCTTTCTGAAATAAGTATATGTCTAGAATTTATGAGGATGCTGTGCCGAAACCTCGGTAGGTATAAATCAATTTGGCTTCACTGAGGTTGATTGATGTCAGGTGAAGATCTGCTCCTGCATTTAGATGCTGGCCTACAGAGACCAGCTTGACTTGTTTTCTTTTTCTTAACTCCAAGGCATGATCACTGAACTCCTTTGGGCACAATTCTCACTTCTTAGTCAAAACTACACCTCAGCATTTATACTGGACTTAAAACTAGCGCACATCTGATAAAAATCAAAATAATCATTTCACAAAGAACAAATCTGACTGAAAACTTCAAAGCTGGGAAATCAGTTGTTCAATACCACATTAGTGGTTGCACTCAGTATCACAGAGACTGATGTAAGCAGAAGCAAACTACAGTTCAGCTCAATCATTTTGTATTTCTTTGCCTTTTACGGCCACTAGATGATAGTATGGTAACACACGGACATCTCAGCAGCATGACAGGTCTTCAGTTGCTGAATTCTTGACGGTATTCATACTTTTATATGTAAAGAATATACAGAAGGCATCAGTACTACACAGCTAGCCTTTCAATAGCAGCGCTTAATTTAATCCCCATTGACTTTATACATTAATATACCCAAAGAGTAGTAGATATTATTGTCCATAGACTCAAACTGGGCTTTATTTAGGAACAGACATTATGCTGAATTGGTTACTTCCCTCTATTTTTGAAGATCCAGAGCTATGGTAAGAAACTGATAGAAAAGGGTAGGATAATTACATTTCCCTCCCAGGAAGCACAAGAATGGCTGGAGGTAACATTTACATTCTTCTCATGGGCAGCTTGCTCACTGATGGTTCTGCACATCTGCTTTCTGCTTCTCCCACCTTTTCCAGTTCATGCTCTCCCCCCTCAAGAGGATTCTGCTCCTCCTCCAGCTGAGAAGCTCCAGGCTAGTAGACATGCAGCCAGAACAACACCTTGAGTGCACAGCTATCTTCCTGCCCACAAAACCTCTCTCTCTCAGCTCACATGCTTTGTTCTCTTTAGTTTTGCAGCAAAAGTAAAACCAAACTGTTCCCTCTTTCACTTCTTCCTCTGTAAATAGTCAAAACCCTTCACTACACCATCTTTTTCCCTAAGTAAATCTTAAGACTCCACAATAACAAGGTCTGTTCTCCTTTCAGTAAGCTAGTTTGCATCTCCCCAGCCCAGAATATGCACCCCAGGGATTGGGTGAGTGGCTGGCTCCAGACCTGCATATTAACTTTCAGGTCACAGGCAGTTTCACAGTTGCAGTTACATTTCCAGATGCCACAGTAGACAAAAAAAAAATATCTCCCAGTCTGTAACCTGTGGCAGACAGATTGAGTGACATGAGTCTATTGGCACCACAAGACAAATGAAAATAGAAAGGCAGAACCCTTGGTGAAAACAGACTGACTCTCAGGATGTACTCATGCAAATGTTTATATAGAGAGGTAAGTGAGCAGAATATCTGAAAACAAAAGCTAAGGGGAAGCTGCCCAAAAATTGTGAGGAGTAGAGTGGTATCGAATCATCAGGCTGTAGGCCAATGTGTCTACTCAAAGATTTAATTCAGTCAGCAATAGCACGAGTCGCTGGTTTTTTCATCAAAACTGGAGCTGGATATAGATCTAGGGGAAACCTGGAATTTCCATTTTGCTGCATATTTGGTTACTTTGACATCATATTGTTTTAATTAAAGATGAAGGTAAATTTGTAAGATTTTCATATTTAAAACACTTCTATGAGTTCTACATTAATTTAATGAATGGACATCTGTAATATAGCACATAAGCTGCTAGTTACATGTATAATACATACTGAAATGAGTCATTTTCATTATTACTAAGAATATCTAGTTAATGCTGATTGAACAGTCTATTGCTTTGTATTCAGAGTAGAGTGTTTACTGTGCCACACCAGTTCCAGGAGAAACTGATTCAAGCATCAAACTCTTTCAATATTTGGACAAAAAAGAGAACTTTGAAAGATAACTTGTTCCAATTGGAAACTAAGATATAAAGAATAAAGTAAAATATTTCGGCCATTACACTGAATACTTTAACTGACATGGTGTGAAACACTTTAACAATGGTGTAAAAGTCAAATCTCTTTACAGGTCAAACTGAAGCTTCAGAACTCAGAATTGGAATTCCTAAAGAAAATGTCTTTGAAAATGTCTTTAAAAATATCTGCTTTGAAATCTCTTTGTCCATGCTGAAATTTCATCTTATTTTACACTAAAAACATATTTAATCTCACTTTTCATTTTTAAAAATTTGCTTAATAATAATGAAAATATAAACATCTGCTACTTTATAATTCATATTTAAGCTGGCATATCCAGAGCTTCTGTAAAATGATGCAGCCCATTTTCCTTGTAGCAATAAGTATGGTCTGTATCTCATGTATAAATACTAAATTTTACAGTTCTGCTCTGTGACTTAAGACAGCGTAAAACCCACAGCCAGGCAGGAGTTCTGTGACTAACCTGCAACCTGTCATGAAACAGTGTTTTCAGAGATAGTCACATAAGCTGTCAGCGTGCAGTGAGGACTAGCTGGTCCACAGGGGATGACAGACTGGGAGCTGAGCATGCTAAGGAAGACAATGAATAGTCTCAATTTGTACCAGGGGAGGTTCCAGTCACCGGATGAGGAATTGGCTGGATAGTCACAGAGTTGCAATAAACAGCTCAATGTCCAAGTGGAGACCAGTGACAAGTGGTGTTCCTCAGGCTTCGGTGCCGGGACCAAATGCAAGGTCCTGAACCTGGGTCAGGCAAGCACAAATAAAAACTGGGCAGAGAATGGCTTCAAAGCAGTCCTGAGGAGAAGGATCTGGGGGGCACTGGTTGATGAAAGACTCAACGTAAGCCATCCAAGTGCATTTGCAGCCCAGACGGCTAACTGTATCCTGACTTGCATCTTGAGAAGCATGACCAGCAGGTCGAGGGAGGTGATTCTGCCACTCTACTCTGCTCTCATGAGGCTCCACCTGGAGTACTGCGCTCAGTTCTGAGGCCCACAAGGCAAGAAGAACATGGAGCTGTTGGAGTGGGTCCAGAGGAGGGCCACAAAGATGATCAGAGGGCTGGAGCACTTCCAATACAAGGACAGGCTGAGAGAGATGGGAGAAGAGCATGATTTGAGGAGACCTTATAGTGGCCATCCAGTATCTGAAGGAGAACAAGTAGAAAACTGGGATGGGGCTTTTCACAAGGGCAAGTAGTGACTAGATGAGGAGAAATGGCTTTAAACTGGAGGAGGGTAGATTTAGACTAGATATTAAGAAATTCTTTACTGTGAGGGTGGTGAACAGGCTGTCCAGCAAGGCTGTGGATGTCCCCCTCCCTGGAAGCATTCAAGGCTGGATGGGGCTGTGAGCAACCTGGTGTAGAGGGAGGTGTCCCTGCCTATAGCAGGGTGTTTGGAACCAGATTGTCTTAAAGGTCCTTTCCAACCCAAACCATTCTATGATTCTATGATCAGTGTGAGGCATTATCTGGTGATCTGCTGGAAAGACAACAGTGACAAGGCAGCTTGATTCCAGCCAGATACATGCTTCATCAAGTTGGTTCTTGGAAGAGGAATGCACGCCTGGCTCTGACATCAGAAAATAACAACACAACCTTAGCATTTAAACGTGTGGACTATAGGTGAAGAAAGTATGCATTTTATGTGAAAAAGTCATTCAAGACCCAGAATGGATGACTGTATATATATTTTTAAAAGCTTTTATTGTTTCTTTCAAAGGCAAACTTTTAGAGTAAGAGCAAGGAACGTAAGAGCAATGTCAGTGCATGTTTGCCATACAGACACATTCAAAAAGCTTCTGTAGAACCATACGGAATGAATAATGGTCTAACAAAGTAGGTTTTAATGCACATGGAAAATGCTCCAAACAAAACTAATTTATCATGTGATTTTTTCTGATAACACTAGCTCCAAATTCTACTGAGAGCACCATGCACTTCAGCAAGATTTGTGCAGGCTGAGAGCCGCACTAATCGTTGATTTCTGCCTCCAGCAATGGTCTGTCTATGTGGGTCAGCAGCTGGAAGGTGAAAGAGATGATCAAGGGCTCCGTCACTTCCAGGCTCTCTTTCTCTCTTGCACTGTTCCACACAGGGGTAAATATCAGATGTGTCATCTTCGTTTCTTGCAGGATAGCTAGAGATCTTATGTAACAGCCTTGCTCCGCTCGTCCAAACAGTGAAACCAGAACTGTGGCAGCCAGGAGAATAAGAGAATATACAAGGCTCTAACAACGCATTTCCTTTCCATCTCATGTTTCAAGAGTTGTAAAAACATATCCTGGTTATGGATAAACTGGGGGAAATATATGTTTTTTACATTTCCTTTATTTTTCTTGTTTTAATTGAAATTTGGACTGTTCTATATGTCGTCAATTGTTACAAATTTGATGTGGCTTCCAGAAGTAAAACAGAAGTATTTGGCATCTGAAAAATCTTCCCACCTCCTCAAAATGTCTCTTTTGATGTTTCTGAGGAAAGCAAATGTTACAGCAGAGACTGTGTGAGTGAAAAACGACTAGCATCTTCAGTAAGTGCATAATGAAGGAACTCCAGATATCTGTAACTCAGGCTTAGTCTTCTTAATATAGATGCAATTATTTGACAGAAGTATGCTTGAGATTTGAAGGGAGGAATTCTATAGCGGGCAGGATATAACCATGATATTCAAAAGTCACTGCTCTAACTATTTTTTCCACTGTAAATTCTGTGAAGAGTCTTGAGTATTGGCGAAACATATTCACGTTACTAGATTTCAGTACACAGTCTGAGGAAAGCCTAATATACAGGAGTCATGCCTAGCTCCATAAGAAAGAAGGTGAAGCAATCAAAGAACCATTTTTTTCTTAGAATGGTTGCTCTGGAGCTGAGATATTCAAATACCATAGGAATCTGCTACTGATCTTCAACACCGGTATCAAACACATGTATAATGGATTCAAATTCACAGAGTAAATATATCAAACAAAATAGTTTGTTTTATTAGGTATTTAATAATAGCATCACATCAAATATTGTTAAACTGTGGATATGAACAGAATTGTCTGACTGCTGGTTATGTACTGCGGCACTTTAGTATTGCTTTCAGTTGGTCTCGTCTTGCTGTGGAACCACAAGCCAGATCCAATCTGGATACTTTGTAGACCAATCTCCCATAATTATCAGATAAGTATACTGATTGCTATGTTATACAAAGGAACATTTTTCCTTAAAAAACAGCATAAAACATTGTGTAGGGTATTCCTGAAAAAATAAAAACGGTCTGAGATTTTGTAGTCATCTTTCTATGCCTAACAGTGAGGATAAGATGTCATGCAACTGGCTCCTAGGAAGATCCAAAGTAATTCATTTCCTTTGTGAAATTATGTTGCTGACTTCTTAAAATATACATCACGTTTTCCATCATATGCAGTTGTAAATTGAGTACATAAATTATTTGTGCAAAATCACATTATTGCTATATACATAAACAAGAGAATTTTGGACAATTTTGCTGCTTTTCAGGAGGTCACTCTTGCCATCTGAGTAACTATATAGGCTGTTTTCCTGCCAAAACAATTAGCTAAACCACTTCTGTGAGATTTGTTGTCCACTAATGTAATTTGCCTTGAACAGTGAAGGGTCAGTATTTTGTTTTGTAACGATGTACCAAGATCATCTTTAACAAATGGGAAACACTTAAAATTATTTGAGGCCTTAAACAGTTCATTCACTGAATCATTTTCAACTAAGGATAGCAGAAAACCAAAATCTTTTACCTTTACCCAATCCCAAAGAACTCATCTGACATGGATCCCTCTTTCTGTACTGAATTACATGAAGTTAATCCTCCACCAGCACTAAAACTGTTTACTGAAGGGCCTCCTCATGATATATCTGTGAATATTTTCATAAAGAAACTGTACAAAATTGGCAGGACTCTTGATTTGTTGACTAGGCTTGGCTATTTAAAAAAAAAAAAAAAAGAAATAGAGCTGTAACACCTTTACATCCAAAAAAAACTTACAGCAATATTTGTGCTAATTAACTGGAGTATACAAATTATTTGCCTTCTTGCTGAAGTATCCCTGTAGTGCTACAAGCAATTAACATCTATAACTATTAAATTTGCTAAGATAAAAGAATATTAAGAATCTATTTCTTCAGAAATGATCACTCTGAAAACTAGAGGCCAAATTCACGCCATCACACATGTTAAATGCCTTGAGGGCAGAATTTAGCCCCAAACTACAGTTTTCTCTAAATACATACAGAAAAAAAACAATCTATCTCTTGCTCAGTGCTCTTCCCTTCTGAAGGGTAAATACCGATATTTGAAATACCTAAATTGTATTTACAGCTGTACAACACTGATGTCACATATGTGTAAATTATTACTTGTGCTCTATAAACACGGGCTAACTTATACAACCTGCTTAAAAACTTTTCTTAAAATAAAGAGTCAACAAGCTTACACATTTTCTTTATCAAATTCACACACAAAATACATGGTAATATGACATGCAACGTCATTCCACCCTCCAGATGCCACCATCTCCACACAGTCCTCCTCATCATAGGCATTGTTGGGCTCCCCGCTGCGCCACTTGTTGAAGGTCTGCATGGGTGACCGGTCAGAATAGACAAAATTTCCCTCTTTCTCTAGGTCGTTAATCCCGATGAAAACTCTGGTGAGCCCAGCTTGATTGATGTACGAGGCAATCAGATTGTTGGCATTCTCATCCTTAGGCATGCTCAGCGTCCCTCCTCTTCCATGGCAGTAGAGCTGGGCTTCCTTGTATCTTTTTTCTTCCTTCACCAGCAGATAAATCTTATTATCTGTCTCACGCACACCAGCAACAGCTGCGGGGGAGGGCAGTGCTGAAAAGTGAGCACTCGCATTTCTATAAACCAACTTACTGTACACCCCAAAATAGCTTCACAAATCCAATGCATGGTGATACTCTCTACGAGCAATTCCACCATTAAAATGTGGCAATGAGAAACGAAAATATATAAAGTTAGCCTACCATTTTTTATGAATTTTAGTTCTGTCGTCAGCTGGGCCACTTGGATATCCATTTCACCAATAGCCTTCCTTAGCTGGCTACACTCACAGGGGATGCCTATGAAATGAAACAGACGTGCTGAAGTCAAAAAGCTGTCTAAATTCAGTAATTATTTAAATAACTTCATGAAAAGGCCCAGCTGGGCAGCCCTAGGGGACATCTGCTTCACAAATAATGGTCCGAAACCCGTAGCCTTTGCTAATACGTGCCATCACGATTCTCAGTTGTCTGAACCTAACCATGACATCTCCTTTCCTCTGAAGCTTCAGTTCTGTGTAATTAGGGCTAATCTGAACACAGAGAGATATCCCCTGTCAAAAAAAAAAAAAAAACACACACAAAAACAACAACAAAAACCACTAAAAATGTTTGTCAAAACTTCACATTTGGGTGAAATTATCATCTTTGGTCTTTTCCAAAAAGCACTTTATCCAGAGCAAAGATCTACAGTTTCTTGTTCACCTATTCCTCATAAGGAATCTAAAACAGTAGATCAAAAAGGCTAATGTTCCAACCATGTAATGCATATAATTAGCTGTAAAATGCAATTCTGTACTTTTCAAATAGAGAAGTTACTGTACCTCTTCCAGTCAAAGATTAGAAAGACATCTATTATGTCAAATTGATATTGATTTGACAAAGATAATCTGAACGAGAATGCTAGAAGGATAATTGTTACTTCTGTGAGTTCAGATCTCAAAAAGAGAATCAATTACAGTTTCCAGTTCTATGTGTATTTATTCAAATCTGCATTTGACTACGCAATTACTCAGTGTAGATACCTAAGCCTAAATACCAAATAGTTGGACTACAAGACTGTCCTTCAAGACAATGCCTGGCTCAAGAATTGAGTGACAAATTACATTCTCATAAGAAAACTAACTGATGCATCTTCAGTGCACTCTTCTAGGAAGGAACAAAAATGGGCAAAATCAGAAGCCACTTTTCTAAAGCTTACATTTCTTTTGCCAGACTTCCATCTTTTCTTCTGGAGGATCTATATTCCTGGTAAGCTCCTGCAATGATACCCAGTGGAGGGGCATGATCTCCTGACCAGCTTCTTTGTGTTGGCTGGAATCCTGAGCAGACTACACAGATATGACCCTTCCCATCACTGGTGAATGATACTGACAGTTGCACTTCATTCCCACTGTATTCATCAAATCTCTGTGTAGCTCTGAGACACTGTTTGAACAGATACACTACATGTCCAGCAACTACTGCAGCTTCAATTTTTTTTTTTTTTTTTTTTTTTTTTTTTTAAAGTAATTTTAAAATATCACAGTGGCTGTGAGGAATAGCTATCTAAATATTTATCATGATTTGTCTCAGTATTTTAAAAGACAAATTTTTGGTGATGATGCCTGCATCTTCTTAAATCCTTCACATTGTAGACAAAGTATGTCAGAGATTACCTGGGTCGCCATTAGGACCTGGTGGTCCTATGTCACCATTATCTCCCTTTTCACCTAAAAATATGAAAAAATATAAATTTAAGGAGGTTTTTCATTAACAGTTAAACATTTTTTTTTCCCCACTAGTAACAACCAAACGTAAAAAGTTGAAAAACGCCCACAAAAGAATAAAAATGTTTCTGTCCCAGTCAATTTACAAAAAAGGCAAACCAAAGCTACTGAACGAAAAGAATATGTACCAATACCGTTTTCTTTTTTGTGAACTTCACAGTAGCAATAAATTCAGATCTTGTAGACAAAAAGGGCTGTATACACTATATTGTTTCATAATCCCAGATGCCTAGGTAAACATGGTTGGTCCAAATGACCAAGCCTGTAGTGTATGCAAGATTAGAGTTTAAGTACGTGGTTCCTAGAAGGATACCAAAATACAGTGTGTGTTCCCATCTACTTCTCTTAACTGTCCACACATATCTGTTAGGATATGAAGTTCTTTATTTAACTGTAAACCAGGATGCTCAGATCTTAATGTTGCTATCAGAGCAAAAAGTAACTACTTGACAGATCTCAGCCAATAGGGAGTATCTCATACTGTAGTCAGCCAACCATGATGAAGTCTGAGAGTAGCTAACCAAACACAGATAACATTTTTTCATCTGAAACACAAATGGAGAAGCAATTGCATGAAGCATACCTTTTGAACCAATAGGACCAATTTTTCCATGCCGCCCCATGCTGCCTTTCTGTCCTTTGTCTCCCATTTCTCCTATATGTACCAAAAGACAAAACACATTAACAGTGTATTCTGATTAATTCAGATTCTAGTGTATTTGCAATACTAGCTTTTTCAGTGAAGAAATATATGCTATAAACCCAACATTCATTGAACTTCAGAAGTTCAATTCACTCCAGGTGACATTAAAGCAGTAAGCAGGTACAAACAAAAACAGATCTTGGCTGAGATCCACTGGAAAAACATTTTACAAACTTCTATCAGGTGACTGTGCCAAAATAACATTGACAGAAAGAGAGGATCCCAACAAAAACATACAGATCAATGTATTATGGAGTTGAAAAGACCTAAGGGGTCCAAGCACAACTAATAGTTTCAGCTAACACAGTAACTCCACTGCAGCTGAGTTACAGTAAGGCTGAATTTGGGCTTTGTTGCTTAATTTTACATTAGCAGCCGCATCTTCATTCTTTCTTCTTACATTTGAAGACTATATTAAAGAAAAATGAAAATGAATGGAAGTCATATTTGAACACATGCACATGCTTGTACAAATGTGAAGTCTGATACAAAACAGAAACGTTAAATGTTACTAATTTTAAACATGCTTCAGTAGAATACTTCAAACAGCAGTTGTAGCAAAAAAAGCCATTCAAAAATCATTTTTTCTTAGCTATGTTTTTACAAATTAAAACCAATCATCCCCCTCTTAAGGTGAATTGAAATTGTCAGCAAATCTGCTTGAACCAGCCACTGCCACCTGTCTGTGTATATCCCTGATGTATAGCCAGAAATCCGATGTAAAACATCTTGATTCACTTACTTTGCCCGACTTCGGCCTCTTTTCTATGAATTGTACCTTCCTTTGCAGTATAAAGCAAATATTAGAATGGCTTCAGGAGAAACGGAATTTGCAGTCAAACAGTTTCTTTGCCATCACTGTCTTTACAGACCAAGCAGAAGCATTTTTACTAATAAAATGTGTGCGACTGTCCGAGTATTGATGTAATAGAGCTACTACAAAAAGTCTTAAGCAGCCATCAGTTGAAGGCATATGACTCAGAAAGAAGTAATTTCCTCTGAACTGAGAGAGGTCAAATGGATATGGTGGATGAAAAACTGAACATGAACCAGCAGTGCACTCTTGCAGTTCAGAAGGCCAATGGTATCCTGGGCTCCATCAGACAAGGGGTGGCCAGCAGGGACAGGGAGGTGATTGTCCCTCTCTACTCCACCCTCATGAGGCCCCATCTGGAGTACTGCGTCCAGGCCTGGGGCCCCTCGTGCAGAAAAGTTGTTGGAGAGGGTCCAGAGGAGGGCCACTAAGATGATCAGGGGGCTGGAGCACCTCTCCTACGAAGATAGGCTGAGGGAGCTGGGCTTGTTCAGCCTGGAGAAGAGAAGACTGCAACAGGGTCTCCTTGCAGCCTTCCAGTATTTAAAATGGGATTATAAATGGAAAGGAATCACCTTTTTACAGGGGTAGACAGTGACAGGACAAGGAGGAATGGTTTTAAGCTCAAGCAGGGAAGGTTTAGATCAGATGTCGGGGAAGTTCTTTACTATGAGAGTGGTAAGGTGCTGGAACAGGCTGCCCAGAGGAGCTTGTAGATGCCCCATCCCTGAAGATGTTCAAGACCAGGTTGGATTGGGCCCTGGGAAACCTGGTCTAGCACCAGATCTGGAAGGTTGGTGGCCCTGCCTGTGGCAAGGGGGTTGGAACTGGATGGTCCTCGAGGTCTCTTACAGCCCGAGCCATTCTATGATTCCATGGCTTGTGGGTCTAATTCACCTGGAAAGTCCTACAATCAATTTTTCTTCGTTTCCAAAAAGGATCAGATTCAGCCTCTATTTGATGTGGACTCAATTCAGAAGTTTTATCTTCAAGACCACAAAATTGTTCTCTTATTCAGTATATTCTCACTGAAAGAATGGAAATAGTCCACTCAGCTGCTGATTTACTTTCTGGATATTGCTTCAATCTCAGAATAGATTCATGGTTTGCTTCAAAGACATATTTCCAAGGAATTGTGCAGATTATAAAAATACTGACTGCAACTAGTGGATATTTATCCAATATAGATAGCATACCCAGAAAGTATTTCCTTGAAAATCTCAAAAATATTAGCTTCCAATGACTCTATCAAAATTTCTCTGAAAGTGACCTTTCTTGCCTTGGACACTTCCAAACTGGGATTACAGTAGTAATGTCAGATGCTATATTTGAAATGAAATAAACATGTGTCTATAACATATAAATGAAATATAATATATAAAAGGACATCACATTCTTTCTCATAAATACTGACCAGAAAATGAACAACTTACAGAGTAATTGCCAATAAGAACTACATGATCTGCTCAGAAGTAAAAAGTGTGCTACCTCAAACAACAAAGACATACATTAAGTCCCCTGTGCTCATTAAAGAGCTGTTTGGATTAACTTTTCTCTTACAGTGAGTAACCCCAGCTTCTACTCCAGGGGCTTGCTTATTCTGCTTCTTCTGCAGAATAAATCAGATAGCTTCAAGAGAGACCCATCTGCCTTGAGGGTTTCAAAAGTTTTAAAACCTTTTAAAAAGTCCTTTTCAGTGGCCCTATGATTGCCAAAAATGCAGTCTGAAGAGTCTTAATGAAATCAGGAAGTGAGAGCGGGGAAGAAATGAGGACAATGAAAGAAATTAAGTCTCCATAGACCAAAAGTAGGAAACTTCGCTGAGAGTTTGAATGGAGAATACGAAGCAAGTCATCTGTCATTTCTCAGATGAAGGTGATATACATTGGAACCAATTATAGAAGACTTAAAGGATTTTAGGGGGAACTGAAGAGAAAGGAATTTTAATTGATCTTCTTGTTGGCCTTGTCAGTCTCACAAACAAGAGAAGAAATAATAACCAGAGATGAATGGTGGACTGCACAACCAGTGAAAAGATGAGGGTTTTGGCTCAGTGCAACACTATAAAAGGGGGTGTTCATACAGTATGGCCAATTTCTTCAGACAGAACTAATTGGAACAGAAAAGAGGGCATAAAACTACTTTTAAAAAAGAAGGTGTCAAAAAGAGAAATCCAGTAGAAACTCAAATTCACCATTTCACAGCTAAATTGAATTGAGTCGTGTCAAAGAGAAAAAGAGAATAGCAGTTTACTTCCCAAACTTGAGGGACAAATTCTTTATGATTTGACATAGCGGACATCACATAGATCTACTTCACAATATAAGTGTCCCAAGCCAGACCAAAAGTCTGTCAGCTCCAGTGCCATCTTTGACAGCAGTCAGCAGAAGATACTTACAAAAAGAATACAGAATAAAAAGAATAAATAAAATATAGAATTAAAAAAAGAATAAAAGATACAGAGGTACAGTGTCTTCCGCAGTACATCTTCTTAGTCTTGCAGCCGGTATTCCCAGTGCAAATATTTAGCCTGACTTAAATGAGAATAAAAAGTATTTTTATAAGATATAATGATGTTATGGCATAGTAGTTATTCAAGATTCTTCCCTTTTTAGAACTACTGGCAACCAGAAATCCAAAAAGTCTGAATACCTAAGCGGCATTTTATGTGGTTGGGACAAACTCATTCCACCCAGCATTAGCCACCTGAAAGTTAGGTCTTTAAGCTATTTATCTAAGTTTCTCTTATGAGGAATGGAGAAGAACATCTCTTAGCAGTGATCCACCCCACTCATGTGAGACAGGTAGTTTAGCGACAAAAATGCATCTTTAAAAGCTCTGCAGAACAAATGGAGGTGGGGGAAGAGAAAACTTAACAGCTACCTATGCTGACGAGAAATTAGATTACAAAAATTTGTAAATGAAGCTCAAGATAGTACAAAAAATAATAATACAGTATAGGAATGCAGTGGAAAAGTCTTAATCATTTTGAAGTTCTGCTGCTAAGGATTTCAGGGTAGCGTTTCAGTTTTAAGCAACAGTTCTATTGTTTGGCATCTCGTAAATGTACATTAAACAATCCCTAAGGTCCCTATTCTATATATTTACTTACACTGAAGCCTATATTGAAGCCTATTTTGTCCACCCCGGTTAGCATAGGTTTTCTCAAAATCCTACTGAGTTCAGTTGGATTTGGAAGATAGTTCTGAATTAGATACCCACTTTAGATACCCACTTTGTGAATCCACAGCTGCCAATGTCAGGACTTTTATATGGAATTCTGCCTGCAGCACTCCTTAGCGAGCAATAAATTCATGTAAAAGTTGACTCCAAAATGTAAGGGATTGATTGATTACATATTAATGAGCAATCAGTAATATTAAAATATAAATTAAGACATTATTACCTCTCTTTAGAATTTGATTATACAAATGACTGAGCACTCTGGATCTAATCCAGTTAAATTAACGACTCTTCTCTCATACTTAGAGGCTACGTCTGTACTAGTAAACTAAATACCTGGGACTGTTCCCCGGCACTGGGAACCAGCTGGCCAAGAATGGTGCACTCCATAATCCTAAATCATCTTTCTCTTCAAACTAAGGTAATCAGTTGCAAGCTGTTCATTGTGTTAGTTCCCAGAATATGCCTGAGAATTGTCTGGGAAAGCATTAGCTGACAAGCCTGGAGCATCTCCCATATGAGGAAGGGCTGAGTAACCTGGGTCTGTTCAGCCTGGAGAAAAAAACAACTGAAGGGGGATCTGATAAATGTTTATAAATATCTAAAGGGAAATGGGAGGCAAATGGATGAGGCCAAGCTCTTCTTGTTGGTTGCAATAGGACAAGGAGCAATGGTCTCAAACCTGAACATAGGAAGTTCCATACCAACATGTGGAAGACCTTTTTTACAGTAAAGGTGACGGAGCACTTGGAACAGGATGCCCAGAGAGGTGGTAGAGTCTCCTGCTATGGTGATATTCAAGACCTGTCTGGATGCCTACCTGTGTGACCTATTGTAGGGAACCTGCTTTAGGAGGGGGGTTGGACTCGATCTCTTGAGGTCCCTTCCAACCCCTGCAATTCTGTGAAGTCACACCAGAGGCTGAGTTAACACTGCAGAGGTAGAGACTGTTGGGTCCCATCCCAAGAATATCATACGACTGTGCTTAACATTTTATTTGATCCAGTGCTCTACACTTTTCATAAGGACAACACAGTTTTATATTCTGCTGACATGCTATGCATCATAATTGACCTATACAATTAATTAAAAGTAATGGCAAAAGTAAGTGAATTTAACCTTAATCAGTGCCCAAAGACATTAGGATGTCTGATGTCACCCTGAAACATCAGGACACGCAGAAACAGATTTATTTCAAGAAAGTATCAGAAAGTTTTCGTGTTTATGAGCATCTGAATTACTAAAATATGACAATATTACGAAGAAAGAATATGATGAAAACATTTGCAGCACTTTCTAATTCTGAGGTGTTCCTTTCAGGTCAAATGTACCAGAAAACCCTTTCTTATGTATTTTATTTATTCACTGACTATTGTACTTCTAAATTCAAAGAAACTAAGCACGCTTCCTTACAATGAACTCGCCTGAGAAATAAAACTAAAAGGGAAGTGAGGAAAAAAAAAAAAGTGCTGTGATTCTGACATTGTAAATTAACACCAAAACAGAAGAATTATAATCTTTCCCTCATGTAAACCAGCACTTTTTCAAATAGTAGTGACATACAATGAAATGTAGCAGTTTCTATCCGTAGAAGGAGATGAATACTAGCCCAATAAGACATCAATTATCAAGCTTCAGTAAAAACATGCTTAAAAACTACAGGCAGCCATATGCGTTAACATAGAGACTGAAGTTTAACAGCATACTGAACAGAAACAAAGCTTCTGTAATCATCCAAGTGTGCTCATAGAACTGGGCAAATGGAATGTGAGACAACAGTATTATTCATCTTTCATTATTCACTAAGCTATGTTAAGTACCTGGATCACGAGTCTAAGCTTTATACCAACTGAGATTTTTAAATAGTTGGCCAAGACTATCAAGGGCATTAGCGTTATATGCCCAAGAGATCAAAAATAGTGCTAAAAGGCAAAGCCAATAGCAGATCACAAATGGATATTCGATAATCTGCTCAGAAACAGATGTTGAACTGGTTATTTCTGAGAAAACTATGGTGAAATTTCTTACTATACTAAAATGAAGCATCTACTAAATATTACAAGACTATATACATGTCAAGTCAAATTTGGATGAGCAAAAGAAAAGCAGAAAAAAATGTGGCTCCAGAAACAGTAAGAATTTTTGTACTGAAAGCACTCCCTGGAAAAATATGATATAGAATGCATTAACATTCAATTTTCTTTCATCTCTTTTCTGTTTCATGTACATTTCTCTTGCAGTGAATGTTCACTTCAATGTTTCTTCATCCAGTCACGTCAATATTTTGGACATACTGACATATGAAAAACTGGAAAACTGTTGTAATTATTAGAGTTAATTGAGCTTTCCTTAAAATGATTTTCCAAGTAAATGCAATATTACATATAAAATTATATAAATGAAATTTTACATGACAGAATTGATTCAACAAAATGCAAAGCTCAAAGAAATATTTAGGACTGTGCAATGAGAGAGATTCTCCAACTCCCCATGAAAAGGTGATATGACCACTTGCCCATCTGAAACACCAGTGCAAAAATGCTCATATCCTGGGAAACAAACAGGAGGAACTGGGAGTCTACTTAATGACATCACCACTCAGATATGATGGGACAACAAGAACAATGGAAGCACAAAGGTGAGGCTGGGCACAGAGAGAGGCTAATAAAGGACAATATGGAAGTATTCCCTAGGTATTCAGGAATGAAGTGAGAACGGAAAAAGTTCAGCTGGAGCTGATCTTGGCTGGGTATATGAAAATAGCATGAAAGATAGTACAAGTAAAGCAGCAGTAAAAATCAGACTGAGGATAGCACAGGCACTCTGATTGGAAGGAAACAATGATAAAATAGACAGACAGTGCTGAGATGCTTGGTACCTTCTTTGCCTTTGTTTTTACTGGCAAAGTGTTCTACTGGGTCTTCACATCTGGTGACAGAAAGTGGGGAGGAGATGCTACCCATGTTAGCGGACAAGTATACTTAAGTTGGACACACGTGGTGTGGCATTCAAGGGTGCTGAAAAATTCAGCTGAGCTGCTGCAAGGCTGACAAAATCTAATCAGTAGCTGATTATGAGTGCCATTCCTCAGGAAGCAGTCCTGGGACCAACAGTGTTTAAAACCTTCATCAGTGACAGGAAGGAGTGGAAAGCAGTCTCTGTGAGTCTGCTGGCAACCCCAGGAGTGGTTGGTGTGCTGGAGAGTAGGAATGCCAGTCAGATGAGCTTGACAAGCTGCAAGAATTTGTTGACAGGAGAATCATGAAATTCAGTCAGACCCTGTAACACTCCACACCTGGGATGCATTGGCACACTTTGGCTGATGGCTGTCTAGAAAATTGCTGTGCAGAAAAGGACCCAGAGATTTTTGCACCTTCAAACAGGAGAGAGAAAAAAAAAAAACCTGGAGTCCAGCTGAAGAAAATCCTTTTACTTAGCCTGGAGAAGACAAAGGTAAGGGGGGAAACCTAATTTCATTCTTCCACTGCAGAAAGTTTTTAGAGAAGAAGCACTTTTCTCTTCAGAGAGATGCATAGCAAAAGGACAAGAGGCAATGATCACACTTTACAAGCAGGAAAATTTTGATTGGCCTCAAGGAAAACATATTTCACGATGAGGTTGGAGAGCAGGCCAATCAAAAAGATTATGGAATCCTTAGAGATCTTCAGAAACCTACCGGACAAAAGCCTTGAGCAGCCTGTTCTGATCTAAATTTGAAGCCCACCCTGCTTTAAGCAGAAGATTGGACTAGAGAACTCTATATGACCTTTTAACTGAAGTTATTCTGTAGTACTTTTACTTCTCTTCATGTTGCATTACCTTGCAGGAGTTAAAATTTTAGTTTCCAAAATTTTTTTATGACAGTTGTCCTTGAAGGCTACATCTCCATAAGGAAAGTACACAGACTTAACACACACACATCTCAAGAGAGTTGTAAGTTTCTCAATGAATTTTAGGGGATGAGCTCTACCCCTGGTTCTTGGTCTCAAGGCAGACTGCAGAAATAAGACCTCCATATCTGCCCAAAAGTACTATGTAACAGAATACTCGTCATTGTAAGCAAGTATAAATTACCACTGCGATGGCTTTGAAAAGAGGCTTGCAAATTCAGTTTGGTAAAAACTCCAACATTCTAACGTTAGGAATGTCAAATGTTTCATTTTAGTATTGAAATAAAAGGTTTTGACTAATCCTAATGTGCATATTTTCAGAATATGCATCTCCTGGAAAACTCTCCTCCTTTCTTCAGGAGGAGAACAAATGTGAAAAGACAGAATTTCTTAGAGCATTTCTGTCCTACTTCTCCTAACTCTACAACTGAATACTGTTGAACTCTATTCCTCCCAAGAGCTCAAAATATTTTCTGAACTACAACATGAACAGTTTTAATCCATCTTTCCATAAATATCACTTAACTGTGATCTAAGAAATGTGGAATCAATGATGGCCATCCCTGCCTATTATGGCTTAATGCTTTCCCACAATGGTTTTAATTAAGGTACTGAGAATGTTCACACACACAAACAACAGGAAATGAGGAAAGCGAACCTCATGATTTCTTCCCTCTGCCTTAATTTGAGGACTGCATTCACAGAGGGCATTATGATACCTTTCTTCACAGAAAGCCTACTTTAAAAAAAAAAAAATCAAGAAAAAACATTTTTTTCAAAACTTTTTGGACCTGAATGCAAAATTTAATTTACAAATAAGCTTATAAGGTACATGGAAACATCTAAGAATGGCTTACTCATCCAACAGAGGATTCACATCATCATTGCCTCACAAGAAAAGGCAGCAATGGATAAGGAATTACTTTCAAAATATCTTCTTTAATAAAGTTACCTTTTTCTCCTGGAGGGCCAACTCTACCTGGACGACCTGGAGCACCTTTCTCCCCCTTTTCTCCGGCCTCCCCTATTGACATAAAAAGAAGAACCGTATTAAAACAGAACTATTTCCTATTGGTGTTAGTGACAAGAGTGTCATTTTCCATACTGAAAATACAAGCCTACTAAAGAGAGAAAAAATAAAAGTGAAACATAACTTAAGAGCTTTGAAGCACAGAAAATAGACTTTCCTGCAATGAACGTAGACACTGACAAAACCAAAGTCAGTATGTTACTGAACACTCATGGCTCTAGTCAACACTACAACGACAACACTACAATTTATTTAAGAAGAAGCCTCAGAATCAGGCCTCAGCTCAACACATAACCTCTTGTTTCCACATTCACCAAGTAAGTCTTGAGTACACAACAAATATTGCCTCTTTACAGTAAGGCATACCAGAGAACACGTTTAAGTCCCAAGTGAAAATGGCATAGCCATAACTTAAAATTATAACATAAAAAAAAAAGTGTTTTTATCAAGTACTGAGTGAGAACAAATCTATAGGATGGCACTGCTACATCTATTATTTACTGGATCATTTCTAAGTGCGGAAAACTGTCTACTTAATCACACTTACGTATATATCATGCCTTCTCATCTTCACGGTTTGAATCACCACAAAGTAATCACTAACTATATTCATAAGACTCATGTCACATTATATGCATTGAGCATATTTAAACAGCAGTTTCTGTAAATATGCGTGTAGCAATTGGACAGATCAATGCAATGGGAAAGGCATTGTAACAAAAGTGTGATGATGGAAAGATTGGCATGATAGAAAGGTGCTATAAAGGAAGATTGTTCACCTGTATCAGAAGACTCTAGGTTCACAGGGGAAAGCTTCACCAAGGAAGGATCTCCAACCGGGGAACCTTCCCCAGTGGCTGTCAGCCCTTAAATGGGGTCTAAGAGAACTGCAGCCAGGCTCCACCCCTTCCAGTCACACAGGTGAACTGCCTTCACCTGTGTACCAGGGCTGACTAGGTCCTTTTCCCAGGTGATCAATCAGTGGTTCAGGTTGTGACTCAACAGTTCCCATACAGCGTGCCTACCTGGTGTCTTTCATTGGAGTCACTTAAATTGTTTTGTCCCCTACTATTGTTGTTTTTCATTTATATAAATTTTAAAAACTCTTAGGCAAATAGAAATTTAAAGAATGATTTCTGTGGTTTAACCTGGCAGGTGGCTCATCAGCACACAGTTGTTTGCTCCTTCCCAGTGGAAAAGGGGAGATAATTGGGAAAAAAAAAGCAAAGTAGAACTTGTGTGTTGAGATAAATCTACTTACTAAGATAGAGAAAAGGATAATAGTTATGACTATATATATATATGTTTATACAAACGTATACAACAAGTGATACAAGCAATTGCTCATCATTGCACAACTGATCCTAAGCTACCCACTCAAGAAGCAGAAGAGAAAAAGATGAACTCCTACTCCTTGCAAAACTCCTTCCGTGTGATGTCACATAGGATACGTGTATGGGCTATCCCTTTGGACAGTTGAAAACAGCTAAGTTAATTCTGTTCCCTGCCAGCAACATGGACCCCTTGCTGAGCATGGCCTTGGCTCTGTACAACATCGCTTAGCAGCAACTATAACCATCAGTGTGTTATCAACATTTTTTTTTCTCCTAAAACCAGAACATAACATCACAGCAGGCACTCTGAAGGAAACAGTTCTGTCCCAGCTGAAATTAAGACAACAATTTAAATAACTATCTTTATTAAATAGATGTATGTGAAAGAACAGAAACTTCTACAGCTTCCACAGAAAAGAAAACGTTAAGATGAAAAATCTGGAGCTAGCACAACAGCTCTGTAGTGCAGGAGAGGAGAATGAGCATCAGCTGCCCTTCAGGAAGCCAAAGCAAGCACCGTAACAAGAAGGTCAGTGGTTATCTTGTTCCCCTCAAGCTCTCTGACATAGCTGGGAGGTACATTTTAGAGAAGGACTATAAAAATGACACATAAAAACAAGCTGAAATTGCACATTTCAGATTCACAGCCTCCAGCACTCGCTCCTTATTGTAGACATAGGTGGCTCAGCCTTCCATCTGTTTCCTTCTTCAGGCTGCCAGCAAGCTCCAGACCACCTCTCCTGTCTTCAGACATGCAAAAATAGGCCATTCTCTGACCTTAATGAGGACAAACTCCACATAACCCCCAGCGAATAATACTGTTAGTAGGAAACAGGCCATTATTTGGCACATTTGGGAACACCACTTCTTTATTACCAAGTAACCAATAGGTTCTGTATGATTGTCTTTCCCTCCTCAGGGCTGGTTATGAGTTCTTTGCTTCCCAAAGATAAATCCTGACAATGACTTTTCCCTGCTCTCTGGAGGCTCAGAGCAGGCTATTACAGCCTATTGCTTTACACGTTCTTCAGAGTGAAAGCTGTGCATTAGGGATCAATAAAATAGATCACTCTTGCTTCAGGCCATTACACTTGCCTGCATTTATTCCTATAATAAGATGACACCGCATTCCTTAGTGAGAGTGTTTAAGAAACTTTGCCTGTGAGGAGATTACCCCATTACACATCCTGCTACAGACCACTTAGCAAGTTTTTGTTATCAGCTGTTTTAAGCAGCAAGACCTTTGCTATCAGGAACTGAGCAGTGGCCAGTTTAGCTTTGCAGTGCTTATGCCCTTGTTTTTGCTGTATGTGCATTGAGCACTATGCAGGTGTCACGGGCAAAAAAAAAAAAAAAAAAAAAAAAGTTTTTAAAAAAGTAATTTTAAAAAAGAAATGATATATCAGTGATTAAGATCAACTTCTCACTTTTGAATACTGATTTATGTAAATAAATAAACAAATAATTTAAATTTGAGAAAGATACCTAGTCTTCCCAGTCCCCTTTCTGGTTTCTGGACAGTCCCTGTCCCTTCAGTGCAAGAGGCTGGGGTCACGCAATTGTGCTTCCCACTCAGTAGCTGCAGTGTGGCTTCCATCTCCAGCTGCAGCCATTCCTCCTGCTTAGCATCCTCCTTGCCCCTCCCTCCAGTGCCCCAGCCCCACTATACAAACACACAGCTCATCTCCCCGTGCTTTGTAGTGACAGGACAAGATGCTCAGCAGTGCTCCATGGTGTCGTGATGCCCCACAATCCCAGAAGAAATCCAGCCCTAGTGCTGAACTGAGGGGCAGCAGGACCTAGCTAGCAGACACAAATCTGATACTGCACCGTACTGTCATCGCTGAGAGTGATCTCTGATAGTTCATACAGTAAATCTTACTATTGCTGTCATTTTGCTTTTGTGAATTCATTGGGACAGGGTTTGTCTCTGATTCTGTTTGCATTCTTCCTACTTTGATACAATCTACTGTAATAAAAATAGCACACCAAATATTAACTACATGAGCTGTTAAGCATCCCTTGGCTGATGATAACTGCCTTCCATTACTTCTGTGTGAGTAGTATCATCAAGTAAGGGTGTAAAAAAGAATATTGTTTTTATTTATGTAGCATTAACTTTTTATGAACTGTATGTCATTGAGTAAGATAATTATTACAGAATGGCTTAGGCTGGAAGGGATCTTAAGGACCATCTAGTCCCAGTGCCCCTGTTTTGGGCCAGTTGCCACCCACCAGATCAGGCCACCCATCCAGCCTGGGCTTGAATGCCTCCAGGGATGGGGCATCCACAGCTTCTCTAGGCAACCTGTGCTAGGGCCACACCACTCTTTGAGTGAAAAATTTCTTCCTAACATCTAAACTAAATTTCCACTCTTTTAGTTTAAAGCCATTCCCCCTTGTCCTATCACTATCAGACTGCATAAAAATTCGGTCCCCTCCTGTTTATAAACTCCGTTCAGGAAGGCCACATGAGGTCTCCTCAGAGTCTTCTCTTCTCCAAACTAAACAAGCCCACCAGTCCCAAGATGGATCCATGGGGCATGTCACTTGTTGACTGACCTCCACCTGAACATAGAGCCCTTGACAACAACCCTCTGGCTATGACCACTCAACCAACACTTTATCCACCAAGCAGACCAGCCTTCAAATTCATATTTCTTCAATTTAGAGATAATTCCTTCTTTAGATTATGGAAGGGAGACAAAAGAAGATAGAAAAAAAAAAAAAAAAGGTCTAAAGGATTTTTCCGTGTAATGTTTTTTCTTTACAATGTAGTGAGCAATACCTTAGGACACGGCTATCCATTCCTTCACACAAAATGCACCTTCCCATTATTAATACTATTGGTTTTCTAAAAAACAGATCATTCTGTTGTCTGGATTCTCAGAGCCATGGTACTTTTCCCTCCTTCATTTCATCTTTCTCCTTTATACAGCTGAAGTTTTAGGGGGGAAATATATATATATATAAATTAGTCCCAGACCTAAGCTGCTGACCTTACTCTCATTTGTGCCTTTTTTCTATTCTGGGTGTCTTCACCGGCTTTCTTCATCTTCCATTTCCACCTCCATTCTCATCTCATTCCCCTTCCGACATCCTTTGTTCTGTGGGGTCCTAATTGGCTTTGTGTTATTTTCTAATGTCGTCTTTTTTTTTCTCCAGTCTCTCTGCTCATTCTCATTCTCTGTGCCCTTCTTCCCTCTTTCCCTTTATCTCTTCCCGTTCTAAAATTTCTTCATTTCACTCCCCTACTTTGGATGCTTTTTCCTGGTGTCTTTCTCCCTCAGCTGCCAGTTGGGCTCCACTCTCTGCATCACCTCCACCTTTTCCATTTACTTTTCACACAATCCATGGTCTCCATCATTTCTTCCACAGGTTCCCAGTACCTTCTTTTTCCCAAATCCCATCTAGCTCATGCCTAGCAGTGGAGCAGGTTTCTGTTGCTCCATCTCTGCAGATCTTGCTCAGCCAAGAAGGAGCAGGGGCAAATCTAACAGCTGCAGTGAGAAAACCCTGTTGTGTGGGAGCTGAAATTTGGGCACACAGCCACATCAGTGCTCAGTTGAAAGGAAGGCTTGGCCACTGAAATGGGTTGGAGTTGTGCCAGCAGGGGACAGCAGTATCTCATTACCAATGCTCAGAGCCAGGCCCTCTGACAGTATAGCTGGGGCACTGATAGCTTTTTAGAGACTCCACATCAACTGGGGCTGCATCAAGCCATTTTGTGCTTCACTGAATTTGTACATCAATCTCTCCCACTTCTGCAATGCCTTCAATGCATGAAGCAGAGTGAAATCATTGGCACATGATGGTTTTCAGCCTTCTTTGCTGTTTCCTTTTGGCAAAGGGCCAAGATTATTATTGTACTGCTTAAATGTTCTAAGAAAGACTATGCTGCCCTTTCATAAAAATCATAGTTAAAGGTGTTAATTTTGACAGATTACACAAATAGGGAAACTAAGGCAATGTAGTCACAAAACTTGTCAAAGCCTCACAACTTCTCTGACCTGAAAAGCCATTTCAAAGCTCTGGTTCCCATTGCTGTGGTCACCATTTGAATGATCTGTGTAACTCTGGACAACATTTACCTTGGTTGTATTCTTCTTCGCGAATTATATAAAGATTTTATTATTTTATGCTTATTCCATGGCAAATATCTCAGTGAAATAAATTTATTCAAGGCTTAGTCATACCTCAGAAGACTTAGATGTAACTGACCAGTGCTGCTGTTTTCAACTGGAACATTATGCTCCAGTAGAAATACCACAGCCTCCATGACGGACATCTCTCTTATTGACTATCTAATAACGGGGCTGGGATTTCACGCCTTAGTGGATGCTGTTGCTTTAACATGCTAGTTCCTCCCAGATGTTCATTTCCTACCTAAGGTACTTTAATACATGTTTAATTGCAGAAAGATCAACCGTTCATAATACCATTTTTGTTGTACAATAGTTTGGGGAAATATTTTGGAAAAATGCTGCTATATTTTCAACAGAAAATATAAAAGTGCCAAAACCTAACTTTAATTTTTGACTTCTTCTAAAAGGTAATCAGGCATTTAAAACCAATGGAAATTTAGCCCAAAGGAAGGCAAGTATAAGAGTAGAACATACAAAATACTTCCCACTAGGACATTGCAAAATGGCAATGAAAATCTCTCAAGGTATAACGCAGGGTCTGACTTTATAGTCTCTTTGTATCAGTCATGAGTATAAACAGAGAGAAAAAAAACTAAGCCACATATATCAGAAAAGCAAGCATTAATGATCAGGAACAAGTTCGGGAAGCTTTGGCATGCATTCTCTATATCATGTTAATTTTAACAGACCAATTAATCTTAAGGACCTTGAAACTTCATGTATAAGGAGGCTACAGACTGGACAAATAAAGGTACTTTTTTTTGTCTTGTTTAGAAACTGCCAGTGGTGCAAATGAGCCTGTTAAAAAGAAAAGATTAGCATTTGAACAGTGAAGTAGACTTCCACATTACCTTTGAGGCCTGGGACAAGAATCTGAACAGAGCAGGACTCGTCTGCAATATGTTGAGGATATCCAGACCTTAGCAGTGACAGGAAGGCAAGGCTAATTAGAGTCACCAAGAAAACCAGATCTCTCTTCATAATGAGCACTTACAGGTCACTGACTCCTAAACAAAAGAATGAATAAACAATTATAAGAACTCCACAGACTTTCAACAGTTTTTGAACATATGCAACATCTTTCTATGAATACAATATATTTTTGCACACTATAACTCACACAGCATGAGAAGGATGTGTCAGGTTGCATGTAACACAGGCGTATGTGAAATATGTAGCATCACATTCAGCAGTTTGTTCTGGTGCTAGAGTGGGTAAGATAAAGCTCAGGATGAATTTAGTCAAGAAAGAAATTAAGTAAAGTCAATGACAGGCAACTCTGCGTTCACTGTTTCTCACTGTAGGCAGGGAAAGGTCAAAGGAGAAAAATCTAGTACATGGGCTTGCACTGAAAAATGTCAGCACTTAGCTGCTGCTTAGGAGTGCATAGTGCTCTTAAGAGGCAATTCAGTAGGTGATGAGACCAACCTGAAGGCCTGAAATTTCACATCCCATCTGTCCAAGCACTGAAATTGTGCCCAGTAAATTGTCTGACACAATAGCCCTCACATAACTCAGTGAGAGTGGGATGGAGATGGTATTTCACTATATCATGCAGTGAAGTTACATCAGAGCCTTCCATAAATCCCAAGAAGATGCACATCTGAAACATACCCTCACCTAAGCTTACATGTCAAATGGCTTTCCTGGTATTAGGGTGTGAAGAAATCTCTTGAAAACAACAGTACTGAAATGGAATTTGTGTGAAAAGACCATCAAAAGCTGATGTTTAGGAGGTCTATAGAAATACTCTTAGACAAAAGCGTTATTTATGTACTTCTGGCATGTTTTTCCAGTCCTTCTTTCACCAAGGCTTTCTACTACACAAACAAGCTGAAAGTCACATCAAGGTTTCAAGAGAACGCATTCATATATCACTTTTTATAGCCCTGACACAGCTGTGTGCATTTTACATCTAGAACAGGAAGACTGACCTATATTACCCTCTAAGCCATGGGTCTCAGTGCCATATCTCCACAATTCTTCAACACCCCCAGGGAAACAGTAACTTCACCACCTCCCTGAGCAGCCTGTTCCAATACGTTACTACTCTTCCTGAGAAGAAAAAAAAAAAATTCCTTATTTCCAGTATTTCAGCCTAAGCTGGCCAGAAAAGAGATACCAACCCTTCCCTCATCTGAACAGTCACAGATATAGTTACAGTTAGCAATGAAGTACTGCTTCCCTAGTGTTAAACTCGTGTTCACGATTAAGATTGCCACATAGCAGAACCTTATTTTCCCCATAATGAAAACTTAAAATACTACATAGGATTAACTAATGCTATAGTTCTAATGAAAAAAAAAGAAAGATGTTAATGTTGGCATTTTCACATGGATCAAGAGATTCAGGAGAATGTGGATCAAAAAAAAAAAAAAAAAAGATTCCACTAAGCTGTAATGTAACAGTTTTATTTTTAAACTCTCTTTCTCAATTTTATATTTGCTATAATCTAGCAGACTGCAAGACAGGCAATCTTACTAGAGAGACATGTTGTAACCTCACAACATTCTGCTCAGAATGCCAAGTACTAATGTCATCTACAGAAGTCTCCTCTCATAACTTAAGGTGCTGATTCTGGAGGGACAACACTCACACATATGCAGATGTTTATAGTATGTTTTTCCTTTCAAGAGTGTTCAGCATATAGAATTTTGCTTATGCTGCCATAACAGGGATGACTGCAGCTCATACATACATGTCTGAATCAGCATTAAAATACCTAGCTCAGGTATTGCTGGGAGCACACAAACCCACTGAAGCACAAATCTCAGCAGGGGCTGCTCAAATATTTAGGCCACAATAAGTTTTGTCACAACTGCAGCAGCATCACTCAAGGGTTCTCCAGAGTGCAGGCAAAACTGAATTTTTCCTCCCCATGGATGAGGAAGCAGGGATGGAAGAGAAAGTATATCATAAAGGTGGATCTGAGAACAGAAATAGCAGAAGGTGGGAAAAAGTAGCAAAAGTAACAGAAATTTGTATATTGGATGGAAAGCCCTAGAGAAGCAGCAACAAGCACAGTACCAGCAGGTCTCTGACTGATAAAATCAGCAGGAAAACATTTGCTGTGCTGTTGTTCTCAGTTGTCTCAGATCGTCTCCTGCTTTGCCCATGCACACAGCCAGCTCTGGCTGTCGATCTGACAGTCAGACCTGGCTTATAGCACCTCAGAGCACTATGATAGCTACCTTCTCCCAGCTGCCTAAATTGTTTCACATACATTAAGCTGGAATCCAACCACATTTCCCCTAGAGGAAATTTCTAGCCACGGGGTAGAAGGCACTACATCCTGATGAACTCAGCATCCCAGAGGAGCTCTTAGTATCCACAGTGGATGGCCTTGCTTTTTATGACAAGTCCATGGTCCAAGTCACAACAGACAGCAAGTGAAATAGGGAGCAATAAAACACAGTGAGGTGAGGCAAGGCAAATTGAGTTGGAAAGAATCTTCAGAGATTATTGATTTCAATTGCCTGACCACACCAGAACTGACTAAAAATTAAAGCATATTATTGAGGGCATTGTCCAGTACCTCTTGAACACTGACAGGCATGGGGCAGGAGGACATGGCAGAGGCTTGTGCCTGAAATCTCCTTCCAGCACCTGAACATAGGTGTTTAACTATCAGCAACAGCATGATCGAGAAGTGATGGACCATTGTGGGTGGTAACTGCAGCAAGAGAAGAAATGGGTTCTGCCTGAGCCCACAGCTACAGCTTCACAGCCCAGGGATTGGAAGGGACCTCAAGACATCGAGTCCAACCCCCCTCCTAAAGCAGGTTCCCTACAATAGGTCACAGTAGGCATCCAGACAGGTCTTGAATATCACCATAGTAGGAGATTCTACAACCTCTCTGGCCAACCTGTTCCAGTGCTCCATCACCCTTACTGTAAAGAAGTTCTTCCACATGTTAGTATGGAACGTCCTATGCTTAAGTTTTAGGTTATTGCTCCTTGTCCTATCACAACACATCACCAAGAAGAGCCTGGCCTCATCCAATTGACTCCCACCTCCCCTTAGATATTTATAAACATTTATTAGATCCCCTCTCAGTCGTCTTTTCCCCAGGCTGAACAGACCCAGGTTACTCAGCCTTTCCTCATACGGGAGATGCTCCAGGCCCTTTATTTATTATGGCCCCCTGCTAGACTCCTTCTAGGAGTCATTTTTGAACTGTGGAGCCCAGAACTGGACAAAGTATTCTAAATGTGGCCTCACCAGGGCAGAGTAAAAGGGGAGGATCACCTCCCTCCACCTACTGGCCACGATCTTTTTCATTCATCCCCAGTGCATCCAGAAGATCAGAGAAAGGCCTGTAAACCAAGTGGTTCAGATACTCAGTGCAAAGCCTGCAAATCCAGGCAGTTTCAGCATGAGCATCCAGCATCCTGGTGATAAAGATTCTCAGTGATGAATTGAAAAGCCTGAGACAGAAGGAATTGAAATGAGGAAGGTGCTACAGTCTCTGCATTAGTGAATATAAAGGCAGCACTACCTCTGCTGGTTTCATTTTATGGGGCTTTTGACATATCTAGACTACAACTGGAAGATCAAAGTCTGGGGATATGTTAAGTATTCATCTACCTTTACAAACTCCCACGCAGCTCAGGCATAGGACAGGCTCTGTCAGGGCAGCTTGGTGGCTCTGCTCTTGACAGCTCACCTGGCACAGAAATTGGGCTGTCACACCATGACCTTAGGGGAATCACAGTGGAGAGCAGAGCTGCTTGGTTTCAGGCAGGTCACAAAACCCAGGCCCCTTGCGAATGCTTGGGAAATTACCTCAGTCTGAGAAGAGCCAGCAACAGAGGAAATCTCTGAAGAGGCTGGAGATAAAACTATAAAGTCTGCTGCTGCGGAAAAGGGACAAATTAATCATAGAAACCAGACCAGAGACAGTGTGGATATCACTTTCTCCACCTTTTCCTGTTATAAAAAAAAAAAAAATCCACCTCTTCTGCACCTAAATTGGCCTTTGTGATTGAAATAACAGTTTGATCTCCAGGTATGTACTACAGAAATGCCTTTCATTTTAAAATCCTGGAAAGTTCCTTGCCTTACTGACCTATCATTAAGGCCTTTCACATCCAGATTCATAAAGGCATTTAGAAAATTAAATTCCACTGAAAGCATTCCTCAGAAAAGGATGTCAGTGTGTCTTCCAAAACCCATGTTAGTCCTTGGTTTGGGGGTAACTTCAGCATTAAAATAACCAGTGCCAGGGAGAAACTTACAGATGTTCAGCACTTGCAGAAGTACAAATACTTCTGTGCTCTCTATGCAAGGGTTATGAGTCAAATTTGTTCTACCTACAATGGCCATTACACCACAGCAGGTTGAAAGCTTTGAAATAAATGAGAGGAGGAGGAAGAGAAAGAATTTGCATGGTTTTCCCTTTAAAAAAAAAAAAAAAAAAAAAAAAAACACAACAAAAAAAAGCAAAACATCTCTAAGCATAATAATTTCAAAACAACTGTTGAACTCCGTCAGATCTAAGGAATCTGCCTGGGCTGCTGAGAGATGAGGTTTGCGAACCCAGGTTTCAAGTGACAACCCCCAGCAAAGCCCAGGGGCAGAACACACCTCGGGCTGGCTGGGAACAGCTTGGTACAGCCAGGCCAGCTGGCATCAGGCACTCTTGAACCACCCTGCTATGGGTGGAAAGCCAGCTGATGGCTTCTAGCCAGCTAATGGCTCAAATACAGGGACCCTGCAAGTGCCAGCAGCTGCTCTACAAGGGCCAATGGCTTAGTGGTTCTTTTGGACCTAAAAACACCAAGATGGGTTACCTGCCTAGTTGAATCCAAATCAATGGAAAATGTAGAAGAAAAATGATGCTTGCTGGCATTAATGTCCAGCCAGTCAATAACCAAAGAAACAACAGTCCTCTATAATCCTACATGATTCTTCTTTGAGGTTGTGATTCTAGCTCCTCTTTGAGATGTGTTCATTTTACTGACTTATTTTCATTCTTGGGTTATTAAAAAAATAAAACTGAAGATCTGTAATCATACTCCACTCTCAGTACGGATAGTACTGAGTACAAATTCTCAGAATTATCTGTATTCTGAACTGCCTGCACTCCTGGTACAGACAGACAGATCTGCAGAGGCATCCCACAGGTGGAAGCAGTACAGTGCATTTGGGGGATGATTTCTCCAAGCAGGTTTGAGTCAGCACTACAGACACATCAGCACCTTTATACAGTTTTCACTTCCCTGACTCCTCAAGTCCTCATCACCTGCATCCCAGTCCTGGAAGGTGTTATCTGGCAGCTTGTGCGTCCTCAAATGCCAGAACAGGCTGTAAGCCACATCCCATTGGTTGCAGTTTGTAGCCACAAAGTGATGCCATTGAAATGCCAGGCAGTAACACAGACCTCACACTGTTTCAAACACTTTGAAGAGATAAAAGCCAGAATACAGTTAGAAGGATGGTACCAGGGCCCAGCACAGCCTAGGGATAAGTTTCTGGGATATGCAGTGCCCAGAGGCTATGGATTATTCCCTGGAAGGGAATTCTGTCATCTGGAGATGAAACCTGTGTCACTGACCTTCCCTTTCCCCATTACAGCACTGCTGATAATCCTAACCTACAGATGCCTTGTGTCACTCTGTTTTTACCTTATCTAAGTGTTCTCTCATTTGTCCTCCCAGCTCTCTCATGCATTACCTTGGATAATCAAGAGTTCTCCACTTAGGCAAAATATAAAATCAGAGTCAATGATAAGGCTGTTGAAACATTAGGTGATCATTTTAGCATTTCATTTTAAAGCACTGCAATGTTGCAGAAATGTTGATTTAAAGGTTAAAGCATCAAGCTTGAAAGAGAAAAAAAGAATACCCAAACTGCTGTTGGAATTGTAAAAACAGGGATTGTAACTGCTGTGGTTACGAAGTCTCTGTGAAATCTATGGCTCGTGGAGAGGCATAAAGCAGCAACATAACGCATTTCAGGTCCTGATGATGCTGAAGAACAGTGAGGTTTGCCGCAGAGGACAAAAGAGTGAGTCTGAGCTGATGAGAAGCTAACGTTAACTAAAAGCCTAGCTGATGAGAAGTCATTGGTTACTCCCCAAAGTGCATTTAATTCTGGCTCAATAGAGCCATTTTCTCAGCCAATGTTTGTGAGGTATGAGGGACTATTAGCTCTGGCTGTACCATGTAGGTGCCCTTGTCGCAGGTAGAAATAGTTGCTTTGATTTTCATTGAGAATAATGTTTTTAAAAATTGTGAGACAAATTTCTTCCTGATGCAGTTCTGCAGAAGTCAGTGAGTTTAAGGCAGAGTTAACGTACCGTCATCTGCGCTGAAAATATAAAATCGGGGCTTCAGCAACTGTGTGAGAAAGACTAGGTATGGAAAGAGGCAAGTACTCAATCATAATGTACAGCCAGAGGGAGATGGGACTCTCCTGATTGCTTGCACTGAGTGCCAAATGTCTCACAATGGCTCCATGTGGTGTTTTTAGATGGCAGAACAACATTCAGGGAGAATCTTAGCTTTGTACTTGTCAAAAAAAAAAAAAAGCCAAGAAATAAAAGCCTCCAATAAATGGCAATCTCTGCCATAGCCTTGTTTGCAGCTGTAATGTACAGAAATAGTTTGTGATTTTTGGTGCCATACTTAAAATACATCAGAAACACTGAAAATTTGATCTAACTGCCCCCAAATCCAAAATATGAGGTTCACATGAGGAAAAACTTATTTGAGGGTTACAGAGCACTGGAACAGACTACTCAGAGAGGTGGTGGAGTCTCCTTCCCCAGAGATATTCAAGACCCACCTGGACACTTTCCTGTGCAACCTGCTACAGCGGATCTTCTTTAGGAGGGAGTTGGACCCAATGATCTCCGGAGGTCCCTTCCAATACCTTTGATTATGCAATTCTCTGAAATACAGTAGTCAGTACTTTTAAAACTTGTATCTGAACTGTCTCAGCTCAGTCTTGATGCTATGCCCCACACATTTCTGTACAACACCAAAGAGTCACCAAGAATCAGTGAATATCTAGAGAATGCTGTGGGAAACATTTCTGTACATAAATGAATACATATTGTTGACATATGCATTTTTCATCTTATTTCTGAAGCTTTAGGGCACTCCTTTTCAACTCTCTGCATCCACATAAGCTTAGGACTGGCTGAACAAGTTGGCATATTTGTGCAGTATGAGTATTTAGTGCCTATTCAATCAATTTATGCTTTCCAACGTGTTCTTGGCCTCCAGACACCTAGAAGTTTTCCAGGAGGGCCTGACAGTTATCTTCTTGAGGGCACTGAAGAGATTCACAAGGCAAACTTAATCTGGGGAGCATGGTCCCAGTTCCCCAGATAAACTCTGAGGTGCAGAGATCAGGCAGAAAGACACCTCCATCATCCCAACACATCCACAGTAGTGAGTGCCTTCCCCACAACAGAAATACCACTCAAGTATTGATCCAAAAATGAGAAATACCAGTTCTGGAACAGTCTTAATAGAAAAAGATGGGAGCCCACAGCTCCTCAGGAGAGGAACTGCCCCCAGGAGATGGATGCTATATATGAAAGAAGCATAAACTCAGGCACAACAGATTAAAAGATGAGAAGCAAGGGAAGAAGCATGGTGAAGAAGCCAAATCAAGCCTAGCAATAG
>JAOWBP010001760.1:79476546-79490596 GCA_028571105.1 Tragopan temminckii | reverse complement strand
CTGCTTTCTTATCATAGAATCATAGAATTACAGAACCATAGAATAGTGGCCTTTTATGACGGTGTCACTCTATCAATGGACAGGGAAGAGCCACTGATGTCTTCTATCTGGACTTTAGTAAGGCCTTTGACATGGTACCCCACAACATCCTTCTCTCCAAATTGGAAAGATATTTGAAAGGATTGAGCACAGCCCTGCCGAAAAAGGCCTGGTGGTGCTGGTGGATGGGAAGCTGGACATGAGCCAGTAATGTGCCCTCATAGCCCAGACAGCCAACCATATCCTGGGCTGAATCAAAAGAAATGTAGCCAGCAGGCTGAGGGAGGTGATCCTGTCCTTCTACTCTGCACTGGTGAGGCCTCACCTGGAGTACTGCATCCAGATGTGGAGTCAGTGCAGGAGAGACATACACCTTGTGGAGTGCATCCAGAGAAGGGCTTCAAAAATGATCCATGGAATGGAACATTTCTCCTACGAGGACAGGCTCCTGGAAAAGAGAAGGCTCCAGGGGGAACCTGATTACAGCCTTTTAGTATCTAAAGGGGAGCTACAAGAAAGAAGGGGACAGACTATTAGCAGGATCTGTGATGATAGAACAAGAAGAAATGGTTTCAAGCTCAAAGAGGGTAGATTTAGGTTAGATGTAAGGAAAAACTCTTTTACAGTGAGGGTGGTGAGGCACTGAAACAGGTTGCCCAAAGATGTGGTGGATGCCTTGTCCATGGCAACTTTCAAGATGAGGCTGGAGGCAACGTGATCTAGCTGTGGTTGTCCCTGTTCATTGTAGGGGTGTTGGACTATATAACCTTTAAATGTCCCTTCCAACTCTAAGGATTCTGTGATTCTGTGATTCTAATGGCTAGGGTTGGGAAGGACCTTAAAGATCATCCAGTTACATCTCCCCTGCCATGGCCAGAGTTGCCACCTACCAGATTAGGTTGTCCAGGGGCTCATCCAATCTGGCCTTTAATGCTGCCAAGGATAGGGCATCCACAACTTGTCTGAGCAACCCTTTTTCAATTTTTTATTTTTTTTATTTTCTTGAGTAAAAACCGTAGGTTTCATTTTTGAACTAAGAAAAATGAAGAGAAAGTAATATTTTCTAAACATTTCTTATCAACTACTTATTTCTCTGCCATCTGAATTTTTCAAAGAAAAGTTATGCAATAGGGAATACTGGCATCAACCCTTGGAATCAATAAAGAAGTTGGAATAAATAAAAACACAACATTAATTCTAAAATATGTTGCATTCAGAGGTACAATTCTGACTAAGGAACTTGTGAAAATATCCATCAGTTTATTTACTGCAATCTATATCTACAGTACATTGTATATTAGCAATTTTTTAAATTTATTTTTACGCTAGTGAATGTTAATAACAATGGTGTTGTGTATCGGGTAAGATTTTGGTTCAGGAGCTATGTATCAAACATTCAAAAAGAAGAAAGGAAGTCACTAAGCAAAGCCTGACAGATGGCACTAACAACAAATGGTGGAATACTTGAACAAAGAGAGTAGTCTGACAAAATATCCCTAAACCTGGCACCTGCCATGACATCTCCCAAGTCTGTTGTATCTGGATGTCAATCAACTGAGTGGCATCTCACTGATTTAGGTAGAGGATGCACCAGTAAATGAAGCCCCAAGGTCAGACTTTGATATTTTACTGGCAGGGGAACATCCAGGGCAAATATTTTTCTCTTAAAGAAGTCCACATGGAATACAGAAATGTTCCTTATTTTTTAAAGCACAATTTGATAGTGTATTTATCTTCTGACTCAAGAAATAAAAAGCACAGCATAAGGTAAAAAACTGGTTTCTATCCAAACTAAAATGGTAAAAATATGTAACAGCTTGGCTTTAAAAGGATGTCCATCTGTTAGTAAACTAGTGATCATCTCATATCCACAATGGTTTAACAAATTAACAGCCAAAATATTACTGCCCACACACACAGCTCAATAAATACTTGGGGCTGTGCTTTTGTTTACAGTAAGGCCACGTTAAGTGACTAAGTTTAACTTTTTCTTATTTTAAAATGTCTTTAAACTTCCAGTGCCTTACAGAATACAAAAGTGAAAAATGTTCTTGTAGACAAAGCTCCTCTCCTCATGGGTTCTGGTGGGAATATGGTGAGCCAATTCTTTGCCTTGATAAAAGAATCTTGGTCTCAATCCTGATTAACAGCATTTCAAGGTCTGTGGAGATTACAGGCTTTCATAAAAGCATACATGGCTTGAAATGGTGTTCTTAACTAACAGGTTGGATCAGAAATGCAATAGCTGCACTGCAGCAATTTCAGCAGCTTGAAGATTGCCTGCTTTGCACACACATGCCAAGGCAGTTTCGTTACTCGCCATACCTAAGTCAGCTAGAACTAAAGTTATCTCAGACGCAGAAATCAAGCTGAAATCAAGTTCCTAGTATATGCAAGCCATTCAAGGTTTTTAAGTTTTGTTTTGTGTATGCGTGTGCTTTTGTTTTTGTTTTGTTTTTGTCACTTCAAAAATTCCACACCTTTGCTTCATACACACTTCCATATCAGAAACCATTTTGTCAGAGTGCTCACACACTCCGCACTAGCATGGTGTGCATTAGTTACTGGCAGGAATTGAGTCAGCCCTCTCTCAGAGCACAAACTTCCGCTCTCCTGCCTGGATAAGCATGTTCACTGGCTATTTTGTGTAGTCCCTGCCCTGCCCTCTTCTCTTTCTGTCAGTTAGTTCCCTGTGGTCAAAAATACGTAACTAAAATACCTTTCATGCATCATCACTCTGCTTTTATAGGACTGCCTGAGTGCCCACTTCTAGGCCCAAGAACTGACTTGAGCTCCTTGCAGAGGGCCAGGCTCTCAGAATGGCTGGCAAAACAGCACAGAGAAATACCTTGGTACTTCATTTTCCCAGACTCTAAGGCTGCCTAAGTCACAGCAAGGCAGATGTCAGCATCAAGAGGAGCTTTTGGTTTCAGGTTCAACCTTTCTTTTGTTTGCTTTCCTGCTTCAGGTTGAACTTTTCTAGCTGCAGCAAATGAGATGCCACCCGAAAGCCAGAATGCAGTCCTTGAGCATTTCATAAGGTACTTTGCAACTTCATTATGTTGCTCTTTTAAATGTTAAATATATGGTGACCTTCCAAATAGTATCTATTTTTAGAGAAATGTTTTATGGCATTAGTTTTATCTACAGAACAATGAAGCTAGAAGGAACCTGTGTTGTCATGTCCAACTCCCTACTGTTCAGGCAATCACATCATATAACCCCTCTAATAAATTGAAGTGCACTTGAATACCATGGCACTGAGTACTTCATAATTGTGTATACTTGTAACCATGCAGAAAATATCTTGATAAAAAATGTGCAGTGGATGAAGAGGATGATTATGAATGACTAGGCACAGCTCTCAGGGTATTACATTTTTTCTTAGGGACTAATGAAAACTTTACTGAAACCTTTGCACTCTCTCAGGAGTTATATCAGCTGGGGCAGGGGTTAATTTTAAGCACAGGAATGATCAGAAACATGATAATGGAAGAAAGACGATAAGAGATGGATAACAGAAAAAAAAATGTCACTATAGGAAATGTAACCAATTTTTTCCCAAAGCATGATGCTATGGCAGTAGCTCAAGAGAACTAATCCTCTGGCACCTACAGATTTATCCTTAAGCTATTTAATCAAGAGAGTTTATAAAAGAAAAAAATATACATATCTTTTTTTAATCATTTCCTTTTCTTTTATACCTATCAGAAAACCACGCACTCAATCAATAGCCTAATTTAACATCCTTAATCACAATAATTCGTTTTATTCAGTATGCATACTCTAGCTTATTTCCTTATGCTCAGCTTTCCTGCACTTCCAGCTTAGCTGTAAAAGACAAGTCCTTTTTTAATGAAGGAATTATCGTGTTTCATCTACTAGCTGTGATTTTTATTTCAAGGAGGTTTATCAGTTTCAGCCTAAAACTGAAATCTTCTCTTTGATTCAATCTCCATCCATTTAGTAACCATACCTTTATCATGCAAGATACAAGCAAAAGGAATTACATTTAACAAGAAACACCTTCTATTTACAGCTTCGGGGAGAAGTAATTAAATGTAATGGAAGTTGCAGCTCTAAATAATGGCACAGAGAACCTCTACTCCTACCCTGCTGAAAATGAGGTTATAGGTTTCACACGATGAGTAGTATTCAAACCTTTGCAACACCATTATCTCCAGTGGATTTGCAGCAGAGATAAATTTGGTATTGTTTTCATTCCAGACAGAGGAATGGAGGGTAAAGTAAGAACTAATCATTTTTATTCTTGTAATTGCACAAACTAAATGGTAGCAAATGTTAGCGCAGTATTAAAACAGAGTAGAAATAAATGCACATCTTTTTTTTGTTTAGGTAAATAAGTGAAATTGGGTACGTGCAGATTTCTTGGGGAAACTCTCAGAGGATAAACGAAGGTATTTAGTATAGAGGATGGAATTAAGAAATCGCCTAATTTCTTAGCAGTACAAAAATTCTGTTGCAACCAAGGGAAGTGAAATAAATTTAATCAGATATGACATATTCTACATTGTGTCACAATAGGCAGGTATATATTCTCTTGACAAATTAATCATTTTGATGAATCTCCAATGGAAGATGCAATTCATATTATTGTTCACTAAAGCCATCACTGTTTCTCCTTTGGTTGGCTAGTTTTTGAAAGAAACTCCTGAGCCTAAGTAAGAGAATTCTCCGTGTTTTCAAAATATACTGATGTTTTAAAAGCATTTACCTTTATGAAATAATCTGATTTGAGGAGATGACAATCTTTTTCTTTTAAGCTATGTGGTTGTTTGTTTTTTTTTCATCGAGATTATTTTTGCTGTATAATTTCTTCCTATTTTGTCAGAAAAATCAGTTTAATTCTATCTGCTGAAAAGAAAAAAAAAAATTGACCAAAAAATTGAAATGGCTGAATCTTACCATGATGCTTTGTTGCTTGCAAGTCTCTTCTTTGCGCACCTGCACTATCTTTTCTTGAACCAGCCCACAGTCAGAGCAGAGCCTCTTCTCTGCAGTTATAGCAGAGAACTGCCTTTACTTTTTGATGTTAAATATCACATGGCAACCCAACAGGTTGTAAAATTCTGATTATATTTGCACCTGCCAAGCTCTGTGTGGCAAAACTGAGTTTGGCCAGTTTGTTGAGGCCTCACCTACAGGCCACATTTGCAGTAGTGTAGTGACCATGAACAGCCTCATCGTAAAACTGGGCATAACTCAAGAGTACTGGATCTTAAAGCAGAATCTTCTTAGCTCTAAGAATGTGTCTGTCTCAGGAGATGGTCTCTGTGGCTATAGCAGTACAAAAATACTACATGGGACAAGGGTCCCTTCCTGGTTGTCTTTGGCAAGCAGGATTGTGCGGCTTGTGTCCATGCGACAAAATGCTCTGTCACAGCATTCTGGACAGGACAGCCTTACTGCCTACTGGAAAAGACCTGCACTGTTCCCTGATGTGTCCCCAAGGTATTATATGGAAATGTAGTGTTTGGAGCAAGTCAAAACTATGCCCAGGAGCTGGCTATCTTTAAGTACTCTAGTCTGTGCAGACTCAGCAATACTCAAGGCTGCACACTGATGAGCTGAGTGGTTTAGGATAAATATAGCCCATAATTCCTGCCAACAGGAAACTGAAGTCTGAGGAAAGAGAGGAACAGATTAAATAAATAAATACAAAGAATACTAGAAGACTAACATGGTAAAAAACCATGGCATAAATGTGCCATTGCACCAAAAAACAATCACTCTGAAATTACAATGTCAAGCACAAAGTTGGAAGAAAAAAAATCTCAAGATCCAGTATGCTAAAATGATTACCTGCAAGCAGCCAGTGATCTCATTTTAAGAGAAATAAGAGCCATGAAACAGTGTCCATAGGATTGGTCCTGTGCTGCATATACCCTGACTGTAAGGGTTTGTGACACACAGAACATTCTTTGCATTTTGATTAAAGTCTTCTTCATTCTTTCAGGCCACTTTTATGCCATTGTCATGTATTTATACAATTAGGTCTAATTTATAAAATTATATCTAATTACTTAATTGTGCTAGCATGCGTGATGAAATAATGAGAATGTGTAATTAAGATGTGCAATTACATAATTACAATGTATAATGACATTAGGTGTAAATATCCTAAGATGTTATGAGAAAAAATACACTATTGAAATAGAAGCATATTTTTGTTATGTTTTCACAAAAGAAAAAAAAAAAAAAAAAATCAGGCCAAATTAAAAAATCATTCCTCAAAGCTGAGGAATTTTTTCTCAATGTTAACATCCCCATGGTGAAGCACTGCCCACTTAGAGCAGGGGAAACTAGGATTAATGCAGAGTGGGAAACTGAAGGGAAATATGTACTTACAGTGGGATATCTGAGGTCTTTTTTTTTTTTCTGATAGACTTTTAGAACATCAAACTCTCTTTTTCTTATGTATGAGTTGTTGTTTTTTTTTTTAATCTGCAGAAACACTGCAAATTTTGCTAACATATTCAAATATACATAAGACCACAGATTAAATAACACAAATTTTAAGTGGAACCAGTGAATTACCAAAGTAATAAACAAAGTAACTAGTTCCTGCCTTGCTCTGAAACCTCCTATTAACTCCTCTCAAAAACGCACAAACATAAAAACAAGTATCATGTTCTCAGAAACTTTCTAAAACATCTGCTTGAACTGACCAATGCTTGGGACCTCCCCATTGCAACCTCAGTGGCTTATCTCAAAGGATAACAGAACCAGGCTTGTCTTAGATATCATCTTTATTATTTAAATTGGATTTTGTTCCTGTAAGCATTTTAAACCCACAGGAGTCGGTAAGATGGACTCCATCAGAGCTGGGGAAATGTCAGTGGTGTCAATAACACACAAGCATCCCAGGCTGATATTTACCTCCATGCAGTGCTGGCAAAGGGAGTAACACTAATTTTGCAAGTAAAATGAGTAATAATTATTACAATTTTTCTTCAGGAAAAAAAATGCTGTTGACAAAAGTTTTTGACCATCTAAATTAGAACTTATCACACACTTATCTTACTAAGGATTCCATTCTGAAAATTCAAACATGGAATATTATTTTCACTGTCGCTTCAAAATTATACATTGTTTTTCTTTCTTTCTTTTTTTGTTTTTTTTTTCTTTTTTCTTTCTTTTTTTTTAAAGCTATTCATTATACAGTATTGGTCCTGAAATTTCACATCATCTGTTCTGGGAATCTTCAGTTCAAAATATCTTCCTATCACGAATTAATTTTGCTAGATGAAAGGAAGAGGAGAAAACAGGGAGAAAAAAGAATGGAAGTTTGATAAAGATTCCATGGCCAAAATGCTAATGTTAAAACAGACTTTAAAAACTGTATTTTATGTCAATTTGTTCCATCAGCAACTGATGTACAATATTTGAAGAATTTATAAATAAGAGAAAGGAACAACTATCTATAAGGAACAACTTTATATGGGTGGGCAGGACAGGACAAAAGGAATGATGGCAGTAGATAGGTGGGGTTGTTTTTGCTCCGACTGTACAGAACCTCTGGCACTTCAGCCCCCAAACCTGCAGACATTGTTCCAAAAGGAAAGCAGAGCTGCCAGTTACAGCCATGCTTTTCACTCCCTCCCAGCCGGGTGGTCTCCATGGAGGATACGGTGCACAGGTAATTAGGTTGGTAATTTGGACCTCAGCTCATCTGTCAGTTGCAGTAGTTCCTGAGGCAACAAACCTTCCTATGATACACCAATATATGCAGCACCTACATGGAAGTGAAATCCCATCTGACCATATGCCTTGAAGCTTAAGATTTGAAAGCTTTGAAATTTCACGCTGAGAGAAGCAGCTATAGATGTTATTTCTACCTATATTCTACACTGTGCCTTTCCTTAAAAAGGTAATTCTCTTTCAAAGCATGTTGTAGAGTAACATATTTTTCTGTTTATACTATTCTCAGATAATAGCCCACTATATTTAGGCTCCCCAAAACACCCTTCTTCCTTTCTATATAATCCAACCCAAATGACTTTGCAATATGTGCTGAAGGCCTGTTTGAAATACGAAGATAGTCCTATAAAAAGCGTGCAACTCAGGTTTAAAGTTGCTCTGCCTTGTGCTGCTAGCTCAAACGACTTGCCTGCTGCTGCTTCTCCATTCTTTGTGTGGCCGCACATACACTCAGCATATCAATACTGAGCACAAATAAAGGTAATCACTCTCACTTTTTAAATGTAAATTGAATCATTTTTCACAATTGAGATCATGCTGAAGAAATAGTTGTATAAATGGAACCTTGAAAAGGAATGCAGTGCTGCCAAACTTTATCTCCTTCCTTTTTTCATTTTTATGGTAGACAAATACTTATAAAGGAAGGAAATGAGGAATATATATTTATCTTGTATTAATATTTCCTGGTAAATCCTAGGAACACTACCAACAGCAAAGACATTTTGGTTCCTGACATTTAAAGAGAGAATTTCTATGACTGTCAACCTTGTCAAATGACAAAGTGACTTTGTGTGTCATCTGATGGAAAATTTTCTTATGGGGGAGGTTTGCATTTTATGTTAGATTAGATTATTCCACAAAGTCTCTCTCAGTCTCTCCTATTTTTTGCCATTTATGATAACACTTGTTATAAAATTAAAATTAAAGTGAAAAATGGTCCTTGCTGAGAAATTTATTGGCAAACATGATTATGACCTCAAATGTGATAAAGTCTTATAAATCACCTGCACATAAATCCTGCACTGTAATCCTCTAAAATCTATCACAAGTCTTTATTGCAACCATTCTAATGTACATGGTTTCATCTGATATGAGGTTTGCTGAATTTTTTTAAATATATCAGCAGTAAAACACTGTTCATGGAAGGTAGCAAGATATGTAAGAGTTAAGCGCACTGTGTATTTTAAACTGTAGATGGTTTACAACAAAGCAAATCATGCTATGAGTAATGTGGTGGAAAAGGATACATCTTTCATCCAATTAGCTATTATACAGATGCTTGGGACCACATGAACTGTGCCCTGAAAGTAATCACACTGCTCTCAAAAAGATAAGATAAAGCTAGAGGGTTTAGTTGATCTCACATTTATACTCTGTGTTCATACAGCCTGTGTTCTTGGGGCTACTCTGTCCTGGATTTCACCCCTGAGCTGAGCCAGCTGTCAGAAGCTAGCAGGTTGTTCACCTTCCTATTGAGCACCTTTGAAGGCAAGACTGACAACAGAGCAAAACATGTTTGTATAGTAGGTTTGGTCATGTGGAGTTACTACAAAGTTAGTACCACCCAGGATTTAAATGAGATGTAAAACACACATCAGGGGAAATCACTCTTCTGGAAGGGTGGAGAATGATGAAAATACGTTGTCTTGATTGTTTTTAAAGAGCTGTAACAAAATACAAAACAAAATTTTAGCTTGAATATCAGTCTTACTTAGTGTGGAGTTTTACACTGATGTTTTTTATTCTAGCTCATGGTGACCCAACTGCAGGTTACAGCTCCAAGACAACTGAGAGCGTGCTTTCCATCATCTCCAGGACTGTACATTCACAGATACCATCTATCATGAAGTACACTAAATCAAGAATGCCGCAGCGCTGCTTTATCCACTGATCACAGGCATACCTTTGAAAATGTTCCATCTCATCAAAATTAATCAAGAAGTCATCTGGTTTGAGGAGCTGAGCCAGCTGAATGGTAACCCAGCAAAAGAAAGTTCCTTCCCTCCCAGCTCAGGGAGCGTAGGAACACAGGACTTTCATCTTTGGTGGTTTATGAGACTGCAGGGTAAAGGCACTGCGAGGGGTGAACATAGGCATGCAACATTTGCAAGCTCTGATGGCAGGTTCCCTTCAGCATTTTGACAGTACCAGCATTTTGTGGAAATACAGCAGGACTGGGCTTTTATTTAACATCTACCTGCACCAGTCTGGTCCAGTCAACTACCCTTTAGTGGCATTTAGCTGAAACAGCTAAATGTGCCAATTAGCACTGATCAGACCAGTACTGATGTGATCAGACCAGTACACACTGTGACCCACACAATACAGAGCAGGATGACAGCCTTCTTTCTTGAGATACCATAATCAGAATGACCAGATTATATAAAAGCAGGACAATTATTGCAATAAGAAGCAGCAGCCCAATGGAACAAGTGAAAGTGGAAGAAGCTGTTGCATCATTAGGAATTTTGAAAGAGGCAGAGTGATTCTTGGAAAGTTCCAGCAATCCTGGGGAAGCAGATAATTATGTGTTTTTTAAAGAAGCATATTCCAAATTATAATACTTTATGTGAAAATTATTTCCAAAAGAAAGTACAATATTATCGCTTCACTGATGATGATGACAAGCTCTGTTACTTTCAGAATAAAAGTTTTCTTTATAGTATTACCGTTTATGTGATTTGAGGATTTCCTTCAATCTTAACAATTAATCAATAAACAGTATAAAAATACTTCATTTTTAAGCTATTTTATCAGGAAGCAGCCCCGAGTAATAGTACTTGTTTTGGAATGATGATCCACTAAGGGCACACTTCACTTTGTGTCACAACGAGATATTGCTATCTCAAAACAACTCCTTTATAAAGGGAAGCAGAAAAGATAAAAATTGAATTGGCTTATTCACATCAAAGAAAACTTTATATGAGTTAGTATTTTGTAAGATGGGACATACGTGTTTTTCCAGTTGCAGTAAAGAGGTTTTCTTCATAGGTGGTACTAACACAAAAAAAAGGCAGCCTGACCACACACTGTAATTTAACCATTACATGACTACGACATTAAATGAATGGGTACTTTTATTTATTACCCAGCATGTTCCCCAAACAGCCTTAACTCAGTAATAGCCACTGTAATAGGAGAGGATACAATTCAGCAAGTCTCAGGAATGCCTAATAACACATGCTCTTAGTCCTTACGTGCACACTAAAATCCAGTCTGGCCCTGAGCCACATCAGCCAGAACTTTTATTTATGTGTATATAAACTTAAATATATGCTTACTGTATAAACAGCATAGGTATTATTCAACTGTATAAAAAGCATAGGTATTATTCATGTAAGTTACAACCAGTAAAAACAATAGAAAAAACCTAAGTCATAATGTTTCTGTGAGCACTTTATTTTTTCTTGCAAACTGGGTTTAATTTAATATGAGTACTAAAAAAACAAATCCTAACGAGAATACAACAGTCAGGTACATTTTTGTGTGTGTGTGTCTGCAGCATATTAATTACAGATTTGGATTCAAATTGTTTATTGCATAGAGTTATTGTTTCTCCCCTACAATAAAATTGACATTTAGTAGAGCTTTCTCTTTTTGCCTGCCTGTAAATGTCTCCTGGCACTCCAAACCACAGCAGCATATTTCCTGTGCTTTTATAGAAGACTAGAGATCTGAACAACTACTACCATAATTTTATATTGCTATTTGCTTTGCCACTTGTGTGCTAACTCAATTAAGACAGTAAATGTCATTTTGTTTTTCAGATAGTGTGCCCATTTTCACAGAGCTGTTCAAGTTTTATGTTCAGTTCCTAAAAGTTTGAGGTGCTATACTTTATAAGCTGTTTAAGAAATCCTATCAAACAGAAAACCCCAGCCATGACCCATTTATTTGTGCTTTAACATTTTTCTGTGATACTTTCTAACTCAAATAAATATATGAATGATCTTCACAATACCCTTGTGAGTTCACCACTGCCATTTCCATTTTTCTCTGTAATCATGCAGATGTTAGTAGCTTTCCTTCTTGGCTTAGGAGAACAGGGGGAGGCATTCCTCTTCCGAGTAGGCTTCAGTTCCTGCTTAAAGCAGTTGGAAAGAAACCTGTGCTTTAAAATAAAGGAAAGCCCAAGGAAATATACCGTGCTTAAACTGTAGTATATTGAGGCTGACAGTAACCATGTTCCCTTCACTCTTTATCACCTCTTAGTTACCCAGCCCCCCTTACACATCCTTCAGCATAAATTAATTTTTATCATTTACTACGTATGCTGAATAAAATATGCAACATATTTTTTGAGACCCTTGCCCTGAACAGTATAATACAATAAAATGCATAGAGTACTGGAAGGACATTTCTCCTTCTTTTGTAGCCCTATTATTGTTCTATCAGAGCAGCCCTGAATTTAATGCATTTCTCCTCAACCCTTTGTGACCTGGGAAGGAACACGACCTCCATTGTGCAGATGAGAAACAAAACACAGACCAATAGAGCATGCTGAGCACAGTTCTCAAGACAGTTTTCCTAGCCATAGGAGCAATACTAATACTGTGCTATCCTCAGATAATTTTTAGAAGGGTCCTCGTGTCATCTGTCTAAAGGACATGTGTGTTTATAGAAAAGTTGATTTGAGGTTGATCTCACAAAACGACTCCTTTGATAATCAAATTAAACAACAAGCATCCTTCAGTTGAGGAGACCTTAAGCAAGTTAAAGGAGCAAGTCAGATTTTAGCTCCAACATACATCTGTCCCCATAGGTTAATGCACAGATCTTTGAAGGCAATGCTGCCTAACTCCCATAGACTTGAGAGGAGTCAGATAGGCATTTATATGCTCTGAAGACTGAGCATAAATGATGTGGGCAGTTAGTAGATGAGTAGCAGCAGACAGATCTCAACACTTGCCTTCCCTTTCCAGATCTATGCAAACTAACAAACCAGTGAACCATCACCATCTCAACTCTGTGGGACACCCAAACAAGTGGTACTTATTTTTTAGAGCTTTAACACTCACACCTGTTTGCTTAGGCCACACACTCTTTTTCTTCCAATTCCCCCATAGCCAGTAATACATTTGCTTGTGCATTGCACAGCCACAAAACTGAGGCATTTGCAATCTTTGGAACAGCTGCCCTTTGTATTGCTTTTCACTAGATATGTTCCTCTGCCACTAGAATCTGAAAGTTTTGCTTTTGATTATAAGCACCTCTTACATCCCTGCTGAGCAGACTGCCATTCTCCATCCTCTCCATCCTACACTACCTCTGCAAATACACAGGATACTGCCAGGATGCAGAGCTCCTCTCCGTCCTTTCTTGAGAAACATCACAGTGAATGGATGGTACAGGTGCAGCATACGTACAAATCAGCCCCCACAGACAATTAAAAATAAAAATAAAAATAAAAATAATCCTGTCAGGATTAATTGTAGTCTTCTTGCGGATTTTCCTTCTTTTCTGAGGGATGGAGAGAACAAAGAAATTATAGAAAAAATTACTACTGAAACTTTTTTTTTTCCCCTCAAATGTCACCGCATGTATTATTAAAAATGCTATCTTTCAAAAATCTTGTGTAGTCTCATCCTTGTAAGCTAACAGTTCTCGTGTTCTTTATTCTCTAATTTGTCTGCAAATCATCTGGATTCACAGTACTAAGTCTCATGCAATGAACAAGACTATTAAATCCACCCCCTCCCATGGTATTGCTTAGCTAGAGATGCCTTCCACATATGTGCAACACCAGTGTCTCCCGTATGAGGGTGAAACCAATTTTTAACATAAAGTTTTAATTCCTGATCTCAGGTATTGGGTAAAAAAAGGAAGAAAAAAAAAAAAAGAGAGAGGGAGAAAAACAAACAAACATTTAGGAAAACATTCTGCCTCCCCATTCTCCAGGCTAAATTTCAGACCAACATTTCTCTTCCCCTCTTCCTACTCTCATCACCACTTCATTCTGCTGAAGCTTTTAGGATAGCTCTTGGCAGCTGGAGCAGCTGGGTTCAGTGTGTGGAGGTTTACTGCTGCCCTTTGCTTTCTGCAGGTATCCCCCATCTCCCAGTCACTGCAGTTTGAGTAGCAAAGACTCCAAACTTCTGAAAAGATCTCAACCATCAGCTGTCCCAGTCCAATGCCGGCTGATCTACAGTAGGTGGCTGGGAGTTTGGACAGCAGTTTAATATTTTCTTTTAATACTGGAAGGTAACTCATAGTATTTCACAGAATCACAGAATCACAGAATTGTAGGGGTTGGAAGGGACCTCAGAGATCATCGAGTCCAACCCCCCTG
>JAOWBP010001760.1:79462030-79476446 GCA_028571105.1 Tragopan temminckii | reverse complement strand
CCAGCTGCTTCTACATCACTATTAAAGCGGTGAAATTAAAACCAGCTGTGAATACTTCCCACTCTTCTTCGTGGAACACCTTTGTGGAACTGGCAATAAATACCTGCTGCCACAGGAAACTGTGTCCAAGGGGCAGCTTCTAAAAAGGGTATGCGAGGAAACTAAGCCAATCAATTTGAACAATTCTCTTTTCATCAGAAAAATTAACATAGAAAATAAATTAATATTGTGTGGATTGCTGTTTAATAAGTCCACTGTAGCTGACAGCATGTCATTTATTTTAGACTTATGTGCATACTAGCAATATACTGGTACTTCTGACTATGAACAGTGGCCTTCTCTGATCAGCTCCAATGGGCTAATTGTTATTGTTCTTACTACTGATCAGGATCAGTAAATTACCCAAACTGTAAATCTCCCTGCATATGTTAAGAGTGCAGTGGCATCTAATACATCTTATCAGCATATTAAGCTTAAACAATATTCTAAGATTAAAATAGTATGTTGGGAAACAAGTCACAAATTTATGCCTTTTCCTCTCACACCATTCTGCTCCCACTCTTTCTCTTGCTCAGGTACAAATTGTTCCAGGTCTCCAGTTTTGGCTTGCTACCCAACACTATCTGGATCCTGCTTCCTGCTGTAGAAATGCTGCCCTAAGGAGACACCAAGATAGCAGTGACACATTCAGCTAACCTCAGTGACTGCTGGAAATTTTTAGAACCCCTGACAGAAGTCTTAATGGCCCTGGTACATAACAGAGTAGCTGCCAGAAGGCACTATGAAATCCTCACCAGAAATAATCCTAAAATCATAGTATACAGTATATGGTACCCTTGGCCTCCACACCAAAAATCCTGTAGTACTAAGACGATTGCTATTTACAACTGTCCTTGGAAATACATACATATTTAGTGGTATTTCAAAGCACTTGCCTCTCTGTGGAGCTCTCATAACCCAGTTATGTGAAGCCTGGCATTTTCTGAGGATCAGCACTTCAGAGGCATGGTCACACTTTATTCATGAAGGTAACAAATTGCATGCTCTCACTGTAGGAGAGCTTAGTGTTAAAAGCATTTCCCTACAGAGGCAACTATACTTTTCCTCAACCTCAGATGGTTTAGATTTCATTTCCTGATCCCATAATCACACAGTCATGGAAATCTCCCTAAACTCCAGGCTCTAAGTTATTCATGTTAAGAAAGCTCTCCGTGCCTCCACAAGGTCAGTTCGCATCCAGGAATACTCAAAACATCAGAGGGAGAGAAGACACAAGCAGATATCTGCATAGCAAGGTAGGAAGGGAACCTGAGTTCTGGTCTTTTATTTCAAAAGTGCTTTATTAATACTCCGTTAAGCTGGGAGTCAGGCCCAGCTCTCACTGCTCTTATCCAGTAGGAGAGCTGGAGCAGCATTCCCAGATGCGCTGGTTATAGGGCACTCTAACAGGAAACAGGATGACGTAGGGTTCAAATCTCTTCAGGCTGAGGAAGGTTAAGAGAAAAAAAGTTTCCCTTTTCCAGGGTAAATGCTGTGATTATTAGACAATTATGTAAATAGTAAGCACATTTCTCTAGCTGCTTTTCTGAATTAATTCAGATCTGTCAACACTTATTAGAGAAACTCAGTTAATAGCTACCAGATCAAACTCTGGGGCAGACTTGGGCAAAGCATTATATTGCACTAGAGAGTCTAGAATTCATCTGAATATGGACAGTAGTTTAAATATTTGTGCAAAGGGAGATATGTTTATGTGAAAAGTCTCTACCATGTGCTAGCCAGTCAGGGGAAGGGATTTAGGAATTTTTCAACACTGTTCTGCACTGGTGTGGCATCACCTTGAGCACTGGGTACAGTTTTAAGTACCACAATATAAGAACAAAAAACTATTAGAGTGTGTCTGAAGGAGAGCTACAAAGATGGTGAAGGTTCTAGAGGGCCAAGACGAGAGGAGCAGCTGATGTTTGCTCCCTGTGTGTGTTCAGCCCAGAGCAGAAGAGCTGAGGAGAGGCCTGATGGCAGCTGCAGCTCCTCACGGGCAGTGGAGGGGCAGCGCTGAGCTCTGCTCTGTGACAGCGACAGGGCCTGAGGGAACGGCATGGAGCTGTGCCAGGGGAGGGGCAGCTGGGGGTTAAGGAAAGGGTCTGCACCAGGGGGTGCAGAACCCTAACAATATATCACAGTTTGCAACTAGCACTGGAAGAAAACCCATTCCATTGCCTAAAGAGAATTTAACAGTTATTTTTGTACAAATCACCTGAATACAGAAATAAAAGCATATAAGGAAGGAAGGGAGGAAGGGAGGAAGGGAGGAAAGAAAAAGTACTGAGCTTAGATCTACCCAAGGACAGCACTGACTTTTGCACTGTCATTTATTTGAACTTGTGGTCTTGTAATTACTGCTGGATCACCCACAGAAAGGTCTGCTCTCTTCTTTTTAAATAATGAGTGGGTGCAGGAATTATTTGTGGGTTACTGAACACATCTCTAGTCATTAGTTTACCATTCATTTCAGAAGAGGTTGATCACATTAACAACCCAACTAGCACAAAAGATTTGGAGATAAAGCATTCATATTTCTTTTTTTTTATAAAATCTTGTACCACAAAGTAAAGCAAGCATAAAAATGTGCATTCTGGTTTTGTACAAGAGTAATATCTAGAAGAATATCTGAAAAATAAAATAATGACAGTGCAAAGGGACATATGAAATCAATGAACTGGTCTAAAATTCTGATTATTTTATATGCACCTTATTTTTCATTGCTTTTGCAGCTTTCAAACAAAGATGGAAATGCACATCTGCAGCATTTCACAAGTTCCACTTTTCTATCTAGTTTATTCAACAACCTTATCCACAAAAACATGTTTATTGATTTCTTATATTAAAAGCATGCATCATCAACAATTCTGTGTTGTCAATCTGTTAGGATAAGCTTGTACCTCTCTACAGCCTTCTATTCAAGAGCTTCACCTCTATCACACTGGGGTTAACACAAGTGCTTGATTTCAGCACTGTATATCACTAACTGCTTTCTGCTGTCTCTGGGTTGAAACAAATGAAAAACAAGTCCTGTGAAAGCATTAACAAACTGGCAAGATAAACTACAGAAATGAGGTTGTTTTTTTTTCCCACAAGCCTCCCCATTCTCTGTAGTTTCTTCTCAGGTTGAATTGAGCTGCAACATACAGGTTACATTTTCCCAGATGTCCTTGTATAAGCATTACCTTTTCAACACACTATGTAAATTATCATTAGAGCCAATCAGTCTATATGTTTCAAACAATTAGTAGTAGGTACTTTCTCCATTAATGACTCAGGCTAGAACGAAAAGTGACTTTTATAGATTTACTTATTATTTTTGCTCCAAACCATACAAATTTAAAAAAATAATAAATTCTTTTAGTTCTTTTCATTATCTCATCAATACTGTTGTGGTATTAGTATCCTTACATAAGATCACATTTTTTTCTAAAACTTGAATCATAACAAAATGCAAAATAAGTAGTCACTTTAAGATAGGGATTAAATTAATTTCTTTAGGGAAAAATGTTTTAAGTAGTGTATAAACCATCCATTTCCTTGATACTTATCTTTTCAGCTCCCTAAAAATTGAGAGAATGTATAAGGTGAACAAATTCACTACATATACTTAGGAGTAGCTGTAGGCTAAAATAAATAGTTAAATGAAAAGGGGAAGTTTCTGAACTGACACAATCACAAACAAACCTTTTAGAAGGTTGCTCAATTCTTGTATGGATGGAACCACATAAATCCGATCCTTTAATAAGGGAAACAAACACTACATGCCACAGATATAAAGAATTAATGCTCTCTGTTTTGTGCTGTGCTGCAGTACAAAAGCCACAGAACAGCTGCCTTCTCAGAAGCTGAGGAAGGGTAAAGGACTGTCCTAGGGCTGGTGAACAATGCAGTAAAAAGGTTATCACAGGTCATTCCCTTCTCCTCCAATTTACATGTGATATGCCATTGAAAGGAATGGCAATTTGTTAGCTTGAATATATTGTTAGAGTGACCACCAATTAGGTATTTAAAAGGGAGTTACATGATGACTCACCATAGTAAGACAGTTAAGCACTTCTACAACATTTAACCTGTAGCGTCACAAAAGCAAGTATCTGCCAAACCCATTTTACCCCGAAGTATCTTCAAGTGTCTAAACATACAGCAGCCAGCTGCACACTGAAGAGTTTAAAAGAATAAAACACTAACACAAGGAATGTTACCCTAAATATTATGCTCATTCATACATTGCAGTCAACCAGTAAATTAATTAATCATCAAAAGCTTCCATGTTGACTTGTGGAACTTTTGTTTGCCTTTCTGCAGGGCCTGTCACCAACTCAAAAGCAAAAATATTTTCAGATGTTCACTCTCCCTGTTCTATAAAACACACATATCATATACTTTTCACAAGAGATTTAACTTCATTTTGATTGTGAAACAGGATAATGTTGTCATGAATAAAAAATTAGATCAAAACACACAGACGTTTCAATATAGTTTTTTTTCTGCAAATTGTGGTCTGAATTAAATGTTACCTTATACATATCAAGGGAATGAGTTTTCCCTACGTCTTTTTGTACTATGAAAGCTAGACTTCATTGTTACTCATATTTCAATGGCTATTCTTGGATCTGAAGAGGTTATTTTAACAGACTTTTCTTCCAGGTGGCTTTAGTACTTGTCCTGCTTAATTGCGGAAGATTTTTTTGCTGCTGTTGTGGCCGACATGAATTACAGAATCAGAGACTCAAGAACAGGACATTTTTCAAAAGAACACGCTCATTATAGTCATTAGGGGGATTTTTATCCACAGTTACACTGTGCCCAAACTGCCTCTGAGAAAAATGAACTGTAGGTTTAAATTCTTGGCCCCCAGACAGCAGTGATGTCTGACTCTTGACATTGCTGAATGGAAAACAAAAGGTCATTCAACTTACGAAGCCTATAAATTCAAGGCTCCAATTAAGAAAAATCTGGTTATACTAGAGACTCCTTTAAACCAGGGAGAAATAAACACAATCTAACATTAAGAGTACTATGAAACTCAGCAGGGAAAGGAATAAGGAAGAATTACTCCTCAAAAATTCCATCATAGAGACGATAGAGAACATTTTAAGATGCCCAAGTGGAGAAGAAACATGCTGCACTCTGGGGGAAAAAAAAAAGAAAAAAAAAAAAAGGTGAGACTGTGAGCACAGGACAGAAGGCTGTGTCCATCATATCTGCTAACAAGCTCAACTGCCTTTGTACTGGCAATTAAAGCTGAACAGTATAATGTCTTTCTCCTGTGATGTGGATGCACACAAACAGGACTCACTGCACAATTTAAAAAAAAAAAAAATTGAGTTGCTGAGTGACAGTGTACTTTATCAGCTCATTTACCATTTGTGAAGGCTCATACCAAAGAAAACAGATGACTAAGGATATACATTGGCTCCTCTGTTGATCTCCGAGCATACAAAACTTACTCTTTACTCATGTGAAAATCTGTTTAATTTTAAAACACACCAGTGCCTGTTTATTTGCCAAACAGAGTGCAACTGTTCATTTCCATGCTGTAAATTGTATAAAGCCGACAGGCAAATACACTATTGAAAGAGTCTGTAAGCAATTAGTTTGTTTCAATATTTTAAGAAACATATTTCACCCTTTTTGTAAATTATTTCTGCGGTGTCAACAGTATAGGTCAGTATAGACTTAAAATGCAGGTACACTAATAGATTTCAACAATTCTTCAGCTTTTTTGGAAGATTTCTAACTAATAGGTTTTGGAAATAGTGTAGCTATCTTAGGCCTGATTGATCTCTATACACTCATACAGAGTGACAAGAAGCACTAAACAGTATTTCAGGATTTTCCACCTTGTACAATAGTTTGCTGTTCAAGCATTAGGAACATGTGAAATGCTGGTATTCCTTAACTCAAGCACAGTTGCCTCGTCACATGCAAACAGAAAAAAAAGTTCAAATGAAAACAAGATTTCAAAGCCCCATATGCATTTCCTCTTGTCTCTTATGAGCACAATACAAAACAGAGCTCAGAATCATTTGAATTAAGCACAGCACACAGTTTCTTCTATGAATCTCTCCTTCGTTACATTTCTAAAGAGCAGTACAAACACTTAGGGTTTTTTGTGCTGTCTCTGTTTCACATCTCCAGATTCCAACACAATCACATAAGTTGGAGGAAACTTGTTTTCCCAGGCTTTACTATGCCAAGAGGTTTCCAGTTCAATAGGGTCATCTGGATTTAATAATTAACCATTGTTTCTGTCCTGGGGATTTAGTCTGCATGCCCACATACATACTTATTTCAATCCTACACTTTCAGGAACATTTCTGGAACAAAGTTAGCCCCTTAAAGTCAGATAGCCAGTAGAAAAAGATTGAACAAATATGATGAAGCATTTATATCATTTTATTAAACTAACACTGAAACCACCCAAAAGCAATAAAAGCCCTGCAGGGCAGACCCTAAAGTCTTGCAAATAAGAGGCCTGCTAATGTAGCCTACAAAGCTTCTTTGATTAATATCTGCTGAAGCTCTTGTCCATAGTTAAATAGTTAAACAAATGAGGTGGAACAAATCATCATATTGTTAAATTAAAGAAATGAGCAGGGCTGACCCCATTAATGGCAAGAAACTAAAATCCATACTCTCCGTATATTTAAAACAGAAGCCTAAAAAAATCTGTCTGCGGAAGTGTACTGTCTAGTTGCAGTACACCACCCCATTATGTCAGTAGAGTGTGCAGAGGGCACTCGTCAATGAAAGGCCATCATCTTGTCTGCATCTGATACATCACCTCAGTATCTTGTCGACTGAATGAATTTGATCCTGACAAAACAGTAAATATGTGTTGCATTATTCTTTATTTCAGATAGCTTCCATTATGAAAAATCTAATCTAGTTTTCAAATAGTGCTAGCTCTTAAAACATTTAAATATTTATTACTACTGTTTAAAAGAGAGATTTTAGTCGCTGAATCTGTATGCGACTTGCCTCACAACAGAGGTAATGGGAACTGACTTTATATTATATGAAAAGTTTGAAGAAATAATAAGCAAATATTGTCCTGTAACAGATGGAAATGTTAAACAAAAGTGCAAGGTTGTATACAAAGTTCATCATAATAACACCAAGGTTGGAAAGGAACTCTAAGATCATCCAGTGCAATCGTCCACCTACCACCACCATTTCTCACTAAACCATATTCCTCAGGACATCTAAATGTTTCTTTAGATGAATCAACTCAGATTCAGTCAGTTCTTTCTGAAAATTTCCTTTGCATTCCCTGCAGCCTTCAGAACAGCTTTCAGGACAATTGAGTTGTAAAAGATATACAAAAAAAATGGTTTGGGTAACAGTTAATGCCAGGCTATTGGTCCTTCATTTTTACCTATTTATGAAGACATACCTATGCAAAAGGACAGCAATAAAAGTTTTTTGTCATTAAGTTACAACGTAGAGTTCCAATCAGTGATAAGTCACATAGTATGGGCATACAAACACTTTGTCTGTGTCTTTACAGAAGTTGGTGATAAGCCAATTCAGGAATCAGCATTTCCAGGAGCATTGCAACAGAAGTATACACAGAAAGTGTATGTAGGAAAGAATTGGCTATTAGCTGCACTTAGGGTAGACAAAGCTTCAGAACCATTAATATGCATCAATAAACACTATGAGACGTGTTAGGAAACTGGTGAATCTTCAGATTGCATTTATATAAGTTCAGAATCTTTGAAGGTGTTTAAAGAAGAACATAACTCCATTGTTTTTAAAAGAGATAGAGACAAGGTTCAATAAGGCCAAGTGCAGGGTGCTGCACTAGGGTCGGGGCAATCCCACGTATTTATACAAGCTGGGGAAAGATACCCTTGAGAGCAGCCCTACTGCTGAAAGAAGAAAAACTTGGGGGTCCTGGTGGATGAGAAGCTGGAAATGAGCCAGCAGTGTGCACTTGCAGCCCGGAAGGCCAACTGTGTTCTGGGCTGCATTAACAAAGGGGTGGCCAGCAGGGAGAGGGAGGTGATTATCCCCCTCTGCTCAGCTCTTGTGAGGCCCCATCTGGAGTACTGCATCCAGGCCTGGGGCCCCCAGCACAGAAAGGACATGGAGCTCTTGGAGTGGGTCCAGAGGAGGGCCACTAAGACGATCAGAGGGCTGGAGCACCTCTTCTATGAGGAAAGATTGAGGGAACTGGGCTTGTTTATATGGGAGAAGAGAAGGCTCCAGGGAGACCTCATTGTGGCCTTCCAGTACTTGAAGGGAACATACAAACAGGAGGGGAAACAGCTGTTTACAAGGGTGGATAGTGACAGGACAAGGGGAAATGGTTTTAAACTGAGACAGGGGAGGTTTAGGTTAGATATTAGAAGGAAGTTTTTCACTCAGAGGGTGGTGATGCACTGGAACATGTTGCCCAAGGAGGTTGTGGATGCCCCATCCCTGGAGGCATTCAAAGCCAGGCTGGATGTGGCTCTGGGCAGCCTGGTCTGGTGGTTGGTGACCCTGCACATAGCAGGGGGATTTGATGATGATTGTGGTCCTTTTCAACCCACGCCGTTCTGTGATTCTATAAATATAAGAAACTAAATAAGGGAATTTAATATAAGAACTTTTACACAGAGAAATCCTCCTAAGAAATAACTTTAAGGTGTTATATAAAAAAAAAGTATGAGAAAATGGTTTAAGAGAATTAAGACAATGGTATTCATGATTAATTAATGAGTTCGGAGATTGGAGTGGTTTCTCTTTTTTTCTATTCATTGTATACAGAGGAAAAAGATATACCCATGTTTTCAATAAACGTTGAAATGATTAATTACTAGAATGATTGCTGTGATAAGAAGTGTTGAGACAGCTAGGGATATGTAAATAGCCATTACCTGGATAAAGTGAGTAATCAGGGTTCTGAAATGAGAGTTTTATGGCTTCTATGACTCCGAGGTATTTAAGTTTCAGCATGTTGAAGAGAAATTGCAATGGCTTTTGGATTTTTGCTGTCTAGAACTGGTGGGATCACTTCTGGGAAATAAGATATAGCCCATCTTAAGGACTAGCCAGTTTCATGAAGACCAAGTTGGGAGAAACAGTAGAAAGAAAGATGAAAAAATGCTATAATGAAAACAAAAAGTGAGGACTACGACTCAAAAAGATTTTGTGTGCTGTAGAGCAAAGACCAATGACATTGATGGCTGATGTTTTGGTAAATGAGACAACTGAGTGTAGATTGAACTCCAAGCCTAATTTATTTCAAAAATTAACACTAAGCACAGCACTAGTTCATAGTATAGAATGCTTGGAGATGGAAAGAGGAAAAAAAAAAGTGAAATTTTGAGAACAAAATTATTTTCCATAACTTAAAAGACAAAGAGTATTTATTAACATAGACTGCTTATTTCTATCTTATCTTCAACATATCATTGGAGGGGAAAAACAAAAAAGAAGAAATTAAAGCAACATGGAAAATATGTGCATCATAACTGAAACAGTGCTCTGGAATCCCAGCAGTAGATTAAAAACCTTGGTTTGAGAACTTGAAAAATTATATTCTGACTAATTAAAAAGTCACTATTATCAACAATAATCCACTGTTTTCTTTCACAGTTTTATCAAGAGTATTGTTCAATTCCGGATACTTTTTTTAAAATGTATTCTTTCTTGCATTTTAAAATAGATAGTTACCTCTTCTGAATACTGATATTTCAAGGCAATAAATCCCTGACTACTCTATCTGGATAGGAAGATAAGAAGTTAAAGTGAAAATAATGTTTCTCAGTATTTCATGTGATATTAAGCTCAGTATCCCTAACTACAAACCAAAGTATCTTATTTCTGTATGAAGTAAATGACAGTAAATGAAATATTACCACTTAAAATGCATAACTGATCCATTATTCCAACAGTGAAATGGTAACGATAGTTTTCTACGTAATGCAGTTCTTAAATAATAATCATGTCAGCAGCAGTATCAAAGGTTAAATATAAGTAATATATATTTTGATATTCAGTGGCTTCTTGGGAAAATACTAGTGACATCAGGCTATGCCATATTAAAAGAAACATTTAACAAAAATGCCATTGATACGTTCCGTTTTAACACATCATTTTTGTTTATAAAAAAGAGAACATTCACATTTCACAAAGTTTTAAGAGATACAGTTTAATTTAAAACTTTTCTGCTCTTTGATGTTGCAGAATCACCAACTGTTCCTTTGAAATGCTGCAGCAGCAGCTGAATCAAATCACTCTCAATCAACATTGGTGATAACCCATTCAATCTCCTGTCCCACTGTTGACCTCAGTCTGGTTTTGATCAGAACTAGTTTTGTTAAAAGAGCATTCACCTTCACAAGCTGACAATGAGAGTCAAGTAAACTGAAAGCTATTTATGTCAGCATTTCTAAGCTGCATAGCTATTAAAAATATCTATATAATCAGTAATACACCAAGTATGCTATCTGAACTTTAGGTACATGAGAATTTGATCAGAGATTAATGCAGCTAAACAAATTCATCAGCATAAATAGACTTCATTTTTTTTTTATTATTATCCCAGATTGTATATTACCAGCAGCAGAAGCTCTCATATACGTAGTATCAAATTATCAAATATGTGATCAATGCCTGTGAGAAATTCAAAGTGACTTTAGATAGCACTGTCCTAAGCTACTTTACTGTGCTGACTATTAAAAGATCATGGATTTGGATGTGCATTTTACAATGACCTTTTAAATCAACATTACATTTTCACCAAAAGCTTTCTTCTTTCCAGTGCTTGCTCCAGATTCTGAATTAACCCTATCTAAGCCTAAGGTTCAGCATTATCCAAATTCTCTATTTCTTAGTTGCTAAATGTCTCTATGTAGGGGTGTCTGATCAAAATATATGAATATATGACAAAGGAAAAATTTTGTCACAAACTAATTTGTCTGGCAAAAGCTCAAGAACCCCAGTTCTAGTAGACCAATGCAGAAAACAGCAGGGTTCTTTCTTGCGTAAAGTTGAGACATTCTATCCAGGCTGGAAATGCACACAATTTGTTTCTCTGAAATGTTGTAATAAATAACTTTCAATTTACCTGACTCTTTGGAAAAATGTATTCCAATCTGAAAGATTTAAAACTTGGGGTGAAACAAAGGGTTTTTCAGATGAAAACAAGGGGTTTTCAGATGCATACCATATAGAGCACTTAGTTTTCAACAAATCAGTTTTGTCATATGGGTTCAGCATTATACTAGTACTAAATTTTTTCCCTCTGAGTATTTTCCTCCAATAAGAACTCAATTTCAAAGATAAATAGAGCAAATCTCACCCATGTAGCCCTACTGTTTTTAAATGCAATTGCACAGCTGTAACAAATGGCACAATTTTGCTAATTTAAACAGAGAGCAATGCTGGCTTGGTTACAAGAAATTTCTTGTGATTACAATTTCCAGTTTGCACGATATAGAAATTGTCATAGTCAACTGCCTGTTAAATGAAGTATATGTTTAGTTGCATATGTAAATGAAAGAGGAACAGAAAGAAAAGCAAAACATTCAGAAGTGAAAACATCAAAAGTGAGGTTTATTTAGATATAAAGAGGTATTTAATCACCTATTCTAAGGCCAAATCAATGTCACTTATCTCCTAGATGACCTGGAAGAACATCTGCACAGCTTTTTCTTAAACTTCCAATGGTGAGGACTTCATAACTTCCTCTGAGAAATGCATTATAGCACTTCCCCAGTCATTCTGTTCAAACACTATTTCTGATGTCTAATCTAAAGCTTCCTTGCTTCAGGTAAACCCTCAGCTACTATTCCTCTCTACCTCTGGTTAATCAAGAGACAAGTGTTGACTGACAGTATTGCTGACACAGGTAGGATAGAGCTGAGTTCAGAAGGGTATGTTGATTATAGGAAATAGAGGCAGGTATGATCTGTCTCTGAGACAGAAAAATGCCTATTTTCCTGACAATTCTGTTAAGGATAAAACTGTATTATGGCATGTAAACTTTTGAATGTGTCTTTCAGAAGTAAGACATTTTTGAGTTTTTGCTCTTCTGCCATGAAGAATTTTGAACAGATATGCTCATTTCTATCCCAGTGATGTGAAGGATACAGAAATGATAGCAGTGAGGCTTAGCCAAACTAAGGAATACATGCAAAAATAATTAAATATTTTTGTATTAATGTTCATATGACAGTCATGACACTTAGTAGTAGAAGTCTCACAGAAGTTGAGACAAGATTTGTTCCTTGTTTTTTTTGTTTGTTTTTTCTTGAGTGTAATATCTGACACACTACTATGAAAAGTTATTGGCTTCATACAGGTTCTTACACAATTTCTTGCTGCCTCTAACTCTCTCAGTATCTTTTCAGATCCTTACAAGAACTTCAGTTATTTATGATAGTTGAATTTAAACTAGTTGACCTATACACATCTCTGCTTTTCCCTTCTTTCCTTTTCTAATGATAGAAATCACATTTGCCACTCCCTAGTCTTCCAGTAGCTGAGCTGTCCTTTACAAATCTGAAATGAAGCTCTGATTTTTATGAGACTACCTCAGGACAGACTTAGGACTAAGGCATAATGATTTAAAAGTATAGAACTTAATCAAGTTCTTTCTAACAACTTTCTGTCTTCCTTGGCAGAAGTAGTTAGTACAAGACTGCTTGGGGTTATGGAGGAAATGGAAACAAAAGTAGGCTTGGGAAAGCACTTAAAGTACCACCAGATTAGACAGCACAACATCTTCCCTGTATTGTGAACTATGAAACTGGCAAATAAAATAGTTGGCCATCAGGCACATTCTGGTTCTTGGTAGTATCTTTTCAGTACTCTGTTACAGATGTTGATTTAGAAGCTTCTCAGAAGAATCTAAGTTCCTCAGATTTGGAAATATTTATACCTATGTAAAATCACATTCCCCAGTTATGTTGTGGTATTTCTCATCTGTGATAGTAAAGTATTCATAGCACAGACATTTTAACTGAAGCTAGAAACAAACACCTATTAAGCAGGCTGAAAAGTCTTAAGGCAAAGTGGAAAAACTGGAAGTCGCAGTTCTAATATACATAGGAGTTTATGATTCTTCCTCCACAATGCTAAGAAATATTTAACAAACAGTATGATAGTTTACAGGGAACAGAAGACATTCAGAAAGATATGAGATAGTTCTTCCTTCTTAATTTGCATAAATTCTTATACTGATTAATGTTGAGTGCCAGAAATGAGCAAATAGGATTGTCAACATTCAGGCCACTTTGCATTGGCCTAAATAAGCAGATATTTAAAGTTATTTTATCACTCAAAATTATCAAAAATTTTATTTCAAAAAGCTTACAATTTCTCCATTGTTCAAGTACTTAGCTTAATGTTGAATAAACAGAGACTGGGAAAGTCAACTCAAACAGAAGCAACCTTGATAGAAGCAATGAAATTCAGCAGCTCAAAAGCAGTTTCCCAGACATCAGTGAGAACAATACTCAGAAAATTGTTTAAAATTCCTTACCCCACTCCCAACTATCAATAACAAAATAAATAAAGCATTTCATTTCTGCTTGGCTAGATGTCCTAGATATTCTAAGAGGCTGTTAAGCAGGCAGCTTTAGTGCATGAAAAATGCATGGTAGTCATTTTGTTCTTATGTCCGTTATTCAACACATTGTATGTACAGGATACAGAGTTTAATCTTTTCAAGTCTTACTGCTTTACCCTTTCACTGTATTCATCTTGCATTCTTTGAAGACGCAACTTTAAAATTTAACATCTGTAGGCCCGAACATCAACACTGCATGCACAACTCATTCAGTCCATTGCAAATCACAGTCTTTAGAGATATCATCCCTGCCATGGATCCAATTGTTCATTCCTGATGAATTTACGCTGAGTGTGTATACAGGACAGTAATGCCCTTTGGGCATGGGTTGCCTCTTATTATCTGTGCAATATCAAGCACACTGTAGCCTCTAGCCTGTTCAGAGCCTTTGAGTGTTATGTTCTACCTGTTTTACATTCTTTTTTTCATAAATAGCATAGCAGTTTCAAGATGAAGAGGCCTTCTTGAAGCATGGGGGTAACCATCATCCTTTTGCAGGTACCTTCAAAAAAAAAAACAAAAAACAAACAAAAAAAAACATCAAACAGAAAGCCATCATATACATATACCTTATTAGTAAGGCAGGGAAATTTACTTTCACCACTGTCACTTCTCTGCTGGTTTTGTTCCTTCTTCCATGTTTACATTTCCTGTTCCCTTTTGTTACTACATACTGATATCCCATTCCCAGCTTTTTTTTTTTACCTTCTTTCTTAATCTCAACCTTCATTCTAGTTTCTCTCTATTTTTCTCTCAAAGAACTATCATATCTCCAATATACAAAGTTTTAATATTTAGATG
>JAOWBP010001760.1:79449876-79461930 GCA_028571105.1 Tragopan temminckii | reverse complement strand
TTTTTTTGATTGCTTGGTTGGTTGGTTGGTTTTTTTCCACTCAGCATAGACATTCTGTAGTTGGCAGGAACATGTGCTCTGCACCAGCAGCACACAGAACCACCCTTACTTGTGCTGGGTACTTGCTGCGTTTTCTGTAATAGCCAACAGATATTAACCAGGTAAGATGGTACTCAATTTCAGCAAAAGTGGTGTATTTTTACCATGCAAGATGGAGGATTGAAAGGGTGAAAATGGCTCATGTAGAGCATGTTATGATATCAAATAAATACCCTAGCAGACAGTCCTTAAAAAGTGCAAATTCAATTCATGACAATACTGGTTTAAAGAAAGTTTCACTACATTCCTATATACCTTAATGTGAAGTTACAGTTAGATTGCCAACATATTATGGATCTTTATGAACTTAGAAAGAAACATAATGTAGTCACTGAATATCTGGAAATTAGGTATGGTGTATCTACATAATACATACTCTGATTCTACCAAATGTGCTCATGTGCACACATAGAATTTGCTGGTGATTTTTGTCAGTTGCATAATCAGATGGCATAATTTTTCAAAATCATGTATTACTTATATCTTTATTACATAGTATTTTAGATGTAGAGTATATGTAAATATTTACAGTATATCAAACTTTCTCCATTTATATTTTAGAACACATTCTTTAATTCAGAAAGGATGCCATTGACGAACTATGATAGGAAATGTCAAATTGCAGCAAAAAGACATGGGTTCCAGTTCAATAGTGTATGAAGTATATTAGATATCAATGATAGGCTTCTGGGTTATGTATCTGGAGAGCTTGCTGATTAATAGAATTCTTATTTATTACCAGGAAATATCATAGGTCAGAAACAACCAAGCTTGGTAATCAGTACAAAAAGTAACTTCACAAACTGAAAAGAAATAATACTTGAATCATTATTATTAAGCTCCTAAAATTGATTGGATATAAATATTCCACAAAGACTTTTGTATTTTTTTAGTTTTCTATAGGAAAAGACACTTGAGCATTTTACTTGAGAAAGTTTATGGTGAAAACAAGATTAACTAACACTGGTAAAAGCCATGCTTCTTACTGTGTTTCATTAAGACTGCTCAATGTTTCAAAGACTGGAAAAGGCTTTTAGTTTCTCTTCCTTAGTTATTTCAGCTGGAAAATGCTTCTGTTACAAGACTTTAATCTCAACCCTGTCTAATTTCAGTGGTCTGGAATTCATACCAGCAAGAAGTCAGTAATGATGCAACATAAACAAAAGCTGTTGCACTGATCATTTAAATGCTTTACAAATTTACCATCATCAATCCATTTGCAAAATATCTATGAAAAAGTATGATTATTATTTTGTGAATTGCTGTTGCTGACATTATTTTACTAAATCATAATCAACCTGATGATGAAGCAGCTGTGCTGCTTTTTAATTCTTGCACTCTATATACCATTAAAAATTAATTTCAAAGACATAGAAATTGCCCTTTCTCAGAGGGATGTACAGAGATGTAGTGGAATCTTACAGTTTCTAACATTCTGACTCCTGGGTGCCAAGCAAAGAAAATAGCAAATCCCCATTCTACATTAGAGCTCCATAGTTATTCCATCAAATGTCAATTATCCAAGCATTGTTCTTTTCCTTCTGGTCACTTTCAGTGTGAAGTCTCCAATTTGGAGAATTAAGAGTTTATCAACTGCCCAAATGTGTATTTCAGCTGACAGTATGAAGAATAACATTATCTATTATTCATCTCTCAAAAAAAACAATGAAATTCCTATGAAATTTCTTTCTTTCTCATAGGTAGCCACAGTTTGTACAGAAAAATTTTGATTAAGGGCAGAGATAAGAATATTACTGACTCCATAAAGCAGTAGAGATGAACCCTGTCCTTCCCATTGTACATGCAGAACATCTGAACAGGCATCAGCAGCACTTTCTTGTGATATACACTGGTCGTTACATGTACTAGTTTTATAGTCCAACAGGATGTGACAAAATGACTTCAATCTATTTCTGCCTCTCAATGAAAAAAAAAAAAAGGACTGTGAGCATTATTACTAGAAAGCTAGAAATCTGCATACTTATGAATAAAAGATTGATGCCTAAAATAAAAGCTTCTGTTTATTGATCACAGGCTTTCTTCTGTGACTGAAATAGCTATAGCAAGAAAATATTGAGATGAATTTCTCAGTAGACAATATAATGCACTACTGAGGTTCATATTAATATTCAAGGCTTTTACTCACTGAATAGCTACCAAAACAGTACTTTTACACTGAAACTTTTTTTTTTTTTTTTTTTTTTTTTTGGTACATGGACAGCATTATTCAAATGCTTTTATCTCACTTGATGAAACTGTCCCATTGACCTGACCAGCAGCCCTTACACAAACTTCTCATATCTAGAAATATTCCATATAACTGAGATGAAGACAAAGCTCACCTGTTTATTCCCTAGAACTGATATAATCCTAGCAACAAAGTAAAACTGCAGTATCACAAGCACTCTAATGCCACTGAAACCCATTCACATTTTTCTCATCTAAACATCTAACCATAGGAAGCACATTATCTGGCTCCAATGAACAACTTTACAGAGAGTTAATAATGTTTATAATATTTCTATATCAACCTGAATTTTTCAGTTTTAGCATTAATATGCTGTTGAAAGTTAAAATATCATCTACAACATTTAAAATGAGGAAGATAAAAGACCAAAGAAATTGTATATTAGAGAACCAGCTGCTTAGGGGGTGTCCTGGCTGGTTAGAGCTAACGGAAAAATATAGTTTGAGGTAATATCATTAACATAAATTTATGTCTGCACAAAATATGCTCATATAAAATTGAAGATTTTTTTAAGGGATTAAAAGTGATAGACCAATAAAAACTGATTAGTTAACCACCCAACATCCTTTAGTGACCCAAGGTTGGAGCTGACAGCCACTTCCATTAATCTGCAAATGCACCACAAGTGTAATCTTTCAGTACAGGAAAGAGTGAAAACAAGGAAGGGTGATTCAACAGGTCAGTCAAATTGTTCTGTCCATTAGCTTGCCCGAGGAAAGGATATCTCACACTGGCAGCTGAAGTGGTATAAGAACTGGGATAGTAATAATCTATCCCATAAATCAACAGTATTCTTCTGTGCTTGCAAACCAGCAATCTGTTTCTCTATAAAGCCATTCAATATGCTGTGTAAATAAGCACAGCAATAGCATTACTGTACAAGTTAATGGGTACTACAGGTTGGACTGAATATTCTGGTTCTCATTCCTTGACAGTTATTCTTGATTTTGCATCCTGTTTATTAATACGTTAAAGAAAATTACAGACTGATCTTGCTACCTAGCATTTCAAACTAGGCACACTGTCTCAGCTGTATTTACTCACCAAATTCAGTTTTTCTAATAGTGAAAAAAAATGGTGGTATTATACATCAAAGGGACTATTTCAGCTTGAACAGAAAATTTCAGGTTTTATTCACAAAGTGGTGAATGATTTGGTGCTTCATTTCTCACTTGCTAATCACATTTTTGGCTGACCACCTCCTTCAGGAGCAAGGCCTTCATCCAGCAAACAGAAATTAAGTTACAGAATATTATAGCTACCACTGCAACCTATAAATATAATATCAACGTAGTCTTAAGAAGTAATAACTTCTTGTATTGCATAGTGATATTAATATTTCTGAAAACGTCAGGGTTCTCTTTAATTGTTACAGGTACTATAGGTTACTGAGTAGAACTGAGTGGATTAGCAAGTTTGATCAAATTAAAACACATTGGTTCAAGTTGTGTCATGACTGTTCATACACAGACAACATTAAAAAGCATGACTTAAGCAGCTCTAATTCAAATATAAAATATAAAAAATCTGTCTGCTGAAGAGGCATCAATATACGTCATCTCTGATGGAGAAATAATTATTAAGCCTCTTAACTCATCTACACGCCTGACCAGAGATAAGTATAGAACAGGGTCATAATAGGCACGCATTGACATTTCTATAATTTTTCTGGTTTAGAAATTCACAGTTATTCTCTACAGAATGGGTAAATACTTGCAAAGCTTATACAGACAGTTTCAACACTCTACTGTTTCCCATAAGCCTTCTCTGACATTTGACCTACCTCTCACAGGTCAGGACATTTTATCTCAGCTGGGCATAATTACAACTGACAGCAGCTTGTAGCTTTCCCCCCCTTAGTCTTAGTTATAGAGAAAGAAGAAAAGAGACAACAGATTAGTGGATTGTTCAGCAATCCAATTTGTGGCCTATTAGAGTCTTGAGCAATCTCTTATTCTTGCTGGATGGGCTCATTTGTAAGTTTATCTCATGGAAACTTTGGTCACAAGGAAACTCATGTGATAAGAAACTTCGTAAACATTTCTCAAAGAATTACAGTCAGAAAACACTTCATGGAACTTGATTCATTATCAGAGAATTCAGTATCAGGAATAATGCTGGTACTTTTCCAAATAGCCATTTTTCTAATTTAATTCTAAAAGATGTTGAACATCTTTGGAGACTTTCATTATACGTTTTTTCTTCACAAAAGTTATGTCTCACTTTTAGTCTGTTGGATACGGGTTCTGTCACTGTTAATTTAAAAATGTTAATAAATACAACTTTTCTCACTTCATAGTCCAATTATCTCCTAAAGACAGAGCTCAGCTTTAGAATTAAGCATGGAAAAAGTAAAAATAAATTCATAAAACCTATGCATACCAGGGGCTGTAACAAAAGACGCTGATAGTTCTCTATTCCAGGATAAATTACTGTTTGTCTGAGGAAAAATTAATAATATTGTTTAGATAGTTTTCATATAGATATTTCTATTTCTCCACATTAAAGTAGCTCAGCATCTTGTAATCCTCAGTTTGTTTGTTCTAACAGAATTCCTGCAAGACATGGAAGCATTAGATGAAGATATCAACATGATCCAGCTCTCAACAGCTATGTTGCAGGAACCCAAATACCTGGTGTTTGTGAAGAAGAAACATCCACAAGACTATTGCAGATTCTATTCAAACCTAAGAATCTGTGAGTCTCCCTAGCAGCATGCTCCAGTCCTACACAGAACTCATTCAATCTCTGTTGCATCAGCCACCTCTCCCTCCCCCCTCCCCTTACTTGTTATAGCAACATTAAGTATCTCACTCTGCCCAGAGAGAAAGCAGCTTCCAGTCCTTCCACAAACTTCCCTACATCCAAATGCAACAAATCTGTCACTGCTTCTGTCCTATGAATTAAAATCTCAGAATAAATGAAAACAATATCTAAAATGGGTTTTTTAAGAAGGTTATACTGTATGAAAACCACCTGAGCAATGCAAAAAGATCAGTTTATTCCTACAGGTCCTGTCATGCAAAGGTTTGTGTCTCTGTTCCTGAAACAGTTCTGAAAAGCTGTGCTTTGTTCCATATCATCCTAACCAGCCTCAGTCATTCAGTGTGCGCTGGCAGCGTTAATTGGAGCTGAGAAAGCCACAACTGACTTAATTGTTCAGCCTTAAGCTGATGCATGGATTCCCACTGCCATGAAAGTGCCGCGCTTGTACCAATCTCTTCCACACAACCTGTGTGTGCATGAGGGTTCTGTGTACCCTTTCACACTCTGGAATTCAGTATCAGTCCAAGATGAGATGGACAGGACAAGAACGCATGAATTTGGCTTTGTCTCAGGATAACCACTGGTAACTGAAGACTTAGCAGATTTGAGTCTCTATGAAAGAGGCAACTGGTTCTTATTTCCCTCGCTACATGAATAATGTAGACTGAAAGCCTTCATTCAGAAAGCAGTGGGTAGCTCTTATTTTTCAGGTTTTGCTCTTTCGGGCTGTGATTTAGATAAAGCCCTAGGTTAACTGTGCAGCTAGTTTACAGCTTCTCTTTAAACATGAACACTATTCATTTTATCCACAAATTATTATTAAAAGAACCCTATTTCATAGTGACAGCAGGATTTTTTACCTGAAAATCTCTCTTAAATAAACCACACAATTACTGGCTAATGATATAGTGAAAGTAGAATGAGACTACTTTGAAATGTTTTTATTAGTAGAAGGAAATGATTTAGCTATGGTCTGAATTAAACAAAAGCACATCACATTGCATGAAGAAGTAGAAATAACATTTTCAGTTATTATTGTGCTAAAATTCTCTGCAGTCTCAATTTTCAAGTTTTAATCTAGAATATGAAGAATAAAGTGCACAATAGCAGTGTTATAAAACATCTAAATAAAAAAGAACACAGGAGTTTCAGGTAGATGTTAAGATATTTTCTTCTATTTAACAAGTCTATCATATATGAAATATTTTCAACACTGATTAATGAACATATTTTACATTTTTTTTAATATTAAAATTGTAACTTTATTCACCTCTGCAGTTTTATACTGCTTAACGCATTTATTATGGAATTCTGTTAAAGCTTTAGCTAAATTTGCTTAATAAGAAACATGGCCAACTAAGAGAAGTGGAAATGTTCACTAAATAGCAGCAAAATAACTGTGACTGAAGAACTGAAGATGCACAGAAAAAGGAAAGACGAATCTGACAAAAACTGAACAATTCATAAGTCCGTAGTGCATGTTCTATTTACTGGATTCTCCTTACTCATACTATCAAATGAACCTAAATAACACCATTCTTTCATTCTATGGTAGGAGGATTTAATATCACTATTAGCCCTATAGAATCTAAATACTTCATTAATTGTAAAAGAAACTCTTGTTTACTTTCTGTCTCTCACCAGGACACTTTTGTTGTCTGTTGCATTACTAAAATAGATTTTCTTAGGAGTACTGCAGCTTGTTGCTGTGCTGATGATGTGCGGAAGTGAATCAAACACTGAAATCCACCCCTATCCCCATCTCCTGAGTAGCTCCTGCTGAGACTCGTAATTTCCCCTCTCCATGGGAGGATAGGCACTGATGATGATCACAGCCAAGACAGGTGTGCTAGCCTAGGAAGTTGTTTCCATGGAGACCTTTGAAAATCACAGTTAAAGCTTTAAACATGGGCATATTCCATGCAAAGCAAAACTCAAGGAAGCATCTAACATGAGCAGTAGGAACAGCCAAGAATACTGAGAAAAGTGCTTCTGCTGGCCTAGAAGAGGCAGGTAGCTGACTCTGAGGCATAAAGAAGCGCTTAGCTCTTCTGAGGATTCACAGCTATGAACTCTCCTTTTCAGACAGGCAACAGAATGAGTTTATTTCAGGCATTTGCTGCCCCAGTGCTGACTTCTCCCTTCCCAGAAGCCAGCAGAAGGAGCACTCACAGTACGTGTACAATGCACAGGTCCTCCCCCTTCTCCTCCAACAGACACAGAACACAAATTTAGAGTAGAAGTCACTGCTCCATAAACACTACGTTAACACCTTGGGGTATTCGTAGGTTCCTTCTGTGAAGCTGTTCTTGCTTATAAAAACTGGAGGTCTCCCAGAGGGCTATCTAAACGCTACATTTACTTCTTCTTCAAACCCAGAGAAGGGTTTTTAGAGGTCTGAATCCAGTACCCCTCACTTTCAGTTACCTTGTCTTTCAGAAATTTGCCAATTTCTGTCTTAACAGCACTTAAAAGATTATTTTGCCCTACTGGAAGAAACAGGAAAATGAGAAACTCTAATGGCTTAGAAACCTTTAGGTGTCCATTTTGGGTTTATTCCTATCTGTTACTTATACTAAGCTGTTCAGGTATTAATAGTGTCTTTTACATTAAGTATTCCTTTTCCCTCTCCACCATCCTCTGCCCAATACATTTAGCCTTTCCAGCCCTTACTCTGTTAGGATAAACAAAGTAGTCTTTTGGATGAAAACAGCTAAAGTTAAAATAAGCTGGAGTTTTTCCTCTTAAATTAAAAGCAGAGCAATAATTTCTCCATTTTCCTGTTCCCACAGCTCCCCCTCCTGTTTCCATTTACTCAGACCATTTGGAAAAGACAATAGCACCTGAAGTGAATCCATTTCATGTCACAGTATGGAATTCAGCCTGAAATGTAGTCTATCTATACAAAGCAAGTTTAGTTATGCTAGTATTTCATTAGGCTAATATGCAATAGAGGAGTAAAGATACCTCGTACAACCATGAGGTCAAAATCTATTTTTTCCACGTTTGTAAATTTTACCAAGGGTCCAGTGATGTTGGTGAGAGTCTGCATTAGCTTGAGAGCAGAACTCACCCTCTGACCTAGCAAAGTCGACTCTCACACCTCTTGCAGTTATCTCACATCAGTTCAAAAGGGAACTGACCTATATGTGAAAGAAGGTCTCTGCAAGCTGACGTATTCCCCCAGGAGAATGCCATGTCATGTCATGCTGGTGTCAGGCACAGACATAGGGATGCTTTTACTGTAAAATATGGTGAGAAATGCTTTCTTTAAATTTAGTCTTTATTGTAATATCCATAGACTTCAAGAACTCTCAAAATGTTTTCATAGTTTCAATATTTGAAAACCACAGCTGCTGTTTTGATTTCTGTTTTCAAGTAAAAGAGGTAAAAACTAGAAGACTGAAACAATTATTTTGAAAAATCTCAGACTAATAAATATTTTAAATGTTGCTTTTTTAAAAGCTGTAAACATGCAAAGCCATTGATGCAAAGACATTCACTTACATTGGCCTCCAATGCTTACCACTGATTGGTCTTGCAAGTACATGTGAAGTCACATGATAGCCTGTGATTTTCTACTATTTGCACATATCTGTGTATCACATAATTTCCTATCTGATACACAATGTTCTAGAAATAGTCTCTATTTTATATAAGCAGTTATAGGGATGTAATAACATTTCACATCTATGGCAAACTGAGATAAAAAAATCTATCACCTTGAAAACTGAATTGTAATCTATTAATGAACACTGATTACTGTATCTGGACACTGGTGTGCTATAGGAAAAAAAAAAGAGAGAAACTGAATACATAGAATCTAACTTCACTGCAGAGTACCTCAGTTCAACATGCCTACACCAGTCTTCATCAATTTTCATTTCCGAAGTGATGATAGCACTTCCCTGTTGGAGAGCCAACCTGGATCCAGACTGACTTTTCACAAGTAATAATGGACATTGTCTGATAAACAATACCAGGGGAACTAGCATCCAATTCAATAACACACATGACTTTTTTTGTGTGTGGAAATACCAGAAATCCAGACTACCAGCAAAATGGCATGCATCCCTATCACATGTATTTTTTTTTTTTGTTCTTCATATTTAAAAAATAAATGGCATTGTTCTAAGCAAATATTGTTTATTCAAAATCATATCATATGTTGTTTATTCTAAAAGACCCATTGATAACACAAGACCCCATCTGTAGTACTGTGTCCAGTTCTGAAACTCCAACATAAGAAGGACATGGATTTATTGGAGCAGGTCCAGATGAGGGCCACAGAGATGATCAAAGGACTGGAGCACCTTCCCTATGAAAACAGGCTGAGAGAGTTGGGGCTCTTCTGCCTGGAGAAGAGAAAGCTCAGGGGGAAATTCAATAGCGGCCTTCCAGTACTTGAAGCGAGCCTACAGAAAAGCTGAGGTGGGAGTTTTTATAAGGGCATGTAGCAATAGGATGAGAGAAAATGGTTTCAAACTGGAAGAGGGTCGATTGAGATTAGATATTAGAAAGAAATACTTTACTGTGAGAGTGGTGAAACACTGAAACAGGTTGCCCAGAGAGGCTGTGGATGCCCCCTCCCTGGAGGCATTCAAGGTCAGAATGGATGGGGCTGTGAGCAACCTGGTCTAGAGGGAGGCATCCATGCCTATAGCAGGGGGGTTGGAACTAGATTATCTTAAACATCCCTTCCAACCCAAACCGTTCTACGATTCTATGATCAGGAACATAACTGCCAATGTCCTCCTCTCCCACGGCTCTACTCTCTTATCCTCACCTCATCCTCATGCTACATCTACATTCTGCATCCTACAAACATCACATATCCCCAGCATTGTCCCATCATCACCCATTGCAACATCTACACAAAGCTACCCAGTTCTGACTGCCCCACATTCCCCTTAATTATTCAGTATGAACCCACAAATCTTATGAAATCTCGGTAACATGTATCTTGTCCCACCTACCATACCAAACACTCTTTTTATTTTAGGATGTAATGCTGCCCAATGCTGTGCAAATATGCAGTTTTCAAATCTTGCCTATCTCTACAGTGGGATTTCTGTATTAAATGTGTCTCTCAGTTCTGCTAATGAAATGGTGGCAGACTTCGCAACAAGGAGTTTAAAGTAGTAAATAATGGCAGACGGGTTCTTGATGTTGTATAGGCTACTAGATAACACAGGCTGTGTTTGCACAGTAGTGCAAAAAAAAACAAACAAATCTAAAAGCCTCTAAATAAATTGTTACAGACTTCAGATTTTTTTTCCTTTTTTTCTTTTCAGCTGAGACATTTAATATATATTTATACTTAATTAGTTGGTGCATGATAAACACAAGGCATTCAAACATTGTCTTTCTTATAAACCTTTCAGACTTTCTCAGGTTTCTTTTGCTAAAAAAAGACTTCTTGTTCAGGAGTATTTGTCCTACTTACTTGATAATTCATCGCTGTTTGAAGGATATCAACCCTGCCTAATGGATACTAAGTACAAATGAATAAATTAATCATTTTCATAAATATATAGAACATGCTGGCAGGAATCACAGATCTAAATGTTAAAATATGGAAAGGCATAATGCTTCTAGGTTAAGGAGTGACTTATTAAATCACCATCAAAGTTTACTATTTCAGGCACACAATCTGTCAATAAAGAGCAAATAAATAATGCTTTACTTCCCAGGTTAAGTAGAATTTGTGAAGCTGAGATAATGCTAATTGCATGCTCTGTGAAAAACAAGCTTTTGCAAAGAAGAAAAGGAAAGGAAGGGAATATAAAGTGGATAAAAAAGATTTTGTGATAATTATCTGTCATTAATTACATATTCAATCTCTAAAAATAATAGGTTAATGATGGTAACATACATAATAATGCTTCTGAAGACTTCCTTCCATGCATATATACACTCCAAGAAATCTTTTAATTCCAGCTTCCACCTCAGCACAGCAGCACTTCTCATTGTCTTGCAGATGCCCAGGGAGCAGTTGTGAGGCAAAAGAAGAAACACTTCTCAACCTGGTAAAAGCTGTTTCACTTGATGTCATTCCAAGCATAATTTGGACAGCTAGAAGGAAAGATGTTGAAGAGAGCCAAGAAAGCAGACAGTTCCTTCAGGGGAGAAGCTATATAAATGCTACTGGCATTTATATGATCTCAGGCTACTTGCACTGCCAGACTAAGAAGCTGCTGATTTAAAGCTATTATCTCTTGTCATCTCTAGCCAACACAGGAAGGATTCAGCAGCATCTAAGGTTTGGTGGTTTACAGTGAACCAGTGGTATGCTTAATGCTCACCAGTCCAGTAGCCCGGAGCAAGGACTAATCATTACACTACCACCAAGAAATATAAATTTATGGGTAGGCAAAATTGGGTAAATACTGAGAAGCATTTGTATTTTCCTTTTTGTAGAGCGCTTGTTGGGAGTAGTGGCTGCAAATCACAAGAGACATCACTGGCAACTTTTCTGACAGTGGCATATATGCAGTTCAGCAATCTGTTACTCTCAGAGAAATGGACAGGAAATTGACGAGCGATTGGCAGGAACGTTCCCGGAATAATTGTGGCAAAGTAAGATCACAAAGTAAGAGAACAGTCATCAAGGCAGGATTTATTGCAGGGTGATACTTTAAAAACAAAAAAAAAAAAACAAAAAAAAAACAAAAAAAACAAACAAACAAAAAAAAAAAAACAAACAAAAAAAAACCTAGAAAGATTCCAGTATGAAAAAACTGCATTCAATAACCTTTTCTAAACTGTGTGGAGAATGGAATCTGAGGCAATGTCAGCATTTTCAGTAGTTTCCAAAATGGGCAAAAGTTACTGCTCTTAGACTCAAAGACTCAGAGGCCTAAAGAGTCTGCTCGGATCATCTTCACAGAATCACAGAATGGCCAGGGTTGGAAGGGACCTCAAGGATCATGAATCTCCAA
>JAOWBP010001760.1:79403970-79449776 GCA_028571105.1 Tragopan temminckii | reverse complement strand
CTTCCTCGTCGCATCCCTGCAGGCCCTGACAACATTTCTATATTCTTCCCAAGTGGTCAGACCCTTTTTCCACATTTTATGGGCCGCCTTCTTTCCTTTAAGTTTGCGCACAAGATCCTTGCTCATCCACGCAGGTCTCCAGCCACCCTTTCCCGATTTCTTCCTCACAGGGACACACCGATCCTGAGCTTGCAAGAAGAGCTGTTTAAATGCCAACCAGCTCTCAGAGGCCCCCTTACCTTCTAACACCCTAGCCCACGGGATAGCTCTAAGTAGGTCCCGGAAGAGATCAAAGTCAGCTCTTCTAAAGTCCAGTTATACCATATACCATCAGTTACATATGAAAGCACATCAGCTTCTAGTTCATTAACTGTTTTTGTGCAGAATATCTGGAGTTCAGCAATGTATACTCAACTGGTCTTACTTCTAAGCTGCATTTCACAAAAATTGTGGATAAGCAAACTAAAATAACATGTTAAGTCATAGAATCATTTAACAGTTTGGGTAGTCCAATGCCACTGCCATGAGTACATCTTTCACTAGACTGAGGTACTCAAAACCATGTCCAACATTGTAATTAAGATTCAGAAACAGTAATTTAAAGTATTGTGAGCACATTTACTTAAAAAAAAATAAATCAGTTACAATGTTAGGATGTACTTATATTATTTTCATTCAGTCAGAATACTTCTGTTTAAATTTTCTATTATAGATTTCTTTATTTTGAAGAATTAATAAATATAGTGAAGAAACAAGGCACATAAAACAGCTGTATTTTCACAACAAAGTTTTCTTTTAATAAATATATTTATGTTGCTTGAATCTCAAGTTACTTTGAAAACAATAGAGAAAATTGGGGCTAAAATGCTCTTAAAAAAAAAAAAAAGGCTTCAATATGCATGATTACTGGTGCAGTGGGCTCTGAGTCATCAATTAGTACTATATATATATATTTTTTTTTAATGATCATAGGCTTAGTCTATCTATGATGTACAGTAAACAAGATCTTGCTGTCTCTGTCTACTATCCGACCTAGTTAAATCATTTTCCAGAAACAACCTGGCCTAAAGGTCAGAAAGGACACTCATTCCAAGACTCTAAGTGGGCTAATTGAAGCTAACTTTGAAGAAGAAAGATCCTCTGTTAATTTGGTGTGTGTGGGTGAGTGCACATCAATACCACAAAGAGCTCCATTATTGCTGTATCAAAGTAAATAGCTGAAAAAAAGTGAGTCAGGGAGATGAATGATGAGTTAAGTGTTAAGTAGACACTGAGTGCAAACAGAAAGTAGCATAAAGTTGCTCTTAGAAGGAATGTGGCATCTATTAACTCCTTAATTTCTTCTGTGTTAGATCTACTTTTTTTTTTTTTTTTTTTTTGCAGATCTTTTTTATACTGCATGTTTTTTACTACAAGATTCAGTGAGATGTTGCTAAAACCTTTAATATGCTAATTCAGTTTGTGAGGATTGGGGAAGACTTTCCCACATTAAAACACATCTTAAATAGTATTATTGCATTTGATATATCATATTCATTGCTAATAAATTACTAGCATTTAACATTGCTTGGAACAAACCCATTCTAGTCTCTGAATCCTATTCATAAGCCAGCATGGGGCTAACATTGTGCCTCCAGGAGAGCTTTGGAAAGTTCTGGGTCCTGGTAGAGTGAAATTTTCCACCTGCATCATCCTGTTGTCTTGGCAGTGAAATGTGGAAAATAATGTTTTTGTCCTCAGAGTGCAGGAATTTCAATTGTTCCTGATGTGGTGCCACCTTTTTCTCACGTTCAGCAATGAAGGGCCAAGAACAATCAAGCTAGTGCTTGTAAACTCACATTGTCCAGAAGTCTACTATAGCCAAGTTAAAATATATCAGTCTAGTTGTGGCACAAATCTATAGAGCCCATCCACAGTTTTCATATGCTGGTTTTCGAGTGTTGGAGAGCATGTGCCCACATATAAATACTGGATCAGCAACTAAAACTTGATATTCTATGCTCATACATGAGAGTAATCAAAACTGAATGTCTAAAAAGAGCTGACTTTGAAAAATAACCTGCAAAATAATTGTATTTGAGCAGGTGTATGTTCTTCCTCAAGAGTGCTGTTTACAAAAAGATAGCTCACACCTGTTCAGAGTTTCATAAAAAACATGTAATACAAGATCTGAAAATCACTAGTTAAATAGAAGAATTCAAGAAATGCAAATTGAGTAGGATAGAAGAGTAGTATAAAGGAACTTTTGTGAAAGAAATGTAGAGTGAATGGTAGGATACAGGGACACTATAAGAATAGAAATGGAACATTTACTGCTGAAAGTATTAAAAGACTATTTTTAGGCTCTGGTATACTTATTTGTATCAGTATTTATCTATTCAGGAAAGGGAAAATGTTTTTATGATATACATTGATAACCTACAGTGTAATTAGAGAAGGTAGTTAAGTATAACCCAGAGAGAAATCTAGTATTGAGAACTAATATAATAAAAATGCGAGGAACACTCTTGCGTGCATTTAAGGACTAGAGATAAAACTTCTGCATTAAGGAGAGAATTCAGTCAAGTGCTAAGGCAGAAGGGAAAGCAGAACTGAGTGCGTGAATTAATCACTGAAAGCACCCATGAAAAGAAGACAATTTCTGCTGTGATGCTTCATGAACAGTACTTCTAGTCATATTTAGAAAATAGTACTGCAGGTTTACAAAGGATGGACAAAAAATGATCTAGCAAGTGCAATTCTATACACAATATCACAAATATTGAAGAAACATTCACAAAAATAAAAGTGATAAAGAAAAAAGCTACTGTGATAAAACACAGAATGGAATTCCTGTCATACAGGAAAGACTATTACAGCTTGACTTCTTGAGTCTAGGCAAATAAAGAGACTGTGACTATCTTCTTCAAGCAGTCAGGATGTGTAGTGAAGGATAAAGCAGAGGAAAAGACTAGAAAATAATATTGTATGAGACAGTAAGTTTAAAGAGATAAGCAAAGCAAGCTTGTACAAACAATACAAGAAATACAAGAAAATTATTACATTCTTTTAAAGCTTTAAATTAATCACTGCCTCAGTAACTTCTTAACAAATACTTGAAAACACTTCTTAGAAAACATGAAAACAATCCAAAAACCCAAGGCTGATCCTTTTCAAGCTATTTGAAATTGTGTTTGTTGTACTGATGTGTGTCTTATCTTTAAATCTTGCACTTCAGATAAAAGTAAAGAGCTCTCAAAAGTGTCTGTTAATAGAAAAAGCAGTCTCGGAGATACAGTAACCCTTAGGGGACAGATGCTGAAAGTGAAAAGAGACAGATCATAACACATAATATCTTATATTCCTTAAGCAGCTATCTACAAATTACAGTCGGGTGCACTGATGTACAGTGTTAACATTTCCAGACAGCTTATAGGTACCTTTGAGTTCTGTTCACATAGCTTTTAGTACATCTCTGAAATTCTTTCAAGTTTGCTTCAGTGTCAGAAAGTGAATCTATGATAGTTTCTTCATATTAGAAGAATCACTGAATCTCAGAATTTAAACTGCTCTTTGGAAGGTAACTCAGAAGATCTCTAGCCCATGCTCACACACAGGAAGGCAAAGTTACTGTGAAATCAGAGCAGGATGCTCAGAGCTAAATCAGAGTTTGTTCTGGAAAACCTCCAGGGATGGAAACTGCACAGTCTCTTTGGGCAGTCTGACCCACTGTCCTCATGGTAAGAAAGTTTCTCATTAGTCTGAAAACCTCTAGTTTCAGAGTACACCTGATGCCTCTTGTCTCCCACCAGACAGCCTCGTCTGCTCCACCGCCTCCCCTTGGGGCTGCTAAAACCTTCTCAGCTTCAGCCCAGCTCCTACAGCCCCTTCTCACAGGGCAAATGTGCCAGCTCTCCTGACACTCTCCGTGCCCTTCACTGAGCTCTCTCCAGTTTATCAGTGACTTTCTTGAACTGGTGGCCCAAAACTGGATACGGTTAAATATGCTGAGCCCAGGGGGCTAATCATCTGCCCCAAACTGTTAGTGCTCCTGCTAACACAGCCCAGGACAGCTTGTCTTCTCTACTTCCAAGTTCCATTGCTGTCCCAGTCTCAGTTTGCTGATCACTGGGATCCCCAGGGCCTCTACATCAGAGCTGCTCCCAGGCAGGCAGGCCCAGCTGTGTCATTGACCAGGGCTCCTTCCAATGTGCACAACTTGACTTCTGATCTTACTGGATTTTGTGAGGTTCCTGTCAGCCCACTCCTCCAGCCTCTCCAGATCTCCATTTTTTTACGTTATCTGCAAACATGAAGGACAAGAACTCAGACACCTCCTTCAAATCATGGACAAAGACTTTAAACGTGATGTCCCAGCATACAATACTGCATACTCCAGTCTCCTGACAGAGTAGAACACGTTAACCACTAGACTTCAGTGAATTTATTTTTTTTAATTATTTCATTTAATTTTCAGAAAACAAAATCTGTTTCTAAAAGCAAATTATAAATAATTTACCAAAAAATTGAAATGTCCCAAATAAGGAAGAACTGCATCACGAGACTGATTTTCTTATCTGCCATTAAGCTACATACTTCAGAATCATACTTGTTCCTGAAAAAGAAATCTAATCGGAGTGATTTTTCAAACTAGGTCCAAAGTTTTAGCCTATTTCAAATTCAATTTGAATATGTGCTTGTCTATTGGCACAGAAATAAGACGATTATATAATCTGGGTCTGACTCTTTCACTGAAGCACAAAATAGCAGTAAAAGATAAGAAAGGATGACATTGGGCCATTTCATTTTGATTTAAAAGGACTATGACAGAAGGGGGGAAATACAGGAACTACCAAGTCTTCATTGTGCATAAAGATAGCAACATCTGAACAAAGTGACATCTGGTAAGGTTGACTATGCCATGTCCAGCAGATGTTAAATTAAAAGATATTCTGAGAGAAAAGAGCAGATTGGAGACCTGCTCATAAAGGTCAAGCTGGTGCAATCACTGACAATTTGATCTATTGCTAGGTGTGACTGTGAAAGCTGGATCCTCAAGGCAGCAAATGTGAAGTCATTGGAGTCCTCTGAGATCTGTGTGGCTGATATACATTGAAGACTTCAGAGGAGGAAAGAAGACAAATGAGCATATATTGCAGCAGTGCAGAAAGAACCATTTACTGTTCCCAGAACATCAAGGAGCGCAAGCTGAAATATTTCAGGGACATACCAAGGAGAGATGGAGATCGATCAGCAAAAACAATAGTGCAAGGCAGAACTGCAAGCAAAAATGGAAGCAGGGATTGGGTCAGCAACAAAACAGAAGGGAGATTTCCGCAAGCAATGAGGGGATGTCAGGTCTTGTGAATCATGATGCAAAGGGCCACTGACCTTCAAATTTAAGGCAGAGCTTGATAATGATGGATATAGGTAATTTATCAAACAATAATGTCAGCTGGTAAGCAGCCTAGTTAAAAGACATATGAAATGTAGCTTTATGTTTCTGACCCCTCAAGCACCATACAAATGCGATGATGCTTTTTTTGTAATAGAAGTTGTAGATTTCATACACCAAAATCCTCCTTCATACAAATTCATAAAATATATCTAGACATTTACTACACACAAACACCATAAACATTCCTATACTGTAACAAATACAAAATTACATCAATTGGCTAAGAAACTTTTATAAATTCAAGTCACGCTTTAAATATTCTCTTCCAGAACTTCATGTTACATTATTATTACAACAAACACATTTTGTTTGTTTCAATCTTAATGAAATCAACTCATTAATTGTTCTTTAAGATTTTCCTCAGTTTTAATGAGCGATGCCATTATTTGTGAAATCTTTATGTGCTTTTCAACATTTTCTCAAGCACATACGCTGTTTGTTTGCATTTTACTTCCAGAGTATGGCAGCGCTGAGACATTCTGCAAGAATCACTTGAGATTTGAAGAATAATATAGTGACAAAAAAAGAGAAAGAAGAAAATCTTATACATATGTACACATAGATTTTGTTACAAAGCTATCTGTGCTTGGATCAGAAGTACAATTAATAAATAATAATAAAAAAATTAGTGCTAAATTATCAATAAAATGAAGTTTGGCTAATGAAGTACCGAATGAAAGCAAAATGGCAAAATTTCTTGTATCTATGGCATGTTTTAATAGTCTGGTGTCCTTTCAAATTTACTGTAAAGCAATTATTACCCCATTCTGTTGCTACCTTTACTTATCTTTACGCTGGCCTTTTGAGGCTAACCTCTCATTTTCTATCTGGGCCATGCTTACTCCCTTTCTACCATTCTAGTACCTCCAGAACTCAGTGTTTCCTTCTGCGACCAAAAATGAGATTCTTAATATTATTACAGATAGTTTAGCTTGAAATGGAATTTCATCCACAAAAATACCCTGGTGATTTAAACGGTAGCACCAAACTCTAGTCTTTTTTCATGCTCCACATTATTTCTGCACCACCAAAATAGGCACCAACGCTTTTATATCTGGCCTGTATTTCTTCATCCTTAATCTGGCATTTCAGTTCTGTAAATTAGGATTAGGTTTATGAAGAAAATAAACTTTCTGTCTCATATGCCTATTATGGTATCTTAAATAGGAAAATCATCCACAGATATGTTAATTCCTCTTTTCACCTAAAACTGACAAGCTACAGATGCAAAAACTGCTGATATTCCCAAATGTTGCATATGTGCAGCTTTAAGCTACTGCTATACGTGCTTTTCCACAGAATCACAGAATGACAGAAGCACGGAATCACAGGAACACCAAGGTTGGAAAAGACCTACAAGATCATCCACCTATCACCAATAGTTCTCACTAAACCATATCCCTCAACACAAAATCCAAACGTTTCTTTTGTTACAAGCAACCTGAATGAGAGAAAATAGCTCTCAGCACGGTGCATTAGATGAATCAAGTTAATTTCTCTCTGTATGTTGCACTTGACAAATTACAGCTTCTAAATATGAATGAACTGCTTAAGCTACCTCTGTCTGTACGTCATGACTCCTTGAAAAGCAAGATATATTACTTCAAAGATTTTTGCATGCTTATAGACCAAAAATAAATAACACTATCTCTCTTAGTTAAATAAAGTGGGTGTCTATATAAATCAAGAGTTCTGCCATGCTTTCAGGAGACAAGTTGGCAAGGCATAGATAGTGCTTTATGATCAGAGTTCATGCACTTAAAAGAAGTGTGTCTTGGGAAATTATTACTTAAAAGTCATACTACTATGTATTCTGTTTGGAAGATATTTTGATAACTCAAAAATTTGTCAATAAGCAGCAAATCAAATTTGTGATCAGATGAAACAGTGTGTTCAAAACATGCTGTGTTGATGGCAACACAGAATTTTCTATGCTCAGTCCTAGCCAGCATCTTCTAACTCACCCTCTTCCTCTTACATAAGATGGTTTTAGCTTTCAGAGCACTTCTTGTCCATTCAGTCACAACAACATATTTAAAAATCATATTACAAAACAAACCGTAAGGGATTTGTTTTATTTAAGGAGGAATCTGTAACTAACAGAGAATTCTTGGGAGGCAAACAGCTATATTGTCCTGCCTTATGACAATGTACTGTCAGCAGCTATGAACAGGTTAAAAAAAAAAAAGGAAAAATACAACAAAGGTAGTCCTAGTTACTGCAACAGCCAGGAAACAGAACAAAGACATTGATATGGTGGAACAGAGATAGTTTATATGAGTGAATGGCTTGCTATAACCTTTGGCATGCATTTCCATATTTTTCATTTCCACATCTCTAATTTTCGTTTTGTTCTTTGCATTGAGTGACATTGTTTTAAATGTAATTTTAACTCAGAATTGGCTATGTGGATGCATAATTACTGTCGGCCTAATCACATAATTAGAGCACAGATATTTACATAATTGCAATACTTTATTAGAAAGTGTAGTTACAGTCTTAATGGAATTATGTTTAATAAAATACTAAATGTCCCCACAAAACTTTGTCAGAAGACATACAAAAGCACTACAAGGCACATTGTTGTTTGCTACCTTTTGTCTCCCCTTAGATGTTAAATCACTACATAAATAATTTAAGTATGTTAAATAGAGATGGGACAAGACTGATTCATTTTTTGAAGACCAGACCCAAACTGTGGAAGTTTAGGATACGAACAACTTAATACCATCTATTTATTTTACTAGGGCTTATTTTTTTGAAATAGAAGAACAGTAATGACTCTTCATATATAACTCTAAATGATTCTGCCCTTAGTATCTCCACACAAACCAATAAGAAAAGTTGAACTCTGCAAAGACCTTCCAAGTAGAAGTATCCAATAAACTGAGGATTGCTCTGATAGATTATATTGATTGTATTTTATTTGAAAGAGGAATCTAAAATCCTATTGGAAGCCCTGTAGTAAGTTCAGTCTTTCCTTCAGTGGTAATAAATATTTGACTTCTCAACTCTGAATACGTCTATAGTTTCATTCTTCCATTGACTTTAAAGACAAATAAAACAACCTTTGACTTTTGCCATTGATTGGTTCAAGAATTACTGGAGGGGTTCATATTAAATCCGTATTTCTCTTTCCTCCCTCTATATTTTTCCCCAAAATAAAAGTGCATGAGATGTGCAACTGCCCTGATTTTCTAAGACTATACTTGAGAAGTGGACCGCCTAAGATCCCAACATTAAAAATAATGCAGCTTTTCTTTTTTTTTTTTTTTAAACTTGGCGCTGCTGAAGTAAATTTAAGCATAGCAAGACATGATAAATGCAATTTATCCCATTCAAGCATGTATGTATTGTGACTTATCCCTAAATTTAAAACATGAATTTAAAAAAAGTGTAATTGTACTAGGCATTTAGATGCAGAAAGAATACTCTTAAAGAGCATGTTGGCCCAAATCCACAAAAAATATTGTTCTATATACTAGGACTTTTTCTATTTGCATCTGTTGCAAATGCTAAAAATTGCAACACTGCAGCAAGTATTATTCCTGTAACCTGCTCACTGAAGTGATTACCATGCATATCCAAGAATAGTTAATAAATGACTGCTGAAATTGAAGGTATACCCATGGTGGGAGGCTATCAAATGTGTATATATGAGATCACAGTCTTTTTTTTTTTTTTTTTTTTTTTTTAGGTCATAGAGGGCTGGGAGCATGAGAGCATTTGAACTGTGCCTCACAAGGTGCTCTATTAGATTCGTAGCCAAAAAAAAAAAAAGAAATGGGATGAAGACTGCAGTGACAGCAGCAGCTACTGTGTAGGAGGCGGAAAGAGGCAGGAGCAGATGGTGAACTAGGTACAGGACATGTGGTGCCCTTCCTGACCAGTGTAGTCCCAGAGGACCCAAGAAGTTCCAGGCCAATGATAGCAGGTGGTGAGGCAGGTCGTGGGTACAACTGAGAAACCCAACATAGAGCAGTAGGAAACAGGACAAGCAGTGAAACTGAAGGGAAATCTGCCCATCACACCAGACTGATGACCATCCACAAGAGAGGAATATCCACACTTCTCCATCTAGAATTTTGTAAATAAGGTTATTTGCAGCATCAGCCAGACAACAATTGAAGGAGACCAGTTCGTACAGAAGGAGAGCAGAGACAGAGCTAGACACAGTGCATCCTACACCAAATGCTGAGTAGAAATGGAAATGCGAATCTCATGGGAAAGGACTTGGGGAGGAAACTGCAGATGTGGTCACTTAAAGAGATTTAGACTCTTGGTGCACAATCTTTTTTTTTTTCTTTAATGAGTGACATTCATTGAATTTCAACTTGATATTATCATCAGTTTTACATTACAATTACTATCCCTTTTTAAAAGTAGTCTGCTTATGATGTTGTTTAGTTCATGATCTAATTTAGGAACTACATTTACTATAATTTATTAGCATTATTATCCTTAAATAAGGCTACTATTCAAGCAATACATTTTCTGACACATTTTTTAGTAAGTTAAACAACTACACTTGAGTATTTGAAGTATGAGTTTGTTGAAATGATAATTCAGCTGAAAGCAGCAGCAGAAGCATCTCCTGTGAGTCAGAGGGAACACCTCTTTCAGGTAGCATCCAGCTGTTCCACAAGATTCCAGATTATGAGTACTGGTCAAAAAAATTCTTTAGTCTGCCCTCAAGAGCAGCTGTGGGCATCTTCCCTGTTTCTAGAACAATAAATGCTTTTTATCTCAGCATATAAATGCAGCTGTGAGGAAATGTTTCCTGCACCATGCCTGTAATAATTATTTTGGCTTATTTGGAGCAAGCACACATCCTGCTGTTCCTAGAGGATATACCACGAATGTGGAGAATATATAGCATATCTCAGTGGTCACTGGTTCAACTAACTGAGATCCTGTCCACTGGATGTTGTCCAGTTGATGGTTAAACTGAGGCAACCTTCGGTCCCATTTCTTTGAATAAATGGGACATGACATGAGAAACAAGAAAAGTGCTACGTGAAATATAGATTTGGACAACAAGGACTATCCAGTTTTAGAAAATTTATCTGCATATTCTCTGCAGGTATGGCATTATCAATATGCAGACTGCCAAAAAGTCTGTATGTTCTTTGGCCAGAACCATTGAAGACATAAACATACCACTTTGATTACATTTTTTGCTCTGATACTTTACCATGTTTTATTGCTTAATTCTGTGACAAAAAAAAAACAAACTCATATACCAAAAACATCAGTATTCTAACTTTTATTCACATGCTACAGATGGCTCACCTTTTTTGTTATTTGTTTGTTTTTTGTCTTTTGTCCATGGTCAGCATTCCAAATTCAAATTCATGTTATTATTTGAATATATCAGATATTATCTTAATGTATTCTATATCATTCAGTAAGAAATTGGTGAGGCAGAATTCATTTACATAATGACTGCATAATTGTACTGATTTTTTGTGCCATCAGGACTACTATTCAACATAACTACTCATCACAAAAAGGATATGGAGGTTTTTGGAGAAAAACAAATTTACTCAACATATGTTGGGGAGGAGAGGTGCTGCTCACTGCTTACCTAGAAATAACATCATGTTTTCTTATTAGAACATTAAACAGTTAAGAGTAGCTGAAGGCTTGATTTGAAGTGATCACAAATTTTTTTAGACACAGACAAAAAGTAGATGCCTAAGTCTCAGAGAGAGAGGATTAAGAGTGATTTCTTTCATATGTTCTCTAATGCTGGAGGCAACTATCACCTCCATTTTGAACAGAAAAAAACCTTCTCTGTACTATACCACACTTGCATAAAAACACATAGGTTGAGTACCTATCCCATGTTTAATTTTTGCTGCACTTAAGAACAGGATAACATTTTTAACTTCAACTCCAAACCACATGTAATGTATATATTTGGCTCAGCACAAATTTGCATACCCCTGTAGCAAAAACAAACATAAAAATATGGACTCCTTATTTCAAAAACATTGCTCGAGGAAAAGTATAGTGTGAGAATCTTTCTCATAGCAACCTACAAGCTATACCACCTTCTGAGGAAGGAGAATCCTGACTTTCAGATCTCTTCAGTATAAGCAATACATATCTTCAGGCACTTCAGCAAATACTGTCTGAGAAGGTTGGACAAAGAGAAGTGAATAGCCACTTTCTTTCCACTGTATTGAAGGTGGGCACTGTAAAAAGGAAATACTGACTGTAATTTTGTGTGAAGAAAAAACCAACCTCACTGGGCAAGGTGAAAAAATGCAGTTCATGGAAATTCATTGATTCCAACAAGATGTAGCTTTTCACAAGCTGACCAGCCATCAAAACCTGCAAAAATATTAGCATAAGTTATGCGGCTTTTCTAACCTGCTAATCTCTATTCTGTCTTCACAAGGTAATTCTGCTGTTTTACAGTAATTATGGAAGTAAAAGTACTTCCAAATTACAGCAACGCATAACTTAAGAGATCTGCAACACTACATCAGCTAGACAGCATGAATTTCCAACTGAAACACATTAGGTCATTGTGTCGGCAGTAACTGTGAGGCCAAAAATGCAGTTTTAGCTTCTACAGGCTTCTCTCCATATGCTTTGACTTGAGCACATTTCCCTACTGTTTTGCTGTTGTTTTTATCTTTTGCTTTGTATTTATCTCCTAACTACTCTAGGAGAGGTATCAAGTGCAGATTTGTACGACCAGGTGCAGCACACTTCTGTCATATCTGTCATACATTTCTTATGCATTGTACATATATATATTCTCCCTTAGTACTAAATTCTTCCTTCTAAGGTTCTGACAGCACAGTGCTGTATAACTAACTTTACAGTGCAAATTGCAGTCACTATTTGCAACCTACTTTTGTAAGACAAATACTGCATATCAGCTTCTAGGAATCAAATGTAAGTCAACTTCTGCCCATTCACACACAAGGGAAAATATTATTAAATCTATAAAATACACTACTAAAACTGAGAATTAATGCATTCAACTAATTAAGTGGACTTTTCTTCGGACATCCAACTCATTTGAAGGAGATCTTAGTTACTTTTGCTTCAGTTTTTCTTTAAATATAGGTTTAGAAAAACATCTAAATAGTTCCAGATGGAAAAAGAGAAATTGTTCACCAACAAGTGAAAGTCACAACTGGCCAGTTTGAGTGGCCTGAGACAAATGAAAGCCAAACAAAAATTTAACAATTATTAAAAAAGAATAAGACTGTCAGATTGCACAGCACTGGGATCATGAGATTATCAACATAGTGAAATAAATCAGTATCTCATGGAATCTATAGATTTAGCATCTACCCACATAGAGGAAAAATAGCAAGAGCATGTTTTCATGTTACAATACTGTAGGTTAGGATTTGTAGCAGTATTATTCTACCAGAGAGATATGTGCTACAGGAGTCCATGGGCACAGATGTAAATACTTCAAAAAGTCTTAGGCTAAGGCACATTGCCACCATTATAGTATATTCTGAAAGAAGAATATGTTTATTCTAATAGAAAATTTCTGTAGATTTCTCAGAGACAATTGGCTATCAATTCAGTCTTATTCAGCTGATTTGGATTTGTTGTTTTCGGTGGGGCGAAATATTATATAGAAGATTTATCAGAGAATCTATCTTACACTGAAGTTTCAGTTGAAGATTGGTGTGGAAAAAATGAAAGAAAAACATAATTATAACTGCCTCCAGATGTAAGAACTTGAGGAAATGCCAAAACAATTACGTGCCACCTCTCATTCAAAATTGCTTTGGCATGAGCATCCTGGAGAGCGATCAATCTTTAAAACGAATTCAGGGCAACATGAAGGTGGTAAACTGGTCTTGCGCTTTCCCATACTACAGAGCAGAATAAGTAGGAATGCATATAATATGACCAAAAAAAAAAAAAAAGAAAAAACCAAAACACATTTTCCACAAAGAAGTTACACCTCAGTGACTCACTCAGGTTCCTTGAAAGACAGCAGTAGAGAGACAAGTATCTGGATTTCAAAAATGTTCCAAGAGTCCCCCCTTCCATTCTCACCTTTCTGAAGAAAGTGAGTTGTTATGCAATAACAAAGAAAGTCTGTGCATACTTAAATATGTAGATAAAAGACAGGAAGCAAAATACAGGAATAAATGGTAAATTCTCACAGTAGAATGACAGGGATGTGTGATACTGTACATCAGTATCTGAATAACATTATTCCACACGTCAGTGAATGATCCAAAATAACATAACTAGCAGCAAAGTGCAATGAAACTTAAGTTATTAAATGCAGTAAAGGCAATGTCCAATGGTGAAAAATTGTAGAATGACCTTAACATGAGAGACTGGATGACAAAATGACAAATATGATACAAAGTAACTTGAGATAAAGTGAAGTAAATTAAAGAATAGGTTCTAAGTTTGCTTATACAAGGAAGTGACTGTTTCCAGTCAATAATTAAATCTTGGGGCTATGAAATGCACCAAAACGCCTTTTCATTTCACTATAGAATCCAATATACTTCTAAAAACATCATGTTTTATGGTAAGGTCCCTCAAACAAATGAAAATTCTTATAAATCATTTAGTTAAAATTATTTACTTACAATACTGTGAAACATTTAAAAGGCTAGAAATAATGTTTCTAATGCTCTTTATGAGTACATTAATTCTGTCATTGCCTTACGATCTGCAGTGTCAGATTTCACTCTGCACATCTTCAAGGCACTTAGAATACTACGGTAAAGTACTAACAAAAATATATTGAGTTTGCATTTCCCAGTTTCACATAAGAAAAGATTTGCACTGTACAAAATGAAAAAATATTTCTCTAGAAAACAGAGCAATTTTCCCTTAAAACAGCTTGCTGAAGCAGTACTATTCCTGCTAGAAGTGCTCTGTATTTTAGCAAAAGAAAAAAAAAAAGGCACCAGTTTCTGACAAATGTATAATACTGAGCATTTCATGGGGCCTAACTAAGCCAATATGGAATAATAATAACAATAATAATCGTAATAATAATAGAAGATATGCTATTTATTTATCTGAATTTGCCAAGCCCCAGGGAGCAGAGGAGTTCTAAGTAACAAAGTCACTTGTCCCTTTCTTGTAGATAAGGCAACTAACATGAAACTAATATGTTATCAAATACTAATTGACTCCAGAAAGTTTGTACAGTTCCTTAATACCATTGCCGCAGATCTGCAGAAGCAGAACAATCATTACCATTTGCTTATTAAAACAGTACTGACTAAAATCAAAGAGAGGCAGAATTTATTGCAAAGGCAAACTTCACTTCTCAGAGGCATACAAAGAAGCTTGCTGCAGCTCAAAGGAAAAATAAATTATATTTTAGATGTTGGTAATTCAGGAATAGAGAAGAGATTTGGCTAGTCAATCTCCAAAGATGCTAACATTAAATACAAAGCTACACTAATTAAAAATTTCTTTACATTAAAACTTTGCTGCTTATAAGTTGGATTTCCTTTTTCTAGAAAAAAAGACTGGAAAGAAAAAAGAGAAGGTTTACTACACAGAGAAAAACAAAGATACTTAATGAGGTGGGTTTAGGTTCAGATAGGAGAGAATGTGAATTTCAAGGATATGGAAAGATTTACAATAGTAAAATCCAGATTTTTACAATTATTATGATTACAGGATAATCTCTAGGATCATCCTGTACATCAGTTGCTAAAAGAACAGAAAGGTAGATCAAGTGACTATACGTTCTGCAATATACACAAAGCTTGATCAATTTGGAAAACAGGAATACAAAATAGAGCTAAGCCTGGAACATGAGCAGCATTATATTCATCTACACAGACAATCCAAGGTATTTTGTCATAAATACAATATGTAGAACAGCATAAGATCCTTTGCTAAATCTCTTCCAATGATTGTTTGTTTGTTTGTTTTTCTGCAGGAGATGCAGTACAGGATCCTTCAAGAAAGGAATTACCTACCAGCTTTCAAAATATAAATATCATTACACTATTTTGGTGTTTTCTAGAAAATATTACACACAAAAATCTGATATGATCTGATAAAACCAAAACCTAATATTTCATTCTTGCTCTTCAGTCCTAGAAGAAATTGTGTACTGGGCCAATTAAAAGGTCCGTCCTGGTTCAGTACATTTCCAGCAGCACATGTTTGAAGAAAGCAAATAAGAATAGTGTAGATACATTTCTCTTCCCTGTATCCATTCTAGATCATAATTCCACCAGTAGTTTATCAATTGTCATTACTGATGGATGGAGCAAATTTGACATCATGCTGCCTGTACGGGCTGGGCACAGATTTCCTTTGGAATTACTATGAGAACAATTTGCTGTCTTTAAAGTAAAAGATCTGAGATAAAATAACGCAAGAGAATTAACTTTTTCCCTACTTAAGCAGAAAACAAATCAGACTGAAAACTCCAGCTCCATTTTATTCTTTTAAAAATTACTTCTTTTGTTTTTATGGATTGCTCCTACCAACACTTAACAGAACAAGCAGGAAGAATAATTCAGTGTTTACTGCTAAGAAATATGGATTCAATTAATTCATCTTTTGAAAATTGTCCCTTATGGCTTAAGGCGTTTAAGCTCAAATTTTCAGTTTTGTGTATCTAACTTACACTGAAGTTTCCTAATGCTGAACTCCAGGGCTTTTATTTATCTTAGTCTTAGTTACTATCTGAACATTCACTTGTAAGATAAGGTCTTTAAAAATGCAAAATACAAAGCAGTCTCCTATGATCACTCCCAGTGCTTTACAGTATTTCTGTCTCTTGTCCTACAGATGCCTTTTAATAGAAAAAACAGAAAAGGTGTAACATCAACGTAAGAGATCACCAATCATTGAAACAGTATGCTTTAGTCTCTTGCGTCATAATATAAACCCAATATAGGTTTTGATTTTTTATAATTTTTAACAGATAATTTTCAAGATGTAAAGAGCATTACTGGTAATGAATAAATATTGGTAATTACTGGTAGTACCTTAGATCCACTAAAACACATTGATTACTGAACTTTGTTAAAACTCCTGTGCACACTTCCATATTGCTATATGGTAACTATTTAAAGTTTTACTTAGAAGAATAAATTATTTAACCAAAATTAATATGAAGTCTTCATGTATTTGCATTCTCATTAGATAACTTAAGTTGTTCATCAGGTAAAATAAGGACTCACAGAAATGAGATGCATGTTTCTCTCCTACCGTCAGTACAAGCTGGGGGTTGAAAGGACTGAGCACAGCACTGACAAAAAGGACTTGGTGTACTGGTGGATGGGAAGCTGGACATGAGCCAGAAATGTGCATTCACAGCCCAGAAAGCCAACTATATCGTGGGCTGCATCAAAATAAGCATGGGCAGCAGGGTGAGGAAGGTGATCCTGCCCCTTTTGTCCATACTGGAGAGATCTCACCTGCAGTACTGCATCCAGATGTGGAGTCTTTGGTGCAGAAGAGACATAGAATTATTAGAGTGTGTCCAGAGGAGGCCCACAAAAATTATCCAAGGGATGGAACACATCCTTGTGAGGAGAGGCTGAGAGCTGGCGCTGCTCAGCCCAGAAAAGAGAATGTTCTGAGGAGACCTGAGACTGACTTTTCAATATCTAAGTGGGATCTCTAAGAAAGAACGACATGAACAATTTAGCAGGGTCTGTTGCGATAGGAAAAAAAGGGGGAATGGGTTCAAACTAAAAGAGGGGAGAGTTATATTGGATATAAGAAAAAAGTTATTTACAATAATAGTAGTGAGGCACTGGAACAGGTTGCTCAGAGAGGTGGTGGATGCCCCATCCCTGGAGACATTCAAGGCTCAGAGCAACCTGATCTAGCTATAGGTGTTCCTGTTCACTGCAGGGGAGTTGCACTAGATGGCCTTTAAATGTCCCTTCCAACTCAAATGATTCTATGATTCTATAACACAACAACAGGAAGATGATGACTCCTGACCATCCTGTAACCGATAACCATTTATCTTTCAATAACCATTTTGTGAAAACCTGTGCAATGTATTTTGCTACATTGCCAAAACAGACAAAAAACAAACCTTGCCAATCTTGTTTAGATTGTTTCCAGAAATAAATTTGTGTGTTAGATAAAATAAGACTGAAATGCAAAGATGAAAGGATGGCTGTATGCTTAAGACAAGCATGTAGGTCTTTGAAAGTTAACATCCAAAACCTGCACTGTGTCTCTTGTGTAAGCTTGAGCAACTAACCTAGGGCCTTATTTTCTGAAGAGCACTGGAGTCATTATCAGAGCCAAAACACCTCCTCAGAGAAAAGACTGTAAAGAGTGTCAGATGTTGTGCTCTTCTCAAAATGAGGGCAATAGGCACCAAAATGGAAGGCAGTGAGCATGAAACCATGCTCAAGAGACCTCCTGGATCATCTACTCTACTTATCTGCTAATGAAGGCAACCTATAGCAATATCCTTTTCATAAGTGGATACTGTTTCACTTAAACAAATTAAAATTTTGCCTTCTTCACACAAGAATTATTCAAAGCACAGCCATAGCTCAAAAACAAACAACAACAAAAAAAAAAAAACAACACCACCAAACTAACACTACACCGTGTTTATTCTAATTCCTCACTTAAACTAATTTATGTCCTTGTGCCAACACATTTTTAAATCAAATACATCTTCTCCCTTCCCCCACTGGTGATTAATCAAACCTTTTTCAATCTTCACTTTGAAAGCCGAGGTAAGACAGATCTCTTTCCAGTCTATCCTCAAAGAATAATTTCCAGATACTTAATAAAATTTCTTTCCACTTATTCCAATTTTAGAAATGTATCTTTCTCAATTTTGAGCACAAAGGCTCAGAGACCTTATGAGACAAGAACTTCCCTGCCTGCACTTGAAATACTTTTTTCAAAATGTGCTCAGGTAGCATTTTCTCTTTTCATGATCACATCTATGCACATTTTATTCCATGCCTTTTATACATAAAGAGCCATTAGTTTAGTGATTTTCAGTCCCTAATTCATGACTATGTTCCCTGTGCTATTAATACTTTTTCCTAATAATACTATTACTCTCAGTCCTCATGATCATTCAGTTTTGCTATCAAATTATATTCTGATTCTCCTTTTTGTTAAGGTTATTTTGTGACCTCAGTCATTTCACTACCAGGCATCTACTTTTGCCGATTTTATTTACGACAGTATTAAACAAAATGGTCCAAAGACTGATCTTGGAGAAATTGGTATGTAATGACTTCCTTCCAACCCAACAGCTCCCCTTTTAACTTCACCCAAAAAAGCCTTTTTTTTTTAACCAGAACTTTATACACATAATAGCATTTGCATTCAGCTTCTGCTCCTGAACTAATAACCTCTAACAAAGCACTGTATTCAAAGGCTGCATTTTATTCTAGATAGATGAGATCTGCTGCAGTTCACTTGTCTGGAAAATCAGTTATCTTCTCTTAGGAAAGTATCGCATTAGTGTCACATATTCTCTATTTGGTAAAGCCGTGTTGTGTCTTACCTCATTAGTTATTTACTTTGACTTCTCAAGTTCTTCACTTCTGTAATTGTTCCAAAATACTGTGTATCATTAAGTTAACATTAACCAGTCTATTCCTGGCAAGTAGAGGGTTTTTATTTTCCAAAATATATACATGCTATATGTATTTATTTTCAATCATACTATTTCCAATTCCACATATAATCTTGGCAGCAAAAGAGGAATTTCATATGCCATGTTCTTCAATATTCCAGCCTGAAGGTCATCCAGACTTAGATCCAGAACTCTGCCTCTAGATTTTATATATAAAATAGATCTTATTAGGAAAATATGATCTTGACCTTGAGTGTTGAGCACTATTCTCATATCCAAAATGGGTACCCTTACTTGGTAACAGATTTCAGCTACCTGTAAAATAAAAATAAATAACGAAAGTTGTCATTTCATGCCTGAATATATCTCTAAAGTTTCCAAATCCCCCTGCACAAAGAGTTCTAAAATTTTTTTTAATTAATGATTCAAGGTTTGGAGAAAAAGCCTGAGAAAATTAAAAGAGCCAAATCTATGCAATGTTGTGGGGGGGAAGGAAAAAAAAAAAAAAAAAAAAAAAAAAAAAAAAAAAAAAGATTAAGTAGAGATTTGATTACAGCACTGAACTACAGGGAAATTTCCAGACATTGAAATGCTTAAAGAAGGAGAAAAAAGGTGATGGCTTAAAGTCAAAGCGGATAAATTTATGTCAGAAACAAATGCATAATTCCTCCAATGAACGTGGTTAACAAATGGAACAAAGTCTTAAGAGAAGCAGCGAATTTTTTCTCTCTTAATGTCATCAAATCAGAAGCATCTTGGTATGGCAGAGCACAGCAGCCCTGGCATTAGCAGCATGCTAAGACAATTATATAGCTATGGATTCTCTAATTGAGGTAGTATACAACTATCAGTGTCTCACCAGGACTGGTGAGTTTTGTCAAATTTTAGGAGAGCAGAAAGGTGACCAAGACTTTCCAGGAGATGCACCTACCTAGAAAATGCTGTGGATTGTACTGAAGAAAAGCGTTCAGGAGAATCAAGACAGAAGGAATTTCAGTCTAGCTAAAACAGAGCATTTCTCCCAAAATATTTCTAGGTAGACTCCTGAAAATTTATGGCAAAGCAGCACTTCTTTTTAATTAAATATACAATAACACACTTATTAAATATACAAAAAGCTGAAAGATCAGACGTTGCAAGCAGTGATAGAAGAAAACAAAACAAGCAAATGCAATCTTAGCTGAGTGTTTCAGAAACAAAAGGATCCAGTAAAGTACAGGTATTTCAGACACAGCATTATAAAAAATTAAATGTCCTTGAAATAAAGCATCAGAGAGCATGAAGAAAATGAAAACTCAGATCTTTATGAAAGACAGGTCCTTCATGTACCAGAAAATAGACATAGTTTTTTAAGGCTTTAAAATCACAGTCAGTTATCAGCAACGTCTATCAAGGAGAGTGACATTATAGGGAACTGCAGTGTCAGCACAAAAGAGGCACTCCATTGTACAGAGACACAGAGACCTGGGAGAAAAAATAAACATCTGCAGACGCATTTCAGCCCATATTACTGCCCATGTGCACACCAGGTGCCACACCCTTTCTTTCTGTTGTATAAGGACACAAAAGAAACCTCTCATAACCATTTTTTGTCATGGTCTGTCAGTTACTGACAGACTGCTTTTGGTAGTTGCAAGCCCCTGTGGGAAGGGATGGCAACCTCAGGTTACACCTATACTGAGGAATTCAGCAGTGCTGCAGAACACTGAAATGTCCCAAGCAGTTTATCCCAAGCACTGGAATTTGATATTGTCTGCTATTAAACTGCTACTACCAGTAGCAATTGCTTTCTATAAAGAAAAAAGCAAAACATACATAGAGACAGTGGAGGACTTGGAAAGCAATCAACAAGTGTTTACAATATAAACAAATGTAATAATTACAAACAAATTTTTTCTGCACTACTGGAAGAAATACTGATAAGGATGGAAGATCCAAGATACGTAAGAGATGTGCACATCTGTGAAATGCACTGGTAGTAAGAGATTTTAAAACTATTAATTGCCTTTACTTATTCAGTGGGAGTGTTAAATACCTGACATGCACAATACCTGAATAAACATCCTGAACACTCAATATGATGTACTGAAAGCAGTAACAGATTTAATGAGCATTTTGATGTTATAGTTTTGGATCCTTCTGCTTATTTTCTTCCCCATGTGATTACTCCTTTAGTCACTTAAAATATACACTGAATATCACGTTAGATACTTTTAAAATATATTCTGATATTCTAATTAGGAGTTAATCACTTTAAACATATACAAAATCATTCTCTCTATTAAAGCTGCACTGTAACAGCAGCAGTATTTTAATTCTTTTTCAATTTTTGTTTATTCTATCATGTACTACAGTTTTTTCTCAAAATAGAAAGGCCTTTTTAATGGCAGAGTTTAGTGTTTGGAATGGAGAAGGACACACAACATTGTTAATACTCTGCTCAAAAGCAATATAGGCTCATCTGATAGTACAGCCAGCAGAACACAGAAGTCTCCCCATCTCTATAGCCCTGGAAACTACACTTCTGCAGCAGTTGCCCAGCTTACCCTTGCCCTTACTGTGCTGCAGTGTTGAGGTAGAAAAAAAAGGAGCAAACAGTGCATAAAAAGTGCAAAGTCACAGACAAGTACTATTTCACAAACATCCATGTTTGACTGTTAGCAGGCTTCCTAGCACAGACTGGCCCATGCCAAGCCAGTGACTCAGCAACGATTTGGAGAATCGGGGGGGAAAGGACTCAACAGAGGGCCATTCTCAATAGATGGATTCACTCTATTGTAGTGAGAAAAATGTTTTAACCTTATAGATGTAAGCCTTATCATAATGCTTAATCTTAAGAGCAGAGAACAATCCCTGCCATGAGTTGACCACCAGCTTACATGTAGCCCTATTCTTGTAGCAGTAGCAGATGGAGAAGAGAGAAGAAAAAAACTTACTGCAAAAGAAAAGGTTGTCGGCATGGTACACTTATGGCTGATACAAGCAGCATTCATCAGTCTTCTGCTGTCCTTGCTGGTGCTAAAGTCTGTGGTTGCTAATCTAAATACAGTCAGTATTGACAAGGGCATGCTGACCACATAAGCAGAAAGGTGAGCAGACAGCCAGCAGTCACAGGTTTATATGTAGGCATAGTTTAATGGAAGAACAGGTGCTTCCATTGCTTTGGGCCACTGTTTTAGCACAGTGCTACACTGGATTATATGGTCAGATACAACATTATGGCAAGCATCATAATTCCTCATGTATCCAAGTATAATGCCAGTGATTGATGTATTCCTCTGTATGAAAGCATAAAGATAATGTGAGACCAGTACAAAGAGTGAACCAGTCACCAGTTGGTGAGATCAGGCAAACAGTCACACATATGTGTGTAAAATACAGAGGCTAGGTCTGCCATGAAAAATCTTTACTAAAAGACAAAGAGAGAAAGGAAGAGGGAGAAGTGGCCATTGGATTATTTCCTTGCCCATTGCAGAAGACAGGGATGAGTTCTGACATGGCTGATGGAGTAGACAAGAGTAAAACTTGAAACTTATTAAGTTTGCTAGATCTGGGCTATATATGTATTAATGTTACAATGATCATTTCTGTCCTGTTCAGTTGCTTTTTAACTCTTTAATCTAGAAACTTCAACTATAGCTTACTTAATAGCTCAAGTTTAAAGAAAATAGATTATTAACCACGCAAGCCAAGTGGATGCTGCAGCTTCACTGCCCAGCAAGGTGGACCACTCTTGAGTACAGTAACCAAAGGGATAGAACAAAAAATTAAAGAAACAACCTTGTAATGCAGGTCTCAACAAGAAATCAGTTTACATACAGCTTCAAAAATTAACTGGAGATTAGTCCTTGATAGAGAGGTGCAAATAAGAACAAGAAGTCTGTCTTCCTCTGTCTTCCACAGTCTAGGATGGAGCTGACAGTGCTGAATCAATTAACAAAATCTTGCAGGGAAGTAAAAATAAAGAAGACAAAAAGGAGAAAAAAGAAAGAGAAATTTTCATATAGGTAAGTCCCATGTGAATTGGTCTGTTTTCATTTAATGCCTTTGCTCCCTGTTACAGAACTTCTTGAATGAATAAATAATATTTTGTTTTTGAAGATGTTAGCTTGGATTCACTTTAATCAGCCACTGTCATGTCACCCATAAGGAAAGGATGTGCAAGTACACCAGTTCTCCCATAAGGAAAGGATGTGCAAGTACACCAGGTACCTAGGTCTAGTGGGATAACAGACAAGAGGGGCTTTGAGAGCAAAGTTACACATACTTTGCCAGCAAACTTTATCTCATTTTGTGTATACTCTGCTTGGATACGTGCCTCACTGCCCATGCCTGGAGCTGCCTGATGCAGGCCTGAGTTCCAGCTGTTCTCCCTTTCTCTAGGACAAGGGTCAGTGTTCTCGTCCTATGTACAATGTGCTGAGCAAAACTCACTAGCATAACTCTTCTACTGGCTCCCTTCAGTTTGATTTCTGTATGCAGGGCCATGGCTCATTCTGCAGCATTTCCAGAGCCAATGGGAATATCAACTGCTTTTCCATGGACACACGTTCTAAACACTGTGCCGATGTCTTCAAGCTATTCCAAGGCCCAAACAACTTCCTTGGAAAGTTAAAGAAGATAAAAATTCAGAGTCAGGGCCAGGAGTGGGGACTCTGATCTAGACTTCCCAGTCCAATCTAGGAGAAGAGGGAAGAATACAAGGAAGAACATTCTACAGAAATTTCATTCACTCCAAGAAAGGGGATGTTCCTTGGAAAGGTGGGGGGTAGGGAGAAGAAAGAAGGGGAAGAACAAGCTGAATGTTGCTTCCCAAAAGGGCTAAGAATCCACTGAGAGCTAAAGAAAATAGTTTGAAGTTACTATAGGCAAGACTTGATGGCTTATCTCAAGATCAGCTTTTCATCTTTTGAATAAAATTCCGTCTCTAATGTTTTCCACCTGTACTTTTGCCAGATGTGAACACAGAAAGATGGTTTGTTCAAATATAAGGCCAGGCTTGTGATTAAAGCTACCTGTAAAGCAAAAAAAAAAAAAAGAAAAGAAAACCCAAAACTTTCTGCATAAGACGGAGATTTCAGTCAGCACTGTCTGAATGATACTTACCCTTTTGGCAATTGCCAATAAACATCAGTAGATTTTTACCCTGAAAATGGGATCTTAAATTCTGTTCTGTAGATCTAAATCAGCTTTCCTTTTCCTCATTCTCTTCTTTATACTCAACTCACCTGACAGACATATTCTTTAATTCCTCTGTGCTTTGGTTCCTAGTCATGGACCAGAAGCCATTTATACCAGCCACTATCAAAACACAGAACAATATGCTGTTCCAGAACACTTGGAGTATAAATATAAAACAAATCATAACACACAGATCATAGTGATTCAGAAACAGGATCAAGAAAGTCCCACAGATGGTAGATTTGAAATCATTTGGTGTTAATACAGTCTCTACACAATCCTTGTTCTACTCAATACAAGAACTGAAACCTATGATCTATATTTTTCTGGGTACTAGTTTGAATATCACTTACGATAGATATCTTATTCAATCTCTATTTGCAACCTGCCATGTTACATAATGTAGGATGCTTCCAAATCAGCTCTATCTTTTCCCTTGAAAAAGTATTATTTCAAGAATCCCTGTATTTTCACCAGAAGATGGTAGTGTAATCAAAAGGACTGTAACCTTTTCTTTCTGGAACCAACATACGATTTAGAAAAGTATAAATGTAATCACTTACAGACAGTGCTGTCAAAAATTATCTATTAATTAAGGCTGGAGAGGGAGAAAGGTTTAGAAATTAATTTGATGAGACTTGAGCTCTGACCAACAGTGATTCTTGGGAGCTAGCTGCCACTATCCATATACACTTGTAATATCAGAAAGTTCATAGCCCTTAAAAATAGACTTCTTTTTTTAATAAAACAAGGAATGTTGAAGTATAAATATAATATACTGACTAAGTCACTGCAACATTTTAATGCTATGTTATAGAATGAAAGCAGATCCAGGTTGCTTTTGACTACCTAAAGCCATTCATCTGCAACTTTTCTTCAAGAGCATGAGACAACAACCAGATCTCTTTAAATAGCTTTTACTTGTTCATCTTATGCTTGTCTTTCAAAGTATGTTGATAGAAACAGCCAACTTAACAGTTTTTGAAAGTATCACAAAAGAATTCAAGCTGTATGTTAATTAAATGAAAAGGAAAACCTGCTACAAATAAAATGGGCCAAAGCCCATTTCCTGGCCCTTTGGCAAAGAGCACTGTGTAGCTCCAGTTCTCCTCACCCACTGAGTGAGTGGCCTGCACTGCACCAGGACTGTACTATCAGTGCCCTAAATGATAAAAGCTTTGGTCACGTGCCAGTTCTCAACTTTGTACCCTGGACTTGTTTACTTCCCTACTATGGATGCAGGTCATATAAAAATACTGGCTATGATGGGTGATAGGGAAAAAGCAGGAGGGATAAACAAGATTACAAAAGGCTTTGACTTAGAGGCAATATTTTAGCCAAATGAGTGGCTAATCTTCCTAAAGCCTTATGCTTACCTCAATCAGTGCAATCTAGCCTTTTCAAAACTGAGTAAGACATTGAAGTTCTGCTTTTAGATGCTTTGAATAGCATCTTTCTACACTAGCAGCATTTCACTAGACCTCACATATAAAAACAAATTTAAAGCAGCAGAGAGAAAAATGAACAAGCTACAAAGCTATGAAGTGATAATAAAAGCAGTCCAGCTAGTTTCTGACATGATCATGTCTCTTCAGGCATCACAGTTGATCAAAATTTCACCAGGCTTCCACTTTGAACTTGGTAGCTGTCACTGGAAGCTTTCAGAAATCAGAAGGCTGGTAAAATACTGCATCACGTCCTGTTCATCACCACATCATCTAAGACTAGGATTCGATCCACTATTACTTTATGTTTCATAGGTTAAAAAAAAAAAAAAGTAAAACAAGGAAAAAGAAAAGCATATGAATAATTTTAATTGCTCCTCTGTCTTAGTCAGCTTGCCATTTTCTAGTAAAAGTTGAATGTTAATGCTTTATTTCAGATAGAAAGAACCCTGACATGGTAGACTGGCACAAATTGCTACCCATGGGGCCATCAGATGAGTTAGTTCACATGAAAAGTAAACCAGCGTGAGGCCAAATTATGGAACTTCACACACTGACTGCACATCTAATGTCACCACTGATCTATTTATGTGTACTGTGAAAATATACAGACTGTATATAGAATTAGGAAAGTAGGAATATAGAAGTTGGAAAACATTTAGAGGTAGCTTAATTCACAAGTTTGGTTGTACTCCATTTACATAGGCAAGAACAAACAGCAGTAGGATAAACATGCGTATTTCCAGTGTTGATTAGGTTCCCGTGGGCTTGGTCCAGCTTCCACTCAAGTCAGTGTGAATCCTCCCTCTTTCTTGAAAGGCAGTTGGCCCACATCCTCAGTAAAATGCACACTGCACTGGACAGCAGCGTCTCACCTTCAGAAAAATATTACAGAATTTGTAGGCAAGGAAAAATGGACGTAAGATGTCCTCCAAGCACAATGTAGATAACTGCAAGGAGAAATGAGGAACTAGATAAACTACAAATCATATCTGATAATTTGGAGACGTGGGGATTCAAATTGTCAAAGTAAAATATACTATCTGTTGCACTGAAAAAATAATTATTCTGTTGGCAAATTTAATCCCTCAGATTAAATGAACCTTACCTGTTTCAGCATAATATTATTTTAATCTTATCGATCATGTAATTTCAGTTAGATGTTTATCCACATTCTGGTTTTAATAGTGAAATTGAGATTGTTAGACTAGAAGGAGAGGAGGGGCTTCACTTGGGATTGAGCTCAATTGGAACAACGGGGGCTTTTCATCACTGAAACAAGGAACAGTAACCACAGTTATGCCTAAAAGTGGAAGATTAATTTTCACGTGTCTTTTGTTCCCAAATGGTACTTTGACAAGAAATAATTCAAGCTCAGAAAAAATGCCTACAAAATGTCTTTCTACTTACATTTTTGTCAGCATATTCACAAATTCTAGACTGTATGTTTTTTCATGGAAATCACCCATCTCTGTCCACAACAGATATTAATCACTAACATGGGTTCACCTGTCCAGTCTTAAGATTAAAAGAAAGAAAAACCTACCATCTAAAAATAACTACCACAGAAGACAACAGAACAATAATGCAGCCTAATTCCATGATATACTGAAAGTTATTTTATAAGGGTTATGTGCCCAAACATAACTAATACAGAGCAGAATACAGGTGAGCAGGTCATACGCTGGGTCTGACATCTATGCACACCACACTTCTCCCTGTATTATGGTAAAGAACAGTGACCAAAAAAAAAAAAAAAAATACGGAATGCCATCTAGTGTCAGTCCATGGAAATGCAAGATACTTCATTGCTTCACACATCTGTTCTCTTCGGGAACAACTTAAAAAATCACGAGTATTTACTTTTATTTCAAAATAAACTGGTCACCACTACCTCTTGAACATCGCTGACGTTTTGCAAGGAAATTGTACTCAGGTGGAAGACAATACTACTAAGAGGAAAACACGCTAGAAAAAAAGCAAAACAAGTGAAATTGATGTCATCGTAAACTAACATTAAATTGTCAAGGTGTAATGAAGTATAACTGCGCAGAACAGGAAATCGGGAAGATGGTATGATACCAAATCCAAGTGAGGAAAGACAAATTCATCCAGGCACAATCTAACAGCAAAGTAATGGAAATCTGTTAACTGTAAATGTATTCTAAACCTGAAAAAGAGTTGATTTTATAGCTACTGCAACTGTAAGTGAAGGAAAAAATAAATAGTATCTATTATTCTCTTCTTAATTTCTTCCCACTAAAGACACACAAGCACCCTTAATCACTACACAGACAGGAGGATCTGTTCTGATTATGAGCTGTTGCAGAACCTCAGCATCCTCATCATACGTACAGCACAGATAACAAAAACAATGATTTTCATGTCTATGTGTATTGTTTTTTATCCACATATGAAAAGACTTTCATACATAGCTATACATAGATATAATAGATGTACATAGATAACATAATTTCATGTTTTTCATATGCACAATTTTCTCCTAGTATGAAAACAAATTACAGAATCATTGCAAAGCAGTACTAACAGTATGTTTCCTTTAGAGCATAGTCCTTACTTTTGCTGTAAAACTGCACACTTCTTGTTTCAAAGATGCTGGGAGGCAAGAAAAAAAAAAAAACAGTATTTATTAGTGATTAATTATCAAGCTAGTGGCTAAAGCAACCTTCTATTTAACTATTTGAAGTTTACAACTTCAGGCATATGAAAACTCCTCCTAAAACATACAACTGCTTTGTGATTTGTCCAATCGACTCACAGGGCAATTTATAAAGTTTGTAATTTTTTTCCTTATATATTTCACCATAAATTTTAGCAAGAAAAAAATAAACAAAACCTACAGCTTTCTTAATTTGTGCCAGAATTTACTGAGATGTCATTTATTCCATTTAACTTTTTCTGCTAAAAATGAGCAAATTCACAGTGTAACATGCTTTGACAGTGGCACTACTCAACTACAACAAATTTGAAGACAGGAAAAAGATTTCTGCAAGGTTGGTATCTTTCAGCCATACATCTGTTACAGGGCACACACAAGCCAAATCAACGAACACAAATCTGAAATGATGCAACTTTGTTATCTGGTTCAAAACTAATTAGGTCACTTTTCTGGTTCCAGTCTGACAGGAGGAAAATGGTATCATAAGAATGCCATCATTAAGATAGCAAAATGTCACAAAATGGCATCTGACATGCGTCATCTTCTCTTGGACAAAGCCTTCCTCTCCAGATTTTTTCCTGTTATCTGTTTCAGTATCTGGTATCTGTTTCAGTCACACCAGGGCTCACGTTGAGCATGGAATCTGTATTCTTCCTTACAAGTAAATATACAACAACACAATTTCTAATGTGTAGCACAGGAGAACTGTAGAGATAGATGAAATCTCCAAAAGTGGATTTCCAAAGATCTTCTTGGCAAAGTATGGATTGGAATGTGTGCTCCATGGGCTCAAAAGGATCTGTGCAGATAGCACTACCAGGACTGCGACCACACTCACTATTGCCTCAGTGTTGCAGTGCTGATAGACAGTCTCACTGTTCAGTAGGAATTTAACGTAAGAGCAGGAACGAAATCACCTACGATCTTCTAAGCTGTGTAGCTTTTTATAAAGTGCATACTATATTATTGTATGCACCAAAATCAAACTGATGTACAACTAGTTACACAAAATACATATCTTAAGTATACTAAATAACTGTAGCCCATATTTCTTTCCAAGTAGCGCTGGAATTTTATATCTAATAATAGCTAATAAGCAGAAGGTTGCAGGGCTATACATTGGTCTCTCCTACAACTAGAACATCGGGAGACAAGTGAATGTGTTGTTAAGGTCACAGATATACTGCACAGTCATTTAAACAAGCTTTTGGACATTTATGTAGCACCAGCAGGGAACCATGCAGCCACTGCCCATCTCTGATGCCCACCTCTGATACCCACCCTGCAAAACTGGCTTGTGGCCAGTGCACAGCAAGTCTCTGCAATAGTCCCGCAAGAGCCAGACCCACTCTGAAAACTCCACCATGGTGTCTTCCACAACACAAGGGACAGCAGCAATCCTAACGATTTCTTCCCCTAGCAGCAGACCTCTTCGAAGCAAGCAAATAACCGAATCCAATTGCTGGCACAACTTCTGAACTTGTGCTATCGCTTTCCGTATTTATATATATTTATATATCATCACGTTCTTGAATGCTAATGCTTTGGTGCTCTTCACTTCCCTTTGATCACGCTATAATGAAATATTTCCTGGTTTGACATAACTACTTTATCATGTCATCATGAGAGAGTACGAAAAAAAGCAAAAGCTCCACAGATTGTACTAGTCAGGTGCATTTCAATGTGCATATATATAAAGCAAGGGAGAGACTGATTCAAAAGTTACATTTGCATCTTCTGCAAAATAACAAAGTCTTATTGGGAATTATCATTTAACAACACATTTAATTTTGATTTACTATTCCTACTGCCTTAAGTTTTTTTGTAAGATTATCAAATATGTTTTCATCATGCAAAGAGCAGAAAGACCAAAATTTCTGTCTGACAGGGAAAGGATGTGATAAAGAAACAAGTTAGGTATTATCAGAAAACTGGTATTTCCAATAGCAGTATGGATGTTTCTGTGTTCACTGCGTGACTAAAATCTCCCTTTTACTTTCCTCAGGTGACAACTGCCTAAATTGCATAGTAGTAGAGACAACTCTTCAAAGTTGAAAGAATGTCTTAGAAATTAAATCTTATTTATTCAGGTTTTGTGTATACATTTTTATATATGACATGTAAAAATCCGCAACCACATCAGGCTGAATTGTAATGTAGTCAGATAATTATATGAGAGCTAAATCCCACTGCAAACATTTTCTTAGCATTTTTGGAAACAGGAAGTTATTTGCATTTAATTGCATAGGTGAAAATAAGAGCTGAAAAAGAAGAACAATTTGTGTTCACAGTGAGCATTCAGTTTTTATAAAATTGCTACTTATTACTTATCTCACTGTATATAGTTAGAGATCAAAGGTCTTTAAATGTGACTACTCACTGAAAATGAAAATCATTGTTTTATGATCTCTTGTATAAATAGATATATGAGTAATAGCTCACAAACAAGGGAGTTTTTAATCCTTTTGCACCTTGCTGAAAAATCAAAAACTTCATTTTAAGAAATTGCAATTAAAAAGTTTCATTTTTCATCCAGGTTGCACACACAAACACACAAAAAAGCTTTTTTTCATGGAATAAAGATCTCTACACTAATTGAATTTAGATAGGATGAAAGCATCTAGGCTTTCATTTTTGGTGGAAACAAGACATTTCAACATTTGTAAAGCAATCTTTTTTCAGTGCATTAGATGGAATTGAAATGTTTGTTCTCTTTTAAGCTAATTCAAATGAATGGCAAGATCTGTTTGCTATACAGTACTGATATTTCCTGGGAGTGGTGATTTGGAGCTTCATTCCTTATTCTTTCAAGTGAGGCTCTCCAGTCACTCTCTAAAAAAAGTAACAAATCTCACACAGCAGAAAGTGATCTCCCTCCATTCACTGAGCTTTTTTAAAAAACTACTGACAAAGTAGTATCCGTTTGAGTTGGTGTTTAGAACACAGCCTTGGGCCTTTCAGTCTCCATCCCTCTTGTAGTGTATAACCTATCTCAGGTGAGTAAATGGTAATAACAAACATCCTCAGAAAAGACTGAGCAGAAGGCATTAACAGGATATATGGCCTACATGCAGAAAGGCTGATTTAGGTGGACTGGATGTTCTTTGGATGCTTTCCTAACTAATAAATGGAGAAAAGACTGTTTCATTCTGAATCTCCTTTTGTCAGTCTCACAAACACAAGCTAATTGGCTAGGAAATATAAATTGTTGGTTTGGGTTTTTTTTAGGTGGTTTGCATTGATTCCCTCTGTCAAAGCAGCTAAATTAAACAGTTTTGGACTTCACGTCCTGTAAAAACATAAGGAAGCCTTCTAATAAAAGGAACAGTCTTAAGGTTCTGTTCTTGCAGCTTAATAAACCTCATTCCAGCTTCAGCTGGAGCAGAAGGAAAGCACATTAGCTACTTTAATGAGAAGGAGATGGAGATACTAATTACTAGCAGACAAATTATTCCTTAAATCAGATACATGAGTCAGAGGTCAAGACAATAACATAATGAGCCAAGAACCACTATGCATGAGAAAAAAAAAAGCAAATCTAGATAAAATTATGTACCTCTTTCACTCTTTTCATTTCTAATAAAAATAAATATTACTATAAAAATGGCAATTTTCTATCTTAAACTTCTCTTCTACAAGCATCATGGTAGGGATGGAAGTTCAACGTACATGTGCAGAACTCATCAACTCTCAAATTTTCTTACAATGTTGGTACACATTGGAAAATACTGCGTATCGCTTTTTTTTTTCTTTAAAAGTAATAACTAAAGAATACTGCACAGGAAATGAATTATCAGTGTTTAGGAAGAAGTCCTAATATTTACTATCATGTATATATTATTACATCCCCTGCTTTAACATTCAAAAACAAGACTGTGTCCAATCAGATTTTAAATGTTCCCAAGGATGGAGAGTCTGTAATTTATCTAAGTTATTAGTTTCAGTTGCTGACAAACCTCAGTTAAACAAACAAACAAAACTGTTTTCTTATGTTTAACTGAAATTTCCCGTATTTCACTTGGCCCTAGTATGAACCCCCAGGGTCCATGTCTAGTGACTAGTGTCCGGCTGGTATATGTGTCACTGACCACAGTACTTTGAGAGCAGTGGTTCAGCCACTTTTCAGTCCCTCACACTTCCCTTTTATCTAGTTTATATTTCATCAGTTTATTGAGGAAAGTATTTTGGAGGACAGCATTAAAAGTTTTGCTGAAGAAGAACATTCTCTGCTCTGCCCTTATGCATTGAGCTGGTTATTTTGTCATAAAAGTCTATTGGGTTGGTCAGGCATGACTTCCCCTTCATAAATCCATGCTGGCTGCTCCCCATTGTCATCATGTTCTTCATGCATTTGGAAATAGTTTTCTGGATTATTTGCTCCATCACCTTCCCAAGGACTTAGGTAACACCGAGTAGCCTGACATTCCCCAAATCCCCAGTCCTTCTTCTTGAACACATACTTCACCCGCTCCGTAAGAACCTTCCACAGTGGCATAGAACACTTGTATTAAAATCAAGATTTCTAAGCTTTTAAACTTGATTGTAAAAATATCCTATATTTTAATGCTTTGGTTGAAGCATTGTGGAGATTTAAAAAATTAAATTCTAGAAGATTATTTCAATTACATACTTTGCAAAACTGATTGCAAGTATATGGTAGCTTAATGGCCACAATAGGGAAAAAACAAGTTGTTCAAGAGGGAGAGATTGAAATTTACAGTATGTAAAAACTCACCCTACAGAACGTAAGGAAATATGCAAAATAGCAACTCATTTGTCAGTAGTTTTACTCAGGATCCTGTGGAGGACACAGCTGATCCCACTGGACTAAAGAAAAAAAAAAAAAAAAAAGGTGAGAGAGAGAGACAAACAGGATACAGAGATTTACAAAATACTGACTTAAAAAATTCTGAATCAAATCAGCTTTCAAACACCTGGTAAATACTACAGTGAATGAAGATAGTCAACTAAGAAGAACGGAATATAGCTTTTGCTTGATGAACTGCCTTGGTTAGTGAATAAGAGGAATTGAATGATTATGACGTATCTTGACTTTAGTGGAGTTTCAGACACCATATCTCATTGCATTATTGCAGGCAACTATATGGAGATGCAAACTAATTTTAATAACCCCTGAAAGTATTAAATCTAGAAAATTCATGGAATAGCCCATAGTATTTATGTGGATGCTTCTAGAACATTCCCATTGCGTGGAGATCTTAAACAAATGCTATTTTTCTTCGTAAGTCACATTGGTATACAGTACTCAAAGAAGGATGGCTTTGTGCATAGCTCTGGATGTGGAAGGCAATCTAGAATCATAGACTCATCTAGGTTGGAAAAGACCTTCAAGATCACCAAGTTGAACCATCAACCTGACCATCAACCTGACCTACTGAGTTCCATCACTAATCCATGTCCCTTAATATCCACAAGTCTCTTAAATACCTTAAGGGATGGGGACTCCACCACCTCCCTTGGCAGCCTGTTCTACAGCTTGACCACAATTCCAGTGGAGAAACTTTTCCTTGTGTCCTATCAGCTGTCATTTGAGAAAAGAGACCAACACCCACATTGCTCCAACCTCCTGTCGGGTAATTGTAGAGAGCAGCTATTCTCAGCCTCATGTTCTCCACAGTGAAAAAAAAAAAATAACAATAGTTTCTCCAGCCATTCCTTACAAGTCTTGTTTTCTGTTCCCTTCATCAGTTTCAGTGCCCTTCTCTGCACACACTCAGTGTCAACTCAATATCCTCAGTACCTGAGAAGGGGTCTTAACAATGTCAGGTACAAGGATACAATCATTTTCCTAGTCCTGCTGGTTATAGTATTCCTGATGCAGGCCAGGATGCATTGGCCTTCTTGGCCAACTCGGCACACTGCTGGTTCATGTTCAGCCAGCCTGTTGACAAGAGCTCCCAGGTCATTTTCTACCAGACAACTTTCAATCCACTCTCCCCCAAGCCTACACTACTGTATAAGGTTGTTATGACCCAAGTACATGGCCCAGCACTTAGTCTTTTTGAATACCATGTGGCTGGAGACTATCCATTGGTCCAGACTATCCAGATCACTCTGCAAACCATCTGCAGTTCAGTCCTACTTAATTTGGTTTCATCTATAAACATACTGGGAGGTGCACCTGATGCCTTCACCCAGATCACTGATAAAAATGTTAAACAAAATTGGCCTTAACAGTGAATCCTGGGATACATGACTGGTGACCAGTCATCCTGTCATAGAAGAAGATCAGGTTAGTGAGTTTGGACCTAGGATTTAGGATCAATATTCTAAATTTGGGGACAATTTTTATTCCTAGTCCTTTCAGCATAGTAATTTCTGATTTTCCTCTTTCTGCAGTTCTTCATACTGGCTGAAATCTCTTTCTCATTCCCTAGTATATCAAATGAAATACTGAGATTGGTATTTTCAGAAGTAGGCCTTTGTTCCCCTCTCTAATGCAGCACGAACCTAAGATTTTTAAAATTATTCATACTGATACACATATATATATATTTAAATATAATGACAATTACTTAGATATAAAAATAAATCACTGATGCATTTTTAAAATTTGCATATTATTATATTAGCATATCACCCAAATTGCTCATTCCAGCTAAATACCATCTACAGTCACACTTCTTGAATGAGAGCATGGAGAGTACAAGACAACAACAAATCATGAGCCATTTCTCTCTGGAATGAAGCTCAACAGACAAGCATCACTGAGCTTGTGATTTGAAAGTATTTGTTCAAAGCAGTTGTTAGTGTAAGTGTAAAGCTTGCTGCAGCTCTAGGAATTACCTCCAGGCCATCTGGCTTCATGCCCAACCTCTCCATGTGAACTTCCCTGAAAATAAAACACCAGAAAGTATAAAAATGTATTGACTTGTCTGCAGAAAAGATTTGCGGGCTGTTTGCTTTCTTGTAAAGGAAAAAAATAACAAGGTTGATGTGAGCAAACAGAAAAACATAAAGAAGCTAAGACCTGTCAATAAAAAGACAAAGCATTATTCAGTTGAAAGTCATTCCACTGGGGATTATCTCTAAAAGCAAGCTTTGCTTTTGACATCATGTTTTTTAAAGTTGCTTGAACTTTCTTAAAAAAATGTGGATATTTACAAGCCTACATGAAAGAGAGGATCAGAGAGCATCTCAAAGCAATTATTATTTCATTATTTGAAAAATCATCCAGTAGTTGTGGAAGCATAAAGGATAGAATCTTGTGCCTGTGATACACTGGTGAGCCCAGGCTTGCATTGTCCAAGTAACTACTAATTTCAGGTTTCTTATCATTCCTGTGTTGAGCAAACAAGTTTACCTTTGCAAAACAATTCAAAGTTCCTGTACTGGAATCACTCTGCAATGTGTTCAGTACTCTACCAAAGACTCTGATCCCAAACAGTACTTCACATTGCTAAAAATAAGCCAGTAAATGAAAGTCAATGTAGCTCCAGTTTGTATATGAGCTTTGATTAAATTGGGTTCTCTTATGTCACAAAAATATTACTAACTTTAAGTGCACAAAGCTATAGCTCTAGCTCCATACAACATAGCACTAAATCCATATAATAGGATTCTTTTACATGTGATTCATATTCCACATGATATCCCATTTGACTTTGCCTTATGAAAAATGAAAGTTATTTCTGTAACTGAATTATATAATAAAAGTTTAAAAACGGCAAGAATTCTGTTAGTTGCCAACAGGGGTTTAAGTACATACACATCATCCAAAATCCAGGAATAAAACTCTAACTCCAATGTGGTGTTAGAAAGCGGCATTCCTTTATTCCTCATGGTACATAGAGGCAACTTGACAAGCAAGTGCCCCTCTCAGAATTCAGGTTCTACATTTGAACAGTTTAAACATGAATATGCAGTATATTGGCATATATATTCATTCTTCTTCAATGATTCATAGATATGTGCTGATGTCCCTTTGGGCATGCTCAGTAGTATCTAGGGTAGTCCAGTGCCCACCTACTTCTTCCCTGTTTTTCATCATCAGCTTCATCACTGAAGCCTTTGACCCACTTCCATCCACTTTTCCCAGTTTGAAAGATTTCCACTGCTTATTAGATCACTTTTTAAAAACAGTGTATGTGGAACCTGAGGAAAATGTCCTTGCACGTTTTGAAGCAAAAGATGAAAGTATTCTATTGTGACTCCAGTACGTCTCATGAGGCAAAATTATTAAGGCAGAAGATAAAAGTATTCTATTTTGTCCTCAGTGCAAAATTATTGAGGAAAAAGAAGACATCTTACCCACTAAAGCTGAAATGGAAAGTTTTAGAACCAACACTCATATATTCCTTTCGCTAAACTAATATATTGGTTCTTAAACTAATGTACTAATCCCTATTGCTTAACAAACCAACCTATAACACATATAATTGCAAACATATTCCTGGATTCCAGCAGTTATCAGGATAGTACACACTTGATAAAACTTAGAACCTGAGTTATACAAATCAGTAACCTAGAACAACAGAACTGAAAATAAACATCTGAATGATACAGTGTTAGTTCTGAAATTTTCCAAGTCTAATACTTAAAAATCCTTTGCCTTAGAAATACTTTCTAGTTTAAAGGTGCTGAGGTTACTTACCATGAGAATGGGTTCTCTGAAAAGACTGCTGGGAATATTTTCTTTTGAATGACAGTTCCGCACTGCTAGGTTTTTTGTTTGTTTGTTTGTTTGTTTGTTTTTTTAATGTAGCAAAGACAATAATGTAAAGGAAAATAATCCAGAAAGCTCTAAATGACATTCTTTGCTGCATCTAACACTTGATAGCTATTGTCTGCACCATCCTGGCAGCACTCAGCACTATGCCTTTCCCATGAAAGAGAAAAGTTAGTGCTATGAACAGCTATAGAACTGTAGGTGCCAAAGTACTGGTACTTTTCACTTTTTGTGATAAATAATTTGACAAGAAAATAACCAAGATATTTCAATTGAAATCTGCTTTTTGTTTTTCAAAAAATTTAAGTTATCTGATGCTTGCTTTCAATTTTCACCATCCTGCTTTCTGCTTTTCCAAAGAAATTGTGAGTAAAGATTGTAATCCTTTAAATTTGGTGTTGACTACAAGGCTGCAGAGTTCTCATAAGGCAGTAATATCTTTTTAATTTCTAGGCAACAAAGCATACCAAGATAAATTAAAAAAAAAGAAGAGAATACAGATTACCTTAACAATAAATCACTCTCTGAGAAGAGTTATCTTTTAAAAATATGATAGCCCTTAATCTATAATTATTAAAATGATAATCAGTATTTTCATTTTCAAACACTTAAAAAAAATAAAAGTATCTACTTTTGTAATTAATGGATAAACTAGATCACGATCTTGCAATGAATGTGGTTACTATTACAAGTTGCCCTATTAAGATCAACAGACTTACGAGTAAAATTAAGTATGCAAAATTATGAAGAGTATATTTTGTGAATGTATATTATAGTTTGTTATCAACACATTTAGGAAAGATATTAATTAATTCTCTGTTAGAATAGATTATTTAGCACATTAATAAAAATGTAATTAAGAGTAATCTCTGATTGGATGTAATTAGTATTATCAAGAAACTCTTAACGGTATTATAGTCAAGATTTCTGTCCTTTTCAAAGAAACCCTAGACGATATGATATTTTATTCAGAGTTATTACATGTATATTAAAGCGTATCTTCTCATTTTAAGAACAAATAAAACCAAAGAGATCTCAACCTTAAATCAAGTGAAGAAATATTGACACTTTCAGGCAACTTATAGCCATGCTGTGCTGCCCAAAAATTATTTGTCAGAAGAGATCCTAAAGTTACACATCGCTTTTCAGGAAAGCCATTTCTCCTTTTGCACTCCAGAATGCCACACACTCATTTCCTTAGTAATTAAGTTCATAGCCAGCAGAATCTGGCTGCTATTGAAGTCTCGAGCTAATTTGTGCCTGTTATTATTATTACCAGAGTCAATGTTTAATTTATGATCTAATAATACTTAAAGGGCACAAACAGATGGGAACCCATTGTACACTCTGATGCATATATCCATAGACAGACAGTCCTTCTGTTTAAGGTCATATAAAAGCAAGATCTTTATTCATAAGGAGATCTTAGAAGGAAAGCTGCAGTGTTCCATAAGGCCTCATTAAAGCTAATGAAGGTCTATCTGCATACAGCACACCATAGCTGTTTGATAGCAGAAGAAGAAAAGTGGGTTGAAAGCAAACACACACTTCTTCAATGTGAAAAGGAACAGAGTCCATTGTCAATCCTCCCTGACACTCCTCAGCATAAGACACTGATTTATGTTTGCATATAATTTTAGCATAACTTATTTGTATTTTCCATTTTAAGGTGAAATCTTCTGGGGAAAAATAAACTAGGTCAGTTTTAAAGAATTCTTCCAACTCTGAATAAAAAAAAAAGATAATAAAAAATAATTTAAAAAAAAAAAAAAAAAGGAAATCGGGAATCTCAATTGTGATATTTATTCATAGAGAGTATGGTCACAGAAACATAGAGAACTTAAAGACAATCTAGTTCCAACCCCTGCCAGAGGGAAGGTTCTCAGCTACTAGATCAGGCTGTCCAGGATCCCATCCAGCCTGGTCTTAAATTCTTCCAGGGATTGCATCCTTAGGTTCTTGTGCCAGCATCTCACTGCCCTCTGAGTAAACAATTTCTGCTTAACATCTAACCTAAATCTCCCCCTTTTTAATTGTCTTATCACTATTAGCCTACATAAAAGTTGGTCTTTGGTTGGAAATATCCAATCTGAACTAAAAAGTCAGCAGTTGTATTAACTCTCTCTGCAAATAAATCAGTGAGTTTGTTTACATACGTCCAACAGAATAGGTAATGAAAGTTATATTCCTGCAAATTTCAGAGCCTGCAATATTGAGGTGAGGAAGATTTTTTCAGTCCGATTAAAAAAAAAAAACAAAAACAGAAGGAAACTCAGTCAGTCATGAATATGTATGAAGAGCGTTAGAAAAAGAAAACTGGATAAAGAAGAGGAAACCATAGTTTTAAAAGAAAAGTGAGCAGTGGGAGAGGCAATATTAGCAACAATGATCCGTAAGCTCCAAGTATAGTCACAGAGTCTAGGGACATAGATGACACTGGGAGTAAGAGAAGGAAGCAGGAGAAGTGGATGGGGCTGGGTGAGGAAAAATGAAGAATAACTTCAGTAGTGCAAACTAGAGAAACCATGAAGAAAGCAGCTTGCAATGATCTTGGAATGAACTGGATAAGAAAGATGTGAACAAGACTGTTCGTGGGGGTAGAATCAGGACAAGGGAGAAGCTCAGAAGGAAATGGCAGAATGGGGGTTTTGGAGAGTAGGAGGTGCAGCACGTTTAGGACATTCTAGGATAAGGAAGATGAAGAAGGTGGAGATGACAAGTTCCTCCCACCTCTGCATAAAAAAAATACAGAAGTTTCTACAGGGAACCTGAAACACACGATGTACACAGGGACAGGTGCACTTAAAAAATACAGATCTTCACAGCAAATCATCTTTGAAATACTAGAACTACCTGTGGCCAAGAATCCCAATATACATACATTTGCAGAAGAAATGTTAGGTTTAAAAACTTTCTTTAGGCAAATTGTGTCCAATATCCTTTCCAGAATTAGAAGGAGGTATAAATATGCATACTGGAGTCAAAAGTCTGAGGCAGATCTGCATGACATGCTTACAGCAGATAATTTTTCTCACACAAATGAAATGCTTTCATTTTTAAAAAAGCCATAGGTTTCATGGGCCCCAAATAAAATATGGTTTGTACAAAACTTTCTGCATTTGACATCAGTGTCTTTTGTTCTTCTGTTGTAGGACACTGTCAAAATACTTTATTCTACTTTTTTTCTGAAGGACTGAGAATTTTGCTTTGAATGCACAAATACATACGTTTTTGCTGTGTTTGTGTGTATTTGAATCTGTATTGTCAGGATTCCCAATGCATTAATATCAACACGAATAGACTGTTCTGTGGACACCTGAGAGTACTGAATCTTGGCCTCTGGTGGACATTTTGTTGTGATTTACTGTCTTCCAAATGTAAGAATGTCCAAGTCTCAGTTGGACATTAGTGGACAGTCTCACTATTCTGCCTGTTTTCATGAAACACAGAACCGTAATGATCTTCTTGTTGCCAAGCTAGAGGAAATTAGCTCTAAATTTACTGAGAAAGATTAGTTGAGAAACAGACAGTGAAGCAGCTGGATTGCTGCTCAGTTTTCCATAAAAAAAAAAGGAGAAGCTGAGAAGCTATGGCCTGTATTCAAAGGCTGAATACGACAGAAACTGAGATGATGCCCAAGATGTCTTTCTTTTGAGGGAGACAGCTGAGATATTTACAATGTAAACAACAAGGTATGGTTTTGTATGGAGCTATCAATACAACAAGAAAACGCATTTTCACTAAAAATACAACACAATTTGTGTTTGCTGAAAGTTGCAGGACCCGTGATACATAAACTCATTGGCTTCTGTCTGCCTAAGATGCTGATATGAAGAAAAAGTGTCATAGAAGTGGAAATAGTCTAGCAGCTTGAAGCACTTTTTTTCCCCTCCCTCTTAATAGTCAGAGAAAGAGCCTGAATCTATATGGAGCTGCTTAAAAATCTCAGCTTTGTCAGGTTTCCTATGAGAGTATGGTAAGGAATCAGGTAAGACAGACATGCATGCCAAATGTTTTAAAGGCTTATTTTCTCTAAGAGCTTTAGTTACATTCTTAAACAAAAATCAGTATGTGTTTATAATGCTCCTCAATCAATAAACACTGCTTCTTGGACTACTAGAAGAAAGAACAACAGGTGTCTGTATTCAAATCCAGAAGGTAATCTAATGGGAAAATAAACAAACAGAAACAGTGAAGAAAAAGAACATTTTTCTAAACTTGGAGAAAGAACAGAGACAAATAATGAAAAGGTTGTAGACAGAGATCAACAAGATGATAAGGGTACAAGCATCCCTATCAAAATTTTCAGAAAGAGAGCATAAAAACAAACAAACATATTACATCTAATATTTGGGATTTGTAAAATGTCATAAAGTCTTAAAACTCACTACTTCCAAACCTTTCCAAATCAAATCAATCAAAAATGGTTATTAGCTAAAATTGCACAGGAAAGCTAAAAAATATCTGGATTTTAGATCAGGATATCTGTTGGTTTCTACAAATAGATTAAGAACTCCACAGCAGGAAAGTTCACTTATGTTTGCTTTCATGTTTTATTAAAAATTAATCCTTTGATACTCATTGTTGATAACATCAAAGAAATTAAGAGATGTTAATAACCAGGGGTTTGTTCTGAAGTATAGCCTATTACCGAAAACAAACTAAAAGACAGGTCTAAACTCATAATATGCCATCAAATTCGTGTCAAAATAAATAGCAGAGACTGACATATTTAGCTAATTCCTGACTAGAAAATTAATACCTTTAAGAGAAAGTTTGTAAGGAATTACTAATGAAAACAGATTTGTGCAGCAGGTTGCTTCTAAAAAACTGGACATTTGAAATCTTAGGAAGTAGCCTGGAAGCAAAATTTGTAAATGTTTGAAGCTCTCGAACATACATAAGGTACAGAAACACATGTCAAACACTACAGATATAATATGGCATCAGTTTACTATGAATCTTTGCCCAGATAACATTATCTCTGCCTTGTTGCTTTATTATTATGACCCAGGGTTTGCACTGGGACAATGCAATACTTTGAAAAAAAGGCTGGTAGTTAGGGCTGAACAGAAGTAAAGAGACTATTCATATAACGATTTTCTAAACTAAGGTAAGTAACTCATTGCTTTAACATTTTTTGTAATATTCAATCTCCTTGAGCATCTACAAGAGAACAGATCTACCATGATAACAGAATCATTAAGGTTGGAAAAGACCTCTAAGATCATCTAGTCCAACCCCAACCCATCCCCACCATGTCCACCAGCCATGTCTCTCAGTGCCACATCTCCACATCTCTTATAATATCCAACCCAAACATCCCCTGGCACAACTTAAGGTCATTAAGTTCTATTTATTAACAGCTATAAACTCCAGTAGTTGAGCATCACTCAGTTCTACAACAGTGAACAGTGCAAGTATCTTGCCATCATATGACAAATTGCAAAATCTATACAATAGTTCTCAGTGTGCTGTAAATTTATTTTATAATGACTGCATTGGTATCAAAATCATCTAGGTATTAATTGAAACATCCCAGAGGATTAGGAATCTACAAGAAAAGCAAACTCGGTCTCTGCGACCCTCAGATTTCCATTTGAATGTTTTTGTATGAATTAGAAAACAAACTAATTGGATGAGTTATAGCAAAAAAAAAAAAAAAAAAAAACCATAAAAAAAAAAATAACCCAAGATATTCTAAATTCTTTTATTTCAGAAAATTTCTCTTTGCCGATACAAATTGTTCAAATGATACATATGGCCATTTACAGACTTTAATCCTAATGTCACAATAGGAAGCACAGCTGAATTCCAGTGCAGAATCTCAAATTCAGTACTATCTATAGGCTGGTTGCATAGATAATTCAAATTTAAGACCTCAAGTAGGGCTTAACAGGAATTATCTTATTAGCTCAATTTGCTTTTATGAGGTATTGTCGGTTTTTTCCTTCATATTCTAGATTGTTTAGAAATATATATATTATTTTCCAGACACTTTTGAAAGAAATACTGTTTTTTTTTTCTAGGCAAGCTGTATAACTGGCTCTGTTTAGATAATTCATTTTGTGATTGTAGCTAACAGTAAAGAAAGAGGACTTTCGGGATATATTGACTAAGACAGACTGCTACATCCAAGTTGTTGTATTTTTCTATATCAATAAGTTCTAAATGGAATTTCATACTCAGATTTTCCAGTGGAACTAACCAAGGTGCAAAGCCAGATTATGCTTACCACTCTATACAAGCTAAGAAACTTCTTAAAACCTAGGCTACTGGAGGACAATTTACATCACTGCAATGGCTCCATTCAGAGCCAGTTCAGGTCCAAAAAGTGATTCCTCAGGTAAGCTCACCTGTAAGTAGAATAATTGTGTTCAGGTAACAACGTACCTGAGCTTAAACTGCTGCAGTGCACTGATACGTTCTGCAGTGTTTCTGCAGCCAGGGCACAACATGGCTGAAACCCAGATATGCTGCTTCCAGATAATTCAGTTGAAAGCGTGTGAAGTTCAGGAGTATAAAACTTCACTGCCCCTTGCCTTGTTTCACAGCCACATCCCCTTCCTTCCTACTGTAGCGAATCACACTCACAAGTTTTTGGTAACAAAACACAGAACAGAGCTTCCCAGCTCTTACAGACTGTCAGAACACTCACTTTCATTCTTCTTTTCCTCATTGCTTTAGCTCTCCCTCTTCAGCCGGGTGTTGTCTGCTTGCCCTGACCTCTGCTGTTCCTCCCTCTGCCGTCCCTTAGAGAAATACTATTGCAGTAGTAAAAAAAGTTTTATATAAGTACATATAAGGACTCTGCCTACAAGAATACATATCAGAATAATTCCATTTTATCAGCAACTTTTGCATTTATACTAAGTAAAACGTGTGACAAATGAACACTCATATTTTCTTACTCATATTTCTCATATAAGCTTTAGCAAATCTTTCACATTTTTCTATGTTTAATTTCTTCTGGACATTTGCAAGATCAGTTAGACGTTGTATTCAAATGCAAAATTGACAAAAGTAGCACTGTGGCTCTAGGCAGATTTGGAAGCAAGAGGCTTTAAGTAAAAACATAAATAGAAATGAAGACAAGAAAAAAAAAAACACTTTCAAGTTTATTCTTCATTAATCTCATATCTTTTATAATACTAAAGTAAGACAGGTGTGTATGTCACCATGTGTTACCATGCTGCAAACATTCACCTGGACCAAGACACAAATGAAACAAAATAAAAACATTTTAAGATTTTTTTTCAAGATTACAAACTGAAGCATCCCAAGAGCTACTGAAAGCAAGGGTTGTGAGCATTAGCAAACAGCCTTATTTTAACTTTCTCAAAGTTGTATAGTACAGCTTTCATTCACTTGACCACTTGCCCTGTTTTCCCTAGGATCCACTCCTGGGTACAAACATGCATGAAATAGGACTATACACAACTGACTTAATTCACTGAGAAGGAGCTTGGGAGTGACCCTTGAGGTTGGAGGTTAAAGGCAATCAAGAGAGAAATTAGGAATTTGGTTCTTAATCCTACTATTATTTTGAGTTCTCTACAGAAGAGCTGCAGTAGGAGAGCCTGAAAAACACTAAGACTTCAATGCCCCCTCATCTCTTTGGGACAGAAGAACAATTTTAAGAGGTTTCCAATCCAAACTCCAACCACTCTCACTAAGCATCCTACCCATTGGTGTTTTCAGCCAAAGTACCATGGTAGGATTCTCTCTTTCATGTTCCAAAAGACATCAGCTTTTCTTTATGCATTTTTCTAACACAAAAATTATATTAGACCAGAAATTATAATTTGGGTCAAAGTGAACACTTTGCAAATATAAAGTCCTGCTTTTAATTACAAATTTAAAAACTGTATGAGTCCATCTGAGTGGGCAATCTATTTTAGTTAACAGTGTCCGGTAAAAAGCAACAGAATCTTCATATTATATTACAGGTAGTAACTGTATTGTTAATAAATAGTAATCAAACCTCAGTCTGGTTAGAATAGCATGTGCTAGACTTCATGCAACCATTTTAACCTAAGACAAAGAAAGTTATTTCCAAATTAATGAAAACAAATATAATATGAATTACCATATTATTTACATACTTCTCCCAGAGTGGTAAATCCCACAAGTGTGTTCTAACTCTTTCTTTCATCTAATGTCTATCCTGCCTATGTAAATTGAAAGCCTCACTGAGTACTTTGTGCTTGAGCAGACTAATATAGAAGGGTCTCTTTCTCAGGGATTCCTAGTCACTGCTGTAATTAATGTAATTAACAATAATAGCTCCATGAAACCCACAGGAATTAGTCTCTCTCTGGCAATGCTAGTCTGTTCATGTCACTGTGATGGATATATTTTTCCTTCATTTTTAAGCTCAAGTTATGAAGTTAGCGTCATCAGGACTTTACAGAAATGTTAACGTATACAGCAAGCAAGGAGTCCCTGGCTCCTGGTCCTGTAAGAGTTCTTCCCTCTGTAAAAGAATATTACCAGTTGCAGAAGATCCCTTCACTCTTCTTTGCATTTCTATGAAACAAATATTTCGACATTTCAACCGATTTATACCATGATGGAATAATTCAGGAGAATAAGGAATTAAGCACATTGCTGATTTAATTAAAATACACATATTACCCAGAACTGAAATCAAAGACATACCAAGTGTGCTGTATAATTTAGGAGTTTCAACTCAAACAATCTTCAGCATGAGAACACATAAGTATATTGCACTGCAGATTTTTTTGTCATTCAAATGGTAGCTTATGGCCACCAGTTAGTCTAGTATTAGAGACACTGACATGCACAATTCGGGG
>JAOWBP010001760.1:79381497-79393727 GCA_028571105.1 Tragopan temminckii | reverse complement strand
AGTTCTTGCGCACATTTGTGTGGAACTTCCTATGCTCCAGTTTTCGGCCGTTTCCCCTTGTCCTATCTCCACATACCACTGAAAAGAGTCCAGCCTCACCACTCTGCCCTCCACATCTTAGATACTTATAGACCTGGATCAGGTCTCCTCTCAGTCTTCTTTTCTCTAGGCTGAACAGACCCAGCTCACTCAGCCTTTCCTCATAGGAGAGTCTAATCCTAATTAATCTGTTGAAATTAATGAAAATTAATGAAAATTAATTGAATGAAATGAAAAAAATGAAATGAAAAAAATTCCAAGAACAATTAATTGTAAGCTTTCTTAAAAATACTTTTATTTTTAGATTTTGTGATGAAAACAGAAAGAAAACTGATATTGCATTTTACCCTTCTCCTGAGCACTTTTGTGATATGTCCTTCTGAAAACAACTTTTTGTTCTAAAGAAACTGCATTCCTGAAAAAAAATTCTCCAAGGATGTAGACCTAATGGTGTCAAGCACTGATGGTATTCACTCTTAAGTGCCAAACTTTCTTCCCTCATCCAGTCAAGACAGTTGTACAACTGGTTTATTTCACCTACCCATGCCACTTCAGAATCTGACTTCTTGTTTTCCTTCATCTGTAGCACCAGCTCTCCTCTTCTACACAACAACTATCAATTGCCTGTTTTATTAAGGGACAACCTTGGAGATCAATCCTGCAGAGTACCCAGCCCATTTAATTTTTTTTTTTTCATTAATCAATTTACTTGCATACAGTTAAACTCATGCTTTAATTCTTTGTCATCAGAAGATCCATATACTATGGAGTGCTACGTTGCTACGTTGTTTTGGGGCTAGAAATGGAAATGACAAATATCAACATCTTTTTCTTTCCTTTGTATAAGGGAGACATTGAATTTTTAGCAGAATAGGAGTTTTTAAACAGATGCCTTAGTTCCTCCATGCTAACTGAGAGGAAAGAAGGCAGAAAAGCAACACGGAGAATGCTTCTAGGTTGATGTGTTGATCAGTGTTTTGCTCACAGTAATTGAAGCACAGCAGACATAGAAAGAAAACCCTGAAGGGGACAGATGCCTGAAAGAGAGGGTGGACCAAGGTATTACACAAACACAGTCATAGAGAAAAGTCCCCATACCCAGCCAAGGGACAGACAGTTAAGAACCTATAGCTATTTTGTTCATAACTTTGAACATTTTAATTAAAACCACTAAATGAGTACAGGTGACAGAAAGAAGGAACGTAGAAGATTATATGAGAAGTGTCTTTTTTACTTCCCATATGGAAGCAGACCAGTAAAGGAGAATTTTTATCTAAGCAAATATATCAACATTAACTATGTTATACTTGTTTAACTAAACAAGATCTCTGTCTCTGAGTTTCAAAATGATCCAATACTTTAAGCTGTTCCACAATCAGGAGGACAAAGGGCACACTTACTCATCTAATATATGATAATTCACTAAATACCAGAAAATCAGACCTATTTCACACGTGACCATGCCTTTGAAAATACTTGACTGTACAATTAGAGCAATCGCTCACTTATGATATATATACAGTACTCTACATAAATATCCATATGCAACATTGTGCAACAAACCACTGATGAGAGAAAATAATTGTGTGACAAAGTGCCAGCACATTCAGTTTTAGAAATACAAAAGATAATCGTTTACAAACAATTAATCACCTGTAGTGGACAGACGAAACTACCACTAAAAGAGCAAACAGAGCAGTAAAAGTCTTGAAACAGAGAAAAGATAGAGACATGCAGAAATAAGGAAGACTGCAGATTAAGAAGTTGGCTCTGAGCAAAAGATGTAATTCTTAGAGTACAAAAGCAAAATGGAATACAAGTCATGGAAACCTATGTTATGCGTCTTTTGAAGTGCAAAATATAAGAATACATTTAAATAAAGCATACATATTTACTGCAACAAAGCCCAAATATTTTCACGCATTTACGGACAAAAATGGTTTATACCTTTCCAATTATTTTTAAAAACTGTAGAAGTCTGAAAAACTTTTCCAGAATATCCCAAAAGTCAGGTTTTTCCCAGCTGTAGGTAACATTCCATTTGCATGACAAAAAAATCAATTGCTACCACCAAAGCAACCGTGAGAGCTGCCTTATTCAAAATGTTACTTTATAAAAATACTTGAATGTCACCTGGTTCAAATATTTGCCTTATCAAACACTGGATACCAGGGTTATTTGCTAACAAGATAGTGACTTAGTGTTAATGTGCAATGAGAAGACTTGATGTGAAAGCTGAGGCAACTCATGGACACTCAGTTGCCTACATGCTTCAGTCAGCATGGCAGTGCCTGCCAGAAAACAGTGTATTGGCCCCCTCCAGTGTCACAGCAAACTACATGTGTCAGCTGTATGTCAAAACAAATGCCTCCTAATGACTCGCCACTCTACATCAGTCTCTGTGATCTGTTATGTGCTGTTTCACAAAAGTACTTTTCCGCAGCAGATACCCTTAAAGAAATAAAGAAAAAAATAATGTTGTAAGTATGTAAATAATGTCATATCAATCTACTCTTAAGAAAGGAAGGTAACAAATGATTGTTTTTCAGGGAACGGATTTAAATAGTAATCTGGTAAATAATATGCAAGGTCTGGTTTGAGTCACAATCTCTTCTCTTGTCCTTCCTTGTTTCTATTTCACAGTGAAGCATCTGTTTCCAAATCTGAAAACATTTGTAAAGGATTCTGTAATCCACTCATGCAATCCATTCAAATCAACTTTTTCACTTTATAAACTGTTCCGCACACTTCTACTGTCATCTTCCCTTCTACAGTGAATAAAGCAACAAATTATCAAGAAAGAAGTGCAAATCTTTGTGAGGCAGCAGAAAAAATACTACCAAGGCACTTGCCTCTCAGCTCCAATAAATTCATTTTAGACAGTGACAAGGCAGTGGATCCTTACGTTACAGTAGCATTCTGCTTCCTGGACCTTTCTAAGAAGACTAATGGTGTGAGCTTCAGACAGCTGAACCTGCCTCAGGAAGCTCAGACTGTCTCCCTGAGATTAGTGCACCATGGCTTTGAGAAGAGCTCCTCAGAAAAAGGGTAAAAATGCCTTTCTGTTCTCACTCATTTTTCGCTGAAATTCACACCACAGACTGGAAAGTAATGCTGAAGGGAGACTTCAAACATGATCTTACACCACCCTGAATGAAATACCTAGTGCTTAATCAAGGCTATGAAATCCAGACAGCTTTCCCACTGTGCCTGAAAGGGCTGACAGAGTTGTGCTGAAAATCTTTTTTATAATACTCTTGCCCTGTATAGCTGGTGCCTGACATGAGCTACCAGTCACCTCAATTTGCACTTCTAGAAGCCAACAATCACCCAAATTCAGGTGGCTGCACATCACAGTTTGACAAGTGACCCAGAACCATCTGTATTTCCTTGTACAACCTAGAACATTTCCCAGCTCCTGGAAAAGCTTACCAGTATACACAAAGCAGCAACTGCAGAGAGCAAGGTACTATCTATTGATGGTAGTCCTGTCCAGCAGTGCCCTTTGAGTTACCTCTGCAGCCAGATAAATACCAGCAATAAAGGCAAAAATGTACTAGGTTCTGAGAAATAGTCACAACAGGACATCTGCTGGCTGTAACAGCACAACGGCATTGAAATCCCAGCACCAACTCCATCATGTGACAGAGAACATACACTGGCCATTTATGTTATATTTTTATTTATGTACAAGACAGTTACATAACATACAGAGTTCTTCAGGGAAAGGTAAAACACCTACTTTTCTAAACAATTTTTTTTATGTTTATAAAAAAGCTCCCAAAGTAATTCTAGCATTATAAGATCACATAATTGGCTTTATATTTTCTCATTATCCAGTAACTAGTGATTTTTTTTTTAAATACACTAACAATTTAAAGGAACTATAAAGTACAGAATGAATATAGAAACAGTTATCTTGACAGAAATATGCAACTCCTCTAACACTTGAACTGATTAATTGGCAATAAACTATCTAACACAAACATGTTGTGTCCAATATTATAAAAAACATTCTATGCAGAAATATAAGAAGTAGGGAAAACTGAGAGAGTTTTTCCTAGAGGGCAGCCAATATGCATATTAAAAAAATTTTTAATAGTCTGCTTTTATTTTGATTGATTTATTACTATGCTCAAATACTTCAGTATTATCTACATTCCTATGGTAAGTAAAAATATGCAGTATGTTATGTAACTGATTAAGCCCATTAAAACATTACAGAATAGTACTATTTTAGTACATTAATTTCAAAAGGTTAGTTGCACTAATAGTGCTTTGACTTTGATTTTTTTGCTAATGCCTCCCCAACGACCCATTCACAAAATACATTGAGCCATCATCCTAATGAAAAACCCTGCAAACAATAGGAACACATATCTGATTTAATTCATGAATATTGCAACTATTGCAAAAGATAAAATGAAGACCTTACCTTATGCCTTTACAATACTTTTACGATATTTATTACTGCTATTACTCACTGATGGCTTACTATTGTTCAGTGATAGTTAACATGATTTAAGATAACTTCCATTCTTAACAGCATTTCCTAAAAGAACCATGATTACTGTTAATATCTTAAATAATACTTAGCCATTATCCTTCTGTTAAGTGAAGAGCTTAAGTTGGTAAAGGATTGGTTTGAATTTTACTGTTGAAAACAATGTATAAAGTAGACATCTTGATACCTAACATGAAAACACCTTTTAAAAAGCAGGAAAATGTTAAGATCATTTGTGAAAATGGAAGCAAATCTTTTGAAATGCCGAATCTTGTTCTGATTATGCAACATTTACTTAATTAAGCATATAGTTAACCTTGCCAAATTACAATATGCATAATTTAATTTTGTCTTCCTGAATTTTGCCTGTAATTTCACAGCCTGCAGTAGTTTAATGATACTATACTTTAGGCTGATTTTCTCCAGTGGGTGACTTCAAGGACGTAAGAGATAGTTTCCACAGGGGTGAAAATATTATCTATCTCTAAGGAACAGGAAGGTTCATCTGCAAAGTTTGTTTTGAGGCCTTATTCAATAAAACATATTGGAAACTTTAAAGCAGTACTGAAGCAATGTGAGAAAGGTGAGGAATATTACCAGGATTAATTTCTCCTTCTTATTGTTTTTATTTAATATCAATGGAGGATAATTATAATAGATACCCAATGCGACGTATTATGGCTTATGCTCATGGACAGACAGCAACATGAGGCTTCAGATCCTGCCTTTCTTGCATTTATTCCCACATAAGACATTTCTTTCTCTTTATACAAAGAGCTGCTTGTTTTCATACATTAGTAAGATGTTCTTTCTGCCAGTCCACTCTTTTCATGTCCCCCATCTATGCCTCCTGCATGGCTTGTATGGCGCCATGCCTCTCTACTACTCCATTTTCCCTTGTGACAGAGGCAACTGACTGGAAGCTCCTCTAGTGTAGTGCACATAGCCAAAGAAAGCAGTGAAAAACAGGCAGTGAGGCTGTTGTGCATCCCAAGGACTGCACATTCCCCTGCAGCACCACATAGGCCACGGATACAACTACTTGGAGGCCCGTCTTGTCATTTGACTATGTGATGTGCTGCTGGCTCAGCCTCAATCACTGGGAAGCTGATAACTTGACAGTCCCACAAAAAGCATCATGCTTTTGCAGATATTTATGGTTTTACAGATTTTATCATTCATTATGCATTCCACCTTTGTATATTTTAATGAAACAGGTTGACCACAAAAGCCAAGGCAAAGAGCTACTATTTCCCTCAGGCAGGCAGCCAGTAAAATCTCTCAAACACAGCTGCTCTGGACAACCTTTTCCAGTGCCTCACCACCCTCAGCATGAAGAAGTTTATTCCCACCTTGAACTAAATGGACACATTTGCTGTTCACAGTTTTCCACATGAATCTGTGAATGGATGCAACTGAAATAACAGCAAAAGCTAACTAGTATAAGAAAAATACTGAAAGTGTTCCTACTGAAGGACTTTGAGAATCTGTCTTTTGGTCAATTCCACAGAAAACAAACAAAGTCAGCAATGTTTGACACTCAGCTGGAAAGAAGGAAGGGAAGAAAGACACAGCATAGGTAGCAAAACTCAAATCAAGAACCAACACCAAGAGCCAAGTTGAAGACAGCTCCAGAACTGACTTCATTGGAAAAACACTCAAATATATGCAAAAAGGAATCAGATGAATCAGGGGAAGTGGCCTAAATCTTTCTAGAGAATGGTGAAAAACTAACAGGCAAGCAGGTATGGAGTGTAATCTCTCACAGCTTTTTATATACATGCAGTATTACAGACTCACTTCACAATAAATATAAAGGCAGAAAAATCCACCAGTCAGCTGAAACAATAAACTATGTCTGCTCATGTAAATGCACTTCCTGGGCATTTTTAATACATCTCAGGCACAGACAGAATTTTTTGAATTCCCAGAAAGTGCTTCAAGGCAATTCTATCTATCAGCTTTCAGAAGTAGGTAATGCTGATTACAACTTATTTTGCTTTCTCTTTTTTATTTGCTTTTTCATGTCATAAAGTCAATATTCATTACTGCTGTGTAATAGGAGTTAAGTTTTTCACTGCTTCCTCTTTCCAGCATTAACTTGTTTCAAACACAAATTAAGTGCTATTGAGTCAAATCGTCCTTTCAAATTTGCTATAAGGCAATTTGCTGTTCTTCCAAATACAGAACAAAAATAGAAACAAGGTTTGCATCTCGCAGAAAGCTGAAAAAAAGTCTATTTCAGTCGGAGCATCATGTACTGAGAGTTCCTGTGTTTATCAGCAGCTCTTGCCAAATCACAGCAGCATCTTAAAAGCAGCCTTCCCACTCTTCCTTAGCAGGATGTATTTCCCATTAATTCAGAATAATCTGTATGGGAACCACAACACTGCCAAGAGGAAATAGAAGAAAATGACACAGTGGAGCAATATGTTGTAATTTCATATTAATAAATCTTTATCCACTTGCTTTTTTTGCATATGACCTGGTTAAAGATAAATACATAAAAAATAAATATAGAGAACTGATAGAGTCCCCTCCTAATTAAAAAAAAAAAAATAATAAAAAAAATTGATCATTTTTCCTCCATTATGAACGGCAAATTTAACTTTTATAACCTAGATGCAATTACATTCCAGTCAAAGGTCACATTAAAAGTCCATCAGAAATCCTTTCCTTTTAAATTTTGACACTCATCAAACTGGAAAGATGTAAATTACTACTAGTTAGACAATGTTTGAAATTCTTAAGATTATTTTTCTGAAATACTGAAGATTTGTAATTGAATTTCTTTTCTTGCAAAAAAATGTTTTTCATCTTTTAGTTGAGATTGCTCACATTAGTAATTAAGCAAATGCTCACATAAATAACTAATAGTTACTACTAATGTATACAATATTTGTCCAAATACATTTATTCAGAAAATCACAGAATCATAGAATGACATGGATTGGAAGGGACCTCAAAGATCATCTATCTACAGGCACAGGCAGAGTTGCCAATCACTAACTCAGGCACCAGATCAGGCTGCCCAGGGCCTCATCCAGTCTGACCTTGAATGCCTCCAGTGACAGGGCATCCACAGCTTCTCTGGGCAACACGTTCAAGCACCTCACCACATTCTGAGTGAATAACTTCCCCCTGACATCTAATCTAAATCTCCCCTCCTTCATTTTAAAACCATCTTCTATCACTATCAACCTATGCAAAAATTTGACGTTCTTCTTGCTTATTATCTCCCTTTATGTTTGGAAGATCATAGTAAGGTTTCCCCAGAGCCTTCTCTTCTCAAAGCTGAACAAGCCCACCTCCCTTTGCCTGTCTTCGTAGGAGAGGTGCTCCAGCCTTTTGATTATGGTCATGCCCCTTCTCTGGACCCTCTCCAAGAGCTCTAAATATCTCTAATATGGGGGACCCCAGGCCTGGACACAGTACTCCAGCTAATGCATCAGGAGAACAGAGTAGAGAGAGACAATAACCCTCCCTCTCTCTAGTGGCCACCCCTCTTCTGATGCAGCCCAGAATATTGTTGGCCTTCCAGTCTGCAAGTGCTCACTGTTGGCCCATGTTAAGTTTTTCATTTACTGGGACTCCTATGTTCCGTTTGATCCATCATGCTCCAGTAGTATGAATCATCCCACCACGTCTCTGTGATCACAATTAGGCCATAGTTTTCTAATTGCACCATGGATTCCAACTCCTGCTGTTTATTTCCCTGGCTGCATGCGTTGGTATAGAGGCAATTCAGGCAGGCTATTGGGCTATTGGTGAAAAATAATTTTTCCTGTTTCTTATAAGCTTCCAAATGTTGCTTTACACATACTAATGGTTGTATATATATAAAAATTTACATGCATTTGAAGATGGACTATTATTATAAATAAGCAATTAGATATCAGAGATGTTATTACTTTCTCTCTAAATCCTTAATGACAGACTTGAGAGCTGAGGTCACTATCTTACCATCAACTGATGCTTTCCAGGCAGATGGCAACTACAGATATTCTTGGGATGAAACAACGCTCTGATGTAAGGGATAATGACTATGTGAAAAGAATGATACTAGGTGCCAAGAAAATTCATAAGATACCATTCTAGAACTGTTTATTGAGGGAAAATAAAGTATTTTCAATCTTACCAAAATCTCAGATGGGGTGGCCAAAAGAGTTTGTACCTCATTTTAGTTTGGCAGTGAGTTTTCTGCTCATCCTGCTTCTGAAATCAGCACAGGCAGTGAATATTATAGACGATTACAGTAACAAACTCCTTTTTGAAGGCAAAGGTTCCTCATCTTTAATTCATTGGCTTTAGAGGCTGCTTCATCTGCAGTGAATTGTAAGACTGGAGCTGCAGACTGGAAACGTGTGTGTTTGAGGGCTGTTGTTCAACAGAATGGCTTTGTGTTACCTAGCCTTATATATGCATTGGTTAGCTTTTCTTTCTAACTTCCTACTTAGTCTCTATTTGTACTGTCAAATACTCTGGGTCTGTGAACACACTTTATCACTGTTATCCTCTGGAAGTTCCCTTATACTCCGTTATATAAAATCACCATCCCTGCTGTAAACCAGGATGAAGTCTAACACGCTCAACTTCAAAGCAAACAGGGAGATAAGCCTTAGGCCTAGAAAATTCAAGCACTTAAAATAAAGGTTAATTTATTGCCAGAAAAACTTAATTCTGACTAATTTATTTCGGATTAATGCATGCCTGGAGGCTAAGCCCAGAGCTAAGAGTGGCACAACATCCAAAGCTCATCTCTTCCTTGTTTTTACCTCACTCCAGGGAGTCAGTAGGTTACTACTTGAACTTCAAAGGCTGAAAGTCACTTTAGCCCCTTAGGTCAGGGTACATGGGGCCTACGGGTGGGAGCAGGCATCATTCTTCTCTGCTTTTTCAAAACCAACTTGACTCTAGTAGGAAACACCTTGAGAGCTTCAGGCTTCAAAAAAAGGTACTATCAAAACAGTTGGAAGTAGAATCCATTAGCAAAGGGGCCCTCAGATTATTTCATTTTTCTTACTGCCAGAATAGTAATAGCACACCAGCATATGCTGGTCCATGCTGGGTGGTCAGTGTACACTAAGACCTTATCCAATACATTTCTGTCCTTGCTTAGATTGCCACGGTTGACCTTCAAACATCTTTTATCACATTATATCCATAAGTTTGTTTTAATATCTTCACTTGGTCTAATTACCTGGATCATTCTATACTGTTCCCTGCAGGGAAATATACTGCTGAAATTTGGGTTTTTAAATACTAATTAAAAAATTCATTAGTGTGTGAATTAATTTCCACTCTTTGTATTTTCCTCTCCCTCTTGATAGCCATCAGAATCAGAGAGCAATCTAGTTGATGCCATACTTAAATTACACTATTAGGATTCCTTTATCCACCTGTGGTATAGAGAAATAAACTTTGTTATGCCCAATCCCAATGCAAAGCCATCTAAACTGTATATCTACTGGGTTTAAATATACGCATAATTTCTTTGTGTTGTATAAACAGTTTATCTGTTTTCATGACATTTCATTATTTACTTAGTTTGTGGAAAAATATTTAAAACATCCTTCCTAAAATTGTTCTTGTGCAATATACTGAAGACTAGGTTCAAAAATTTTATTTGTTGTGATAAGTCATATACAAATGTAATGCAAACAAATGTGAAACTACTCTCAGTTTCTTACTTGAGGACAGTATTCATTCAAATCTTACCTGACTTGTAAGTTTGTGTGTAGACCAGTGGTGGCTTTTTGTACCCTTAATTTCTGTACCCATAATAAAGCTGGAGTTTCATAACTGAACTAACTAACCAGGTTTAATGACAAAGGATTCAGATTTGTAACGAAAAAACTCAGGTATGGCATGGTTGCTGTAAAAGTGAGATCCCAAGACAGCTATTTTCTAAAATCACGTAAAACTACTCCAACAATACAGTTGGAGTATCCATACTTGTCAAACCTCGGAAGTACCAGTATGCCCTATTGGTTAATGAGGAACACCTATTCATATTACATCTATTTTCTCCTGGTTCTTCCTGGGCATAATTTAGGCATATCTTTGCCACAGTCACCTTTTTCAACTTCTGGCTTAACATCCCTAGACTGCTATATGAGTCATATTAAGAATTTAAAGAAATATTTTGCATTTTTGGTTCAGGGCAATCTAGATGAAGACCTATATAGAAATCAGAATGTTATGCATGGCAATGCTAAATCTCAGCACACCGAAGTTTTTTTATATAACTCTACATCCTCTTATAGTTTGTACATCACCTCTTCAGAACAGTCAAAAGTAAGTATATCTGAAATGCCTCTATTAATTCAGAATCATTCTTGGGCACCTCAATACAGAAAGGACATCGAGGTGTTGGAGCAGGTCCAAAGAAGGACAACAAGGCGTGTGAAGGACTTGGAGAATATGCCCTATGAGGAGACACTGAAGGAACCGGGGCTGTTTAGTCTGGGGAAGAGAAGGCTGAGGGAAGACCTTATTGCTCTCTTCAAATACCTGAAAAGGGCTTACAGCGAGAGCAGGGCTGGTCTCGTCTCACTGGTGACAGGAGACAGGATGAGGGGAAATGGCCACAAGTTGCACCAGGGGAGTTTTAGGTTGGATATCAGGAACTTTACAGAAAGGGTTGTTAAGCACTGGAATAGGCTTCCCAGGGAGGTGGTTGATCCCTGGATGCCTTTAAGAACCATTTGGATGTGGTGCTCAAAGACATGATTTAGAGGCGGGTTGTAACAGTTAGGGTAGTATGGTTAGGTTGTGGTTGGACTTGATGATCTTTAAGGTCTTTTTCAACCTGAGCAATTCCATGATTCTATGAAACCCTTTCTTAAACTGGCTGCAATATGATAATTGTATTTATTTGATCTCACTTTTAGAAACATCAAGAGCATTAGTTGCTTCTAAAAACCCACAGATATATATGTATACTACATATACAATTGTTTACAAATATTCACAGGTACATACAAATATAATATCACATGCTTAATTAATTCTTTCTAACGAATAAATCATTCAGTGATTTTTGATTCCAATACATACAAATCAGAAGCACACAAGGAAGCTAACTGCAATCTGAGCCTACACCCTCTTCTTGGCAAATTTAAAAAGTTACGGTTTAATCGGCATCCTGCTTCTTTGACATTCCTTCCTTTGCTGCCTCTAAATACCAGAAAAAATTAACTGTGAGAGCAGGTCTGCATTCATTCATATCAGGTAGTATTCCTACTATCACAGACAAGATATACTATCTTTACCTATGCTGAACAGAAACTGGTACGGCTCAGTAATGAATGTATGCAAGTCTAAAGAGATTATTTCAGCTGGTTGTTATCTAGTTGGGTCAGAGTTTAGATAGGGAGGCACAAAAGTCAAAAGAGACAAACAGCATAGGTGGCCTGTGGATAAAGAGGTTCATTCTTCTGTGCAATCAATCACCTTCAGGGACAGAGAGTTTGCTTCATAAGCAAAGAAAACAAATACATGTATGACTGAGAGGGTGAAACCAGCTTTGAAGAGACATGATTACACTTGACTGAGCAGTGGCACACCAGTTTCATCGTAAACATCCAGCTTAGATTGCACCACAAAAATATACATGCAGGGGTGCAGGGGACTAACTTCCCTTAATTTTAAATTGGAGTATTTTCATTTTCAGCAAAAAAATCCT
>JAOWBP010001760.1:79351739-79381397 GCA_028571105.1 Tragopan temminckii | reverse complement strand
ATGCAGTCCAGAACACAGTTGGCCTTCCAGGCTGCAAGCGCACACTGCTGGCTCATGTCCAGCTTCTTGTCCACCAGAAACATGTGGGTGAGATTTAGATAGTCTCCAAGAAAGTGATCCTTGCCAATAAGAAAGCATCTTCTACAAATCTCTTGAGAAAACTTATTTTCAAAACCCTTATTCCTGTTGGAGCAATTGGGAAAGAATAGGAAAAAGGCTTCAAACCTTGGATTGGGTAGTTTCCATTCCTTCCCAGAAGCACATCATATTTACTTATGAAAGTTCACAGAATTTTTATTTCAACCTTAGAGAAAAATCAGAAGGACATAGATCTGTTCTGCAGGAGTATCGTGTTGGGCAGCGGTGGCTAGAGTCTTTTTGTCATGGTTACGCTAATATAATACACGGTTCAATGCTACATTTATTTACAAGTCATTTTCCTTTCTCGCACCAGATATTGCTAAACAATAGCTGATAAGTAAGAGCTAAAATAAAGTACATTTTCAAAGGACATTTCTTCAATTTCCAAAGAAGAAAACTATGAGACTCTTATTTCTGTGTGCAAGATACATAGGAAAACTGAAAACCAATTTCAAAGACAATATTAGAAACAATCTGAGCAGGTTAGAGAAGCTGCTATGGCCAAAATAACTCATGAAATGACTTGAGGGTCTGTCTGTTATTTTTCAGTCCAGTCTATATGACTGAAGTATACATTGAATTGGAAAACAGAAAAATCACTGTTTCTGTCATTTCAGCCATAATATATGTAAATATTTTTCTTCAGCAATGCCACTTAAAAAATGAACAAACAGACAAACAAAAAAAAAAAAAAACAACCAGAAAACAATCAACACAACACTGTAATTACAAAAAAAAAAAAAAAAAAAAAGTGTAAAAGAAAAAATCCAGAATAAAAATAAATAAATCAAAGCTTTGCTGCATTGCTGCATAACTCTAGCATAAAAACAACACAAACATCTTTGGTTAGATCTGTTGACTGCAACAGCATCAGATTTAAGTTATAGTGAATCTGTTCACTTGTGTCCTAATTCTTTTATTGCTAAATTTATAGAATAGATTTGATTTTCAGTAAGAGAAGAAACATCTTAGGTAATGTTATATTTTCATTGAGGTATCTTTTTACTTTTGTATGTATGTTTTTCTTTGGCTTGAGGAGAGTACTGTTGCTTCAGAAACCTATCTAAATACATATAAATGCTTAGAACCATAGAAGAATGATGTACATAAGAGAAATCCACTGAATATACTTCATGGAACATGAAGAAACATGGTCCAAGACATATGACACTATCTCATGAAAAGTTTATAGAAAAAGAAAATATTCTGAGTGATTTTTTGCAATATAGTAATGAGACAATATAGCATGTGAGGGTGTGAGACACTGGAATAGATTGTCAAAAGAGGTTTTGAATGCCCCCTTCCCTGGAGGCATTCAAGGCCAGGCTGGAAGGGGTTTTGAGAAATCTGGTCTAGTGGGAGGTGTCCCTGCCTATACCAGGGGGGTTGGAACGAAGTGATCTTAAAGGTCCCTTTTAACCCTATGATTCTATGATTTTGTGATATACATTAATACAGAACTGCAGCTATTCTAAATACAAACTTCATCATTCTAATTTGAATCGCATTTATGCACTGAAAATAAATAAATAAACTGCTTACATGAACCCAAAGATCCATTACAACTGCTCATTTCTAAACAGAGAGTTAATTTTCCTTTCTTTCTGCATGGCAACAGGAAAAAAAAAGCAACAATTGCAAAGGGTAAAATAAAATTGTATTAGAGCATTCAGTATAACCAGAACAGCCCACTAAGAGATCTAAATAGTAGAAATAATTTATTTATACTTATATATAATTATATTCAGAAGAATTCTTTGTCTATCTTTGCTGCTACTGATTATTAACAGTTTGGTATTTGGTGGTGTTCATTCTGTGGTGCTACTAACAGCTTGTTGAAAATGAAGACCATCAAAATTGCTTATAAAAATGCAAAGCATTATTCTCCTTTCATGTCTTTGTTTCACTGAACTCTGTAGGTGAGCTGCCTCAGCTAAACAAGATTCTGCATGAATTAATCAAAAATAATTCATTTGAGTCTAGGCAGACACTGAGCTTTTTCTTTTCATTGGGAAATATTGAAATCCTGGGGCTTAGGATAAACTGAAGTTTGAAGAATCAGCTCTAAGTTGAAACTTGTTGCGGTGAGGCAGACTGTGCCCCAATTCTATATATATATATGTATATATACATATATAAATTTTCTCCTCATTTTTGACTGAGTTGTTAGTTTAATAGACTTTATCCTCAGAAGGAAACCTCAGCTTATTTTAAGATTTTTTTGTGACTGCTTTTAAAATTTCTTTACTACTCATTAAGTACTACTAATGGGTCTTTTCTATAAAATTCAACTTGTCCTTTTCCCTATGCATCTGCAGAAACAGAAGATCACACAAAAACTCATCTTTCTTGTCCTACCCATATCATTTCTATTCCATCTCTTGCATACAAAGAGCTACAGTGTACTACAAAATAGTACACTGCCCTTGAAACTAGATCTTAGAAAATTATTCACGGCTTTTGCTGTCCTTCTTGATGGTTTACTCATAACTGGTGAAATTCATTTTTGTTTCAACAGCCAGTAAAGTCCTATGTCTCACTTAACCCTTCTAAACAAGATTTAGGTGGGAACTAAATGTGTTCACAGTTTGGTCTGCCTTTGGCAGTTTTCATCCCTCTTAAGTAAATCAAGCAGAAAGACAAGCCAGAGACTTTGTTGTCTCCCTGCTCCAGGCTCATGTAGATTTTCTACAAAATTCTGATTTGTTGACAAACGAGGCTGTATTTTTGCTTAGAACAGAGAAGTCTCTCCATTTCACTCAGTTTGCAATTCCATTTATTCCTCTCGAATACTAAGAGAATGGTTTAATTAGAATTATAATCATAGAATCATAGAATGTCTTGGGTTGGAGGGGACCTCAAGAATCATGAAGTTCCAATCTCCCTGCTACAGACAAGGCTGTCAGCCACTAGATCAAGTACTACATCAAGCTGCCTACAATCCCATCCAACCTTGCCTTGAACAGCTCCAGGAACAGAGCATCCACAATCTCTCTGAACAGCCTGTGTCAGCACCACACCACCCTCAAAGTGAAAAACTTCCCCAACATCTAATCTAAACCTTCTCTCCTTTAGTTTATAACCATTCCCCCTTGTCCTATTCACTATCTACCCATATAAAAAGTTGATTTCTCTCCTGTTTATAATCTCCCTTTAAATATTGGAAGGCCATAGTGAGGTATCCCTGCAAGCCTTCTCTTCTCCAGACTGAACAAGCCCAGCACCCTCAGCCTTTCTTCATAGGAGAGGTGGTCCAGTCCTCTGATCATCTTTGTGGCCCTTCTCTGGCCCCTCTCCAACAGCTCCACAGCTTTCCTATGTTGTAAGGCTTTTTTGTTTTGTTTTGTTTTGTTTTTTTTTTTTTTGCCTACCCATGTACTGAACAAGATGATGCTGAACTGGAAAACAAGAGTTTCGATGCTGCTCTCCCTAGTCAAAATTTTCAAATTGCTTTGGCTTGAAGCAATTTTGGTTCTTTTCCACAACTACTTATATATAGTGTAAAAGGATGCAACTGGAAAAAGTAATTTATCTTTTTTATTTCCTATGTGCATTTTTGTCAGTGTTTCTTGAATAATAATCTCTAGGAAGATCAGTTTACTTTGGAGATAAAGATCAACACTGATGTTCAATTAAAACCCTTCCTTCCTGTCAGTACATAATGGGTAGAAAGAACTCACACTGATAAAAAATTTTCATTTTACAAATAATCAAACGTTCTTCAATTGAATCATAATGAATCCTGAAAAAATCTTTCACTTTATTAATAGGAAGGTCATTCTGTGAGATAGTTAAGTTTGTTTTCATAAATGATGAAATCAAGAACAACTTTTAGTAAAATATGGATATGTATTCCAATTTTTTTAAGGAACAAGAGAAAATGCGAAGTGTCTGAAAATCATTTGCAGAATCATTTGCTTCAAGAGCAAACGTTAAATTTAAAAGGAAGAAAACCCATAACCACAATTGTCTCCCCTTCCTTCTTATTTCTGACAAATTCCAATGGTGTGGAATATCCCTTTGATCAGTTTGAATCAGCTGTCCCAGATGTGCCCCCTCCCAACCTTCTAACCATCCCATCTCAGAGAGGGGAGAAGATCAGAGACGGAAAGAGAGAAGAATCCAACTTTGCAAGCTTTGCTCATCAGCAGCCAGTGTTGGTGTGTCAACGCTTTTACTCACTAATTCAAAGCACAATCCCATAAGGTCTGTTGTGAAGAAAGTTAATTCCATCCCAGACAGACCCAGCTTTTATCTCTATGAAGCCAGTGCGAAGTAGGCCCACAGGTGTGTCCTAACATCAAACATTCAGAGGCCTATCATTTCCTGGTCTGGTTTTAAAAAGTTATTTTAAAGTGTGCCTGATGCTATGGGGACATGTCGTGCTAATGCTCAGTGTCTTTATGTAGTCTTCTGTCCAAGAAACTTATTGGCAGCTTCCATTACCCCCCACATTTGTGAAAAATTGTGCTCCAAAATGTAACACTCCTGAGTGTTTTTCCTTCAAAAAGTATGGCATGTATGAGACTCTACTCTGCCTCTTCAGAAATATATGTTGATCTGCAGAAAAAAAGTGGTTGAAATAGGTTTTATTTTAAAGCTCTCAACCTAAGAGCCAGTGACATGCATGTGAATTCTTGAGCATCACTGGGCTCCAGCCACAGCTTAGACCTTCCGCTTACATTTCCGACATCCAATGTGCAATCCTGTAATCATTTGTGCTTGTACATTACTGATGAACAACTTTGATGAATTCAGGCAGCACAGAATTACATAGATCAGGGCTCTACTGAGGAATCAAGGAGAGATAATACAAGAAAAGAATGGCACTGGAAGCAATAAGGACTAGTAGGATTAAAAAAAAAAAAAAAAGACAAGACAAAAGACAAGATCTTAAATGTTTCTTTTAAAATTTTGCTATTTAAATTACATTATTATAATAAATTTATTAATTTATTATATTCATTAATTCTTATTATGATATTTATTGCTATTTCTTAATGTTGTTGAAAGGAATATTTTAACAAGAAACAAGGCAGACAAGAAGCTGCCCAAGATAAGAATAAAATTCCCTGAAATGCCAAGTATACATTTATATGCAGTAAAAGGTTCAATAGTTTCGCTTATAATTAGCTCAGTGATGGATGCCATCTTCAAATTAAGCCTTTCACGTTTTATGCTATAGTTGTGCAAAGCTCATATTTAATTTAGAAAGTGGACTGGTTAACCTCTGATCTTTCCTGTATCAAGGCTTCTTTGAATTTCTTTAAACTTTAGCAATTGCCATGAGTTCGGGTTACCTCCTGAAAGCCTTTAAAAGTAGAAAAACACAAAGAAATATTTAAACTAGACTTTCCTCCGGCTGCTTTGTATATTTTGATTACAAACTCAGTCTGTATTCTTCTTACTTTAGAATTCAACTTTTTTTACTATTACATTCAAATCTCTTTACCTTTTTTACTGGCAGATGTTATTCTAGGTTTTAGGAGCTAAACGTTTGTTCAACTAAGATTGGCATGTGCTTCAGGCTCCCCACATTACATTTTGTTCTAATATAAATTATTAAATCCTGCTGAGTACGTATTAATTTCTTATAGAATCACTAGTCACTACTCTTTTCCATGGTGTCTGAATTTTTATAAAATATATCCTATTAATGTAAAGATAGGCAAGTAGTCATACTATGATCACAAAATTTTCACATATGATAAACAACAACAGATCACTGCAGGGAAATGTTTGGATCTAATGCCTACAGGAACACTCAGTTCCTCCAAAAAAAGCAAATGCCAATCTGAATAATGGGAACAGAAATGAGCAAATGCTTTGGCCTGTGTACCACACAGAAATGCAGCAGTGTATACTGATACATGCAGGTACTCTTCTGTCTATTTCAGGCATAGCCATGATTCACACTAGCTGTTCTGCTCAGAAATATGACAACTGCATTCAAGCAGTACCTATCCCTTCATCTAGATCACTGATGAAAATGTTGAACAAGACCAGACCCTGAACCGACCCCTGGGACATACTGGTAATTAGAGGCCTCTAGCCAGATTCTGTGCAGCTGATGAAAACCTCTGAGCACTTCCAGTCAGCCAGTTCTCAACTGTCCACTCATCTAACCCACATTTTCTACATTTCATAACAAGGATGTTGTGGGAGATGAGGTCAAACGCCTTGCTGAACTCAAGGTGCACAACATCCACTGCTCTCCCCCATCTACTCAGCCAGCAATGACATCATAGAAGACTATCAGGTTGGTCAAGCATGATTTCTTCTTGGTGAATCCACGTTGACTACTCAAGATAATCTTATTCTCTTCCAATTTCTTGGTGATAGTATCCAGAACATGTTGTTTCATCACCTTTCCACAGATGGAGGTGAGGCTGACTGGCCTTCTTCCCTTTCTACAGCACTCTCACAGTTTTTCTTCCAGTTCTTTTGGATGGCATTCTTGAGAGAATGGCAATCCTATCTTAGATATTTGGACTAACAGGGAAATGAAGGTTTAGCTTTCACGAACAGCAAAACTTCCAAGAATTTACAGCACTGGTATTCAATTTACTCATTTCATTTTTCTTACTCATTTTTCCAAAATGAAGCCCCAAAGTAATGAACCTTATAGCTCTTTTTCATTTGAAGGATGTTTAAACATGTCATGTAAATTCTGATTAGATTATCTTAGGAGATCATAAGTGCAATCTTAATTGTAACTACAGATCTACTGAGCTACTACACAGGCAAAATTATGTACAAATAGTTTTTTCTTTGATATTTCTTATATAAGAAAGATTTCCAGGTATGGTATTAAAGTGAACAATGACAAGAGTACTAGGTGATTTAACCCTGTAAATACACTGCAAAAAGCAGGACCATAAGTATTATTTTTGCTAGAAGAGAGTTGCAATCTTTTGGTTTTCTGCTTAGATTAACATCAACTCAGAAATGAATACTTGCTGATAGAAAACACTATAGAAAGTGAAAAATGGAACAAGAAAACTAAACAAGATGAGAATTGCACATGATTAGCTATTACAATGAATAAATAAATAAATAAAATGTGTGCATTTGAGCATTTTTATAAACATTTTTATGAACCCTGAGAATCATTTTTAACATAACTTAGTAGATAGATCTGCCTGGTTAGAACTATGTGACTTGCCTAGATTTTCTAATGAGCTATGAATTCTGATTCAAAATGCATTGCAATTATAATTCTCCCATCTTTATCTCTGTGCTCAACTGCTCCCTGGAAGGTTGGTTAAGCTGTAACAGATGATGAAAGCAAATTAATTGAATTTCTAGATATCAGCTGCTCCATCAGTAAAGAGAAAATCGCAAACATAAAAGATGAAATGAACAATGTGATTAAAATGTTATCTGTGTGCTTGAAAAGATCCTTGTGATTTTAGAAACGTTAGAGATTTTAAGATTGTCTCCATCCTCAAACTGAGGTGGTAAATCCACAGTAAGTGCAAAAGCAGAATGAGCAGTCTCAGACTGCTCAGTGCATAACACTGCCAATAGCATGTTTATGGCACTTTTCAATGAAAGCACTCAAAGTGTTTTACACAGGAGACTATGTTTCATTAGCCTCATTTTACAGTTCATGGAATAAATGTACTGAGAAAAACAATAATGGGAACAAGTTTGCTGCTGAGGCTTTACAAATTCCAAAGCCCTAACAGCTAACCTTTATTATGTTGTTATTAGGTTTCCTTTTAGTTGTCCAGAATCACAGAATTTCAAAATGGTTGAGGTAGAAGGGACTTCTGGAGTCGCTTGCTCCAGCCCCTGTTCCAGCAGGGACACCCAGAGCAGACTGCCAGGCACCACATCCAGAGGCTCTTGAAGATCTCCAAGGAGACCCCACAGCCTCTGTGCAGCCTATGCCAGCACCCTGTCACCCACACAGCACAGAAGCACTTTACGATGTTCAGTCAAAACATCTCATGTTCCAGTTTGTGCCCATTGCCTCTCGTCTCAGCAGTAGCCAGGCTCCTTTCTCTTTATACCCTTCCACTTACAGGATTGATAAACATTGATAAATATCTCCCCTGTGCTGAATATAGAAAGGCTGAATAGATCCAGTCCCTCAGATTTTTTCATAGGAAGAGATGCTCCATTTCTTTGGTCATCTCTTCATGTCTCTCTCATAGAGGGGAGCCCTGAACTGGACACAGTGTTCCAGTTACATCCTCACCAGTGCTGAGTAGAGAGAAAGAATAGCTCCTTTGTTGGTGTTATGTTGACATAGATTAGGAAACTTCTTACTGCTGATGTAAGTGAAGTTTATGAAGATTGCATGGTGAATATTCATGAATGTATATTTTAACAATAATACTTGAGTGCTTTTCACTAAGACAAGGTGTAGAAATTTTTGGGATTACATGAAAAGGTTTTGGAAGTGAGAGTCATTTTGGTGGTTCGTTGGTAGTTTGAGACATTTTTTTTAAGGAGTTGAGTTCATGAAGTTTATTTATCAAAAGCTTCTCTCTTTTCCCTGATGATATCTATGTTTACCAAGCTATTGAGTCCTACACGTGTGTCCTTTCTAGTCTGCTGAAATAATGGGGTCCTGCCCTCAAGTGAGAAGTGTTCTAGCATCAGGAATGGCAAACAGAGACAAGACACAAAGGTTAATTTTCAGACTAATCACTAGGCAGAAACACATTATTTACTAGTTAAGCACATTCTTCCTGATGTTTTTTGTTAAGAGCACAGCAGTAAGTTGCCCACATACCATACACTGTCAAAAATTTTGTCATAAAAACATGTCTTCCAATGGCTTTGCATATCATTCTCTAGTATAGGATACGGTGAAAGGACTTTTTTCTCACCTGGATTCCCTGGGTTGAGGTACCTGCAAAAGCAGTCATCCTATTTTGTCCCTAAAATCAATATACAACTAAAAGTATTTCAAGTTTTACCAGGAGTTCAGAAGTGATTCTATTGTCAGTATAGAACAGTTGTAGAAACATTAATTAGTTATAGCTTGAAACTTGTATTTCATATGAATAGCATTACAACTTTTAAATGTGGTACAAATGAAGTACAACTGACTGCCCTGAAAGACTGTCAAGAAGTGATATGTAAGATTCACCTTCCTTCTACAAATACATCACAATCTGTTTTGATAGGGAAGGAATATAGTTTAATTATTTGTTTTCAGTCTGACTCCAGACCTGACATATGGCACTTCATTAAGTTCCCTTCATTTGTTCTGTTAAAAACAATGATCCATAAAGAAGGCATACAAGTTCTGGCACAAAAGATAAACAACTTTGTGTGACCCTGCAGAGTCAGCCAACCTAAACTGAATACCTGACTTCCAGTTCTAAGGATGACTGACTTATTATCAATCGTAGCAAAGAAACCTTTCATTTACACCTTAGAACAATTTCCCTACTATTTCTTAACAGCACATACAACAATCGTGACATGATTTGAAACACAAAGAATATGACAATGCTTTGTCAGCACCTCCACAGCACAGCTAGTCATTGAAAATTTAGGCTAAGGCTTTCAGAGTTGATAAAAGTCTTCAATAAAGCCCAACAACCTCTGCAAGAATGCTACATAAAGCACAAATGTACATTATGGAGCATTAGTGGAAAATAATGGTGTCTTGAACTTGCATAGCACATTTCATATGGGAAACCAAAAATAATTTACAGGCGTGTACTGTATACATATGAGCTCTTGCTACAGTTTTCTGCCTAAAGGTCTCTGCAAGGTATATTCTCTCTTGCTGAATCCCTGTTTTCATTGTACCTAGTGATCCGCTTCCCACACGGAAGCAATCACGAATTCAGTTCCTGAAGTACACAGTAATATAGAAAAATAATATTTTATCCCTACACCTTTCTACCTAAATCATCAGCTCCCCAGCCTGAACAAGAACTTGAATTCTCTAGGAGCCATGTTACTATCACCTCCAACCTTGAACAACATCAGGAAAGATGCCAGAAGAAAAGTCTCCCTGTTAGACCACTTTCTGGAAGTGGGAAACTTGCTTGAGACATTCTTCAACTGAGGGAAGGATCTTCCACCTCCCACCCCTTATTACTTCAGCAGAGGCAAAGCACTGCTCTCAAACTTAATACAGAACTCAAACACAACACAGAGTGATTCACAGAGCAAGGTGTAGCTTGAATCTCTTTTACAGTGACTAGATATTCTGTTTACGGGGATATTTAAGCCCTTATGAATGTGATTGAAAGCCAGTTTGCATTAGCAATGAAATCTTATCCTGTTTATTTGGGAGAATTATTAATATATTTACTATTACTTGAAAAACAAGAAGTGTTTAACTTCTATTTGGAAGCACATAGCATATTAGCAGACAAAAGTTCCTTCACACTAAATAAAGGAGCATGAATGATAGAGTTTGAACAGTCAGTGCTTGACTCAGCTCTTCAGACATCCAGAAATCTCTCTCATCTCTTTTGAAATACCAAATCACACAGAATCACAAAGCTGTGAGGGTTGGAAGGGACCTCTAGAGATCACCAAGTGCGATCCCCTGCTAAAGCATGTTCCCTACAGTAGGACACGCAGGAAGGCATCCAGTTGGGTCTTGAATATCCCCAGAGAAGGAGACTCTGTCACCTCTCTGTACAGCCTGTCCCAGTGCCTGTCACCCTCACAGTAAAAAGTTCTACCTCAAATTTCCACGGAAATTCCTGCGTTCCAGTTTGTGTCCATCGCCCCTTGTTCTGCCTCAGGGCACCTCAGTAAGAGAAGGTATGCGTCCTTTGTTGATGATGTTAGAGCTCTAGAGATTCTGATACATTTGGAAGGAAGGTGTTACATTTTAACACAGGAGAGAATTCTTGTAACTCGGAATGTTCAACCCAGAGAAGTGACATACCTTCCCAAAGGGGAAATATCCTACTTTCTTCTTCTGTAATCAAACAACACAATTCCTAGCATCATTAAACAAAAACAAAGACTTTTTTCTCCCTGAGGCTGTTTTGCTTCCTTTTTTTTTTTTTTTTTTTTTTTTTTTTTTAAATACCTTCCTCAGCATTGACAGATATCCAGCATAACTTCTGTTTATGCTGAAAGCATCATCATTCCTCACTACAGCATGAGGATACCTTTCAGCAAACGTTGTGGCCCTCTGAAAACTAACAATAACCTATATGGCAATCTACTGTAAATTTTTAAATAGTCTACTTCAGCTTACTATATACTTTACAGCCATCTCACAAAACCCTGAAAATCCTGCTACATAGAAACTGATAACTAACGTAAAACTGAGGCACATTAACTTTGCAGTCCCCTTCGGAACAGCCAGCGCTGACCCAGGAAAGCACAGGTGCTGGAAAACTGCATTCAGGCGACTCAGTGGTCAACAAGCTTCTTTCAACTCAATTATCTTCTGTCTTTTAAATCCTAAAGGGCCAAATAAAGTGATCTGCATATAGATGGGATATACTGTCCAGTCCCAGTAAACAGGGTTACAGCTGCATTCATGAGAGTATTTGTGCTACTGATAGTTAGCCACTGATCACAATCTTTAAAGGTATAGCATTTTGTTCCTTCTAACCTTATGTTATTTCTTGAGAGGTCCTACTTCGCTCCAGACAGAATGTGGTGTTTACATAATCCTCCTTTCTGTTCTTGCTTCTTAAAATAAGATGCCCTGTGCTTTTTCCCTCATTTTCCCGATCATCTTTTGCTCACACTCCTGGATTTGAAGGGCTGAAAATCAGTTGTCTTTCATTTGCTAGCTGAGCAGTTGCCAGTTTCAAAGCATTTATGAATCTCAGCCACTATTACAAATTCATAAAAATGAACTTCTCTAAAGCAGAAAAAACCATTGTAGTAAAATGCCGTGGTATTGTCTTTGAGTTGGTTTGTAGTGTTCCTGCTACATGTGAAATTCCTGTAAATTCTTCACTGTTGTTCCTGTCACTGTTAATTCTGCTGTTCCCAAAGAACATCCTATTACCTATTTTGTTTGAAATCGCATTCATTCACTCACTGACTATTTATAACACCACAAACTGGTGTCTGATAGACATCATATCTCCTACATCATCTCTAAATAAAATACCATTCAGTTGGTCATAGAATGGCTTGGGTTGGAAGGAAAATTGAAGATCATCTAGTTCTAGCTCTCCCCCCATTTTTTGGGTTTGATTTCATTTCCTCATGCTGAAGGTGGTTGTAACTGGTGAAAATTAAATTAGATTAAGCCTCATTCCATTTAGTGAAGAATGACCATCCCTAACTGAAAGTTCATTACTGATGTATGTTTTAGGTTTTGGGAAGTTAAACTATGTAAAACAGCAACTTAGGTAATAATAAAATCTTTGTTCTATTATGTTCAAATATTTGAGGGCACAAAGGAGTTTTTCTACCAAGAAGACAGCAAAGACATCTGTCTTGCAGAAATGACTCTCTGCATGTTCTCAAGCATACAGCTTGTGAAACAAATAGGACGTGGAAGCCACCATGCTACTGGAAAACCATGATGTAGTTGCTGTCACTAAAATCTATTGGGACAATTCCCACTACTACAAGCTGTTTAGAAGGGAGAGGTGAGGAAGAAGGACAAGAGGCATGGCCTTCCAGAATGGGAAAGGAATAGAGTGTAAAGAGCTATCTCTGAAGAATGGCAATGAGAAAATTGAAAGCCTATGGGTGAGAGGCTGAGACTGAAGCCAAAGTGCAGGACTCGGCACTTGGTCTTGTTGAACTTCATCCCATTGGCCTCAGCTCAGCTATCCAGCCTGTCCAGATGCCTCTGAAGGGCCTTGCTACCCCCAGGGAGATTGTCACTTCCTCCCAGCTTGGTGTCATAGAATCATAGAATTGCTCAGGTTGGAAAAGACCTTAAACACCAACGAGTCCAACCGCAACCTAACCATACTACCTCAACTCTAACTCCTCTCTGCTAAATCATGTCCCAGAACACCACATCCAAGCAGCTTTTAAACACATTTAGGAATGGTGACTCAACCACTCCCTGGGGAGACTATTCCAGTGCTTAACAACCCTTTCTGTAAAGAAGTCTTCCTGATATCCAATCTAAACTTCCCCTAGTGCAACTTGTGGCCATTTCCCCTCATCCTGTCACCTGTCACCAGTGAGAAGAGACCAGCCCTGCTCTCACTGCAATCACCTTTCAGATATTGGAAGAGAACAATAAGGTCTCTCCTCAGCCTCCTTTTCCCCAGAATAAACAGCCCCAGTTCCTTCAGTTGCCCACAAACTTACTGAGGGTGTGCTCAATCACCTCATCCAGATCAATAAAGATATTAAACAGGGCTAGCCCCAGTATCGACCCGTGGGGAATACCACTCATGATCAATCACCAGCTGGATTTAACTCCATTCATTACCAATTCTGAGCCCAGACCTCTACCCAGTTCTTTACTCAGCAAATATTCCTGTCTAAGCCATGACCAGCCAGCTTCTCCAGAACACTGTGGGAAACAGTCAAAGGCATTAATAAAATCTGGGTAAATTACAACCACAGACTTTCCTTCATTCAGTGGGTCACCCAGTCATTGAAAAATATGAGGTTGGTCAAGCAGGATCTGCTTTTCATGAACCCACGCTAGCTAGGCCTGATTCCCTAAGTGGTCCCACACATGCCATGTGATCCCACTCAAGATGGTCTGTTCCACAACATAACAGAGAAGTGTCACAAAAATGATTGAAGGGATGGAACACCTTCCCTGTGAGGACAAGCTGAGAGAGCTGGGACTGTTCAGCCTGTAGAAGAGGAGGCTCTGGAGAGACCTGAGAGCAGTTTCTCAGCACCTAAAAGGGGGCTGTAATCTGCTGTGTGAGGAAAAGGGGAATTAGCTTCAAACTAAAAGAGGGGAGATTCAGACTGCATTTAAGGAGAAAGTTATTATTTACAATAAGGTTAGTGAGGCACTAGGACAGGTTGGCCAGATATGTGATGGATGCCCCATCCAAGAGGACATTCAAGGTCAGGCTGGACAAGGCTCTGAGCTGTAGATGTCCCTGTTCATTGCAGGGGAGTTGGACTGGATGACTTTTAAAGGTCCCTTCCAACTCAAAAAAGTCTATGATTCTACAGTCCGTATACACTTCAATGTCAGATGTGATTTTGTCAGACCACCCCTCTGCTACCACATGTCACAGCAACAAAATGTAGCAGAATATTGGCAGTGAAGTCCAGCCTCTACTGCCATACCACCAATATACTCCTCTGACATCATGGGACAAAATAATAAAACAGGAGGTGTTACTTTTGGAGTAGCCCTCATATATTTTTCACATGTAATATAAAACTTCATGGTATTGAAATGATGGTCAAAACTGCAATTCAATTTTTAATTTTTCATGCATAAAAAATAATTTTCAGAAAAAGAGCATGTTCTTTAGCAAAACAAATGTTTTAGTGATGACTTTGAAAATCATTGTAGTTAAGGAGCAGATAGCATTATGAAAGTATTCATATTGCTGAAAAAAAATAACATTTCAAGCATTTTCTTTAATATTTGCAGCCAAATTTTGTACTTGGTGAAAAGTAGTTAATTGTGACAGTTTTATCTAGGGATAAAAAATTTTACGAACATGGGGGAAAAAAGTGAGAATGGAAAAATCTTTATTATGTTAAGCAAACAAAGTTGCAAGCTTTGAAATCTTGTAGAACCTCCCAGACAAACCACATCAAATCAAAATTAGTCTGAATCATTTACAACTAATTTCTCACCATATGATGTTAGTTATGAAGTGCACTTCCTGTGTTTACCAAGATGAATCAGTCTACAGCTGACCTTTCTAGTAATGGCAAGACCTCTGAAGAAACTAAAGAACCTTTTATTGCAAAAGCCAACAAATTGATTTCAATATATGTTTTTTTCTAAGAGTTACTGTTCAGATATAGAGCCCAGAAGTGCTTTTTGTGGAGAGATGGAAGGGAAAAGCTGTTACTCATTCTAAAATAACTTAAAATAAAACACAAGATGTCCATGATACCATCCATTTGATCAGAAGTCTATACTTTGGTTCAGCGTTTTGGAGTCCTTGGAAGCTATAAGATTTTGAAAACTATTCATGATATGTTTGCTTTTTTCTTCACCAAATCTGCTTTCATTTTTGTCAATGTGTTGAGTCCCAGAAGCAGAATTCTGCAGCTGTTTCCAGTGCTGCAGAAACAGTTTTTCCTGCTGTCATGGCTTTAGCACAAACCTGAAAGATATTACCTAAGCTGACAAATGTTAGCATGTAATGTTTAAATACATAAGGCCTTTTCCACCACAGCAATTCCAATGTGGTGTAAATATAAGATATATTAATACATTTTGTTGTCACTGAGATAGCACCGATATGTAGCTTTTCTTTCAGCTGGGGAAGTCCAGTGCAGGAAGCTAGACTTCTGCATCTATCCTCATTGCTCTGAGCATACATAGAGCAATCAAGGACCTAGCATTATAAATTCAGCTTTTATGTTGACTTATTCTTATCCTAATTATAATAAATCAGTGCAGTGCAAAATTGCAGTGTGTTGCTCCCACGCGTATTCATGGGTATGACCAAGTTCTTCCTTTGGTTGAAATTTCTGCTCCTTAATTAAAGAGGCAGCCAGGGTGAGATGCTTTATAGTCACTAGCCTGAATAATGGTCAAACTGAACTGAGTACTGATACATGGTACCTGCAAGAGTGATACAAGATGACAAAATACTTCCAAGCAACAGTTGTATTTGGAGTGAAAATACAGAATTTCTGACTGACAAATTAGTGCCTAACATTCTTACAAGGTGACTGCTTTTCCTTCCTATGAAAACACTTCAGCCATCAAAATCAACCGAGCTACTGAATTGGCGGCTTAAATAAATGCAGATTAGGTTGAATTTAAACTTAGACAAATCACCCAAGTAAGCAAGCTGGGACCCTGGGACTTACAGAAATACCATCTGTAACCATTGTTGCATTTTTTTATGCTGGTATTTTGAAGCAAAATAGTGAACTTAAATCTTGGGCTCATTAAAGAAATTAGAGGAGGAGATGAAATGGTGCTTTCACTGAAATCAGCATATACAATTCAATCCCAAGTATGCACTCCTTTGAAGATATGAGTTGGAAATGCATATTCTTAAAGCCTGTTTTAATCACAACTGTCTTAAAAGACATGCAAATAGCTATATACGTTATTAACATGTTAACATATGTTATCTGTTATAAAAAATGCATTATAAACTACCTGGCTTTGCTGGCCTTATATTTTCAACTGTGATTTCTGCTTAAGGATTCATACATGCTGAAATATTTCAGATGAAGTGTTAAGCACAAGAAAACTTCCTTCCAACTCAGTCAGCACTTGGATTCAAAAATCCTTATGCATCCCTTCCAACTTTGGGTATTCTATGGTTCTAAAGCCACAAAAACCACAGTCCACTCATTTCTGCATCCCATTGGTGAGGCCAACCCAGGTCTCACTGACAACCCAGCTCTGTTCTGACACAAGAGAGCAAGAACTACGGTCAGGCCCTAATTTGAAGTTCATCTCTATTCTATATTGACCAATTTTTCTTAGTCCCATCGGAACATTTAACCCTAGGCTTTTATATATATAAATAAATAAAATTTAAAATCGTGTCTGTAGTATTTGAAATTGTTAAGATGTCACATGAACATAATGAAAAGTATAAATAGTTGCCAAGCTGTGCACTAACTGGTTGTTCTTGATGCACAGGTTTTTTCTTCGCCAGGTACATGATTTTGCATCTCATTTTGTTGTACTTGATGCTGGTCCATTTCCCTTTTCTGCCAAAGATTCTCTAAATGCACAATCATCTTTTGTACATGGACATATTTTATCACAGATATATTTTTCTTAAAACAACAAAACAAAATCATGATGCATGATAGATTTTGCTTAATAGGCAAAGAATTTGCAACTAAGTGGACAAAACATACTGAAGGTAGAAAAAGAGGGCCATTGTTGGTTTAGAGAGAAAGACAGAGTTAAATAATCATCCTACAGTTTAGAAGAAGTCTGTGGTAAGGAATCTACACATATTTATATATATATCAGGGAATTTCTTCTTGTATAAATGAAGAAAATCTTTTCAGAACAATTTGATATGGTGTTTAAATATACACTTGCAGCTTTAAAGAAAAGGTAGATTGTGTTGTGAAGTGCCGAAAAAAAAGAAAAAAAAAAAAAGAAAAAAAAAAAAGAGGGCAACTTTGCTCTCTTCTGATCAGTTAAAAAACAGAGATAATTCAGCTTCTTTATGACTTATTTCAGTTAGATCTAGCATTATCTGGTGAAAATTTCTGCCCCTTGTTAAAAAAAAAAAAAAAGAATCCTCCACAGACATCTCATAGATACAAACTTTGCAGCTGTGGGATGTCTCCTGTTCTATCTCCTGCCACAAACCTGGAGAAGGCAAGAGACAAAGATGTGCAAAAAAGTGTGATGTTCACAGCTGAGGAAAAAGTCTGCAGACCATGATGAATATTTTCAATTATTTTGGTGACATTCACAGTGGCTGTATTACACAGCAGTTTACAAGCTAGAGAATCAGTCAAATTATACAATATACTCGAAGAAAAAAAGTAGTTGGCTGAGTTTAAGGAGCAGAAATAACAAAAGGATTTAAAAAAAATAAATAAGTCAAAAGCAAAGTAAAATGGGATGTACATTTGCACATTCCCTCACTCGAAGTCAAACTAGTGTGCTGAGCAATGTGTTGCTGCAAATGTGCACCATGCTACCAGGCCTCCATACAGACACAGCAGTCAAACACAGAGGAGTAAAAGGCAAATAATTCATTTTGTTAGAGGAGTGTGACAGGTAATCAATCAGCATAATTAATCTAACTCTCAGACTGGCCCTAATGAAGATAAGGTAGCTAAAATTGTTTTGCTGAGGCAAACAGGGGCCTGGGAAATGAAACAAATTGTAATCTGAATCAGAGCCCATTGCAGAACAAATGTACTTAATTCTCTCTCAGCAGAAGCCACTAGAAACCCTAGAAGGTGACAGTAGCCAGAGGAAAAGTAGGATGTCCAGAAGCTTGAAAAGCCTGGATTTATAAAACAGTTTTGCAGTAGACAGTGAAATTTACATTAACCAAGAGAAAAAAATATCCCATTTCGTGCTGAAATGGGTCTCAGTCTTATTACAATCTCTATCTCCCTGAATAAAGTTCTCCAGTAGGCAAAATCCTAGTTTCTAATCTGAGTCAATGACTCAGTCTGTGACCTTCGGCTAATCACTTGACCTTCCTCTGAATCTGTCAAGTCAGCTGGAAAATTGGGTGAGAACATTCCTCACTGGAAATCAGATTCTGTACCTAAGATGAGTTTTTCTTCAGAAAATAAATAAATAAATAAATAAATAGACTACAGGAAGAAAATAAATTATTATTTATCCTGAACTCTGGGTTAGAAGGCCAAAGCAACAGTGATATGTTTCTTGCCCCATAAATACCAGATATTGTGTAAGGCTGTCCATGTAAATAAATTGTCTATAGTTACTTTGTAAGCAAAGTTTATTCATTCATATATAAGTTTGAAAAGAGTTTGGTGCTGTCAGTTTAATCAGCATTTATAAAATGAGTTTTCTCAGTATTTGGAACAACCTTGCAGAATGAAGAAATTGTAAGTTGAATAAAATTATGTAATTCATAACAAGGTTCTAAACTCATTCCAACTCAAATGAGAATAAACAGTTTTCAATATTTATTGGAACTAGAAAAAACAACTCCTCAAATAATCCTTTAATGTAGTTATTAAATGTTTGGAAAATAACAAGTAACGTATTCAAGATCATCTACTCTTCATCAGTTACTATATCATAGTTGGCTGACAAAAGCAGATTTTAAAATACTCCGTTCCAAATATGCTCTTAGACTCTACTGTTTGAATTTGTAAACAGAGAATCTAGTATGCCTTGATTTTGTTATTTTGTTATGCGTATGTTGTTTGAGATGTCCACAGATACAGCAGAGGAGTATAAATATAGCAAAAAAAAAAAAAAAAAAAAAACACTATTCTAGCCAACAAAAGCTTTTGCTCTTTTATTTTGCTTCCTTTACCTGTCACATTTTTCTTCCCTTTTATAGCAATAAAAAGTGAAAACACTGAAATTTGCTGCAAAGGAAAAATAAAAGTATTGTTTTGAAAATACTCCCCTTCCCCACTAATTTTTATGTTGTTGGCAGGAACTGAAACAATTCATTTCAGCTCAGATCCCCTTTAATTTCTGAGAATATGGTTTTCCCAGATCCTTTATAACAGTGTGAGTGCAGACATTTGACCAGATTATGTTTCTTTTGAACACAAGCAGTTAGGTCAATGGGATTTACCTTAGAAATGTGGGAAGTTTGTCTCTAGGGGCAGAAAAAACATTGAAAATATTTTCTGTTGATGAAATTATCATCACTGAGTATTTGCTCTGGATATACAGAATAGTTCTGTATCAAGGCAAAATACATCAAGGTTCATCAGCAACATACCTGAGAGAAATATTTGAGAATTCAACTTTTACAACAGACCAGTCAGTCAAAGTCAAACATTGATAATACATCTGGCTAGAAATCTTTGAAAATGTAGATTGAATTGATGGAATACAGTAAAGAAATTTAGGTGCTTTCTTAGGTTCAAAGTGAATATGGCCAATCATCCACTTTCATTCGTTCCAGTGTTGGCTGACAAGAAAAATGCTTTAGTCAATCTGTTTGACCAAACATCATTGTACTCCCAGCTGAGAACGGAGTTCTCTATAGCTCAAGATATTTGCATATGAGTAAGATTCTACTTTCTCTGAAGTTAATGCATTCTGTCATAACAGGATGAGAAGGACCATATCTGCAGGCAAAAGAAAAAGGAAAAAAAAAGAAAAGATGTTCAGGATCTTATCTGAGAAATTTCACAGGGCTGGACTGAAGTGTGAACGTTCAACAGTTTCTCAACCAGTTTGGTTTACAGTTTCAATATTAACCTTATTCCAGACATAGTTTGTTGAACTAATATATAATATGAAACATCATCCACTCTTATGGAAATGTATTAATGTATTGACCATAATAGTCTAATATTTAAAAAGGCTTTGCCTCCCTCAATAACAATCTCTATGGTTGGTCTCTTAATAAGTCCATAACTAGTTATTAAACACAGATAAAGTAGTTCAAATTGCATACCTTTCTACTACCTTTATTTGCTAGCTAAGCAGCTGATTCTGCTCTGATTCTATGAAGTAGACAAGCCTCATCCAGTCAGCATTCTGATTCTATTCTTCAAGCACATATGTATTTTGAAGAATATGGAAAACTCCTGTATTTATTTTTATTTACTTCTTTTGTTAAAGGAAACATAATTCAATTTCAACTTTATTTAATGGGAGAGTTAATATTTTAAAAAGCTGACTGGTTACAAGGTAGAAATTATTTACAACTTGCTTTGCCCTCTCTACAATATAAAATAGAGCTGTATATAGTACTGAGAAGCAAAAATCTTTAATATACTCACAGAAGTTTACTAACAAAATACTGCGTATTAACATAACAGTTAATTTGGTACCACTGAAAGCCACTGAATACTACATTATTTCCTCCTTTCCTACACGTTAAAAACTGTGATCAAATCTTGATTAACCTTTCTATAACAGATATATTCACAGGAGCCTAATAAATAGAAAAAAGGTAACTCTGACCCCAAGTAACCAATACCTTTTCCAATCAATTAGATTCCTCAAGGTAACAGCCATCATACGTGTGACCTTTAAGAACTGAAATGCTCTTTGGAGTTTCTTAGCAGTTCATAATACACATACACTTCACTGTGTGTGTGTGTGTTGAGAAGTTATATATCCATCCCATCCAGTCCATTATAACTATTCTGATGTTAGGAAAAAAAAAAAAAAAATCTGAAAAAAAAAAAATGTATTTTTTAAATATACAAAAAAAATATAAATAAATATCAGAAATGTCTCATCTGCAACTGTTGTTACCGGGGCTGTGCTTCTGGTAGTCACTGCAGGACCCAAGTTGTTGAAGCTAGAACACTAATTCTTTTTTTCTTATTCCTCCTCAGTTAACTTCATCACAATATGTGATCTCCTTTCACCCTTATCTGATCTTAGAAAGCACATGCTTTTTGCATGTAACTTATTTTGTAATTCAGTTTCTGACACCATTGCACATATACAAGACTGCTGCTCAATGACTAGGTTGGGTTCCAAGGTGCCAGTGTCACCAGAAGACCCATCATTCTCTCATAGAATCACAGAACCGCTCAGGTTGAAAAAGATCTTAAAGATCATCAAGACCAACAACAACCTAACCATATTACCTCAACTCTAACAACCCTCGGCTAAACCATGTCGCAGAGCACCACATCCAAATGGTTTTAAGCACATCCAGGAACTCAACCACCTCCCTGGGGAACCTATTCCAGTGCTTAACAGAAACTGTAAAGAAGTACTTCCTGATATCCAACCTAAACCAGTCCTGGTGCAACTTGAGGCCATTTCCTCTTGTCCAGTCACCTGTCACCAGTGAGAAGAGACCAGCCCCGTCTCACTGCAATCACCTTTCAGATATTCGAAGCAATAAGGTCTCCCCTCAGCCTCCTCTTCCCCAGACTAAACAGCCCCAGTTCCTTTAGTCACTCCTCATAGGTCATATTCTTTAAGCCCTTCACTAGCCTTCTTGCCCTTCTTTGAGGTTCTGGAGCAGGTTCAGTGTCCTTTCTGTTTTGAGATGCCCAAAACTGAAGTACAAAACTGAAACAGTACTCATTCCTGACACTTTCTTCAAGGTGGTTTGTATAGAGACAGAAATCCTCACTCCCTGTGCAATTTAATGTGCGTAACTCATGTGACTGGGTATTTCTTACAAAGAAATAAAGTTTGATTTGTAAAAAGAAAAAAAAAAAAAGGTGAATATAATCACAGCTAATGAGCTTCAAGAGATTAAGCTTTTCATGCTCAGGCAATGAGAGCAACCGCGGTTACAGAAATAATATCATTCAATATAATTACTTTGGGGAATACTTTAGCTCCTTAGATCAGTCCCTAAGTTCTCCACAAGTATTTGGTATTCCATATCAATTCTTGGTATTTGCAAGTCACAACTTGTGATGTGCTTCAGCAAGGTGTTTAAATCTGTACATATTTTCAGGAAGGTAAATTGTCTCAATGAATTTGAATCAGAACTTGCACCCGTTTAAATTCAGCTTGCAGAATCAGGCATTTAAGTATTATTCTTCAGACAGGCAGTTAAAAGAACTCTTGGTTTGGTAAAAGTAAACTGACATGAGAGAGTTAAATAAATATGATTAGTCCTGCTATAATACAGTAGAAAGGACAGCTTAGTCTCCAAGTTACAGATGGAAAAACATTCTCATTGTTAGAGTGGCCATTCCTACCATTCTACTAAACAAAGTAATGAACATCAGATAGGTTTTCATTGTTCAAAACCTAGGTCATGGGTCTGTCTTTATTGAAGTTTCCCTCATTTATTTTTGTAAAAGGGTTTTGGTTTACTGTTATTAAAAAAAAACACAGAGATAGAATGGACATATCCCACTTGTGTTTCACCACAGATGACTATAGCTATCAACAAATCATTTGGAAAAGATCAACTGAGTGAGGATACCAACTAAAGATGAACAAAGCAAGGTTTGAATTATGTTGATAACAGAATGAAATAGCTTGAGCGTCAGAAGCCATCCTTATCAGTAGAAAACAAGCACCTTCAAATTGTCAGATCATTCTACATTCTACGTTCCTCAGTTTCTAGCTGATGATGAAGTAAGGGGAAATCTCCCTGAGCAATATTTTCAGCAGTGCCAGGACCTATTTCCATCAGGTAGCAATGATCTAGTGTTCATCATTCTAGTTTTATCACCTCTCAGGTGAATTAGGGCAAAGCTACCCTCATTGGCTGGTGGCCTTTGGTGCACATCAAAGCACTGATTCAAATACAGTGAGAAAGACAACAAACAATCCCTTTGTTCCTTTGACACAAATAAATTTTCTGTATCAAAAAGTATATTGGTGATGAATTCCATGAACCTGGTCTAATTTTGCAGAATGCTCTCCCAGAGAAAATAAGGACCTCACAAACTTTCCCAAAATGCAAGCTGCACTCTGCTTTCTTGACCTCAAACTTATTATTCCTCCGTATATCTTTCAAACTAAAGAACACCACTCGGCTCATTTTCCCTAGAGGGAAAGACAAGACCAAATACAAGTCAGATGTCACTCCTAATGTTTAATTCAGTACACAGTTGCATTACAGACTGCACAGTTATTAATGAGTCTAGTCTTTAGCACTTTAAAAAAGCTGTTTTTAAGAAGTGCTCCACATAATAACAACATTCCTAAGCCTGTTGTTGATTCGAAAAGTCCAAGAAATAAACTAAATGGAAGTGAGATAAGAGAAGTTCCATGCTCTCCATATCAATTTAACATCTACTGAGAAGTTTATGCATTTTCAGATTATGTCAGGGCACCATTTGTCTATTTGGCACCAATTCTATGGTAAACTTTTCTTTTCACCCTGTGAATGGATCTGATGCTGTATTAGTACAGGGGACTCAACAGAAGCAGCCATATAGTACTACCTACGCATTTAAAAACACAGTGTACTTTATCAGATGTCAAAGCAGCTTTCCCACTATCAAACAGGATCTGATCATAACACACAGCCATACTGCAATTGCAGCGAGTAGAAATAAATCTACAGCAACATCATTATCAATACATTCATTTTGAATTTACATCGCTGTCTCTGAGTGCAGAGTTTAGTTCTGCTTATTTTCAATTTTAGTTTATTTGTAGTGATGAAAATCAGGACAGGAATTTTATATGGACAGGATCACTGAAAGAAAAGTACATTTCAAACGTTTAAATGTTTTCAGTTACAGGCTTTATTTCTCAATTTATTGTGATAAGATTGTTTTTAATGAGTAGAGAAACATAATTAAAACAACTGACAATTAAATCACCTCCAGGTGATCCTACAGAAATTGAAGGTTTTTTTTCTTTTTTTATTTGTGTTTCTGGGCATTGTTTTCTGATAATCACATTGAAAGGAAGAGGAAGGGCACATTAGACCTTTCAGATATGAATGCTGAATTCATTTTTTCATTTTGAAGTCTACTCTCATTTATGACAAATATGAAAAACCTACTGACACTAATCTCAGTACTGCATCTGCTTCGACAGAATAGTTGTCTTTTTTCATGGCTTCATCTAAAATCAGATCAGCAGAGTTAAAAGTTGTTAGAAGCTTCATTAAAAAAAAATGATAACATTAAAAGGACACAATCATGATTTTTTTACTGCAGTTTTCATCAATAAAATTTATATTTAAACTCACTGAAAAACGTATTCCTTTCAGCCAACTAGTGTCAGTATTATTTGTGGCAGAGTTTACATGGGACACATGTACTGCACTGACAAGTTGTCTCATTTAAAGAAGTGTCCAGAAGTTCCCTGGTTTTAAAAGTTACAAATCATGCCAATTATTCATTGCTTGCTTATAATACCTTCATGATACACAATATACATTTGTTCATTTGTACATTTGTCATGTAGATTTTCCAGAGGGGCACATACTCTGAAACTCCTCCTCCCAGAAGAGTTTCATATTCATTTCAGAAAGTGAATGAGTACCACCGATTCATATACATGTCCCTCATTCTCTGAAACAGCACAGTGGGCTAGCTGAATCTTATAATATCTATTCCCAACCAAATACACATCTTCAGCAGTTGTTGTCTCTGCACCACATAAGTAAATAGCAGTAGAAGTCACTCCTACTAAGATGGAATTATGGGACCAGATACAAGAACCATTTTTTTCATTTATTTTGCAAGTTTCACTCTGTGATGGTTGATTTTTCTACTAAACCCAGAGGCCAAACTTTCAGCATGCCAAAAATCTGCATATTGTATTAAACAAGCAAAGCTCCAAGAGTAATGCCTCTTATTTTATTATGCTGGCCCACAGTATCAGAAGTAAATGTTGGTGGCATGGCTGCAGAGGCTGAATCTTCCCACCAATATTACATTACATAGTGCTGTTGTGTGACAGATGGCAGCAGAGGGGCAGTCTGACAAAATGACATCTGACATGGAAGTGAAGATGAAGCAAATTTGTGTCACTGAATTCCTCCATATGGAAAAAAGGGCACCCACTGACATTCAATCAAAACTTGCTGGATGCTTATAGAGACCAAAAAAATAGATATGGGCACAGTGAGGCAGCGGGTGATGCTTTTCAGCTACAATGCCACAACAGCAGCTGTGAAATTCTGGGTCATCTCTGTTGGTGCAGGTTTCTTTTTTTTTTGCTTTTTGTTGTTGTTATTTTTTCTTACAACTGCGGGATGCAAGCACTTGATCATCATTTTAAAAAAAGAAAATGTGTTAACTAATAGTGATGATTATGTTGAAAAATGGTGTTTTACAGCTAAGAATTTGCTCTATGAAGTAGTGCTATTGTGCTCTTTACATCTTTCTATGGAAAGAAATAGGAGGCATTATTTTTGGAGCAACTGATGTAGTTTTACAAGTAGCAGAGGCTTACAAATTTTGTAGACAGTGTGACAATCTTTTTAAGTATTTATTCAGGAAGATATTAACACCTATCTCTAAGAGCACTGTGCCACGTTCAAGAATAAAACTATTTCAGTAAGTCATACATTGAGTACGCATAACTGATTCAAAAGACAGAACAATGAAGAATATTTTATCTTAGGATAAAATTCACTGACTAAAATACAAAAATGAAAGATAAACATCACAGTTCAAACTGACATGCATTTCTAAAACCAGCCCCGTAGATGAAGAGCTTGAAACAAACTACTGAGTATTATTAATCATGCAAATAGGTCTATAGCATGGCTTCTTATTGAGGGGTTCCAAAAGAATATGCCCTCAGTAAAAATCAGATCATGCATCTGTGACTCTGTAACACTCATTCTGCACATGGTTAAATGGGAGCATGACATAAACTACTTATCAGGGACATCAAGTAAGAAAAGAATGAATAAAACTGTTGTCCTGAGCCACAGTCATCTGATATCAATATATGAAAACTTTCTCCAGTCACTTCTTGAGGGAAGACGAGTTCATTTGAATAATGTAGTGCATGCAAATTTAATGATTCAGAAGAAAAAGAAGTCTCAATGCAAAATTAATACATTTAAAAGTTCCACAAAACTTCATATTATTCATATATTTTAATAATTTTTATTTTAGGTTTACTTTTGTTTGGCTACCATGAATTATTGAAACAAACTTGGTACAAGTTTATTTATACAAATATAGTTGATATATAATGGTCTGATCCAATGACACAGAGTACTAGCAAATCATCCTTTCATTTCAGTGGTGCAGAATCAGAATTCTGGTGAGTAAAAGAAGAAATCCTATCTATTAAATATGGATGTACTGCAGAGTAATTATAAATTCCTGTAAATGATCTTATAATTACACCAATAACTCCAAAAATAGTTTCACTTGCAGTTTCAGATCCCACGATAAAAACTCTACTTCAGAAGACAGAAGTAATCAAGAATGTATTTCTTACATTCATAATACTGATTGCTTTGTCCTTAAACTTGCAGTATGTATTTGTGTTGTCACCAGAACTGAGATGCTGAAAGCAAATTTCTGAGAATATTCCTTCTCAATTTACTAAAACATATTCCACCACACTTATGTCCCTTTTGATGTTATGTATTTATCTACTTAAGTAATAAAGTTAATACAAAATCTTTAATTATTGGCTGTTGCCAGTTTCTTGCATTCTTACATTAGTATCTTCTATGGTAATAACCAATCTGTGTTCTAATAGTGAGTTTAATTGCCAGATTCTGAGGGAAATAAATATTTCAATATGATAATAGGGAAAATAGAATTAGACTATCTACATAGTCACTGAAACCCCTGAGATACTTCTGAAAGTGAGTAGTAGAGGCTGAACCTGTACCACTAAACTTGGTCTTATACTCCAGTACAGAATGATCACAACCAAATTACTTTTGGAGATAGTCTCCAGACTAAGTTAATTCCAAAACTGTGCTTGGATTCATTTTAGAACTCTTTCTGACTCATGGGAAAATGTTTAAATAATTTAGCCATTTAACTGTTGAAACATCTGAATAATTCACCAATTTAAACAAGAAAGTTCCAGTAGCTGGAGTCATGTCCTGGCATTGTTTAATTCACCAGAACTGATGCAGACTTAAGGATCAGAAACATACACTGACAGATGATCAAAGAACTTTATTGCAAATTTCTATAGTCTCATCATTGGAAAGTATAAAATGCATTTTAAAATAGATAGAAACACAGAATTAATATGCTAGCACTTCACAAACTAAAAAAAAAAAAAAAAAGAAATTAAAAGGAAGATAAAGAACTCCTCTAAAATATTCACATACAAAAATCACAGTAGCCACTCTACACGTGGAAGAAAAGAACATCTCCTAGGATATCTGGATCTGATTGTCTAATAATTGCTTTATTTGGCTGCATAGAAGTTACAGCTCTAGTTATAAGAATAGTAGTAGTTATCATGAATTTAAAATTTTATACTAGACTGCAGCTTCCCAAATTATTTTAGAAAATAGGGACATCAGAGCAAAAATACTTTAAGTCCTGTTAAACATCTCTCCATCTCTCCTATCCTTTACAGAAATGCATAGAGCGCAGATTGCTTTCCTGTCCAGAATTTATCACAGATGCATCTCATTTCAGCATGAAAAAAAGCACTGAAATGAAAAAGATAAGTTTTGGACCTATGTGTGTGTGTGTCTATTGCTTACGGGCTGATTCGGCCCAGTTCCATGACTAACGGAACAGGGGGAGCCACGGACCCACATGCCAGGGATGGGGGAAAAGGGGAAAGGGCAGGGAGATGGGCTTGAAAACAAAACAGCAGCAACGATCTGAAGAGGAAAGCTAATTTACTAAGTAAGATATAAGAACACAAGCAAACACAGTATAATAAGATGTAATTGGAATTGAAGCTAATAAATCAAATAAAAGTAGAGTGTTGAAAAACTGAAGGCCTTACTCTAATGCTGAAGGCAAGATGGTTAGGGAGCACTGCAGAGACAAGTAGAAAGGGAAAAGTGCCATCTCATGACATGCAAAGTTTTATCTTTCCCTCTGAATGGAGAATGGAAACAGCAGTGAAAAGTCCTCTGGGATATGTAGTTTTTCTTCTCTTGAGACAGACGCATCCAGAAGTGAAGCATTAACTCTTTCACTCCCAGTACACTACATGATGTTATGATTTGACATTCCAGCAACAAAAATCATAAAACCATGACTATCAGGAGCAATGACAATAGCAGCAATGGGTTTTCACTCATTCACATCTTTTTCTTTGACCTTCCTACTTCTGAGGGACTGCTGGCAGTTATTAGTAGATCACTATATTCAGCAGTCTATACGCCATGACCTACTTACTGATAAACTGCTGTACTATATATAAGATAAACTCTTCTCACCACCCATGTTTCTGAAAATTTCAGAGGACAACTACTCAGATCTACAGCATACATACACATTTCTAATCACTGAAATCCTTTGTGAGAACTTCTGGGGAAAGCAAAACAAAAAGTTCATTAATTATGAAGGATAACTATGTAAGTTAAACAGTTCCTCATAAATTCCTGACAAATTATATTAGACAGTTTCTAGATGGTCTACAACAGTCCAAAGTTCCACTGCACACACCCAGGAGGAATTTCTTGACAGCAACATCAGGACATATCCTATAGCAATGACACTGTCAAAATTCATATCAATATAGGCAGGAAGCTAAACACTTCAGTTGGTAGACTCTATTGACAAACAACCATAAGTTACTTCTTACAGAGAATTTTCTTTTCTCTGCAAGAGAAGTAACAGCAGTCACACAATGCCTAGATTTTTGTTTGCTTTCTGAGCAATAGCTGGTCTTGATTCCTGATTTCTCAAAGTTCAATGCTCAGAGATATAGAAAGTATAAATAACATTCCAACATGGGATACAAATAAAGTTTAGAAAAGACCTTTGTCTTTACTCCACAGAAGTGGAGTAGTAGTAAGCCTAAAATTACAACGTACTTCAGTTTCCCTCAGCTTTGTGCAACCTTCTGAGCTCTAAGTGGAGCATAATATGCAGTAATGTTTAGCTAGCCCTCATATCTTTTTCATACTCCCCTAGCCTATTTGTTAACATGAACAGCAAACCGCACCCATGACAAGGTTAACGTATGAAAGAAAATCTGAAGTCCATTAATCCAATCACCATTTTTTCTGTTCAGTTCCTTCACTTTCCAGACCTGCTTCCTGAAACCACAGGAAAGAAGACCCATATAAAAGATGTCAAAGGGAGGACTTTAGCATCATTAGATTTTTTTAGAGACTTGTATCTCTGTAATCTATAAAGTATTCATATGACTACATTACTAAATGCTGTAACGCAATGGAAAGCATAGCAATGATAGAAGGGTGGCAAAGCTTTATGCTACAGCAAGAGAGAATAAGCCCAAAAGGAACAGCC
>JAOWBP010001760.1:79319704-79351639 GCA_028571105.1 Tragopan temminckii | reverse complement strand
TCGACCTGCTGGCCACGCTCTTTTTAATGCACCCCAGAATGCCATTGGCCCTCTTGGCCACAAGGGCACACTGCTGGATGTCATCATCAAGTTAGGAAAGCTACAGTGACCTCTGGAGCAGTCTAGAAACTATGAAGTATAAAAATGTGGCTGTGTTCTGAAAGCATTGTGAAACATATGACCAGCTGAGGAGTTGCAGGAGGACTACTAGATTCCTACTAATGCTTTGAATCACAACTTCTCAGACAAAGCCTGAATTCTGGGTACCCAGTAATTTGCAGCTTGTAATGAAAGAATCGACACACAGCACTAGTGAGTTCAGTGGGGGAAGACATTTGGATGTTTCAGCAGAGGTCACTTCACAAATTGGAGTGACTACATATACTGAGCTTTTCAGGTATAAATTTGTCTAATGGTTTCATTAAACTCTGCACCTCTGACCCATACTAAGGTTCAGATTTCTGAGAATAAAGCCAAAGAGAAACTGTAACAACTGAGAAAGGCCTATTTCTTCTGAAATTTAATTTTCTGAAACAATTACACTACTGTTCTTCACAGTTCTGGAATTTCAGTTGGACATTGCTAAGCAATGTCAGATGCAGACGAGACTTCCACACACAATACATTCCCACCTCAGTAAATGAAACAAGACTTTTTCCAACTTGATGAAATTCAAACTTCATGTCTCCCAAAATTATTGTCCAAACGTCCTCTCTGGAAAATGAAATTTCTTACTCTTAAAATGGAATTTCTTACTCTTATAATAATTTCTTTCTTCTTCCCACCCTAATTTAGGCCAAAAATAAATCAATTGCAGGTTTTAGATGAAAGTGCAAAAGTGTCAGATAGGCGAATTCCATCTTTTAATATCAAAATTACAAATCTAGCAATGATAATTTGTCACAAGCTGGTATTTTGGAAAAAACAACAACAACAAGCACCACTATCAATGTACAAAAGTGAACTTGCTCTGCCCTAGCATTTTTTTATTTCATCAGTTTCATTTAATTGAAAAATGCTGGAAACATTTTCACTGTGACTCTAATTCAGAAATACCTGTGGATATGCCCATGTGTGTGTTGCACATCAACCAGTGGGCTTTAAGGGAACTTTCTCCTTTAATGTGGGCATTTGAGTGTCCTACAACTTTCCTCATTACACTTATATTTCTGATTTCTTTTCCAGGCTGTTTCTAGTAAGTTTCTGCGGCATGCAGAAATTCTGCTCAGTGGTAGGGCTTTTCAGGTATCACCTATTCTTCACATTTGGAAAGAAATAGTAACTAGAAAATAGCAGTTCTACAGGAGTTATATTCTTAGGCCAATGTCTTAGATGCTAAATGATCCATTTACAGTATCTTGGTCTTGCAACAACATGCATACAGGGCAATACAAGATCACCTGAAATTTTAGCTCTTTTTAGACCTTTGAAAGTACATTTTTCAACACCAGAGATTAAATTAAATTAAATTAAATTAAATTTAAATTTAGATACTTGAAAACAGCTGTTTCCCATCCATTGACAGAAGTTGCACAAGGAATCATGTGTGATTGTGTCTGTGTGAGTAAGCAACACTGATTAATACACTGCTTATCTACAATGAATATTTTGGCTATGGTCTCACAGTAACTTGCAGGAAAATCACCATAACTCACTGACCTTAACCACTCTTGCTGTACCTGGGGAAAACACTTTCAAATAAGAAAGATGCATACATTCAAAAAAAAAGAACAAAGGAAAAAAAAAAAAAAAGGATTCACGACGCATTCACAATACATTCACAAGAATATGAATGATATATATACACCAAGGTTTGCTAATGACTGTGGCTATTATCAAGAGGTTGGTATCAGCTAGATATATCATCTCTATTCCATTTTATCAGGCTTTCAAATGTAATTGATATCATCCATCTAGACCACACAGGTCCATGCTTCAGGTAAAAATCAAAACAAAGCTGTGTGGTCTAGTTTGTTAGCACCATAAAGACAACTTATTGTTAACCTTAAGATAAGCCACTGCATTTAAATCTATTTATAGCCGCCTTCAGTAAGTATGCCTGAATTCCTTTCGACTTTCCAGGTCAAAGTCACAAAGCTGTCACAGGAAGGTGTAAATCACATTTCTTTGCACCAGCAAATCCCTTTGCATAGGGGATGGAATATATTTCAGCTGAAAACAGTGAGCTGTTTCATTGCTTCCTTCTCTCTGGATTTCCACTACAGAGTAGGAGTGGGCAATTTAATTTTGATAAAGTTGTACATGGAAATGATTGAATCATAGACCCTGACTACCTCACTTTTATGCTAGAAATGCCTACTTTTAAAGCTTGCAGTAGTCCTTCATGCCAGGTAACAAAGCAAATTATAAAAGAAGGTTGCAGCTAGTTTGTGATCTCATTCCCTCCAACGAAGGCAATTAAAATAGATTCCATTCACATCCCATGGAAGAGAAGCAGTAAAGGGAGAAGAGTACTCTATGAATCCAGCTATTCAACTACCCTCATGGAATCAAATCAAATAGCTTGCAAAGAAAAATAATAATAATAATAAAATCTCTCAGAAAACCTATCTAGGTCTAATTCTCCTGGCACCCACAACAACATGAATTTATTCTCTTCCCTGTCTCCTTAATTCTTGGCATATTATTCTCTATCCCCACACACTCAATGTTTCTGAAGCTATCACAAGGACAGCCAACATAACAGTGGAGAGAATCAGGCTTCCTGATACGTCAGAGAGTCAAAACAGCTTAAATTTCATCTCTTTTTGTTACAATGGAGTGAGCTTCCTTGAACTCGGAGATACTCAAGCCATCTAAAATGAATGCTTGGGAAAGGAAAAGAAGGGACTCAGCTCTAGATTCATCGCAAAGAGTCTTCCAATAAAACAGGATGGCCCTAGCTGCATTTCCAGGTGCATGTTTCAGAAATTCTGGACAGAGGCCCAAACACAGTTTTCTATCCTTTTTTCACAATTACAGTTGGTCAAGGAGGTTGACTGATGTCTCCTATTTATACTATATGCCCCATGACTTCTTGTTAGAGAATGAGCTGTGCTGTGACGCAGGTGATTGATGGAGATTTAATGGCTCCATTGTCTGCAGTAATGCAAAACCCACAATTCTAATGTATCAAATTGAACGGGAGCTTTATCACTGAAGGTCAGTGCTTTTAAGTGGTCCTGTCACTAATACTCCTGAAAGGAACAGCACGCAGTACCAGAGCCTTTTGATATTATTAATATTTCTGCTAACACCCTGGGGTACAAAAGTTATAGAAAAGAGCTCCTTCGAGTTCTCACTGTGATCAGTACATGAGGATAGAAGGGCAGTTTTTCACTTTGCCTTACAGCAGTGTCTTGTCTTTTTAGTTTACCAGTGCAGTTAAGTTCTTACTCAAAATCAGTTACCCAGTCCAATAATTTTGCCTGTTTTAACCAACTTTATTCAATGTGAGCACTGCTTTGTTTCCTCCTGCTTTACCTGGCTCACAGCAGTGGACATTCCTTTCTCTGCAATATTGCTTGTTGCTGAAGCAACTGGCAGTTTGTACACCAGTGAGTGTGCCTTACACTGTTACACTCTTTGGACATCTCCACCAAAGGGAAGGAACATACACCATTCTTCCTAGAACTATATCAGTTCCGTCTTTAATAGGTGGGGAACCTCATTTCAGTGTCATTGTTCTGCATCCTTCTTCAGTACTATTAATAAATACCAACTATTTTGGATTCTGCTATGTCTGACAGACACAAATGGGGATAGAGCTGGAAAATAGCTGTTTTGTAACACATTGGTTTTCATCTGCCTGCAGAGATTTCTTACATGACATAACACTACTCCTATTGAAGCAGCACTGCATGAAGAAAGCAAAAAACCTCAGGACTCTACAGTTTACTGTCCTACGCTGACATCTGCAATCCCAAGTATTCCCCCCGAGACCTTATAAAATTAACCCATTTTTGTAGATGTATGTCCCATCATTTTATTTTTTCAGTATGTGACTCAGTAAGACACAAAACTTATGACAGCCACATATATGAATATGATAGTATAAGCTAGCTTTACATTTCTGACCAAAATAGAATAGGTAACTACTACAGATAATTACTGTACATCACAGTTGTACTCATGTGGACCTTTAGTGTTATTACCTCCTCCCTGAGACTGCTTGTCTACAAGACTACAAGGTCTTTTAAGATAAAGCCCTGCAGAATTTGTTGAATGGCAAAAGTGAAAGAAAAGGAATAAATAAATAAATAAATAAATTCAGCTAGCATCTATTTTCAGGAGGAAAAAGCACTTTTGGTTCAGAACCTTCTCTGTGAAATATAACAGCAAAGAACTCTTAGACAAGATACAGTCAATATGGAGAATCTGTATGATGAAGTAGTATTGCACTATTTCTGCCACAAAATCCACAAAATATTCTGCCTAGGACTTTTTGGACTAAAATATATGGTCTAGTGCTGAACAGTCTGAGATCTGCACATGAAAATTCTTATGTGTGTGCCACCAGCCTGAGCTCAGGCACAACAGCAATGTTAGATCCAGCCTGAGTGTCTGGGATATCCCTAGAAATGTCCAAAATGTTCCACTTCTGCTTATTTTCCAGGCAGACAATGGGGAAATATTCAGGGAAACTCACATTGATGATATTCCTAAGAAGACATCAGTATCATAGTTTTTATCCCATTTTTATTTGCCATCAGAATTTTATATACAGTTTTATCTCCCACTGTGAAGAAAAGCAGTGCTGAAATGATTCTATATACTCCATAACATGCAATTGTCTTAGACAACATAAAAGGTGATCCACAGCCCCAAGTGTCAGCATTACTGGCACAGTGACACAACCAAAAACAGTTTTTTAGTACTAACACTGAAATTCTATGTCTGCATAAAGGCCTTCGTATATAAATCCTAGTATGTCCATGGCATCAATCTTTTTAAACCCTATACATCTGCAAAACCTGCTGATGCAGATTCTCTCAAACAATAAACTCCACATAATAATTTGCAAGAGAGCGAAGAACACGGAAAAAAGTTAATTAAGCATAACGACACAGGCATGCGTGCTTTTCATAGAAGTGTAAAAAGCAGCACATTGTACAGAAAGAAAAAGAATCTGCAAGTTACAATTTTTCAGTCATCTCCGGTGGAAGAGAATCAAGCCTTTATTACATTTCCTTGTTTAGAAAATTATTACTACTGTTTGTGATGGCAAAGAAAGGAGATGTCAGCTTCCTACCAGAAGGGAGGTACTGCATATATCAGTAATAAAAAAAGAAATTTTAATGGACTGAAATAGATGAGAAAACAGAAAAATAAACACTGCTAATGATTTGTTCCACAGACTACTAACTTCTCCCTAAGTATTATTCATCTTTCTAACTTCACCTGTCATGTTTCAAATGTTGCCTATATTTTTCTTCTTTCTACAGACTCTTACACTAAATTGTTCACTTTACAGGAAAAAAAAAAAAAAGGTGTAACTGGGATTAGTCAGATATATACTTACCCTATGAATAATTATACTGGAGTTCAAAATCTAGTGATTTCTTGAAATAAACATTGTTTTTTGGTTGAATGCCTATCAGTTATGAGGCTTTGACTAATAACTCATGCAGAGAGAAACACATCCGCAGCAAATATTAAAAAAAAATCACTTTTCAGAATAGTACATCCAAACAAACAAACAAACAAAATTAATTACTAGGTTTCTCTAACCATGGTCCATTATTAAAATACAAATTAGGAGTTTAAGAACATGAAGCTTTTAATTCATGTCCGGTAATAAGGAAAAATAATTTAAAAAAATCCAGAGCAGAAGTGCTACTTCTTACTAATCTGATCGTCTCCTTCTGTTTTAGGATGACATGAGCATACATATGCATTGCATTTTCATTTTGCTTCATCATTTAATAAGAATTGCAAAGAAGGTAGGGCAACCTACCTTCTGGTCTAGAGTCCTGGCCTAGAGTTTCTGTTCAAACAAAGCACCAGTGGAAGATTTTCTCTCCCTTAATAGTAGCTTGCTTTTAAAAATTAGAAAGGAAGCTTGCTTCTTGGCATTGCTAGTAATGTTAGGGTATCACCCTAGAATAACAACTTTAATTGTACAACTATAACCCTTCACCCCAATTATGTTCAGTTTTCATTTATTTATTACCAATGCCTGCTGCAATTTTGATAATGGGCTTTTTATTTTTGCTTAGCTTTTTTTTTAAAGAAAATATTTTACACTCCACATATATTATCATTAAAGGCCTTGATTAAAGTTCTTTCTCTTTGACAAGTCTAAATGCAGTTAATGTGCAAAGGAGTCCTGAGAGAACTATTTCTTATTTCACTTTTTATTTGTCCATCATGATTTTCCCTTCTCCTTTGGCTTTATAATGTCACCTCCCATCTGTGAAGAGAAGCAGCCCTAAAAAAATCCCACAAAGACTTAGAACTAGTTGAGTAACAGCCGTTTTATGTGGTATCAAATGAAAAACTTAGCCAAAGAGAGAATATGTGAATTCTACTGTGTGACCTAAGCTAGTGTACATTACAGATTAATAATAAAAATTAAAAAATAAAAAAGCCTTTTCCTCAAAACATTTAGAATCTTCATCTCCTCATTAAGTCTAAACTTAATTTACCCATCTCCAGTACTACAATGACTTATTACACTGCCTTGAATTATGACAACTTTGGTATAATCGTGGTGAATGTATTCTTCAGTTTTAGGAAGGCAACAAATGGACTCAGAACTAGAGAGCATTTACTTATTACTTTCTCTTCCATCAAGTATATTTTTGATATGGCATTTTTAATCTTGTTTAGGGATTTTTTTCAGTCTCAGAATAATACATGGTTGAGAGAACATACCTACATTTCTATACTATAGGCATAATTTATAAGATTAACTACTGTTTAATTATGCTCTTTTCCTATCATCCTACAGTGTACAGGTAAAATCTGCTACCACACAGAGCTTTATTTATCATAGAGGCCTCTTGCACAGGTACATCCATCCACTGCTGAGCTTTAAGTAATTATTTTTGGTGAGTATTGATTCTAGTTAATCTACTGTACATAGGTATATGCATTAAACTAACAGCATAGACAATCCAACATCTTCAACAAGTGTCAGGGAGACTTTACTGGATAGTCTAAGACAATTCAATTTTGTACAAATATCATTAATTTCAAAGGCAAAAAAGAATACTGCCCTGAAGTTACAAAATTGCAGACATATTTAACATATATATATTTCTTTTTTTGGCACCAAGTTTAATTCAAAGGGATTAAATAAGTGTATTCATAGATTTTTAAACCAATCAAATCCAAAAGCCATTTCCTGCATTAATTTTCCAGCTAACTTAATTATACAGCCCCAGGCTCTGGCTCGTGATCAATTAACAGAGCTGTAAAAATCTGGAGCCCAAGTCTACTATGTATTAATCACCACATCTGATGTAAGGAAAACAGTCTTTATTGTGGTTTCTGGATTTGAAATCAAACCAGTAACCACAGCAAAAGTGCCTTACTGCACTTTTGAAAAATAAAGATTTTTTAAAATCAGTATTTTTCAAGACAGTACGAAGAACATTTAAAACAGAAAAAACGTTCATTGTGAGCTAACAAGCAAAACATCTTATCTGCATGTCTGTAGGAAAAGAGTTCTCTAGTGCTGCTCACAACAAAGTATTTTCTGTTTGATATTGCAACTCCTTAACTATTTTCTTCTTCAGGATGCAAAGTCAAGTTCATGTTCTCCCAGCAAATCAGTTCATAACTGCATGATGAGCAACTTTAGCTACAGTTTATCAATTTGATCATGCAATCCCTTTTTGTCCCACACACCTCTTGAGTACAATAGTGGTTTGCTATTGCAGTGGGGTGTGCAGTTCTTATTCAGAATTTATTTCTCTGTCTTAAAATTGAAGAAGCCTGCCAATGTAGAGAGTCTGCAATGAATCACCCAACAGCTGAAGCAATGCTTTGATTTTACTGAAAATTAATGTGGATTAAGGCTTGTTCAGAAGGAAGATGCTACCACTAGGGTTCAAAGAGATTCTTCTATAAATAGGTAATAAGAAAAATACCTTCAATAACATTATGGGGCAAAAAAAAAGCAATACAAAAATAAACAAGTGAACAAGCAAGCAAGAACAAAACAAAAACAGACAAACAAAATCCAAACCTTTGTGCTAGCAGTACATTGCTGTGGTCAAACTGATGCTAATACTGTGAACATATAAGTTGACAGTGAACAAACAAAGAAAAAAAAACTCATGTAAACAAGGGAGAATTAATTAGCTCCAGAAAAAGGTTCCAATAATAAGGAGGTGATGGGACAATCTCTTGGTTGGCACTGTTGATAAGCATTGCAGACCATCTCATGTGCAAGTGTTTGGCATGACCCGAAAGAGAGACCACACTTCTACTTGGAGCTGTGCACAAAATCAGATGAAGTGTGTTTGAAATCATAAGGGAGTTTGTGACCTGAGTCACCATATCTGTGCAGAACAGAAAAAAATTAATCATTAACTTTAAAACATACGAGGAGGCTATGCATCAAGGCTCCTCAGCTCAAAGAAACTTCATTGTAGACCATGAAGTCAAGTGAGGAAAGTACATGTATATTGGAAAACCTAGAAAAATGAATCTTTAAAAGGAAAAAAGGGAATTTAACGTAAATAATGAAAAAGCTTGTATCATTCTGATGTAAACAGCACACTAAAAATAAATGAACTATCTAATTTTATAAGCACTGAAATTACATGCGTATATTAAAGGTGTGAACACATATACAGTGTTCACCAGGCAAAAAAAATCCTTTGCTTCTTTTTTTAAAAAATTAGTTATTCATATATAGATGGCAGCATTCACGTGCAAAGTGTCACTTCAAAAAGAAGGAAGAAAGATTATCCAAGGATCTTACAGTGTTAAGTCCTACTAGTGCTGTTACTGGCACAGGCCAATTTTCCTCAATTACCAGCAGGTATCCCAATGTTTAGGTAAAATCCTCTCCTCTCTTAAGTTCCCTAAGCCCTTTAAAGTAATCTAATTTTTTCTTGCAGCAGCAGTTGTGTTTTTCTCTTTGTTTCATGAAATTTAACATTGCATTTTGTCAACATCCTTATTTTCAAATGGCTATTTATTGATTTTGTCCTTCAAGAAGATGGCAGAGACTTGCCGCAACAAATACAGTCATTCAACTCAGAGAATATTTCCACTATGTAGTAAAACAACAATACCAGCACTGGTTGACTTTGTCCTACAGACATCCAGGAGCTACCAAACTGTGAACTGAACATTCAGAAGGTGAAGATTTTTCTGTTTCAGTGTACCTCAAAGAGGTAAAAAATTTACTTAATCTGTTTGGCTATAATTAGATTTCAAACAGTTTAATTTTTCACCCAAGTTATACTCATTTCATTTAGCTGATTATATAACGCGCATGAATTTCACATACCCTAAGTATACCTTAAATTCTTCTCCTGTTATCTTTCCTGTACTGCTTTTCATCTGAGATCAAAAAGTTGCAAGCTGATGATAATAATGAGGGTCAAAAAAACCCACTTTGAGTGTATGAAACGAAACAGAGGAAGCATTCAAATTGCATTGAAATCCTAATGTGTTCTATTTTTTGTTTTTAAAGGAGAACCAGCATGAATTTGCTACATTCAATTATCAGGATTCAATTGCATTCAGCTGAAAGACTAAACTCTGCAAAATGAGTTTGTCTGACCCAAACACATGCTCTGATATCAAGTAGAATGAATATGAGTTCAGAGTCGTATATACCTGTTTCCCAAATATATTAGCTTCTCTTCTTTTTTTTCTATTGTTTCTTCATTTTTTGAGAATATGACAAAAGCAGCAGCCCTAGAAAAAGATTTCAAATAAGGAAATAGTGAGCAATCTTAAGAATCAATTTAGGCAGCAGTATTTCCTTTCTTTGAAAGTAAAGACCAGTTCATTAATATGACAAAAGCCTCTTTCCAGAAATTTCATGCAGGTAAAGATTTTTTTCATCATTATCAACAGTAGTTATGCAGAGCAAAGTTGATTGATACAGAGAACAATGCTGAAGGCTGCACCTTCTGCTTTAAACAGTACAAAGGAAAACTGTATTAATAGGATTGTAGTAAACCTGAATAGTTTCTGTACAAAGGAACTATTTTTAAAAAATAGGTTAAAATTAGCATCATTCTACAAGTACTGTATTTTGTTTTCACATGAATTATCTTTCCTTGTACTTGTTCTACTTCATGACAACATACAAAAAGCTTTATTTCAGCATAAAGCAATAGGACTTTCTTTTGAGCTCAGCAGGATAGCTCTCTTTGAAAGAATATTTTAAAGATTTTTAAATGAGTAATTTTTATTTTTTCTTCAAAGGGTTTCTTTTCATTAGATATGGCTTTATTTAGAGATTCTTATATAAATTTTAATTCTACAGATATTCACTGGTGATTTAAATATGAAAAATGCTTATTTTTTGTCTACTATAGACTGAGAATTGCTTTATTAACTATTACTATAAATAAATAAAAAACACATTCAATGCGAAACAAATGAGAGAGTCTGGATAACCAATTAATCAAACTGTGATACATCACAAGGAAATCTGCCTTAAGATTTGTACAAATTAATTTTTTTCATTTTAAAACCCAGAACAAATTTCTTAGGTTTAAGAACACAGTTTTCCAGAGCTTTTCTATTTCTGAATTTCTGTATTCTGTATTCTGATTGGGTTTTGTTTTGCTTTTTGTATTCACAGCCTTAAAACTGATAAAGCGCACCATCCATGGCAATAATGTTTTACATTACTCTCAAGGCAACAAGACATTTTTAAGGGGTCTCTGAGATGCTACAAGTAGATCAAAGGAAATCTAAGCAACGGAAACAGTCATTCTCTAATGCTTTGCTGTTTGTTCCTGCTGAAAAGGCTATTTATTTTTTCTACAGTAAAGCTATTGCATTCTGTCTATCAATCCATAGGTTATTGTGTTAACAAATAATGTAGTGTGCTTTTGGTGGTATTCCAACACTATATCAGGATGCCACATGAAAAGAAATTTATAGCACTGCAGCTGTGCTAAATTTGTCCTCGAATTCACCTTTTCAAAACTGATTGCCTTTATTAAAAAGAATTCAACCATTAGAGATGGATTTCCCTAGGAAGCAAGCCTATAACAGTTTGTACCATCACAGTTATCAGGCTGCTGGGTGCCTTGCTCAGCCTTGCAGTTTAAAAAGGGCACTGAAGAATAGTGGCAGTGGCAAAATAAGTCTGGAAGACCCTCAGCGCATGAAAGAAGGAGAGACAGCAACATGGAATAGAATAATATCTGTGTCCATCAGTACAATGCGAGTGCCTAGGAGTGAGATTTTGACTGTCAAGATCTCTTGGACATCAGAAGTGAGAGGAGCATACTGCAGTAGTTACAATTCCCATTCCACCACTGAAGGACAGAAATCGATGAAAAAAATAAAGTTAGTGAGGTAAAGGCAGAGAAAGTCTTCTCTGGTTGTTTTCAAACTTCAGCTCCTGCAAAATTACAGAGAAAACTGTCTAATCCTAAATATTTCCTAAATATGCTGTTTCCAAACCACAATCATATATTCCTTTGAGCATCACTTTCTGGTCCAGGTAGTGGACAGACCAACAAGAGATATAGCATTACTAGACATGGTGCTCACCAATGTGGAGGTTAAGACTGGAGGCTCTCTGGGCTGTAGCAACCATACCCTGGTCAAAATTTGTAACCTCAAGGAACATGGGCCTGGCAAAGAGCAGACAGGACCCTGAATTTCAGGAGAGAGAAATTCTATCTACTTAAGGAATTACTGGATGAGATCACTGGGAAACAGTCCTTGGGCACCTAGGAACAGAACATAGTAGGCAACTCTTAAAGGATACCTTTCTGAGACAAGATCCCTCCATCCCCCATAACATAAGAAGTCAAGTTGAGGAGGCATGAAACCAGCTTGACTGAACAAGGACAAAGAGAGTGCAAGCAAACAGAGAATACTTGCTCTGATAAATGAGAAGGGAGATCTGGCTTTAACAGACATGGAGAAGGCTAAGGTATTCAGTGAGTTCCTTGCCACACCGTTCACGTCCCTGAACATCTAGGCCAGGGCTGTAGAAGTGAAATTCCTCCCACAGCAAGTCCGAGACCATCTGATAAGGCTGAATGTGTACAAATTTATGAGGCTGGATGACATGCACCCCAGGGTCTTGAAGGAGCTGGCTGATGTGGTTATCAAGCTGTTCTACATCATACTTCAAAAGTCATGGCTATCAGGCAAAGCCCCTGGTGATCAGAAAAAGGGAAACATCACTCCCTTAGGGTTAGTGTTTCGCTTAGGGAACTACAGAGTGTCACCTTTGTGCCAAGGAAGTTCATGAAGCAGATCCTACTGGAAGAGATGTTCAGGCACATGCAGGATGAGGAGGTGATCCATGACAACCAGCATGGCTTCACCAAGGGTGGACCGTGTCTGAACAACCTGATGGCAACTTACAATGGAGACAGCATAGGTGGACCAAGGAAGGGTAAGTGATGTTGTCTGCAAGGCCTTTGACATAGTTCCTCAGTGTGAACTGTTGTTTTTAAGAGATCCTCTGAATGAATGAATGAATGAATGAATAAATAAATAAATAAATAAATAAATAAATAAAGGATACTCATGGACTTCTTCAGGAAAAATATCTTCTTTCAGATCTGCACCATTCTTCATTTTAGCAAAACTCACCAATAACACCTCTTCCACTTACCTGTCTTTCAAGCACGTGGACTATGTCTTTTAATCAGTTTTTATTTTCTATTCAATTTTTAAAATGTTACCTGTAGTCTCTTCACTCAGTAAAATGTCTCTCAGCACAGATGTGGGTCTTCACTAACCTCTTTTTGCAGAGTCAAATGAATGCTAGGGAAGAGATATTTCTTCTCAAATGGGAAGTGGGAAGGAGTGCAGACAGCCCATTCTGCAAATCATGAAAAAATCTGTGGCAGATGCATCCTGATTTTGAGGAACAAGGAACAGACTCCACCTTGAGTCTATTGCTGTAACCTGAAGAAAAACATCTCCAGTGACAGACACAGATAAATTAATCTGTGCAGTTAATATTTCCAAAAGAACATCTGAGGTTTGCTGATCCAAGGATGAATTTGGCTCACTGGTTTTAGAGCAAAGAATTTTCCCATGCAAATACTTAAACACACTTTAAATCCCCATCAAACTTAATTGCAGAAATATGTATTTTGGTTTATGATATCACTTTTCCTATTAGTGCGATTTATGCCAATGATAGAGATGATAAAACAGATCACATAAATTAGCTAGCTTTGTTTAAGTGGTCATCAGTAGATTTGGGACTGCAAGATGGAAAAAGCTTTCAGCTACCAAGAGTTCATGAAAAGAAATTAAAACTAAAAACTTAGTGAAAGCATAGGGCTTCCATTTCTGGAGTTCAATTAAAAATTCTATTTAAAATTATACTTCGATTAAAAAAAAAACCCGACAACATAAAATATATCATACTTACTACACCTCCAGTAAAGCAAAATCAAACAAATATTAAAGAGCATATTTAATACATATGTAATGTGATGATTTTTTTAATACTGTCATTACTCAATTTGCAGAAATCTGTATTTATTTATAAATGCTATAGGTTCTTCAAAAAGTTTGCAGTTTCCAATAATGAAAAATACACTTTTTTCACCATATCACTCTTGGTGATTATTTCATATTATTTATTAAGTCTTACCTTGTGTGTGAGCAAAAGAATTTTAATCATGCACTCTTACTTACACTTACACTCTTAATTCTGTGATTCTTACTCCAAGGCAGAATCCCAATAAGAATTTAATTACAGAAGCTGACTTCTATCCTGTTCCAGTGTTTTATGCAATAAGAAATCCACAACAGACATAAAATGATATAAAGTTTATTTTGGAACACAACCCTCTATTTAAGTTTCTGCCACATCGTTTAAAATAATTCAAATATATCAGAAATATACTGCTTAAATGTATGTTACATTGAGACTAGGGGCACTTGGTTAAGAGCAAATCAGGGAAAAGTTCCAGTTTGACTATATCAAAATCTCACCATTTGCTCATGAGAGAGTTAGGCCAAAAAATATTTGAAATGCCACAGCATTAACTCCACTAGATTTCTATCATCCTGACATTTGAGATCATTTCTCCAGACAAACCTTTTGCTGTTATGAGCTCTAATATTATTTGATTCAGAAAGCACACTTTTCTGGTTTTATATCCGATCTGGAACAAATCCTCAAGGACTAAGCAGGAAGAAAATGTGAGGATATGATTCATAAAGAAGTCCATAAAAAAATACAATTTGATGAAAGCAGCATGAAGCATGATGAAGGAAAGTAGCAATTACTGGCATTTCATGTATGTAGGTTGCTCCAAATGTAATGCCTCCTATTTATTTCCATGCAAACTACAGAAGACACAAAGAGCACTATTTGATAGAACAAATTCTCAGCTACAGAACACTATTGTTCAACATAGTCACCACTAGTAGCAATGAACAAGAGCCTGCATGCCATGCTCAGAAATATCTACACCACCATAAGTGACCCTCTGTCACTGCCACAACTGCTGAAATGCACCACCCATCATCTCACTGTGTCCACATCCACTGTTTGGTCTACATAAACGTTCAGCAAGTTATGGACAAAATCAAAGTGCACATAAGATAGAAAGAAAGAGTAGGTTATCCATTTATATGTACACATCCATGATTTCAAAGGAAGCCATGAATAAATAGCAGTATTTGAGACTCAAAATGACATTTTTCCCCTCATCCCCTTTTTTTATAAGCACACCACTCTTGGGACCATAATTGTTTCAAGGTGTGAAAATACATGTAGAAATGAATGTTTCTCTAGAAATATATATAAAAGAAATCACTTTCCACATACTCTGGCTTCATACTTAAAACTGTAATTCTGTGGGCTGATGGAGAATGAGAGAGTTTGTAAGCCTGTATTTCAATTGAGACCAGAAATAGTTTGCTTACAAAGTTAGCGATTCATTTTTTTTCCCTGGAGTGTTGCCCATTCTGGGATTTACACACTTTTCTGGCCTCCACAGCAGAATAACCAGATGTTCAACAGCACATGTGTAACACACCTGCTTCATATTCAAACATGTGGCTTTGTTAAGGCCAATGAATGGGAGTAGGTGGGAAGAACAGTGGGAAGGAAATAAGGATTTTAGATGTGAATGTTCATCAGCCAGGCTTAGGCACCCTGCTGGGAAATCCAGACACATCCAGAAGTAGGAGACAGTGGTTACTGGATTGAAAATATACTAGATACCGAAGAAGGAAGCTTTGTTGTGTGACAGTCTATGTGTCAGTTATCCCTAGAGAGCAGACAGGCGAGGCAGAGAGGTTACTCAACACAGAGGAACAGCAGAGAGCTGTTGGAATTTAGCCAATGACCAGGGTAGCTCTTAAAAGCAGGAACTCTGGGTTCCAGTGCCTCTGACATTTAGTTTTTTTCTCCTTTAGCAGCAGATCAATCAACTGCTGGGTGAGGGGTGAAATACTGCTGGCTGAGGTGATCTCAGGCTATTTCCTGAGAGGAAGAAAAGTGTCACTCTTCCTCATTGCTGGAGGACCAAAGTGGTGCATACTATGTGTACTGGTCATACCATAGAAAATGGGAATTCAGCCAGTAATAAAGACTGCTGAAAAGTATGCATATTTGCTGAAGCTCAGAAGTATAGTCTTAATGCTGATATGTTTGAATTAAATACACATAACACCAGACAAAATTCTGGATATAAAACACCACTTAATCTATTGTAGAAATATTTAGAAAAAAAAAAAAACAACTTAATATTTATGATACAAATTATCTGCAGTATTTCCCACCATCATTTAAAGTGCATTTTACCAAAAAACATGACTGAATATGCAAGACTCCGTGATCACATCTAAGTATGTTCAAATTGAAAAGGCTTAGCAGGACTCACATTTCTCAGGTCCCATTTGTTGCCCTTGGAAGTTATGTAAATTATAGCAAATGAAGGCCATCTAGGGCACTGGGCATCACTCCCACACATGCGCAACAGGAAGGCTCACTGCCCAAGATGGCAGCTCCCCCCACCTCGCCCTCCCTTGGAAATAACCACAAAGCAACAGATTATAATGCCAAATACACCTCACAGTCCACAGAGCAGAGCAACAGCCCACAGCACAACAGCCTCAGTAGGGGACTGCTCATGTGATTTACCATGAATTGCCCTTAACATTTTGAAAAAAAAAAGCTAGACTCCCTATCAAAATTGTATAGCCCATTAAAAAAGCATAAAGATAACACATTTTAATGTTTTCTCTTGTTTATATCACTGTAAATACTCAATGATTTCCAGAAGACATCTTGTTTATAGGTTGGAAATTAATTAATTTTAGCCTTGGTCTTCAACTTTTCATATAAATGATCAGATTCAGACTGATTAGCTCTGACCTTTGAGAGAAGAAAACAGCTCTTTTATGTCACGTTGGGTGGTCTGTGATTCCTGGTACACTGGCTGACTGGTATCCCACACAGTTCTACCAGTCAGGTCTGTAGACCAAATATGCTACTTAGAAATGCACTCGCATTTTTTGTGCCCTTGCTGAGAAAGTACAGGACACGGTTTATAAACAAAATTACTATGATCAAAGGAATATCATGTTATGGACACTCAGGACACAAATTATGAAGTTACCAGACAGAAGATTTTAGCCAGGTTATTAGTGCCAAATTCTTTTTTAAAGTCTAAGTAACGAAGTGCCTCAGCAGAGCCAGAAGTTCACATTGTAGATCGTTCCACACAGAAGGAACATGGAAATTTTTAAACCAAAATAAAAACAAAATAAAGAAAATGCAGATTTTGAGACAGATGTTATATTTGGCTTTTTATTTATGTTTGCTTGATAAGTTGTGTTTGTATTCTTCTCATAGGCTCTATCTTGTCAATTAGATGACAGAGCAAATAAAATTGCCTTCTCTTACAGTTTCCTGTTTTCCCTTTTCGACTGTATCTGTAACTGAGGTCTTTCAGTTACCCAATTGTGGTTGAACCCAGTAGGCGTCTCAGCACCACACAGGCTTTTGCTCACTCCCCCCCCTTCAAGTGGAATGAGAGAGAGAACTGGAAAGAAAATAGAACTTATTCGAAAATGGAAATAAATATGTATTGATAACATTATATATATATTCACAATGCAAATGCATGCTACTTGTTGACTGATACTTAGCTAGCAACGTAAAGCCTCACCACGCTCTGACCAGTGCCCCTACAACCCCTGAGCAGCAGCTGCCCCTAGCCAACACTCCACAGCTTTATGCTCTTCCACATGATGCCATGTGTTAATGAAATAACTCCTTGCCCAATTCAGGCCAGTTGTCCCCGCTCTGCCCTTTTCCTGCTGCCATGCCACAAAGGCAATAGCTCTTCCTTGCTGAGTGACCTGACTTGGTATTGGCTGTGTTTCTATTGTTCAGTAATGGCAAGAACATGCACATACTTGTGTTTCTGTTGAAAGACAGTTGAAAGCAAAGTTGGTTGTGTTAGTAATTGACCTGAGAAAGGCAGACTAATAGACCAGTGATTATTAGAAGGGAAGCTGAGAAAAATGGAGACTAGCAACCATATGTAAAAAGGGTCTTTTCATATTTCAGCAGAGTGGTTCAGTGTGTAAGGAAGGAAGGGGAAATGAGTTGATGTCTTGAAGGCCACAGAAACTATTCATATTAGGTTTAGGGGTTATTTTGTTTATGTGTTTTTGAACAGTTTAAGGTCGTGCTTGAAAAAAGCCAAATACTGCTACTTTGTGGGAAAAAAACAAACAACCATAATGTTTTCATGAAAGTAGATCTGATGCTCATGTCAATCAGATGACAGGAATGTAAATATTGTTACAAATTAAGACCATCTACTACTAGTAGTGTTTGCATTGCAGTGAGGGTTTGCTAAAATACTGACATGTTGATCACCTGCAGTTGATGTATAAACTACGGTAACTTAGTGCCTGAAAAATATTAGAGAAAGGTTGATACTGAAACTTTCTTTGATTTTCAAAGTATATATTCTCAGTACTTTCAATCTAGCCAGAAGTCTTCACCGGGACATAAAAATGAATATAATATAATTCACTTATTAAAAATCAAAGACCTCTATTTTCTTATCAGAGGGCAATTTTCATAATTAGGATTTTATTTTTACTTTTTTTTTAAATAACCCAAGAATTCCTATTTCGTTAAGTTGCCTATTAACTTTTAATAGTGATACTTAGCCACTAAGAAAGATACTTATAGGTGCACCTGTGTGGGATTCTCATTCATTTTTACATGTATTTACAGTTTTTCTAGACTACAGAGATTCTCAGTAATAATCTCTCATAAGGACTGACTGAGAGTACACAATCTGTTAAGCAATTTTTACACTGAATTTAGTAGTCTTGGGATAAATGTATTAGGAAAAAAAAAAAAAAAAGGAGTATGATTTTGCACATAAGAAAAAATAGAAACTAGATCATTGGTAGTAGAACAATTTGCATGAAAGCCTATAAATCTATTCCCATATAAAACCATCAGCCTTGAATCTGTAAAAACATATAAAGAACTAGAAGAATAATAATTAATCAAATATCTAGTTCCAGAGTTGCTTCCCTTTTCATGCTGGTAGTTTCAAAACTACTTTACTGAAGAGAAAATTATTCTTTGAGGTATTGCCTAGGAAAATAAAGCTGAATTTAGGGCATTCACTTTTTGGGAAGTCAATGAAGAGTCAGATAGAGAGCTCTTGATTTCTAATGCTTAAGGCAATCAGCTGAAGCAGGGGAAAACAAGTTCTATGACTGACAATATTGTTTGTTCAGGTGACTTATTGAGCACAAATTTATTATAGTACACCTAGTCCAGTTCTCCTTCCCAAGTACAATTATGTTTTCTCCTATTTACTTGAGACCAGCAAAAACACTGAAGCTTCTGCTGCATTCTTTGAAGAGTTTCAGCCGTGTGGAATCCCAGGACTCATGTTTTCAACAGGAAGATGGACAGACTTGACATGTAATGACAGTTGCATCTTCTGTTTGTTCTCTGTGTACCAGCATGAAGAGGTGCACATCTGTTACCATACCAGATTAGTCTGAAAGACTCAATATTGATATTATCAGTCACATGGGCAATTCTTTTTTCTGAAAAGGAGACATCATGGAAAGTGCAATGATAAGTTCTTGTACTTCAGAAGAAAATGTAAGGAGTGAAAAATATATTTTCATTTGTTCTTTAATAATCAGAAAATGAAATATGAATCACATGAGAAACAAAACCAAGCAAATATTGCTAAAATTAAAGAATTACAAAAAATAGTACTGAAACTAGGGAATTGTAAAAAATATTGGAAAAAATAAAGAAAATGTAACACAGAAAGTTAATTAGAAGAGCTATGGAAAAAAAGCTCCATAAAAAGATTAGATAAAAATAAATTGAAACAAGTATAGTGAGGAAAGAAAGCTATTAATGGACAGTTGAAAGAAACATGAAATATTTACTGCTTTCTCTGATTGAGTCTTCACAAAAAGGGCAATTGTGACTAGATGCTTGACTTAATTTTTCTGTTAATGAGGAAATAGGAACACCATTGGAACAGTCAGTTAAATAAGTTGAACACATTACAGAGTACATACAGAGTTAATCAAAGTGATTTGGGACCTTTCATTGAGGGTGAAGAAGAAAGAGCTTTATGGAAGTTGAATGAGTTCTAGAATGTCAGAGAAAAGTCTCAGAGAGTACAATGGACACAGAACTGCAGAAGAGTCAGCTTTCTTTGGGAGAAAGATAACTGAAGCAAATTATTAAACAATTAATTTGTATTCATCTAAAAAATAAAACACAACCAACATGAATTTGTCAAGAATAACTCATGTCAATGTAATTCAATTTCTTTGACAGGATAACAAGATCTGAGAAAGTGATAGATGTCAGATTGACATGACACTCGTAAACCAACTGGGAAAATATGTTCTGAGTAAAACTGCTATAAAATCTTGCTCATAAAGCTTGTTAATAGCTTGTTGTAGAATTGATAGGATATATGGTATAATGCCCTTCACAAGGCTGACCTGATATTATGCAATATTTTGATCAAAAATTCAGGTGTACATAGAAAGTTTGTGAATGACAAGAACTTGTGAGGGGTTTGACTTTGAAAAGCAGAACTGGAATTCAAGCAAATCTTGGGGAAATGGAGAGACCATCAAAAAAAAAAAAAACAAAAAACAAACAAAAAAAAAACAGATCTGTATTCAGAAAGATGCAGAGGAATAACTTGAAAAGGACAAATAAAATGTGCAAGGAGAGGATAAAAGACAACATATTTGGGAGAAATATTTCAGAAAGATGAGATATTGTCTCAAAAAAAAGGAACCTTAATAATACAAGGAACCTTAATAATACAAGTAGCCATTCATCAGATTTGAGTGTGAAATATATCACTGTATTCTTTTATCACATGCTGAAGTGGAGTCCAGATTTAGCATTGAGGCACCAGCACAAGATGAATTCAACACATCAGTATCTAAAACAGAAGACCAGATTTAGATTAAAAAAAAGCTAAAAAATAGAAATAATAATAAAAAAGCATGATTAATGAAGAATGATTGAAGAAAATTGATCCTAAAAAGAGAAATGAGAGAAGTGATAGAGGAATACAATATGAAAGAGGGACAAGAAACTTTCCTTCCAATCTAGGAAGATTTAAACTTCAGGAATAAAAAATCTGTAACAGCAATGAGTTGCATTGGAAGGATGCTGAAAGTAACATCACTGTAGGATTTTTATAGATTTGAATGTAACACTAAACAAATAATTGTCCTGTGCTCTGAGATGGAACAAGTGCTAGATGTCACTTCCACTCTTGTATTTCTTTATTTCTTGTATTCCTTTAACCATAAATGATGCTGTCTAGAGTCCAGTTTTACCTTTTCACTGCTTTTTCTGTGACTTTCCAGAGAAGCAATGTTAGACAAGTTGTCAGACAGCTGCCTCCACAACCAGAGGTTATTAATAACCATTCAGCAAACCTTGTTTTCAGACAACATTCTGTCTGTAGGGAACCTGCTTTACCAGGGGCACTGGACTCAGTGATCTCTTGAGGTTCCTTTCAACCCCTGCGATTCTGTGATTCTGTGATTCTGTAATATACAGGCATAAAAAATGCTTGCATACCAGGTAGGTGATAGGTGTTTTAGGATTTGTGAAGCACAATAGACATAAAACTATGTGACAAATACATTGCACTCCTGAAGAGACTGTCATTTAATAGCTCCATTGTACAGACAACAAACAGATTCTGATTAAAACATATCTTTTCTCTTGAGTTAATGAAGAATTCCCCACTGTAGCATGTGGCAGGACTCTTGCTAACTTCTAACTTTATAAATTTTTAAGGAACAGTAAAAAATATCTATTTAGGAAAACAAAATAAAAGATCTCAGCATATGACAATAAAAAAGGAAATTGAGCTGTCAAAACCTATAAAAAAGTACAACCAAGATCAACCAAAGTCAGCATATTTAATGTTAAGGCTGAAACACCTTCCAATGGAGTAATGTCTAATAATATTTTTAAAACGCTTGTGTGTGGTTTAATATATTTCTTGTTTTTGTCAGATTAATGATTCAGCCCAGGGTGGTCTGCAGATTTTAAGGAAATCGGGGTAAGAATAAGCACTACCTTCCTTATAATACTGCAAATCTGGATTGAGCTGCTGTTGCTACAAATTCCACTGGTTTTCAATGTGGGAAAATCAAAGCAACTTAGAAAGCTGAATGTAAGCTTTCAGAAAGTTTTTGACCCAGACCAGTAACAGCTCCACAAATCACATCTATTATACCTGCATAACAGAAGTCAGTCACAGGCTAAGCCGCACAGAAATTCTGCAGATAAGGATTTTATTTGCCTTCACTTTAAAGGGATTGGGGTGCACTTCCAAAGAAAGCTGAATTTAACATGGATGAATTCTGCAGGGACTGATGACTTTTATCTGAAACCCTATGAATTGCACAACTTTTCTCAAAATATCACTTTTTTCTCCTGTTTAATCTTAATGTAGACTGTGGCCTCTTGATTTTGTACCAGGATGCTGTACAAAATAATTCTGACCTGATGCCATACACAGTGCACATCCAGGCCTTTGGGAAAAAGCGGAGCACTGCTGATTGATAAGAAACTATTGATGCCAGTGCAGGTACGATTTGCATTTTTTCCTACTGTGTTAGATTGCAATTAATGCTGTAGGGAATAGTGAGGCAAATCCTAGTGCTACAGCAGGCAGAACCTATTTATTTCACTAGTCTTCACAGGCAAGACTTCACCCTACAAATTAGTGACTTCAGTGACCTGTGTAAATTTAAGAGTGCCTTCAGGTCAATAATCCTGCCAGTAGAAGACATATGTAAAGCACTGTTCATTCATGCTTAAAACTTCAAGTCTAAGCCCGGATCCAATTAGTAATAGCTAAAAGGATTTACTTCTCCAGCTTGTAAAGAAAGCGGAACTGAATTAAAAAAAATTAAGAGTAACAGGAGTAGTAAAAAAGACGAAATGAAACCCTTGGTTAATACTGTTCTTCAGGGTGCAAATCAAATAGGCAAAAAAGCAGGAAATTAAAAACATTTGGTACAAATTCACTTCAGCCCCCTTTTACACAAATCATGAATTATTTGCTAAGATATTATTTTACTCAAAGGAAACCTGCCTTAAACTGTGGACTAGATTCTCAACAAACACACACTAAATACTTTGTTTCATTTCAGTGCTGACTGGGTACTGTCTGAGATTTTTCTGTGTCCTATTCCAAATATAAAGTGCTGAAGCATTTGTGTTTTATGCCTTTCACTCCCTATGTAGCTCACATGTGAAACAGAAACACTCTGCAAAAAAGCAGAAATGGCATTTGATCACTTTTATGAATATGCATGTGAGATACTGGGATGGAAAGCATCAGTATAATCAGAAAATCCACCATGCAGCACACTGCTAACACTCAGGATGACCGTCAACACGTCTGAAAACTTGCAATCAAAACCTGTGGTATTCTGCAACTTAAAGTAACCATTGACCTAAACGTACTATGAAAATCAACATCAGAAGTTACATACTTTATCTGTAGTGTGATGTGTATTTGATGGCCGCTAAGAAGAGTCTTGGGAAATTCAAGTCTTTTTGACGACTTTCGTATTCGAAGACTAATAGTAAAGATCCAGTCTCTTTGCTGTTGGCAAAAGGTAATCAAAATGGACCAGGCTTCTCTCAGGGCCATTGGGGTTGGACACAGGATACTGCTCAATTTGTTGCTACCGATCACAATAATGAGAAAAAAATTAGTCTGAGATGAACACTCGGTGTAGAAAATTCCAGTCCATATTCCAGCTGGAACAAAAAATTAGAAGCCACAAGAAACAGAATTTTCTTGTAAAAGGAATCAGACTGTCTTAATAATTCCACCCTTCAAATACAGCTAAGGAGAAACAAGGCAGTCAAGCTTCAGTTCATAGTGGGCAATATTTGAGCTACTTAGAAAAAAGAAAATCTCAAGTAAGTTTTCTTAGTTTCCTGCACTGTACTTTTTTTTTTTTTCCAAAGTAGGAAAAAAACAGAATCTATTTCAAATGTGAATCATGTAAATACTGAAGAAAATACCTTTAGACAAAGTGATCATACATTGATTCAGTTTAAATTAAGGGATAGATACAACTAGTTTTGCAAGAAGCATCAAAATTTGAAGAAAAAATAATTAAGGGAATTTTCGTATGAAATTCAGAATTTCTCTAGTAATGCCAGCTGAATATCTTAGGGGGATACATTATTATCTCTCAAAACTCTGTATGAAAGTGATGTTTAATTTTGTGTTTCTATCCTTATTAAAACTTTCCCGCAGGGTCTCCAGGTCTACATGGATTAATTCTTACAACTTCTTTTTTGAATAGGGAGAGATGCTAAGAGAAATGGTAAAAAGGGGTTAATCAGAAAAACAAGCTACATCTTGGGAGGTCAGAAAGTGAAAGGATAAATGCAAGAATTGCCAAAAGTCATGCCAAGTTAGACCTTGCAGAGGAAATGAAAACAAGTTGTAAAAGGTTATTTTGCAATATAAATAAAACAAAAGAAGAAATTGAGCTAGTAAGCAGTGCAAATGGATTTGAGATTTAAGATTTAATAGGTACAGACCAGAAGCTAAATGAATATTTACCTCAGATTTCAGCATTTTAACTGTGACAAAAGCAACATGAGTAAAGGACTACTAGAAAAATAAATTAACGTAATCATCTTCAAAGCAAAAATCAGAACAACAGATTATTTCTATCATTGAGTGTTGGATACTGTCTAAAAAAAAAACCCTTGAAATCTGAGAATGAAAATGTGGTAATAAAACTGTTATGTTCAGTGGTAACAGATTTTACCTTGCCCAATAGTAACAAAATGGAGACATCAACTTTCAATCTGTTTAGTTTTGATCTCCAGGTAATTGTTAAATCAGAAGGCTTTTTCTTCTAACAAGAAGAAAATAACTAATATATTAGAACTGCATAGTAGAAATTCTTTGTCTTTTTGTGCTGTGTTAGACCATATTATCTTTAAAATATAGTTTTAAGAAGTGTTTTGGAAAAAAAAAGTTAAGCCTTCAGAAAGTCCTTCAAATGTATTTCAAATAAAATAAAAGCAGATTTTTGTCATATTCCTTACTCATGGTAATTCTATTTTAATGCCAATGTCAATGGCATTAGTACTTCAAAAGAATTATAACAAGGAACTGTAGCTGTCAAGCATCAATGTGAAATGTTTAATTTTTAAAAAAGATTTGCATTTTCAAGAAGTATGAATTTGCCAAACCACTTGTAATGCTACCAGTCATAATCATTTGCTGGTAACCTTGGTAGTGTGAGGACGTTAATTAACTCAAGAAATCTGGAAAAAGTGACAGCTAACGATAACCAATGGGTTACACATTTGGGAGCATAGAAAAAAAATATAATACTTCAGTTGGTGGTGACAATGAATATTGCTGGTGAAAATGAATTCATGATAAAAAGGATTTTCTACTGGAACCTAACAAAGGTGGGACACTTTCAGAATTGAGGCTATTCATAAGATGTATGAAAACTACATATATTTCCCATTTTAGCACTGCAATGTAAAAAAGTACGTACAAATGAGAAAACAAAGGAAGCTGCTAGAAGAGTATTTTGTTTCAGGAATGTAGAAGGAGAAATTTAAGCCAAAATCAGCTTTGTTTTCTGCTGCCTCTCCTCTACAGAAAAACACACTAAGTCAATTTCGTAGCAAACAAAAGAACCCACAGAAACCAGTATACTAACATTTAGATAGAAAAATAAAGAGAGAAAGGAGAGAAAGATAAAGAGAGAGAGAGAAGAAAAAAGATGGAAGGAGGAAGGAAGGAAGGAAGGAAGGAAGGAAGGAAGGAAGGAAGGAAGGAAGGAAGGAAGGAAGGAAGGAACGAAGGAACGAAGGAAAAAGGTAGCTGCAGGGATGCTTGATTTTAGAAAGGGGTGTATTTAAAAGATAGAAAAAAAACTCAGTAGGTATATACTGATACAAACACTCAAAATGTAAGCATATTTCCTGATCTATCGAGGTAAATGTAGCTGGAGACAACTGTATGAAACGCATAGCTAATTTACTGAGTTCTAACATCACACGTGATAAATACTCTCTGCTCAGGAACACCTACAGTTTTGAAATATGTCAAGTTCTTACAATGAAAGGTAAGAAAGATAGCATAACACATGTATTTTTATACTGATATAAGTAAAGTGAGGTTACACTATGGTAGAGGTGGAATGATGTTAAATCTATTCAGGGATATATCTCAGCTATTTCATAATACCAGAAAATATGCACACATATAGACCTAAATAAAAGAGTTTGATAAGAGAAATTTGGAACCACTGCTCTTCTGAGACATTTGAATCATTTTCAAGATCAGGCTGGATGTTTCCTAGAATCAACAATTTAATTTGTGTCTTGAGTGAATCACATATAGATATGCAAAAAATCTGCTGCTGATGCAGCTGTGAATTCTACTGGCAATAAACTGCTGTTGATTTCAGGCTGCCCAAGCTCCTAGAAATAATGTGCACAAATGTTCACAGGATCAGTGCCTTGGATAATGAGATGGAAGATGTACAATCAAGTAATTTTTAAACGGCACAGTAAACATAAAGCCAGACCCAAACAAGCTTGTGTGCTCCTAAGACTGGGGAAAAGTCATTCCTTTCATACATCAGGATCTAAACTCAGTAAAACTACTTTACTCTCATCGTTAAACAAAGACTTGATAAGCAGAGTACATTTAATGCAGAAAAGTAAAGCAGAAGCCAAATATGTTTCTGTTATTAAGAAAGTCGTAAATACATCTAGATTGGCGTAACTGCTGCCAGTCAAGATTGTCTTCATCACTGTGCCCAGGGTGAAAAAGCATCAACAGTCCTATAGTTTGGATTCCTTACGGCTTATCAGTGTGCTGTGAGTTTCTAAAAGAAACAGAGAGACAGTGTTCTGATGTGTCCCCAGAGAGAACCAGCTTTCAAAGTAAAATCCTAAGGCAAAGCTTTTAGGGTAATGTTATGTAAATAAGCTGTAAGACGGAGGTTTCAGCTGCAGTGCTCTGTGATTTTGCTTTGAAAGTTTTCGCTTTCTGGAGTTCTCTGTAGCCTCATTATGTCTTGCTGGCACTTTTTGGAGGAGAAGCAACAGCTGCATAACACTGATAAACCTTAGGAAGGCCAAAACACATGCCTGTGGTAGGTGCTCCAGTCTGAGCTGCGGTTAAATCTCCAATTCAGTCTTGCAATGTGACATGTAGTTACCCCTGTATCATCTATACACATAGACATCTAAAAACAAGTTTATTTTAAAAAATCAGTGTATTGTTCTTCAATTTGTTACATCACATTTCTTTTCCATTATCAATATTAACTGAATGTAAAATAATTGCAGCAAAGTTGGGATCTGAGCTCAGAAACATCCTTATGAAATATTTATTATTTTTAATATATAAAAATATGGCATTTTTAAAACTCTTTGATTATGCAGCAATATCATATATGTATTTAAAGTGAAATTTGTAATCATTTTTATAATAGTCAATATTGAAACACACTCTGCTTTTGCCAAATATATCACCCCGAGTCACAATAATCTTCCCTTAATTAAAGAATTTAAAAACAAATATGATTTTTCTTTCTTGCTGACTCTGCAGATCAAATTTTCCAATTCTTTTAACTTCCTAAATGTATACAGGAGCCGAAGGAGGAAGCCAAAAAGCCCAGTATGCATTAGCATGTTCTTGTTAAAAACACTTGTTTTTTTTCTAGTTTCAGTGATGAGATATATCCTTGTTAATAACAGCAACTGATTTCTAAAGACGCTCTTAATTTTGAAATACAATCCAAAGCAGTTGGGATCTTTGAACATATGCAAGTCAGATCATAATTGTATAAATATTTTGTGCTGAAAAACTGATGTCCATGCTAATTTCAGGTCAGCAAGGATGTCAGTTCTTAGACAGGATTACTAAGATATATGTTTATTTTGTAAGAATACGTCTGTAAAGAACTGCATCTGCAGATCACTCATATAGTTATGATTCTTAAATTCTTCTGTTAATATCAGAAATTTTGCTGCAAGTTTCAAGAGTAGCTGCAAACTCAGTGCTTGAAGTATGGGGGTCATCTTAACCCACTTAAATTTGAGGTAGGAAAAACATTTGAGCTACTGTGAAGGAATCTTTCATTTATTTGAATTGAACTCAACTCACTCTTTTTAAGCTCATTTCTTTCATTTCTTTGCAGGGTAGATGTCAAGTACTTCAAATTTGGTGAATGCTTAAACTAAACCCTGAACTGAATTGAGAAATCCTATGTCACCAAGGTTTTTCTATGTATTAGGTAAGTGTGATGTATAATTCCTTCCATACTCCAATCTGTTTTCAAGCAGTATTAATCTTTTTTACCTTGCACTTACAGAGAAGCCTGGGAAAGTACAGTTACATAGTGAAGTAGCCAATGTTTAATTCCAGATACGCTGAAGGAGCCTCAGGTGGAATATGCAGGACGTTTCCCAAACTATGTTTCTTCATTATCTTTGCAACTGAGAGTTCAATTTAGAGGCTGAAAAATAAAGATTAACATCTTACAAAATGTTGATTACTTTCAAGACAAATTTGGATAGTTCTATAATCCATGCAAAGGTTGTTACTAAGACTTCAGCCTAGCTAACTGTCTGTAGCAGGGAATTCAACTCTAAATTATATGTTTTATAGGAAAAAAAAAAGCATTTCCTTTATCAGTTTTGAATTTTTTACTTCTTAGTTTCAGCAAATATCCCATTGCTTTTAGGTTACAGAATACAATTTCCTAAGTTTTACTGAATTTTTATTCTGTTAGTTACTGAACTTCTTCCTGAAGTACACAATTACAACATATTTTTTTTTCCCCATTTATGTGAATTCTGCTAATTTTGCATTGTACATGCACACACTGTTTAGGACAGCTGAGTCTCATAAAAAAAATAAGAGGGAAAGTAGTAATAAGGGAAGAAGAAACCTTTTCTTACCTATTGGGATTTTCAGTTCACTGGAGGTTGGATAAGATTAGTAAATCTGTGAAAAGATGACAGAAATCAAAAAGCTTCCAGGCAAATCTACCCTATACATTACAAATGACCTAAACAACATACCAGATGTAATATATGGGAGGTGAGAGAGAGAGACAAGAAGGAGATAGTATTGGTTATACCATTTGTTTAAAATGTTAAAACTGAAACTTCACGTGCAAACTTCTTCTGTCATTTAGAAGAAATATGAAAATCTGTGCTGTTGTTTTTTTTTTACTCTTGGAGCACAATTGCACAGCCCACAAGGTTGTGATGAGTGGCATAAAATAAAATTGGATGACACCCATTAGTGGTGTATCCCTGGGGCACTAAATGATAGGATACAGTGCACCCTGAGCAAGTTCACAAATCATACTGGAACTGGAAGGAGTGGCTGATACAGCAGATGACTGAGTCACTATTCAGTGGCCCTTTGACAAGCTGTCTAGTAAGCAGCCCTGTACAGAAGGACTTTAAAGTCCTGGTGGACACTAAGGTGGCCATGAGTCAGACAGAACAGCAATGTACTCTCATAGCAGAGAAGGTCAGCAGTATCCTAGGCTGCATTAGGGGAATTATTGTCAGCAGGTCAAGGATACTAGTCCCCACTAATCACCAATGGATCACATATACAGCACTGTGGCCAATCCTGGGCTTCTCAGTCAAATAAGCACATGGTCATCATGTGGTGTATCCAGAGCAGGTGCATGACTGGAGCATCTTCCTTAAGAGGATAGGCTGAGCGGGTGGGGACTCTTCAGTCTAGAGAAAAGAAGGCTCAGACGAATCACGTCAAAGTGTATGATCTCTGATGGGAAGTAATGAAGAAGAGAGAGTTAGACTCTTCTCAGTAGTGCCCGGTAATGGGACAAGAGGCAATGGCAAAATTAAAAAATCTGAAATTCAGCCAGAACACAAGAAAACACTTGGAATGGATGGACTTCAAATGGTCCTGACTGACTTATTCCAACTAACTTATTCTGCATCTTTGATTCTAAACTCACTATTTCAGAGTGTGACAGGAGGATGAGCTATACGTGGAGGCTTGTAAAATAATGCCATTTTGGTAGCCAGCATCAAATCCCAGTAGAAATCATAATTTGACTTAATGGTAGGATGACTGTCAGGAAGAAGATTGAGTTACAAGACTACTTAAAGATCTTTAAAAGTGTTGATATGATTGCAAGAGGTGTTCGGGGATTTTAAGTGGAAGTGTCTGTAGATACATAAAGCTGTAGCTCTCTCAAAAATTTTCTCCATATCCAAGCTAACACCACATTAAATAATTCTGAGGCCAGTTTATTTAAACCGCTGCAATGAAAACAGCCTAAACTGAACATAAGTCATCCCTCTCCAACTATTATAAGAATGTCTACACAAAAGATTAGAATGTCTACACTGAAAATTACTTATATGTCTGAGACATCCACTTTTTACAAGTGTATCAGCAAGCCTAATATGAGATTTTATTTCTCCATTAAAACCTTGCATATTACTTAGAAGCAACTTTAAAAAGTTGCTTTGTGACCAATGCAATTAATGAAATATGTGTTCTGTACAGTTGAGTTTTCAGAGTGATCTCATATGCCGCTTCTCTGATATGTAATGAAGGCTGAATTCAAGCCCTGTTTCTTGTATCCAGCAGCATACCTTCCTCAACAGTCAGAATTGGATACATTTAAGAAAAACCTCTATCTCCTTCTCTAAATGTAGCTTCAATCTATAATCAAGTGCAAAACCTACTGGCATATACACACAGATACACATGACAAAAGTGCTAGTGAAATTATGTATGTGCAGAAGATGTCTGGTTATAACCTGAGGGCTTTGAAAACTTGTCATGTACTGACAAACTTTTGGAGGTTTAAATCAGCACTTCTCTGTTTATCTCCTAAAGATAAAGTGTCTTTTTCACCTCATGAGCGAGAATAAATAAAAATAATATTAAAAAAAAAAGCAGAGAAAGAATGAAGGATGGAATATCTGGGGATGGTAGGGTTTTATTCAGGCTGGCATCCTCCAGGAAGTTTGGTTTCTGAAATTCTCTGTTGTTTTCTAATAGGCAAATAACATATATGGATGCTTAACATGGGAGATAATTACTTTAGGACAACCTTTCCCAGAACTGAATTCCAGATGTTTGCTATTACAGCAATATTTACATGCTTCTGATTACTGTCCTGTTAAACAGAATGTATATTGCTTTAGAAAGCCATGTGCGAGGTCTTGCACCTGGGTCACAGCAAACCCCATAACCAATACGAGCTGGGGGATGAGAGGATTGAGCACAGCCCTGCCAAAAAGGACTGGCTGGTACTGGTGGATGGGAAGTTGGACATGAGCCAGCAATGTGAACTCACAGCACAGAAAGTCAAATATATCCTAGGCTACATCAAAAGAAGTGTGGCCAGCAGGCTGAGAAAGGTGATCCTGTCCCTCAACTCTGCACTGCAGAGGCCTCACCTGAAGTACTGTGTGCAGATGTGGAGTCCTCTGTAGAAGAAAGGCATGGATCTGTAGAAGCACGTCCAGGTAGAAACAGAGAAATGCTGTAAGGGAGAAACACGTTCCCTACAACAACAGGCTGAGACTTCTAGGGCTGTTCAGCCTCAAGAAGAGAAGGCTCTGGGAATACCCGAAAGCAGCATTTCAGTATATAAGGGGGGCTGTAAGAAGAAAGGAGATAGACTTTTTAGCAGGATCCATTGTAATAGCGCAAGGGGAGATGGTTTCAAACAAAAGGAGTTGAGGTTTACACTGGATATAATGAAAAAGATTTTTGCAATAATGGTAGCAAAGCACCACAACAGGTTGCCCAGAAATGCCATGTATGTCCATGTCTGAAGACATTCAAGGTCAGGCTGGGCAGAGCTTTGAGCAACCTGATCTAGCTGTAAGGTTCCCTGTTCACTACAGAGGAATTGGACTAAATGACCTTCAAGGTTCCCTTCCAACTCAAATGATTCTATTACTTTATATAATGAAAAATGTGACAGTTTTTGTACTTTTGTCAGAAATTAGCTGATATGTCTGTTGAGTTTAATTTCTGTAATCCTACACTCTTTCTCTCCTAGGATGGTAAGAAATTAAATGACAGACCACTATCTGTGTCTGATAGATTTGTTTTTCCTCTTTTCTTTTGATGTTTGAAGAAGGGATGAGATCCAGTTGTTCTGATTAATGTGCCTTCAAGTCTTTTTAACCAGGCTGAACTTAAC
>JAOWBP010001760.1:79306717-79317011 GCA_028571105.1 Tragopan temminckii | reverse complement strand
AGAAAAGAAAAGAAAAGAAAAGAAAAGAAAAGAAAAGAAAAGAAAAGAAAAGAAAAGAAAAGAAAAGAAAAGAGGAAGCTTTTTTTTTTTTTTTCTAAGTATCCCATCAAACCACATTCACGTACAATGTCAAAATCTGGGCTCTTGTGGCAAACAAATAGGAATGTTGGACTCTGAAATATTTTTGTTCAGTATTGGAACTTGCACTTTACTATCTACTTTGATTCTGCTGAAAAATCTTTTTTCCCAGTCTCCCTCTTTCCATGATTAGCAGAGAAACTGCTAGGTCTGTTGTTCTTATATATTCATTTTTCTGCCCATAGCTCTTTTCTTAGATAGACTGTAAATTTCTCCAGGATATGAGCCAGCTTTTTGTTTGAATGTTTGTGCAGCAGAGTCCTAGGTCTCTAAGTAGATTTCTGTGATATCATCATTGTAATTCAAATGACTCAAATAAAACACACCAATAATCTGTTTTGGAAAAGATCTTTCAAATGATGGTTTAAGTTGCATATTCAGAAGAAAAAATCTTCCATTCTCTTTTGCCAGTGATCCCCTGTTCTTATTTCACAACAGGACAACTAGTCTGAATTTCTGGTATATCTCTGGCATTTGAAATGTTGGTTAAATACTAATTGTGTAATCGTCAATAAATAATTATTTGTACAAAATAAAGAATAATTTCAGAACGAAAACAAATGATTTGAAGCTAAGACTGCATTTTAGAAGACTCTCCCAGGTTTCTAGACTGACAATGGTAGACTCCTATTTTTCCTAATTACCTCAAAGTACAAAATAATAAAATGTATGCCAGGTTGTACTTCCAAGAGTAATCAGAATAAATGTGTAGCTTGAGGTTTAATAGAGATTAAGTACCCTTCAATTTTTAATCTTTACAATAAACAATATCAAAATTAGATACACATAAAATGTACTACTGAATATGTTCCTAGAATAAGAAGAAGCATCCCAAAGTTTTTCAAGAGACATTATTCGTATTTTAAATCTACTAGCCAGCAAGAGGATGCTCAAAATATAGTCAAGACTGGGAATAAAATCTAAAATACAGTACTGCTGGATTTTATGCATGTGCATGCAAATGTATGTTCGTTAGGAAGATCCTTTCAGTACCTAAAGGGGGGTTATAAGAAGGAAGGGAACAGACTCTTTAGCACAACAGCATAGTTGTGACAAGACAAGGGGAAATGTTTTTAAACTAAAAAAGGGAAGATTTTGATTGGATATGAATAAGTTATTTACAGTATGGATAGTGAGGCACTGGAACAGGTTAGCCATAGAGCTGGTGGATGCACTGTCCCTGAAGACACTGGTTGGATGAAGCTCAGAGCACCCTGATCTAGCTTTAAGTGTCCCTGTTCATTGCAGGAGAGTTGGACTAGATGGCCTTTAAGGGTTCCTTCCAACTCAAAAGATTCTATGATTCCATGATTCTATGAATACAACTACTCTTTCAGTCTGTTTGTTGTTTGTTTTCTTTTTCTTTAATAGAGAATAAGTCTCAGCATTTAGAAAAGATAACACAAATACCCAAGGAATAAGAGATAAGGGTCAGTGTATGTTTCTGGTCAGATCAGTTCAGTTTTAGTGAGTCAGAAATTCATTCTATCAAGTAAACAAGCATCTCCAGTAAGCAAATAAATTAGATTGGTTAATTATGCTAGATGCATCTGAATTCAAACAATAGTTTGTGGTTTAAAAGTGTAATTTTTCACACAATGGGATAATTCAAAAATGCCAATGTTTACCATAAATGACCACATGAAGCAAGAGAGTGACTGTAGTTTTAAAGTTGATGGATGTACCATACTGAAACTTTTAATTCTAGCATTGTTTTCAAAGATGAAAAAATAATATAAACATTTATGTTCTCTTATCATATTAATCTGTATATTCACATGTTCATTCACTTGTTCTGTAACAGCCTTCCTCCTGTTTCTCTATCTGGATCTATTTTGTAAGATATTTTGTAAGACGCGACTGCATCATTCTTAACTGCGTGAGAATAGTAACTCTGCTGGAAGCTATCCAGATGTGATACTTCATAGACTACAGGTTAACATTGTTTCTAGACAGAAATTTAAGAAATGAAGGTTAAGAAAAGGACCTCAATATCCTTGAGAATGTCTAACTTAGATTTAGATTTTCAGAAGGACTTTAAACTTTCTGGTTAATTAAACCTTGACTGTTAGAGTACGAATAGTGGTCTCTCTAGGAAAAGCTGCAACATCCAGCACTCCTTGAACAACCATATAAGGAACAGGAAAAATTGAAAAGCTAGTACTATCGAGTACTAATGTTGCTTAACATTAGGGAAATTGCTTGAGAGAGTAACTCAGATTATCTTAAAATTCTTCAACCCTAACCTAACCCTATTGCATGTTTAATTGCCACAGATCCTTTTCTTGCTCCTGTAAAATCTGTATCTGAATAACTTCCTTCATCCTTGAATATAACATTTTCCTAAAGTGAGATATCTCAGACAAGATGAGATATACATTGAGATGTTAGCCTGATTAAAACAGGTTACTAGGTAAAGAAAAAGTCATGCATGCAAGCAGCAGAAAACAGGGACTTCGTTCACAGATATTCAGCTACTCCCAGGAAAGCAGAGCTTGTCACACATAATGGTTTCTTGGGAAGACAAACACCATTGCTCTGAATATCTTCCCCACTTCCTCCTTCTTTCCCCCAGCAACACCATATGATTTAGAACATCCCTTTAGGGAGTTAGGATCGGTTGCTCTGGCTCTGTCCTCTACCAGCTCCTTGTGCCCCACAGTTCTTCTCTGGCAGAGCGGTGTGAAGAGCTGAAACACCCTTGGCTCTGTGCAGCACTGCTCAGCAACAACTAAACATCACTACTATCACCACTGTCTTTTACCAAAATTCCCAAACATGGCATCAAACAAGCCTCTACAAAGAAAATTAACTCTATCCCAGCCAAAATCATAACAGCGCTCTATTTGCATGATGGATCTCTTGACCACCAATAAAATAGCCACTACTATCTTTCTGTTCTTTAACATCTTAATGTATAGGAGATAATTCTTACATTGTTTACTTAAACCATAGGACGAATGAAACTTTTAAATTAAATGTTTATATTCAAATACAATTTCAGAAAGCGTTATAAAATATATTAATATTTTTTCCTCCATAAAAAAGAAATTTTCTTGACAAAGAGTCAAACTGGAGTGAAAAACTGCAGTATTTGACAGAACTATTTGACCTCTGATTTCTTTTACTTCATATCTAATTCATATCTGAATACTTTTGGCCTGCTTCCAAGAGAAACCACTTTGCCCACTGTGAAGTTTAATTAGTTGTGCTTGCATAGTGTTTTGAAGATGTGAAGTATTCTGTGGAGCCTGTTACATCTATTCTCTCTTACTCTCTCCCTGGCTAATCTGAACTAGCTAAAATAGCATTCTTTTTTTTCTTTTTTTCTTTTTTCTTTTTTTTTTTTTTCCTTTTTAAAATATTCTTTAAGAGATATATTTGGGCTGCTCCAAAAGTAATGCCTCCTATTTTATTATCTTGGCCTACAATATCAGAGGTGGATGTTGGGGGTATGACAGTAGAGATTGAACCCTCCCAACAATATTCCATTATATTTTATTGCTGTGTGACAGATGGCAGCAGAGGAGCACTCTGACAAAATGTCACCTGACATGAAAGTGTATGTGAAGCAAAGGTGTGGAATTGAGTTCCTCCATGCAGAAAAATAGCACCAGTGACATTCATCAATGCTTGCTGAATGTTTATGGAGATCAAACAGTAGATATGAGCACAATGAGGTGGTGGGTGGTGTGTTTCAGCCATGGCAACAGCAATATGAAAGACAAGCCATGTTCCAGATGGCCATGTAGATTTTTCTGAGCAAGGAACGCAGGCTGCAAGCTCTTATTCATTGCTGGCAAAAATAGCTAATAGTGGTGAGTATGCTGAAAAATACTGTTTGATAGCTGAGAATTGCCTCTATCAATAGTATTATTGCACTCTTTGTATCTGTTATACTTTCCATGGAAGTAAGTAGGAGGCATTATTTTTGGAGTGACCTACTTGCATACTAAATGCAAGACTATGTAGCCATGTTTTGAATGGTGGAAAGGTATTATTTCACAGGTTTATGTCTTTTTGCTCAACCTTCTCATCTGTCCACAGCAGAAACACCAAGTTTTTCCACTAAGTGCCAAGCAACCTATACAATCTGAATTGTTTGTTACTGGTAATACTGAACACAGATTAAATCACAGTCCTGTGCTGGACACTGTATATATGCAATCAGTCCCAATATGAAAAGATTGGAATCTAAAAGAACACAATAATTTGAGAGATGCAGGTGGGCAACTGAGGCAGAAGCAAACAAGAACAGTGGCCCAGTACCTTGGGCTTATGCATATCCACGAGAAAAGAAAAACCTGAAGATTTGTTTTTAATCTGCAACTGAATACTTTGAATGGAAAACAAAAAGTGAGAATGTACTGAATAGAGCAAATCTGATCTCAGGGTACATTGTTAGAATCATGAATGTACAAATCCCAAAAGTTCAGCTGCAGGGAGATTTGAGCTGCAGTCAAAAGCTGTCTTAAGGCACAAGACTTCAGGAAACACATGAATCTGTTAGTGTGAAGTAAGAAAAGTGAAGAATATCCGAAAATACACTGAAAACATAAACCACAAGAAAATAATGATGAGTATAGATTTATTTAATCTAGGAAGAGTAAGGTTTCAATGGACAGACCTTGGTTGGCTGCCAGCTGCCAACCACGCTGCCCTCACTCCCTCTCCTCAGCAGGATGGGTGGAAAAAATATGATGAGAAAGTTTGTGGGTGGAGATAAGAGCAGGAATATCTCTCATTAATTACAGTTAATCGCAAAGCAGACTGATGGAAATTTAGTTTAATTTATTTCAAATTAAAAATAGAGTAGGGATGTGAGAAACTAAGCCAAGAATAGAAGCTTCCTCCTGCCCCCATTTCATCCCAGGATCAACTTCACTCATGGTTCCTCTATCTCCTCCCTGCCCAGCTGCTGCAGGACGCTAGAGGATGAGAGTTGCACTCCCTTCATAATGCTTCATCTTAGCCACTCCTTTGTCAGGTTTTTCTGCTGATCTGATGTGGGGTCCTTCCCATGGGATGGAGTCCTTCACAAACTGCTTGAACAAAGGTCCTTCTCACAGGTATAACCACATGCTCTAATATGGTGTTCTCCAAGGCCGGCAGTGAGGATATCTGCTCTGACATTCTTCATGTTATGCCGGGATACAGACCTCCACCATGGTCTTTTCCACATGCTGCAGAGGAATCTCTGCTAGGGCTCCTGGAGCATCTCCTCCCTGCCAATCTTCACTAAACTTGAGTTGTTTTTTATTTTTACTTTCTCTTAAATATGATGTCACTGAGGCACCACAAGCATCGTTCATTGGTGTGGCTGTGCACTGATGTGGATCTGTTTTATAGCCAGCTGGAACTGGGAGCACCTTTTTGACTACTATCACAGAAGTCACTCCCACAGCTCCCCTCTCAGCTACTAAATCCTTGACATGTAAACCCTATACAGAGGTAAATTCTTCAGCACCATTATGAAATATATAGTGGAAATTACTAAAAAAAAATGACACCAAACTCTGGAAATGTCCTGAGCTAAAAACGCACAGAGGTTGGAGAATCAGTAAGGCTGAATTATGGATACTAAGTCCATTCTTATTTTCCTACATCTCTTACCTACCTTCCCTTGAAGGACATGCTCTTTAAGCTGAAATAGTGGCTAAATAGCCTGGTCTGAACTAGAGAAGATCTCCTTGTATCCTTATATTCAGAATTTTTTTAAAAGCATAATGATTTTTTTTACTTTCTCTTCAGTGTCACAAATAGAATTCAGCAATATATTTTCAATAGGCCATTAAACTTTTGGTGTCGATATATCAGACTGAAGAATTTTAAAGCTACATAATTGGTTGTAGAGGGAAGCACTGTTTAACCAAGACATCCAATAATACCCATTATAGTAGTGATACCATACTGTAAGGTAAGTGCACTGACAGACTGGTCCTTGTTCAAGGTTAAATTAAAGTTTTTCCTGTTTCATAAGGTCCATCCCTTAACGAAACAGTAAAATCATGCTGAAAGGACTTGAATGTTAAGACTGGTCAGAATTGTCACTATAGTTCCAATACATTCTCATACTTTTCTTCTAGCTGAAATTTTTAAGCAGTGGAATTTTAAATGCTGGTGGAAAAGACTAGGAAGATAATGAAAGGAGGACATCTGGGTCTTCTTCACTGACATTCTTAAAATGAAATGAGCTTAAAATGTTCCTGACTTGTTCAATGTAAATAGTGGCAAAAATACATCAACCACTCCCTTGGGTAAGAAAAATCTTTGTAATGAACAATCTAAGAAATTTTGAAAGAACAGAAATAACTGAACACAATGACACACTTGGACTATGATTGTGTGCATTCTACCACAGGCTTTAAAAATAAAATTTAATTTAAGCTAAACCTTGCAGACACTAGTAGAGACACTTAAAAATTAAAAAAAAAAAAAAAAGGTAAATGGTTCAACAGCCACATTTCCCACATATTTCTTAAAGGGATTTTTTTATAAAGGTAAAGATACTGTGTACCTGCCAGACTTGCTGAATAGTAAGGGAAAAAGCATCTTTCCTATCTAACTTTCCCAAATAACATATTTACTGAAGAGGAGCAGTCAAAACCTCTATATTCTGCTGTATTTGGTAATAAGCATCCCTGCTATCCAACCTTTAGTGTTACTTACCATTTTCTTACCAGTTCTATAAAACAAGTGGTCCATCTGGTCAGAGACACATGAGTGGGCAATTCAATCACAGGCAGAGCAGGTATCCGGAATGCACAACTGCCGTTAGGTATAAATAAAAGCATTTAGAAAATGATTAGCTGGCACGTGGTTGCTTTAATGAAAAAGTAACAAACATGAGAAATATTTATTTTAAGAACAAAATCCAAGATAATATAATGGTTATTAAAGAGGCAAGCTCAACCCCCGCGTGTAACTAGCATTACATTTGCAAGGATCTTTCTGCCCTCACTCTAAGTACATATGTTTGAAGTCCATGCTGTTGGCAGATAGGCAGCAAATGCTAGACACTAGAGCTTTAAATTCAGTCAAATTTCCACTTGAACATACCACACTCCCTAAAATAAATTGAAAACTGAGATACAGTCACTCTCACAACTTCAAGCATTACTTATTATGCTTCCAGGAACACTGCTGGAAGTCTTAAATCACGTTAAAGTTGGTCTCTAAATAGGATTTTCAAACTTCAGAAGAAATGCATAAACGGGATAATGCTCTTTCTTCTTATCTTGCATCACCAGTGCTTACACTAATTTCAACAAAATAATCTCTAAAAGGCACAGATTTCACAAATTAACAGCACGGTACTGGTTGGAATCCATCCTTCAGATCATCTATAAGCTTTGTGTTAATAAGAGGGAAAAAATGAGTAAAAGGCAACAATGTAAAAGTTAAGTCTCTGCCTGAAGCACAAAGGGTGATGTAAGTATTGATACCAGATTTGGGTTTTAATGACAAGCTTAAAGGAAGTTCTTTAGAAAGTGGATCAGCTAGGCTGCAACTGAATAAAGTGATGGTTTTTACTGTACTATTTGCTTCTGTTGCCATACTCTTGACAAGTTTTTCTTAGGATTTATAAGACATTCTTGGGAGTCTTTTTCTTCAGACTTCTGGATTTGGGGTTTTCTTTACTTTTCTTCCCTCCCCTCCCCTCCCCCCCTTCTTGTAAATTACAGTTGTCATGTCATGGGACTACAATTGTTTATTGTGAAAGTCACTAATGAACAAATGACCCTGCCACCTGGAGCACTTACAGCTGGTGTTAAACTCCAGCTATACAAAAAAAATTCTTCCCAGCCTATTGATTCACTGGCAGTGTTTGATTGTACCCTGGAGGCAGGTGACAGCTAGGCAACTAAGTTCTTACTGTTTTACACTCCCTATTACACAAACCAAATAAATCTTCTCCAAATTAATTCACCTTTTTCCCCCTTTCCTGCTATGTGACAGTTCAATACTGAACAATCAGTGTGTTTTACCCTTCTGGGAACCAAAAATTTTCATAATCTTTATAACATCAAATACCTACAGCTTCAGTTCTGTTTTAAGATAGTGCCAGCATTCACTACGCTTCACTGATTTTTGAAGTTGTCACATTCAAAACATGACTACTTTATTACAATCTTCTTTTGTTACCCAGATTATCTAATTTTTAAAACCTTTTCACTAACTGTTAATATGGGGAGCATCTACAATATCATCTCTCTAGTTCCATAACCAAAAATATAGAAAACTGGCATCAGAGGTGAGTGAAATGAGATTCCATCTTGACAAAAAGGTGAAAGATTTCTTGAAATAAAGTCTTCCCAGTTTGATGAAAATTACATTAACCAGCCAACTTCCTAAGGTTGAAAAATAACCCCAGACACAAAGCTAATAAACACAGAAGAAAATTTTGACTGTGCTCAGGTACTGATGGGTGCTAACACAGTACAGGAGATTTTGTTATTTCATTTGAAAAATTCCATTCAATTTTGAGAGCACAGTGACCTTTACTCTCTAATATAGAACATGGCCTGTAAAACTGTGGTCAACTTAAGAGAAAGAAGTTGCAAGAAACAGTAAGCAGTGATCCCAAAGGGTAGGAGTAGGTACAGAAGTGATTAAATCAGAAACATTCTGACATTCATGACAAGTTGTCTTGAAAGTCTTTTCTTCTAGTCTTGAGATTTCTGGTCATCTGCCCTCTCTCACACCTTTCCTATTCCCTTGTCAATCTGTTTATTTCTTCCTAATTCCCTGCCTCAAATAACTGCATGCTTAACATAGCTTTGTTGGTTGGTTGGACTTTTTCATTTTTTTTTCTTAAATCTCAAAACCTTTCAGCTGTTATCTGTCATTTTTGTTTAAGGAGTCTATAAAAGAAGTTTTCAACATTGTGATTGATAGGGATGCAGTGTGGGTAAGGGCTGATTGGTCAAAGGCTATTGCAAAACAAAGTGCCACTGAATGAAGCCAGTAAGAGCCAGGCTAATCAAAAGGCAGCTGTCCTTCCTGCAACTAGTAGTAGATCTCTACGCTACCAAGAACCCCACAAAGTATAAAAATGTGTACAATATCTCTTTTGCTTCTAGTCTGTGGTAGAGAGAATATGGATCTGGTGACAGCCAAAAGAGCTCTTCCTGCGTTTAATGTTGGCCAAAACTGGGTCTCACTCCAGCGTTCCCTCCTGCCATGTTCTATTACTCACAGCACAAATGAAACTTCAGAAAATTTTATGGAGTTCCATTCAGAATCCATTCAATAGACTCTATCTAAATAAGCTAATTATATAACCAAAAGATATTGAACAGCATGAAACAAAACACACTTTTATTCTGTCTTTTACAATTATTTCTATGCCTAAATCCTTTACTCATATTACTCTCACAGTGGGGAATTAGAATTTGTCACCACTTTTTAAGTTGAGGTTATTTGGACTGACTAAGACATTTAGTATATGATAACAATTTGTGACCTTCTGTCATCAGTCCTCTTAATATTACGTATAGAACTTACTTCAACTCCAAAGTGCTATCATAATAGAAATATTTGTTTCCCTTTTTATGCACGTCTGTCTCACAATTATGTTACTGTACCATGACAGTTCTCATTTAATGTAAAATAATTTAAACTTGTAAAAGGAAAATATGCAGCTAGCAGGATATTGTGTGACTAGAAACAGATTGCTCATGTTTTTTCCCCTTTACATTTTAAAGGAGACATCTGCCACAGGAAGCTGCATTAAATCTGAGATGATGGCAAGTGAAGAACAGAGTGGATTGTAGTCCCGTGTGCTCCATTTGCTTTCTGTGACTATTCACCATATCTGCCTAATAATGTATGGTCAGAGATAGCTGCAAAAATGAGAAAGTCCTGAATTGACCTTTGCTGCACTTAACTCTAAATAATAATTACTACCACAATCCTGATGTTTCAATGATTTACACTTTTAAATTTAGGCTAACTCCTACATTTACTCAGTACATGCTGTTAAATGCTTCTTCAAACTCAGATATTGAATCTTTCTGCTTTGATATCTAATCAAGGAGTGTTTACATGAAGGCAACATAACCTTAACTATAAATCTATAACAAGGTACAAACCAGCAGTCTCTTTGATTAAATTCTGGCCAAAACAAGAAACACCTGTGTGTTCAAATTAGCAC
>JAOWBP010001760.1:79262517-79306617 GCA_028571105.1 Tragopan temminckii | reverse complement strand
GGCAGGGGGGTTGGAGATTTATGATCCTTGTGGTCCCTTCCAACCCTGGCCATTCTGTGATTCTGTGATTCTGTGTTTCATGTTGGTGAACATTTTGAAGTAGGTCACTGTACATGATGTCAGTCAAGCTGAAGATGCATAAAAATCTGTCTTCTAAGTATATATCAATTCAGTTAAATTGTACATAGCAAATATACTTTCTCAAGAACAAATTTGCTACTTAATTTCAATCACACTGTAATGCAATAGTAATGTCAGACAACGCTACACTCATCATTCTCACCACTTAAGACATACCACAGATTTTTTTCACACAAGAGATATCAGTCAGAGGTATGCATGAAGCCAGCCTACTTGGAGGTATTTTACTGTTAAAAATGTTGAAATGTCACTTGACTCTCACTTATCATCACTCAATCCACTGTGTTGTCAAAATCATAGAAAGGAAGCTGCTCACCGGACTATTGAATTTTGTCTCCTTCTGTCCTTTTGATTCCTCACATTAACCAAGAGGCAATTAAAGAAATCAGCAGAAGAGACATGTTGCAGACAGCCAACTTTCATTTCACACTGCTGATTAATTCTGAGAGAATGAACACTACCACAAGTTTCATTTTATTGTCATACCAAATCTTCACATTTAACACTATTATGCATCTATCATTCATTCTAAAACGTGTTTGTTCTTTGTACTTGACTGTGTCTTAAACTTCTGTCTGCCTGCTCAGAGCTACCCTTGTATTCGTTGGAAGAATACAGAATGGGCATATTTTGTGTACATAAAATTCAAGGTCCTGTATTATTCAAGTCTATATCTAACAAGACTTGTCAAATTGCAAGTCTTTAAATGCAGTACAGGCAGCCCATTTACTCACTGTAATCAGGACATTTGACAGAACAAGTCTCTAGGCATAAAAGAAAAAGAAAATAAAAAAAGAATATTTACTGCCTGCTCAGGGAATGACTTCAACTTCCACTGTTGCTTTAACACACAGTAAAAAACAGTGTACTGGAAACAGTCCAAATTCATGAAAATTAGGAGTGGAATCATGCTATTATTATGAGTTAAATGACCTCCTAGCTTATCCTAATTGACAGAGGGACTTGGTTAATACCAAGTAAGAAGGTTAGAAACAGCACTCTGATGTTTCCATGTCTTACTAGCAGCAAACAGGTCTTCAAGCCAGGACAACACTGACTTTTTTTTAAGGCCTTGGAAAACAAAAAGGCATTCTGCAAAACAGGTTAAGAATGGTTCCGTTCAAAATCAAGGGATCTCAGTACTAAGTTTCAAAAGATTGAGAAAAACTTTGAAAAGAGGTCACCTACAAATGTGACTTGCAGAAAGCTGAAAACAGAAAATTCCAGACAACAAGACGCCAACAGGATGATATTCTTAAATGGGTTCACAGGTGAACAATGTATTTGTAAGACAAGTAACTTGCAAGGTAAAACCATTGAGAATGAACACAGAAAAGGTTTAAATAATGAATTATTTTATGTTAATCAGGTTTTAGTCAGGAAATGTGATATTTTGAATGAAATAAAAAATCTGATCGATAAGCAATGACTTATTTTTATTAGTAGTTCACTAGTTAGTTTATTTGTTAGTATTTTCACATTGTAAAATAAAGAAAAAAGGTGACAAAGCAGCTTCAAAAAGCTGTTCTCATTCAAATTCATACATTTTAATACAGAGACATACTGCATGTAGGAATCAGGATTACACGTTACCACCACTTGCTAGGCTGAATTTTGAAAAAAAAAAGCAATAATTCAAATAACATTTAAGAGTTCTGCTGGATAATAAACTTGACATGAACTTGCAGTGGAGCAATTTAGACAGGAAATCAAGTACAATCAGTAAGTGAGAAATTACACACAGGATTAGAGAGATTAAACATCTTTGCATATGGGAACACCATTACTGGAAAGCAATGTTTATCTCTGCTAACTACTACTTGAAAAGGCTGTTGACAAACAGGAAAGCCTGCAGAATAAATGAAAAGAATAAGTTATGACAAAAGCTGCCTCATTAAACTCACTCTTTTAAATGAAGAGGATATCAAGAGACATTTTGCAAATGCTCTCTAATTGATCATGAGAGAAAAGATGTCATTTAACAATATCTTTTAATTATCAACAGACAACATCTAGAGGCTGGAATCTGAAGGCAGATCAAATCAGATTGGAAATAAAACAAACATATTTAACATTAATAGTAATCAATCATTAGAACAGTTTACCTAAAGATGTGATGGATTAGCTATCATTTGACATATTTACTACCAAGTGTAATGTTATCCATCTACGAATGAAAAAGGAGGTCAAACAAGGCATGCAGGTCAAACACAGAGGATAGGGACTCTATCTGGCAAAACTTTTAAGGATCTCAATGTATTAGCTGAACGACATGAGATTCCTGTGCAACGTGCTGCAACAAGAAACTACACATGACCATCAATTTTGTAAGCAGGACACAAAATAGAAAAATTGAGCTACTACCTCTATATTTGTTATTGCTGCAGTGGCACTGAAATGCTTCATCAAAATGGCAAATTAGAGAGTTTAGAGAAGTCATGTAAAACTTGTGAGTTATATTAAACTCATCAACATTTCAAACAAAAATGGCACAATTCTGTACTGAGATTAAAAAAGAATTAAAGTTGTTTTGTATTGATTTTCATGAATTAATTCTCTGTTACTGAAGGTTGTTTTGGATTTTCTTCTACATCAGATATCCAGTGTTCTTTTTTTCTCTAAAAAGGGATGGATTAGTTTATATGAAAACTACTATAGGAAAGTTCCATGTACTGTACTCCATGTACATCACTTATACAATAAGTGAAACTAAATGTTTGTGAAAGACTATGTTATTTTGAACTGATAATAGCCCTCTGAAAGTTAAGCATATGCACATGGTGGAATTCTATCTCAAGGAGGTCAGATAAATTGTTTTTGACATCCCTATCAGGTTTTATAAAAAAAACAAAAAACAAAAAAAAAAAACAATAAATTAATTAAAAAGAAAAAGAAAAAAAAAAAACACAGCCTGCTATTTAAAAAAAAAAAAAAAGTTGACAAAAAAGTTGACAATTTCAGAATTTTTTACAATTAGCTGAAAAGCTTTTGTCAAAATATTCTTACTGATGACATAATATGTTTCTGAAGTAAGAGTCAAAAATTTATCACTGATCAAATCATAGTTTCCAACCACAAAATTTGAAACTGCATGGTTATTTATCAGTAGATTTGAAAATATTTTTAATAAGAAAACTTATTTGTAAAATAAAGGCAGCAGGTGCCATTAAAAGGTCAGCCTTTGCCCAAGGGACACTTAAGAGATAGCTTCTTTGCAGAATTTATTTCCTTACAAAGAGATCAGATTCATTGCACTTATAAATTTGTATCTCAGTAGTATTTTCCACTGCCAGATGCAGTCCAGCTCACTCTGTGAGTCAGCAGAAACTCAAAAACTCTAGTCTCAATCATGTCCAGGTCTGGCAGCAGTATGTCTAGCCTCTCATGGGATTTCTCATCATGCGTATGTGTATACGTTGGCTGGAGCTGGTCACAGCAGCAAAGACCAATTGGCCCTCTATGGATCACAACAACTTCAACTTTCTATTAAAAGTGACAAGACAGACAAGGAAGTGTGCCCTTGAGAAATTCAGCATTTTGTAATGTTTTAAGTTCTTCAGCACAAGTTGTGCCTTATTTAACATGAAATTAGTTCCAGGTTTGAAAGTAATGACTCATTACATTTTTCATATGTTTAGATAAACCTGGCTTGGTTTTTTTTTTGCTTCTCTCTCAATATTTAACGAAATATAAAGTAATTGAAATTGCATAATTTCAGGTTTCCTTGTGAGTGTATTGGAAAAAAAAAATCATTTTTCTGTTATCCGTATCAAGATTGAGATGACCTATGACTTAGTAGGTTTCAGAGATAGTCAGTTCAGGGACGTTCTAACACATGGCCCAAATATGACTGTCTAGGAGGTAAATATTATCAGTTATTTCAGGTGAATGATTACTATGATTATAAATGAAGTATACATTGACGCTGAGACTATCATCACGAAATAAGATGATATGCCAATAAATTAGGAAAAAATTCACAGAGTCCTTCTTTCCCAGTTACACACAGGTAAAAAAAAAAAATTGATTTAAACATATTTTCAATATTTTTCAACCAACTTTATGAAGATTAATTTAGAAAGAATAAGATACTAAAATTCTTAAATTCATGAGCAAAAATAACTCACAAGCTTTGAGAGTCCTAGCATAGCAAATGATAGAGACATAGTCCTTTTATTTCCAAGGTGTAAACAAGATATCCCTTTCCCCTGCAACAGCATAAGGAAAGCATAGCAGACTACATTTTGAGGTTTGGTTTTTAAAATGAAATCAGGCAAAAAAAACAACTGAGCAATGTGTTTCACTGGGAAGAAATGCAGCAGCTCTCTTGTATTTGTTCCGTGTGTGAGTTTGGGCAGCATTAGACATTCATAATTGGGGCTAATATGTGGTATTAACAGATGAGACACTTTATTGTGCAGCCATTTTGCTCAAGTACCTACAAAAATATATTAGAAAGATCTAGTTTTAACCACATGTATTTCAAATTATAATTTTGGCACACTTCTCACATATGCATCTATTTTCAACCAAAGCAAGGAATCTCATGACAGTCTGGATGATTTATCTGCTCATCAGTGAGCTCTGTATACACTGAACACCTGTAGTTAGTAAAATATACAATAAATTGCCTTTAGTGGTTTTTTGTTTTTTTGTTTTTTTTAATGTGTGCATATTTGGAGGCTGTCAAAGGGGTCAGCAAGCAATAGGAGAACATAAAACATCCTATTTGAAATTTGTAATAAGACTTCTGAAACGACAGCAAAAAGACATTCACAAAAACTATTTACCATTGTCTCTGAAACAATTGTTCCAAGTTTTTTTAGAAAATTGTGCAATGAGTGAACGAGTGCTTGTCAAATCACCTTCTAATTAAATGCATAAATTTGTTCCTGTTTTAAAAATGGCCACATATTCCATCTGCCCATGCAAAATGCTTAAGTATTTTCAGCCAATTTCCCAAGTAAAGCTGGGAAATCATCTCACGCAGTACACTTCACTGTTACAAGGGCCACAATTATAAAGCAACTTACTCAAAGCCACTGAACTATTACCTTTCTTTGTCCTTTCTTTCTATACAACTCTGATGTGAACATTTCAAAATGAGAAAGGTTCAGATCATGTATTATTTTTACAGGATTACTTTTTTTGTTGTTGTTTGTTTGTTTGTTTCCCTCAGTAACTAACTGGATTCATTTCATTGGTGGCTCTGAATGCAGTCAAGGAACTTTTTTTCCCTGTCCTTTTTCTAAATAGGAAACTGGTCAGGGAAGGAACAGAACTAATCCAAGTTACTTTGTATTACACAGAGTCATAGAATTGGCTTGCCTCAGAAGGGACCATAAAGACCACACAGTTCCAAAACCCCCTGCTATGAGCAGGGTTGCCGCCCACCAGATCAGACTGCTCAGAGCCACGTACAACCGGCAGTGAACACGTTCAGCAATGGGGCACTCACACCTTCTCTGGGCAGCATACGTCTCTGCACTTCATGTAATCCTGAGGACTTCTTCAGTGCCCCAGGATGCTCAGCCTAAAACTTCAAACTGATCAAAAGTCCTTATTTAGGAGGACTGTGAATCCTACCACTTTCTCATTTTGATTTATTTTTTACAAACACAGTTTTCCCATACTAGGTGCAGTTGCAAGGACTCCTCAGAAACTATTTTTCTGTAGGAGCCATCACTTCAGCTGCAGATCCTTCACTTATTGATGCTGCAAATGCTAGAAAAGCACAGAAACTTCATCTGCCTGTTGAAAACTCCAGGAAGCACATCTGGCAGAGAGGCAGTAATGGCTGGTCCCAGCTGGTCTGGCCATTTCCAGAGTATCGTCTGGAGAAAAACAAACAAGCAATCAAAAAAAGAACCAAGGAAAATCTGAAAAGGAATCTGCAAAAGAAAAATCATTTTTAATGTGGTGCCAAATGAACTCTGGTGCTGTGTGTAAGGATGAAAAACAATTATAGAAAGCCTTGAACACCTTGCTGAATCACTGAGGGTTCTCCTCAGCCAACTGGGAAGAAGTCTCAACTGTTTCCAGATGCTGATCTGGAATCATGTTGGCACCATGGGCCAGCACCTTAGAGAAAATCCTTTAAAATTCTGCCCCAGTTCTGTTTTATTATTATTATTATTATTATTTAACATATTAACCCAGTTGCAGTGAAAGTCTAAACTCAAAATTTCTCAGTGGAAAATAGGGAAATGACAAAGTGGATTAGTTTCACAGAAGGCTCCTGGACATTAATCACTCTGAATGCCACTGCTGAAGTCAGCCACAGCAAGCTGCTCAAGAACATGCCCAGTCAAGTACTGAATATCCTCAAGGATGCAGACTCCACAACCTCTCTTGGCATCCTGCTTCAGTGTCCAGCTCCAGCATTCACTCCCCTGCAAAAGACTCCATCAGAGTCACTGAAGTAAAAAAAATATTGAGCTGATCAGCTGCAAGTTGTCTTCTACAAGAACAGACTCACTATCCAAGCTCCAACAGAGCTCAATACATATATTGTTCAACCAGCCAAAGCTATCCAGGTGCTTGTTACATGGGAATAATTAGAAGCTACTGCAAAATCTTTTTCTTCTGATTCCAGAAGCATGTTGTACAGAAGATGGTATCAAGAATGAGATTTAGTTTTCCCAGGTACTAATTAAGAAAGATTAAGATGTAGAGCTGAAAGAACTTGAAGCAATCTATTGTATTATTCTGTTTGAATAGTAAATTACTTATATTTAATATAATTTTTAATGAATTGTGCAAAATAGTACATAGCAAAAATGTAAACCTATATACAGCAAATCTGCCTTCCTCAGCTATTTTTCTTTAAATAAACATTTGCTTTACTAATCTAGAACAAATATTTCCTATTATGTTTCATTGGCCAAACGTACTTCAAACTTTTATCTTGCTGAGACAACTGTTCTGTCTTGCAATACTTGTTGATTGGTCAGAAGGCAATTTCTCAGGTACAAACTATTAGGTTGACAAATTGTTGACAAAAAAGACTGGGATGTAGGGTGGCAGACTGCAGAGGGCACAACAGAATGAGAAACAGATAGGCAGTGTAACCTGCCAACTGGCAAGTTTCTGAAGCGTGAAGGTTGGTCTCACACTCATTCTGACACTCAGTGCTACAAATCCAAATGCTTAGCTGTGAGGTCATCATTTGCCAGGAGTAGCAGTTAGCCTTCCAATTCAGATTCACAACACTAGTATAAAGAGGTGGAACAGCCAAAAGAGATGAATTCTTCCAGCACTACTAAGAGATAGGGAAGGAAGGGATTCAGAATAACAACAAATAACAACTGAAGCAAAGAAAGATGGGAGATATTTGCATCTGTGTTGACCTGGAGGTCTGTATTAAAGGAAAGAGAGAAACCAGTGATGAAAAATGTATACTTTTTTTTCCTTTTTCTAACCGAATCGTAACATTCTGCAGAATTATCATAGTCTGATGTATTTGATACAAAATCACATGAGATGAACTCAGAATAGATATAAGGTACCTCTTTAGCAAAATGGTGGTGATTTTAAACGGTGAGCTATTAGTTTTCATAAGTATGTTTCCAAGTTCATTAGAGCTGATGGGAGTTCAGCCATCAGGTCCAGAAAGCAGTGTTGGATTTTTTCATGAACTGAGTTAGCTTGCTTACTGGGTTAGATGACAATCAAATGAAATAAATTACAAGCAAAATTATACAATTTATCAAATATATATGGCAAAAGCCACAAGTTTATTTTAAAAGAGAAGGTAATCAATCAGTATTGGTCAGACACTTCTCTGTGAAACGATGTCTATTTGTTGCAGTTCAGGAGCTAGCTCAGAATATTTTTGATGTAACCAGCACTGGCTATTTATTGGAAGTTAAACACTTGTCTGTGGAAGTCTAAGAAAGAGAGGAATAAACTGATGTTTCCTAAGAGGTAAGATTCTACTTTGGGATAACTAATTTATAAGGTGCAGATAAAGGACATTATAAGCTCTTCCAGAGACAGTGTTAATTTTATTTTATATATATATTTTTTTACTTTTCTTAAATATTTTGCTTCACATCCTTCTCTAGAGTCATATAATAAAGTGTATAGCAATAATTGTATACAGATAACTTGGTTAGTGAATTGCCTACATGTGCCTGAGATAAAGGGTTAACCTAATCTAAGACCAAGAGAAAAGTGCAAAAGTTGGCACCTAGAAGATGATGGGGGAAGAAGAGGTCAGGGATTTGTATAAAGGTCTCTTGAAAGAGGTGAGAAAAAAAATATCTTCACAGGAAGTGGAAAGGCAGAAGAAACTACCCTATGAACTTCAAGTGAGATGGTAGAATCTCACCGTCCCAGTGTTTTCTGTATATTTCTAAGGGCTGAAATATCTAATAAGCAAGTAATTAACACAGCATTGCAGTTGTCTGTCCAAGAAGCAGACTGCTGTATCATTAAGAAGGACAACAATTAATATTTCCTACCACATGTCTGCAGAGTTTCTACTCTCCTTTTAGTGAATCTATCACTTACTAATCCGTGTAGCCACAGGGGTTAGACTCCATCTCTTGAGGTCCCTTCCAACACCTGTGATTCTGTGATTTAGTTCTGATTTATTAGCAGGAGAGAATCTGACTCCCAGGCAGCTGAGGTGAAGGTGGCTACTTGAGCTGGCATTTTCCAGCAATTCTGTTAAATCAAACATACTCTATCCAAGTTTCCAAAGTTTTTTTCCTGCTTTTAGTATCCTGAAGCAGCCACTAAAAAGCTTTTTCCCTGCTTTTGTCATGCTCCCCTACTACTGGGTATTCAGTTCAACAAAACAGGCAGAGCTGATTTAACAACCAAAAGGAGTTACCATCTCTGCATTTCTGCTCTCCTCTCCTTGCATGGTTCTGCTCTTTTCTCCAGCTGCACTAGCTCTGCTTGTACTCAGCAGATTCTTTGCTGATTCAATTTGATTCAGTAAGCCAACAGAAAAATATTTCCTTCTTTCTGCTTGGCTTATTTTTTGTCAGCCTAGTGACCTGAATTGGCTTGTCAAAGGGTAAGGCAGTGCCAGAGCAGACTGAGTAAAGCGGCAGGAGTACACTGCTGGGAGCAGGAAAACAGCCCTTTCAAGAGGAAGAAGCTATTAGACCACTTCAGCCATCTCCTCCCGTGGTACCCACATAGATGCTAAGCTCCAAATCACAAGCAGGAACAACCTTAAACAACGTAGTACTGATCTTACTGCAGTATATGTGGAGCTGAACAGCTGCAGCTGAGGGGTCTATAGAACCGCAGATGCAGAACTCCTAACTCAGTGCCAGTTACTTTTGTGGGTAAGGCAAAACCCTCATATATAAACACAGAGAAAAGAAATCCATCATGACAGCTAATCTTTGCTGACCATCTCTGTGTATGAGCTCAAGCTTCAAGTTAATTCAATTTGGTTGAGTCTTCTTTTATTTAAACAGTATTTGCATTTGCTGGGGCTTAGGTCATGAGCATAAAAAGTTACCACAGACCTCCTAACACACAAAGGTTTGTTTGTGAATTCAAACCCACATTTTTTTCTTCCCCCCACCCCAATTTTGTCACCACCTTTCTCTGCTCTAGTTATTACCTATTTTTGTGGCTGCTTCTCTGCTACCCTTCATCTCCTTCCCTGACTTATAGCATGCAGAATACGTATTTAATAGCGTTGTGTCTGTCACAGGACACATACCCAAAGGCAGCAGTGACATAAAATATCTAGTAAAGCTGGGCAAACTTTTTTGGTTGAAACTTCTCCCAAAAACAAGCCTAGCTCAGTGTTAGGCAATCCACATATATTCATCACTACTTTCAACTGACTGCACTTTACACTGTGAGAAGAATATCTGAATAAACATGCAATGGAACCTGAAAAGAACATAAGTCTTCTCCTACTGTGGTAACAGTGAACTTGATTCTAATCTGTGCACTTATTTTAAGTTGTTATGACTTTATACAGAAAACAATGCTAGCTGATATACAGCAAGATTTTTCTGCAGGATGAGCCATAGGTACTGAAGAGGCCACTAGCTGTTTTATTTGCTTGGATGCTCGTTAAATGAGGGAACTTGAACAAGAAAAAAAAAAAAAATCCTGGGGATTAAATATGTCGACAAGATACAGAAGTCACTGTATCTCAAGTAACTAAGCTGTAAAGGAAAACAAAGTGCAAACTTTTTTTTGCAGAAGTCAAATACCACGTCACCAGAACTGAAATGTAATGCATTTAATATAAAAACTAAAAAGCCATAACACGGTTGAGAAGTAACTATTGCCACTCAGTTGAAATTAAAATCCAGATGTGAGAGTCACTTATGTGGATGGAGCTTGTTCCATAAAGAACTCATAACTAACAACTTGGGCTTGATCAGCCATTTATTGTAACTTCTCCTTTCTATTAGATATAGATCTTACAGTTCCTAGGCCTTATACAGACACAGCACACCTTGAGACAACATAAACGCTGGTACAGGGTGCTAAAGCTCAGGAATAAGAACAATACACCAGTAACAAGCAGTTAAATTGCTCTGCAGAGATTCTATCTTTTCTCAGTTTTACCTTTCTTTACAAATGAATTTACTATTGCCTCTAGTTCAGTCATTCTGCATAGCTCTGCAGCACTTGAAAGCCTGACAGATGCTGTATGGAAAATATAGAAATACGCAGAAACAAGGTGATGACCCCCGAGCTTGTTACTTGACTACAAAACAGACCCACGCAAGAGCTACAAATAACAGCACAGGGATTACAGACCGATAACAGCATACTTGCTCACATGTGACATGGATGCTGATCAAAACCAGGTCTCCAGACATCGTGATGCAAAGCCTGATGGTGCCTGTTACATTTCCTCAAGCTGTAAATTAGAGTGATAGGTTTTCTTTTCCACTATATGATCTGCAGCAGGTGCCAACATGCCTAACCTCTGACTAACAGCCAGGGGCTCAGGCTCCTACCTAAAGCATCCAGTTCCCTCAATTCTCAAGAATTTTTCCTGCTTGATTTTGTTTGCTTTTGTTCTTCTTTTTAAGCTTTCCTCCGGCTGTGATAGCCAGGTGGCTAAAGACAAGCAGCTGAGATGCTTTGCTTTTCCCTGGCCAGTCATTTATTCCATTCCTCCCCTTTTTGCCAGGAGCTGGAGACAGTGAATGCAGTTTGTAGGAAAATTGCTCTTGCATGGTTTTTCCTCCCAAGTTTGACCTCAGCTGAAGGCAGCTCTTCATCAGTGAGGAAACAGGAGACATGACACAACATACCTTAAGTAAAATAGGTGTTTAGGGCTGGAAATCTTTATTTGAAGCAAAACAAATTCAGCTCAAGATGCTGAGAAGTGTAATTTATTTGCCTTTAATAACAGAGCAACATACAGCTGAAGACAGGGTGGGGAACAGAGGAAAAAAATCACAGGCATTTCAGTTTCAGCTGATAAGCAGAAATGTGCAGGTGCTGTACATTAGATGACCTTCCCTACGTGGGTCACCATACATCAGTGCACTGTTAGCAGCCTTACCTAGGGCAGCTTGATGCCTCTCATTTCTCATGTCTTCATACAGGAATGATTACAATACCTAAGTATGTATAGGTTGGCCTACAGACTACTGAGCAGGGAAATAAATCTACAGGTATTTGAAAGGTGTAAAACCTATCAAGAGAGAAGAATTATTTATCATAGTGATGGAATTAATTTAATATGAAAGCAACATAGTGGAAAGTCAAATCTTCCTAGTGGTGGTCATAGTTTCTCTCTTCACAGTATCCCTGTGACTTTCTCAAGAATAAGAGGATGTAATGTCAGTACATTTGCTGTTCATTCCAGACATAGCGTATAAAGAGGTTATAGTGATATGACATCTGTGCTTGTGTATGCATGCCTGTATGACACGAACTTCTTTTGTCTTCACAAAGATGTTAAGTGACTTATAAATGATGTTGCTGATTTAGAGCACCATAGTTTGAGCTCGCTTTTATAGAACTGAGGTTCTGCTGCTGCCTGGAAATACCTGTGACTAGACAGCAAGTATCTTTTCTTTGGGATGTATGAATGTGCTCCCTATTAACAGCCTGAAAACTTGTACTCCCACCCTTAAACTATGGTATTTAACTAGTCCACGTTGTTAATGGGAATACACAGAAATAAAATTCTAGTTCATTTCCAACAAGGCAAAATATAGGATTTCTAAATGGACAAAGCTTGAACTAACAGTTTTGTTTTGATTTTGGGACTTAGGACTCTAATGTGAAGGGAATTAAAACAACTATATTTTTATTTAGACTAAGTGTTCACATCTGCTGGAGAAGCAGTAAAGAAAAAGTACTAATTCAGAAGTAGATGTTAATAAAGATTAAGAAACACAGCTGAAATTCGTCACAGAATTGGTATTCATGCAGGCATAATAAAAGTTAAATTTCATGCAACAGATGTGATGTGGAACCAGGACCTGAAGATGCCCTGGCTGGTCTATTTCCTAACAAAGGAATAGGAGAATTTCTCTTGTATCTCTTGTCCTTCAGACTGCATTTTATGTGGCTATCCAGGACAGAACCCTCACATCTCATTACTTACCAGGAAGAATAAAGTCCACAAAAACATACACAGTCTTTTTGTTGTTGTTAAAGCCATTACAGTAACCTAAAATGTAGCTGAACCTGAAAGAATGCAGTATCTTAAATTGTTATTACAAAGCAGTAGGGTACTTTCATACAAAAGAATGCAAAAAGACTTTTTTTTTCCTTTAAATGCCTGTTCTCCACTCATTTTCTGTGCATTTACCTCTGGTATTTTTGCGCAGCTCTGTAGCAGCCTGTCTGCCCCACCCCGAGGGACTAGTGAGGCATGACACCGGGCTCCAACCTCACCGACTGAAAAGCGCCTTTGTTTGCCTGTAAGTACTCTGCCTGGAAGCTGTAATGTTTTACCACTGTTCTCTGTCCCTCTGTCCCAGCAAGTGCAGCCGTAATGCTTCCTTCCCTTTTCCTGGAAATAAAAAATAAATATAAAGCAAACAATATATTTCTTAAAAATAAAAACCTGGAAACGCTATCATGTGTGAGGGCTACTCCAAAAATCATGCATTCTATTTTATTATGTCGGCCCACAGTGTCAGAGGCAGATGGTGGTGGTGTGGCAGTAGAGGGTGAACCTTCCTGACAGTACCCTGTACATTTTGTTGCCATGTGACAAATGGCAGCAGAGGGGCAGTCTGACAAAATAGCATCTGAGGTGGAAGTGTGTAAGAAGCAAAGGTGTGGCACTGAATTCCTCTGTGCAGGAAAAGATGGCATCCACTGACATTCATTGATGTCTGCTGAATGTTTATGGAGAGCACAAGGTGGATGTGAGCACAGTGAGGTAGTGGGTGGTGCATTTCAACAGTGGCAACAGCAACATGAAAGACAAGCCACATTCTGGATGACACTGCACACACACACTGTCACACTACAAAATGAAGAGTGTTTTGATCAGTTCATACATGTAACCTAGCAGACTATGACTATAGTCTGGGAACTTTGTGCAGAGTTCAGTATCATCTTCAATGCACTGGAAACAATGGTGGCAACACTGGGTACCACATAGTTTGCATCAGGAGGCTCTCACAAATCCTCACTCAGGAACAGAAAGAACACTGTATGCAAGTTTGTCAGGACCTAATGAACCAATACAAGGCTGAAGGTGACAGTTTCCTAGACTGCATCATTAGAGGTGATGAGATGTGGAGTCACAAATATGAGCTGGAGTCAGAACAACAGTCCAGGGAGCAGTGATGTGAATTCTCCATCAAAGAAAAAATTCAAGACATAGCCTTCAGCAGGTCAAATGACGTGCACTGTCTTATGGACAGCAAAGGGGTGATCCTGCTTGATTTTCTGGAAATCAGACAAACCATCAACTCTGACCACTACATCACAGTGCTGATTAAGCTGGAAGCTCAAAGATCCAGAGTCAGGGGAGAGAATACTCCTTTCTTTTGCAGCACTATAGCATCTAGCCCCATACCACTTTGAATACTGAGGAGCACACTGCCAATCTTGGCTGGAATGTCCTCTGACACCCACTGCATCATCTGGATTTGCTGCTTTTGAGACTTTCATCTGTTTGAGTCAATGAAAGATGTACTGCATGGGCAACCTTTTCCTAGCAATGAAGCCATCATAGTGTCTGTGAAACAGAGGGTGGCCTCCATTGGTTCAAATTTTTGTGAGCACAGCATGGTGCTCATCGCTGACAAAAATGCATAGCTAATGGTGGTGACTGTTAAAAAATAATGTTTTGTAGCAGAGAATTTGCTCCATCAAATAGCATTATTGTGCTCCCTGTAGCTGCTGTAATTTCCATGGAAACAGATAGGAGACATTTGAGCAACCTATGTGCTATTGAGTCTAACACACTGTCTGATAAATTGAGCAAGCTAGGTACCATCTATAGGAAATCTGTTTATTGTGGTTATTTTTATAAAGAGGGATGGCTTACCATTGTAGAGAAAGCTACTAAAAACTGTGGAGAAAACATCCTGAACTCGCAATGACCTGCAAATCTTCCAGACTGGTATCACTAGAATTAAGCTCCCAGACCTGGTAGAGGTTTCCTGGATGTTTCTGAGCAACTCATTTATCAGCATTTCTCTTGTCACTCTAGAGAAACTTTCAAGACCTTTTTTCTGCCTGGAAAAAATAGAATTTACATTCAGCTGCTACCAGAGGAAGTGTGGGATCAGCTGGGGCCTCAAGCAAGTACTCTGCTGGTGACAGTAATGACAATTGACCACGAATAACAGACCAATTTCTGTTTAGTGAATTTAAGAAATAATCCTATATGCAGTTAGAAGGTGTTCAGACAGCATATTGAATGTTCACAAATATGTTTGTGAATCCTGACAGTTTCAGGAATTTGCAATGAATGTCGTTGCCTTCCTATTCATTATAGTCTGTTCGCCAGTCTTATCTTACTGTCTGCAAAGTTTGACAGCCATCAGACAGAAAAAAACAATCAGACATTGCCAGAAGTAAAAAGGTGAGGTGAACAGAAACAAATTGCAGTCTGGCCAATTTGCTAACTCTGAAATATTTAGCAAATTACTTCCCAATACCAAATGTATTCTCAGTTTGTGGAAATGGTTTGGAAATTATTCCAGAGTAAACAAAAGCAAAGCTGAAATTTCAAACATTTCTTTGGTTTGACAACTATACTTTGAGCAACTCTTGCCATAAGTAATTACAGATGTCTCAAGAAAAACAAAAGTCACTCTTGTTGCAGTTTCTTTATTGTTTTTACTCAGTTCTTTTATAATGGAATGAAAAATATAAATTTGTCTACTGGATTATTACATAACTTGAGCTTTGATCCTGACTTTCAGTTCAAGATTGGTCTTGAATAAGTCATTTAACCCCCTGTACCTCACTTTGGCCAAATAGCAGGGCATATTCCATGTTCAAGTGACATCTGTAGAGACTTTTAAAGTCCTCAGAAGTAAAATAAAGACACAAGAGTTACAAGTTGCAGCACTGGAAATTTCAGGTAGATATATAGAAAAAAAAAGTTTGCATATGAGTGACAGAATGCCAAAAGATTCTTTGGAAACACCAACCATTGAGATTTTCAGTAACTACCTGGAAAGCCCTGCAGATTAGTCCTGCAGAGTCCAGCCTAACTATGAAGTTAGCCCTGCTTTGAGCACAGGGATGGATTAGATGGCCTCAAAAGGATCCATTCCTTTCTACATTTTCCATCTTTAAGAAGTTAGCATTGTAATAAAGCTTTCTATGTTGTTGATTCTCCAGTGTCATGAAAGCAGAGTAGACTTACTGATCTTCAGGGGCTCAGTAGTGCCCTAGAATGTGTCTGTTGAACAACAATAAAAGAAATATGAACCCAGATGATTCATGAATACCAAAAGAAGAAGTAAGCTTAATAATTTAGAGAAAATTATGTCTCCTCAGCCCCTGCCATGTAATGGCTGTTGCTGATATTCTCTATATACCCAGTCAATCTCGCTGTCAGTTATCTTGGTTACAACTTTCTTTCAGTCACCTTAGCTTTTATCAGAGAAAAGATACTGAAGAGAGAAGAAGCTTGGGGAAGTAATAAATAATAGTGATTAAAAGAAAGTGGCCAAAGAACTCTTGTAAGTATTGCTCAGAAAAAAGACAGCCTGGACAATCACCCGTATTTCTCACTCCTGCTGTTCACAACAGGTCTCTCTAGCATCTGATTTCTGTTTGCTGATAAAAAAAGCCTGTCATCAAACAGTACACAGACCAAAACTTATGTCTAATGGACCCCATAGACTTGACACTTTACAGCTTATGACTGAGAAACAGTGTTGCTGTTTTTCAGGTATCTTTAGTCACAGGTATGCTCTGCAATAACCTACCTATGGCTTTTGCCTGGGACTGAGCTGCTCCCATCTCTGGATCCCATTCCTCAGTCACAAATGACTCCATGCACTGCAAGGCCAACTGCCTCACATTGCCTGCGGGAAGGCTGAGGGGCTGGAAGCTGTGACTTGGCTCCTCACATGGACTTTCTGACTAACAGGAATTACCTCATTGTGCTTACTGCATTCCTCAGTACCCTGGGAAGTTCCCATCAGATCTGTGGTCATCTCAGACAGACAGTGATGGAGCTTAAGGAGGCAGGCCTAAAAGCATATACCTGAAAACAGAATCCTGGGGGGAAAAAAAAAAAAAGAAAAAAAAAAAGAAAAAAAAAGAAGTAATCAACCTGTAGTTTCTCTGTTTCACTTCTCTCCCACAAAATGGTTGCTTACATAATGGTTTCTTCTGTGTGAGAGTAGAGCTCATTATGAAAAACAGCAGGAGGAATCCTTATCCTATCCATCATGTAATGCCAAATAAGCACATTGATACAGTGATGTGAAGGGGCTATTTTCTTCAACATCTCATATGAATGATCAATACCAGCTACAGTAAATCTGAAAGATAACATCCAGACACTCTTTCATCCTTGGAAGACTATTTCATTTATAGGCCAGCCTCTTCAGGATGTATCTTCAGTTCTCTCAAATCTGTAGTCCTTCCTCAACACTGACAGTAGGACTAAAGGTTCTTCCTACATGCTCCCAATGGAATAATAGATTAGGCAGGTGACTTTCTTCCCAGTTGAAATACAGTTTACATGAATAAAACCATTTTCTGCCTCTCAGCTAGTGTACCCTGAGGTAGAGGGTGTTTCTACTACACTCAGTGGAGCTAGAACTGATTAACATGAATGTGAGGCAGCTCACCTACTAAATATCTTTACAAGGCGATAGATCTTCCTCTCATTGCTCTCCTTGGGAAGTCACCCTGATACTCAGACTGAATTTACAACCTTCTGAGGCCTAGAAATCCCAGATTTGCTTTTTTTTCGTTTTGTTTTTTTTTTTCCTAAGGTACATCTTTTCTTCATTCACGGAAATGACAGGCAGAGACACAGTCCACTTTCTTCATTGTATCTACCACACATTGTGCTGATAGTTATTTAAGCTGAAAATTCCATGTATTTGTTTTCTTCTTTACCTCTCACATACGTAAAACCAAAACAAACTTGTACTAAACATTTCAGTTACAGTTCCTAAAGTACAGTCCAGTGTAAAATATGATTAGGGGATGTGACTTCAGGGTGACTTTTGTTCTTAGTGTTAAAGAATATGTCTTAGCTTTTTGGAAACTGACTATTACATAAAAAAAAAAAAAAAAAAAAGTAAATAATTTAGACTTCTGTGTCAAATTTGCCAGAAGGCAGATGAGAACAAGACAAGAGCGTCACTGTTTCAAAGACCTTTGATCATTAGTACTCTCAGATGGTTTTTTATGACATCATTTACCAGAAATATTCAGGAGGCACTAAAAAAAGATGAGATGACTGTAAATAGTGTATGGCACATATTTATTTTAAAACCAGAAAATATTTTCTTTATTAGTGGGTTTCTCTGAATTTTGTGAGGTCCTAAGCACAGCTAATAGGTGTGACAAAATTCCAGTGTGGTCTGCAACACACACGAAATCTTCAAGATACTTTTCTTTTCTAAAAATAATTCCAGGAAAAAAAATAATAATCTATGGCTCTGGAAGAAAATATTTTAGAAGCAGGAGAAGAGGGACAGTACCTGCACTCATCTTACTTTCCTTAAAAAAAAAAAAAAAAAAAAAAAAAAAAAAAAAAAAAAAAAAGTTTGGAAATTTTAGTTGAAAACAAAGTTGTTCAGGAAAGTTCAGGAAAGCTGTAGAATTAGTCCAATAGAACTTTTCAAGGCCTATTTCAGCATTTACAGGGTCAAATGATTCTTTGTGAACTTTTGGAGCTTTTAAACTAAATCAAATATGGGACAATTGCAAGAAAAAAATTAGTATTTTCCTTCACAGAACTTTTAAAACCTAATGTTTGAAGTAAGTACTTGAAGAACTACATCTATATAATATATATATATGCATATATTAGAAAGTCCACAAAATGAGATTTACTAGGCAGCATGACAAGTCAGCAGTATTATTTACTTACTAGTGCTGTCAATGCATTCTCAATTGAAAAGATAAATCAATTAATTATGTAGAGAAAAAGATCCTTAAATTTGCATTCACCAAATTTTAAGTATTCTTTTTATGTTATCAAAGCAAAATCTGGGAGTAAAAATGAAGTCTGAGCCTGCCTTATGTTAAGTATGTGACTGCTGCAGAAGTCCCTGTCATTACTTGCATGTTTAAAGATATATGTCAGTTTCAATATGTTCTTAAACCACATAGCAGGTTTCAATTAATATACAGGAACTAGTGTATTGATCTAAGCTATACTTGCTCAACTATGTGATTTGTATGAAAAACCTATGGTAATACGATTTGACACCAACATACGTGATGTGATGTGACTTACAGACCTTTGAAATTGGCACCTGTAAGTTGTGCCCTCTTACTTAGTATTGAAAGAAGATCAATTAAGTGGTACACACCTGTTAATGGTGAAGTCTTTGTCCATAAACTCAGTAGGAAGAAACAAACTACTACTTTGAATAATCATTTGTATGAAATATGAGAGATTCATAAAACAAATAAAAAAAGATTTTTCAAGAAAGAAAGAGGGATGCTTGTATATTTATAGGGAAGAAGACAGGAAATCAAGCTAAACACACCAGAGACTAGAAAAAGACTGACATCTAATAGCTGTTGTTTTAAACTGTCGCTGTTTGTCTTGTAATGGCCAGTTAAGGTTTTTAATGTCTAGCGGTCACTCCTCTGCTGCTGAACTGAGGAACAGAAAATAAAACACGATTTAAGAAGTCTAAGAAACAAAGAGAAATAGAAAGGATACTCAATGGATGGTGCAAAGGGTTAGCCATTTTTTCCCTACACTTCTTAAAAAACATTCAGTAAAGATGATTTCTCTTGAATTTTTTTTTTTTTCTTTTTTTTTTTTTTCTTCTGGCACTCCTGGTTTGTCTGGGGCACTGAAGCTTGACACAGAAACCACCTGAAAGGTAGACAGCTGCTACCTTTGCTGCTATTCACGCAGTTCAAATTTCCTGTTATTCATTATCTTTTCTCTTCCCATGCCCAGCCTTCCATGCAGTCCTCCCCCTTGATGTTTTCTTTAACAACAAGCCAACCTCTTTCCTCTTTTAATTTCCTCCTTTACCAAGAGCCAACCTGCAGGATTACAGGGGAAAGCTTGAGAAGAAATTAGAGAAAACAAAACCACTGTGCCTATTTATAGAAAGGGAATAAGGAGTGAATGATTCAGCTGATGACTGCTGAATTACTCCTTGCCTTCCTAAGTAGGCATGTAGCATAATGATTCATGAGCTTATGGCCTAAGGGAGTCGGAGCAAAGCTCAAATGCAGGCGCCACAGCCTGGAAAACCCACAGCTCTGTAAAATACCTGTGGGAAGTATTTTGATAAGAGGTGTCTCAAAACCTAGTGTAATGGCTCGCACTTCTTAAAGAGGAAATTAGCGTCCTTTAAGAACAATCTTGAAGGCTTAGATAAATATTATAAAAGTACAATTCGTGTATAACCTAGACTTGCTGGTATTTGTTTTCCTTAATCAGTGTGTTCTGGTCTTCTCATTTCAGACTTTATGTTTGAAGGAAACATCCTGTCATAAGTATTTATAACTTTTTCCCAACAGTACTAAATTTTTTTGCATACATCTAGACAATTTATTTTGTCTGTTGAAGCTTCAGTTTAACAAATCAGCAATCAGTGAGCTGAATGATACTGAATATATCCCACATCAAGTTATAGGGTAAATTGAAATTAAAATGAATGACAATACAAGCTTACACTAGAAAATCTAAATGAATTCCTTGGTGTAGCAAAATTCAGGAAATCTCTTGGGTTGGAATCATTCCCTAGAGGAAACTAGCCACAGGAACTGTGAAAGAAACATATATATATAAATATATAATGTAAGACAAAATTAAAAATGAAGACTAAAACCAACAAGGATTGACTCAAAAATTTGAATGAGAATAGCACCAAACTATTAAATTCCTCTGGGCATGCTAGCACTTAAAACAGCTTTAACACCTGCGGACTGGAAGCTAATATATGTGATGTCAAATTGTAAAGTAACATCCAGGGCAATGAAATCAAGCCTCCATACCAAGTAAGTTGGTTGAACATACAATAAAGAATAAAATTAGTAGGCATAAAGATAACTGTGATATGATCAAAAAGAAAACTTGGAAAACTTGGAAAAAAAAAATACCAGAAAGTCAATGAGCAACAGGAGTCCCTGATATTTGAGTTGATGATCCAGTTAAACATTCAAAAAGGTTCTTTATTATTTTGAAAGATAAGATTAAGAGTCTTCTAAAAATATGATATTATTAAAATATCATATGAAGATAAAATATGATATTATTAAAATTATTAAATTATGATATTAATATGAATTCCTGGTCAAAGAATAAAAAGAAGAAGGTTGAAGAAGAAAAAAGGTAGGACTCAACTTTTTTTGTTTGTTTGTTTGTTTATGTAATTGAGCTTCCAAATATTCTCCAATGGGTTCTAGTTCCAGATCTGTTGCTGATCATATTATGATAGAAAAGGAACAAACAAATAGAGCACTGACAGAGTCTGTTGATACTTTAAATTATTTATGGTGATAAAACCATAAATTGTGTTTGGAAAACACCAGAAAGTTACCATACTGTTGAGTAAGCAATAATTTGGCAGTCAAGACTCTGGACGGTGGTAGATGATGATAAATGCAGTGAGTAATTCAGAAGTAACAGAACAAGCTTTAGTATACATCCAGAGTGATGAGCTCTCCTCTTACTATTGCCACTCAAGAATGAGCTCAAGAATGAATTGTATTTAAATTTTATTAAAAACAGTTTTATGAAACCATCACTGTAATAATCAGTAATAATTTAAAAAGAAAGAAAAACGAAGAAACAATTAAAAAAAGAAAGAAAAAAAGGAAAAAAGAGGAGGATATTGATTATAGGATTATTAGGAATTATCAGATAACCAGTAGACCTTAAAGACCATCTAGTTCCATAACTGTTTAAATTCATCTTACATATTTCATGTAATTCTTTTAGGCCTGTCTCACTAATCCAATACAGGAAAAATAAAAAGATACAAAAATTCAAAATGATTGTCAAAGCCAGCAGGGCATTCTAAAACACTAGCGAAAGCAAAGTATATCCTAAGGTTGGTGTCAGTTTGGCAGACTTTTATCCATTGTGCCTCTTAACGTCTAAATGTTCACGTAGATGATTTCAGAATGATTTCATTCTGTTATCAAAAAAATAAATAAATAAAAATCAAGAAACTTGTAATCGTTTAATATCTTGTTCCCTTAACAATGAAGAATGCTTATAGGAAAGCTGGATACATTAAGTGCCAATTCTAAGTCCTGTATTCTTGTTCTATTCAGACAATTATCAAGGTACTTTAATGAAACAGATAGAGATGCAAATTTTGAACATTCAGAACAAATGGTAAAATTGGAGACTTGATTTGCAATTTCTGAATTCCATTAGAGATTTGATCCTGCTGCTACTACATAGCACTGACAATTGTCATGGAAAATGAGATATAAATTAAGGGAAAATGATCTCTCTAAACAAGATCCTCAAATAGACTTACAATGAGAAGGCCTCCATGAAAGCAGATAGATCTTAAATGAAAGTTTGAGATTTTACATTCCAGGCTGCAAATCAATACTGGATGGCTATGTGGGGTCTGGTTAGATCTTAATCTTGAACTCTTCAGATCTTTCTAACTTGAAAATAAGCTCTATTAAACTGTAAAAGTACCTACAAAGGGATTTGAGACTAAGCTGATGGAAGGATAACATGTTTAAATCATTGATCAACCTAAACGACTGCAGGCCATTGAGAAAGAAAATAGTGCTGAATGAAAAGAAGCAAAGCCATTTGATTACTGATCAAAGATTAAACATATTATGTCATTGTAGTTTTCATCTGTGTATCTGCATGGAGTCTTTCAGTTCTTTAAGACTGTGTGGATACCCCATAAATCTGTCTTTATATTTTTAATAATAACATTTTCATCTATGCTCATATCAGCTGTACCTTCAGCTTCTAAGCTGAAGCCATTTTGAGAGTGAAAAGATTTTAAAATATCATGGCTGAAGTAGCAGTGTTTTCAGTGTAATTTTACAATTCCATATCTTCATACATCTTGTTTTAAGACAGCGTATTATTTTCTGGTACAAATAATATCTGGATACTATAATCGTTCTGAGCTTCTTAGTTGATTTAGCTGGAGGAAAAAAAAAAAAGTCTCTTGCTCTGAGTGAAATGATGAATGGAGAAGAAAGAGGGAAAGATTTAGTACCTGAAAAAAAATGTGAATTTATTACTTTCCGAAAAATATAAAATAATTTCCAATCCTTTCCATTTCAAGAAATTGAAACTCACAAATATTTTTATCTGATTTAAAAGAAAAGGACACTACTATTGGGTACAGGTACCCAAGTACTGGCAGCAGGGCCTGCACGCCTCCTTTGTGAGGAGAGGCTGGGACCACCCTGTACCGTATGCAGCTGATTCCAGATGACTCTAACAGTCCTAACAAGGGCATGGCTGGGCCCTGCAGACAAGATAGTGGTGCTGCTAGGAAATGTACTTAAAAATGCTAGAGAGCAGAGAACAGTGAGGAAAAAGTTGTGAGAAACAACCCTGTGAAGACCATAGTCAAAGAGTCAGGGTCAAACTTTTTTTTTTTTCAAACTGTAAAAGATAGGAATGGGAGTGATGATATAAATCTGATATCGCTTGGAAAATGTTTGAACTTTAAAAAAGAGAAGTGTTTTACTTACACTACAACAGTTATTTAAACCTGTTGATTTTATGTTACAATTCTTTTTGCTCTTTACTGAGTGGAAAAGAAATATACACTTACAAAAAAAAAAAAAAAAGAAAAAAAAAAGTAAAGTTTGCAATAATTTTGCAAAACTTTCAGTCAGGCAACAATGACAACCATAGCAGGCATGCCCATTATTCAGGTGCATTTTAAAACTGGGATTAAAGTAGTACTAAGCCTTTTGATAATATCAAGCAAGGAACTCCACATTTTTAGTAGCACAGCATTAACTCTGAAAGCTTGAGACTCTGTGTATTCAGGTAGCTGATACTTTGTGGTTCATTCCTTTGAGGAAGCACATATCAGAGTAGAAAATCATTCTGGAGCTATTATATTGTACGAATATTATTAAATTTACATCAAGCTTGCAGCTGCATTTGAGGGACCAAAACGTAAAAAATGAGAGACCACTTTAGTGCAATTAATTTAATGTACAGAGAATGTAAGAAACCCTGATAGAAGGAAAATTCATTCCATTTTGACTCAAAATATGTATCTGTCTCATGTGGATGATAATAATTATGTTTAAATTCATTTCAGTCAGATATAGTATTTTAAATCTGATTTCTTGTTTAAAATGTCATACTAGTGTAAATCTGTAAGCCAGATACACTCCCATTTAGTTACTATAAGAGTCAGAAAAACATTCATTGTTTTTAACCAGTCTTTTAGTTTTCATTCTCCACTGACACCAGAAGTAGTCTAGAAATGACAATTTTAGTTACATCTTTACTTTCACTTACTGTGAACTCCAAAGACGTACACATAAATAAGTCAGTAAACTCATCTTCAGTTAATGGCTGAATGCAGAACAGAAACTGCAGAAAATGTACATCTGATGATATTTTTCCTTCTGAACCAGTACTGGACCAATGGTCCAGCATACTCAGAGAACACACCTTTTTATTCCAGTTAACCTAAATAGTGTCAGCACCTATTTTCTGTTCTGAAGACTAAATGGGACAAAACAGTCTATGTCCCCACCTACAAACTTTTTTAATTAGTAGACTTTCCAGAACATTTGATCTGACTTATGGGAATGGTTCCTGTCTTGTATTAATTCTCAAATTTGGCAAAGAAATTTCTGGGAAGATTGCCTTTTAACTCAGGTCAAAAGTTTGCCAAGAGTCTATTCCAGAAATTTTGTAGTACTGATAATGATCTTCTAGTACCTGGAAATACTTCCTGAAACGGTATAACTTAGTAATAAAACCATAAATTCTTCTTCTAGAAGACTGTGTCTCATTGGATTCCTACATACTTACAGCCCCTAAATACAACTTACTGTATTCAGATTTAGCAGTGGTAGATATCTGTAAGAAAACACCTGTGGTCTAAACATTTTACAAACCTTGGTCCTCACCTCCAGAAATTCTCACTGAGCTTTCATTTGGTTAGTGTGACTGTGTCTGATGCCTGTCAAATGTTTGCTATTTTGTCCTTGTCTGGGAAAAGAAATTGGTGGGTATGCTTTTCTACTTTTATTTTTATTTTTTAATATGTTTCTATGCTGAAATGTATTCATGATAGAATGGGTACAAGGAGAAAGGTCAAACTGCTGTATTAGGATTCACTGTGTTGCACTTTGATCTTGGTTAGCATCAGCCTTTTAGATATTTTAGAAGTTGCTTCCACTGTCGAATATTATAAAACTGTATGTGGTAGTACACAATAATAACAACTTTTATCACCCTTTAAATTTGGTTAATCTTTGTGAATACTTGAGTCTGTGCAGAGCACAGTGAATGTAAGGACCAAGAAATTGAAAACTGTGAATACTCAACAATTTCTTAGTGGAATCCAGTCAGGATACATCACTCTAAAAGCTCAACAAAAATATACTTTGCAACTTGTGGATTTCTTTTTTCTGGCATGGAACCTTCTCTCATTCTTGAATAGATCTTAAACATCAGCCTTGCTTTAGCTTTGAGAGCTAGTTTTGTTAATTTGGATAAAATATTATATATATATATAGTGTGACAACACTAGAAAAATCTTTTTCTTTTTACACTATAACCACATATTACTCAATTCAAATGATTCCCACATCCTGTCACCTTGTCAGTGTGGTCAATATTAATACACTTTTTTAGATTTTTATTCAAGTCACTATTCCCTACAGATAATGAGTTCTCTAGCAATGACCTTTTGAACCTCAGGGAGAAACTTCCACTACTCTAGAATAAACTGTCTGCCTGGAAGGAATGCCTTTGAAGTTTTCAACAGGGAGGTCTTGACACAAGTCTGCAGTCTCAGCATTTACTTAAAAATAGAACAGCCCCCCAAGCCCCACAGTTAAAATCATTCTTCAATTTATTCAAATTACAATTTGAATACAGCCCTGGATTTCAAAACATTTTCTGAGTTTTTTGTTTTGTTTTGTTTGTTTTTGTTTTTGCTTGCAAACCAAAGTGAATAACTGAACTAATTTCAGACATGATTGAATGACCCCACAAGCAAAACAGAATCATCAGGGACTTCAGAGCAGCTTTCTGGCATCAGTGTAGTTTCTTCTTCCTGTACATTAGGACTTGAAGAAAGAGATAGTTGGTACAAAGAGGCAGGAAGTTTACTGCACACTTGCACATTCCAAGTGTCCACTCCTGTGGAGTGAGGTCACTGCGTCCTGGAAAGACATCTAAGAAAATTCAACTAATCTCGTAAACTGACATCATCTGAGAGGAATTAGAGAAAGGCATACAGGAAAGATAGAGTTATTAATATTATTGAAAAACCACAAAGCACAAATAAAAGTCAGTATCTAAAAATGCCTGCAGGCAGCATGAATGATAGGGTGGGTGATATTTTATAATTATGTACTGGATTTCTTTTGTTTAATAATGACTTCAAGTTATCAAGTTGAAAGCTAGCTTCAGTATGAAAAGCTGTAGGAAGCCAGATTTAAGTGTTCAGCAGGAGATGCTGGGAAATATTTTAATAATTATCATTTTAAGACAGACAAAGTAATGCAAAATGAAGGAATAAAAAATGAGCTATGCACTTCAGATGACCTCCAAAGGATCCCATGTACTTCATGTACTATTTGGCACAGGGCCAACTTGTTTTTTTTGTTGTTTTTTAATTTCTTAAGCAGTACACTGTGTCTCCGATATTAAAAAAGGAAGTTGCTTAGGGCAAAATCATTTGCAAAATATCCATATCATTGGGCTTATCATAGTAAAAGAAAGAACTTTAATTTCAAGTCTGAACATAGCAGCCATGGTTTACATTTGTGACTTCGTAGCCTAATAGAATTAAGATCATATTATGTTGGTACAGATAATCCATTTGTTTTTATATGTAAAATGACTGTCTGGATTATCACTTAGAAAGTAAAACCAATCTTAAAGCAAACAAAGAAGACACTGGAATTGTAGCACTATTGAAAACAGGAAAATATCCGCACAGTATTTGGAACAAATTTCTACTTCATCTGAAATTTGCATCTCATTTCTGACATAGAGAGAAGGAAGAAATTAGTGATAAATCTTCACATCAAGAGTCACAAACCATGATATATTCTGGGATCAAGCAGAACTGAATGGTTGTTACAGTTGGGACTAAACTCAAACAAGTTAACTGCATGGAATCTATGCACTGATACTTATAATTCTTTTTAGTGTCTGCTGAGCTGATCCTTGAGAATACTTCAGATGATACGTAAACATTACCAGGGTAGTGTAAAGCATTCACTGGTTTTAAAGTTGCTCACAGTGTACAGAAAGTCTTATCTTCCACTCTCTTGAAAAATTACACCTTAGCATTAGCAAGATATTACCTAATACCTATGCTGAAATCTCTGTCATATATTTACAAACTTTAGGTACATGTAAGGGACAAGACTGGACAATGCCCTGAGACAATTAAACCAAGGGAGGAGCCAAATGTCCCTTCCCTTAATTTGATTGATGTATCAACCACTTCTGGAAGAGTCACAGAATCAGAGTCCAGAACCATGTCTGAGAGATGATCAGGTTGTGGGAGGGAGCATGGTTTCACCTCCTTTGGTTTGGCTGCTGTATCACCATACACAAATTCTGGGACCGAAGCCTACTACCATTCCTAATAGGGACAGTGGAGGACCATCCCTTCACTTTTTGCTTTAATACTACAAATAGGGACTAGGCCATGGATAAGGTCAGCCCAGTCTAACTGCTGCTGCTCCAGCTTCTCACTACTGCTCTTTGGATCACCCTCATTGAGAGGCCTGGTGCTGGATCCAAGACTGGTGATCTGTATCTCTTTTTCTCTTATCCACTTTATCTCTCAAAGTTGTTAAGTAACACAAAGCTTACTTGGATTTCCTATGAAACCACATAGCTTGGATAGATGTATTTGTGGGAGTGCCAATGCACGTAGGGCAACAGTTTTATACAAATCTCTTATTAAAGTTGCTATTTTTCCTTCTTATATACAGACCTGGAGTGCCATTTCACTTTAATCAAACCAGAAGGATTTGCAAATCTAGTCACTTCTCCCTCTCTTCTCTTCAGAAGCAGGATATGACAGTACAAAACATAACTGATAACTTTTAAAGGTTTTTATATTCCTTTTGTGTTATAATTTAATTTGAAAGCTATAAAAAATATTTTCATTCCACATATTTCCCAGAGTCCTCTATATATTTTTGGACATCATTATATAGATCACCAATATTATCACTAGATATTATTGGTATTGTTTACAAAGTATGCCTAGCTATACATAATGTTTCTTCTGAAGTGATTTCCACTACTATATCCAGGGTGACTTCTTTTCCCTTTAATCAGTGTTTAATGTCACTTGATAGAGAATAATTTCTTCATACTCTTGTTATGGGTACTGTTTCTTTCATATGAGTAAAGAGTACATGGGCTAACGTTAGCTGGATTTGCTTTCTGATGGAAGGTTTTTGAAATGCTCTTCTGTTTTTGCCTTCTTAGATTCTCCACTTCACCTCCTTTAAGACAACTGGGCTAGAAGGTGAGGATGAATAGGAGGAAAATAGTCCATGCACTCCAAGGTCTGGCTGCCTATTCCAATGGCCTTCTGAAATGGACCAGTATTGTCTGGATCAGGTGGAGGCAATGATGCTTAAGCCTGTTCGACACTTCACCTAAACTGACTCTGGAAAGATCTCTGGAAATGCTAATGGACACTTGTTTCAGCATATTAAGCATGAGGTTATCTGGGATGAGATTCAGTTCCAGACATAAATACCTGAATTTCTCAGTTGCAGGACCCACTGACCATATTGATTAGTTCACCAGTAACTTTAAGGAAAGCTTAAACATCTGGTCTGTGTGTCAATTCCCAAATTTAGGAGCCTTACTGTGAACCAGAGCTCTAGGGCTCTGCTAATCGAGCCTTGTGTTTTGATGAATAGGCAATACCATCTTTTATTTCCATTAGTTTTTCCTTTTATTTCCTTTCAAAAATTTGAAATTAATCTGATGAGGTTTTGTAGCTGGAAAAATGCTAAACTAAATCTTTTATTACATTAAACCAGTACAACCCTCTCAGCAGAGAAAGCGGAAGGCAATTAATTTCTATTGGAACTGTAATCTGCAATTTATATATGCCAATTCTGTATGGACAGGAGTTATAGAGAGCATATGTTTCATATCATAGGACATATGGCCTCAGTTTTCATGGCTATTGAAAATAAAAACAAATTGTCTACCCTGTTCATATTAATGTAAATAACATAGATTTCCAGTTAAGTCAATAGCTTTACAGTGGTTTTATTCCATTATAAGATGGAAGAGAAAGAGACTCCATAACAATTCCTCTGTCTTCTACTTTGGCTTTATAGAATTGCTGCTTTATTGATTACAGCTGTATTATATCTGGTTTACATCTATGCAAGCGAGTGGAGAAATTGATGTGGAGATAGTTTATAAAATGCTATATAAGAAGAAGTGGGTGTAAAAAATAAAGTAAAATCATAGTAATTGAGTGCTCATTACAGCAACTGAAAAATGTTGTAGTAATGCAATATGTTCATTCAATTTGCCTTTTCAAACTAATGACAGAAAATTCCAGCCCCCAACTGAACAGGTATTCTAATTTCCATTTGAAATATTACTTGGAATGGTTATTGATTGCTAATTTGGGAGTTTGATCATTTGAAGTTCATTATACTGAAGTACAAAGCAAATCAGTATGGCATAATGTGCTTTTTAAGTTACTCCCTGCATGGGGGAAGTTTCAGAACAATGCCTTACAAGGCTTTTACAGGAAATCCTACTTTTCTTCACTCATCTGCAAACTTCAGGTTCATTTTACAATTTCAAATAGTTCCATTTTTGCAAATGCTTTCCCTTGCATATTTTTATAATAATTTTCAATGATATACAGTTACCATTACTATTTCTTTCATGGCTTCTACAATCACAGAATCACAGAATTGCAGGGGTTGGAAGGGACCTCAAGAAGTCATCGAGCCCACCCCCCCCTGCTAAAGCAGGTTCCCTACAATAGGTCACACAGATAGGTGTCTAGGTGGATCTTGTGTATCTCCATAGAAAGAGACTCCACAATCTCTCTGGGCAAATACCGCAGCATGAACAGAGAAACCTACCTAATTCTTCCTATTTAATTTAATTTTATTTGATTCTCTGACTTTTGAAGTAACCTTCCTTGCATCTCTCTCTTTGGAAATGTAGCCTCTTTCACAAACCATGGCTTAGTATGCTTTCTTTCTCCTGCCTTATTTCAAGTGAGCAACACAAATTCGCATCCCTCACTTGACTATGAATCGTCAGTGTTTGGTCAAATTCTGCTTCAGCTGTTCTTTCAAGAATCTGAGAATACTAGCATGAACAAACCTTAGACCAAGCAGCCTGAGAGATTTGTACAATTTGAGAACTTTCTGTCTCAATGATCCTACAATTTTATTATCAGACTGTGTACATACATGGCTTCAATCTTAAATTGTATCTTTAAGCAATCCAAGTATTCTAAACTTAAAATATCAGCCGGTTTGAAAGAGAATATTGCAAGAAGGTACTCATGGCAAAACTTTGTAGATACCTTCAGAAAATTAATGAGGACCACATTACTGTGCCATGATTTTGCACTGCATAATATTTTGCTTCTCAGTGTCTGTGGAAAATCTGTTATTGCTGTAATTCTGGGACACTTACCTGGAGCTCTGAAGGCCTGCATTCTGTTCCTCCTGCTGCCTTTATCGTCACAAATTGGCCTGTACAAATCACACCACTTTCCTAGGCAAATTTCACTCCTTGGGTGGCCAGGCAGTTACTACTGCTTCAGTAGTATACTGAAGAAAGATATTAACACATGTAGCAAGGACGTGCTCCACAGCCATAAAGCACTACTATTTTTAAGGGAGAGTCATTATTTTTTCACCACATTATATATGCTATTTTGTTTAGAGGTTGATTATTATTTACTGCTTTACCACCTACCTAAATTTCTGGCACATTCTTAAGGGCTGAGGTCTCTGGATCTGTCAGACTAGTGATAATTTCAGATGACTTAAAAAATTGTTAAAAACTCAGCAACTACAAAATAAATAAATACATTATTTCATTAGAAATTTAAAAAACAGCAGTTTAGGGAGGGCATTGTCTTTCTGTGAGAATCACTGAGCGTCCTAAGTGTTGACCCTGAAATGGAATCAACAGATGGAAATGTCTGTCCTACTTAAAGTTGTTTGGTTACCTTTGGTGTAATTCTAGTTAGACATGTCATCCTGGCAGCTCATTGGCTTCAGTACTTCTACCCAAGGCCATGAACTGACAAAACAGGCCTGAGAAAACAAAATCTGATCATGAAACAATTTTATAGAGCTTATAATTTCCACTAGGCAAGTCTGCAGAGTGTCCTTGGAAAACTCTGCTTTTTGTGCCAGCTGTAACTAAATGCACATGAATTAAGAATGGGCTGCCAGGTGGCTAGGGACATGGTTTTTACAAAAACAGAGCCTGTACTGTGCAGAAAAGTACTTGGCACTAAATGCTGTAACAAAATGTGATTATTTTGAAATTTATTTTACAGAATGGGCTAAAGTAATTTTAGTCAGTTTAGAGAAAGAGAAGAACAGGACAATGAAATTTGACACATAGCACCAAAAAAGGGGCTTTTAAACAGAGTAAGGTCTTATTACATAATTCTTGAGATGCATCGTTGCCTTTTGTTAAAACTAGACTATTTGTCTCCTTATTATAAGGTTACGTTACTAATGAGAAAATCAATTCTAACTTGTAACATTCATTTTAGCACCAAGGTAATGAAAGGAAAGCAGCAGGTAGCTTGGCAAGTTGCTGGCTAGTCTTATCCTGGTAAAGGAGAGCAAATATTGATTCAGTCTTCATTCTCTTTAGATGGTATCACAGGAGAAGTAGGTAGGCTCTGCTAACTGCTGTTAACTTTCCTTTTCATTGAAATCAGTGAAAAGATTACACCAGATTATTGTTTTTAGTTTCTAGGGAACTAAGAAAGGCAATCTTGATTACTCTTTGATCAGAGCAGACTGCATAGCTACATCCAGTATTTTGTAACTTACCCAATCAGAATATTTTTTGAAGAACTAATTTAATGCATGCAGCAGACAAATATACCTCTAATGGAGGCACCTCAAAACTACCTGCAATGTGACATCTGCTTCAAGAGCACAGCCTGGGAGTCTGAGATTAGACAACAAAGAACTGAATATATTTTTTTCCAATTTTCACATGCAGCAGATATTAACAACAAATTATGCAGAAGCAATAGTATTCAAGAATATCTGGTCAATTTAGCTATATTTTTTGGAAGCTTCCTGCAATTTTCAAGAGTCTTTAGATTGGTAACTGCTACATCACTATCAAAACTGAGACTACGTTATCCCTGAGGCAAATTCTTGAAGCCTGGAGCTAGACAAAATAAGGAAAAATATGCTAAGTTGCTCTTACTATCACTCCCACCGCACATGAAGTTGTTATCTCCTTGGGCATCATCCTTAACGATAGCAAAGTGTGCCTGTAAACAGCAGTGTTGTGACTGTCTAGCAGGCAGAGTCTTCTGCAGTTCATCCTGCATTTCTCTGAGCTCACAGGAAGTCCAGAGATTGGACAAGTAAAGATTTTGTATTTGGGTGTTGGGGTCATTGTGGGGTACTCATCTCTCCTGAGAAGCTGCTCTCTCTCCTTACAAGAGGTGTTTTCCCTTCTCAAACCACCAGGCAAGCTCAGAGGGGACAGGATGCCACTGTGATCCAGCATTTGCAGTGGACATGCCTATTAACTGTGGAGCTGATAACTCAGCTATGGAGCACCACAGAGCTGCCCCAGTTCCTGCCAACCTCTGCTTTAGTTAGAATCAGACTCCCACTTTGAACACAACATAGTATGCACTCCAAATTCTTACTGAAATACATTAATTTTCCTCTGATTAGCCCAGATTGCTTTGCTGTTTCAAGACAACAGATAATTCAAGATTACTGCAAGTATGTGTCTTTTAAACTTACCAGAGGCATTTAAAGCAGCAGAGAGGAAAGTCAAAAGCTGTCAGATTTTGAAGTATAATTCTAGAGAGCTGTTGGCAAAGAAACCTCCCCAAAACAGCAACAAATCGTTGAAGTAGTACTTAGGTGAGTCTGCTATAAGTGACCCACATATGGCCTGACTTTTATACAGAGCCTACTTAAATAAGATGTTTTTAACTCCACAAGCTTGTCTTGACCTCCAAAGTAGGATAATGCTGCACCATAATAGTATGTTACTGCTGTATACAACTCTAACTTCAAAAATGTCATCTGTTTGTTGTCTCCCTTGCTATAAAACACAAAGAAGAAAAAAATAAATAAAGGAAAAGAATCTTACTTGCTTTCACACATCATTTCTGTGTTTTTTAGGATACTGATCTATGATCTATCCCAAAATAACAAAATAATTATGATACCTCCTCATAGTGGGTAATTCCAGCTGTCTTGTCTTTGTTTCAGGACAAAGTCATTAATTTAATATGTTGTAGAAACATATAACTATCTTGCAATATCTTGATAGTTGTATCATTTCCTATTAGCAATAAGCTAAAATTGTTTGAACAAAGCAGACAGAAATCATCTTGGTACTGCTGTAAGTTGTAGCCATTCTGTGCAAGAACTTTATGCACCACCATATCAATATTATAAAAGCTTGGCAACAAAATACTGTGATCAAATATCCAGCCCCTCCACACTTTCACTTGTCAGTACGTGGACAGAAATAGCTATCACATTTGAAATTCTCACCTTACCATAATAAAAAAAATGAATTCTGGCGTACTTTCAAGTGTAGATATGCCACAGACCCTGCCTAATAAATTTTTCACCATATTTACAAACTGGCAAACACTTATATAAAAAGAATCTAAACAAAGAAAATGGATATTTTCTAGATAACATATGTATAGTATAATAAAAATTAAAAGACAAACTATTTAAGTCTTTATTTTTAATTTTTAAAAAGTTGTATGGTAAATCTCAAGTTGTCATTATTTTATTCACTAATTTCAGTTGAGCATGGGGGGAAAATGGCATCCTTCAAAGGGTCTATGTTCTAAAAACAAAAGTGCAAAGAGGCTCCAGGAATAAAAATTGGAGCTTTCATAAGAAAACTGGAAAGAGATGCTATTTTGGTTTGCTTTAGGTCAGTTAACTCTAGGAAACCATAAATATTACATAGCAGTAAGATAATTTTACAATTGTACTCTGTACAATATAAAATAATGTAGTTATTTCCAATAAAAGTTACCTGTATTTCTATTTTTGGTATCAATTACCATTCTATACTAGCAGCAGATTACGAAATCAGGCTTTTATATCAAAGTCACTGAAGCAGGAGTATTGTTAAACGGCTCATGTAAAGCTCCAAATAGGCAAGAGCTAATGCAATCAGTGCATGTTTCTACTTGACATGTAACAAATAAATACTGGCCAGAGGCAGGTAGCCACAGTGTCCAAGAGAAATAGTACTGCTGAAGTGGCATAGATGGTAAAGTATTTGGATAACATAGCCAGAAGCCATTGTACTACTATCCACAGGTATGTATAGCTGCAGTAGGACTCCAGGCAGATTTGTAGATGACAGCTCCTCTACTTGCAATGCTGAAATCTCCTTAACAATGCCAAAAAGCTGCACAGAGCTCTGTTATTATGATGTAACTCCAGCTGTGCACCATGTGCCACGTACCTGTTACTCTCAGTATATCCAACATACTTTGCTCCAGTCAAGTTTCATTTAATTTTAAGCTGTTTTTCTATAAAAGCAGGGGGTCTTCAACCATTCCAAATGCAGTTCTGGATTTAAACTACAATTAAGATGCACATTTTTCAACTTTGAGGGTGATTAAGCACTGGCACAGCTTGTTATGGATACAATGTTTTTCTTCTCATTTGAGACATTTAATAGCAGGTTGGCTGTACCTTTCTCAAATGACACATTATAGATCAGTTAGAAGATAGAAATAAGTGCATGATATACATAAATAAACTCTATGCTATACAAGATATAACAGAATGATCATTACATGTGGTTTCAAGCCTTGAAAAATCATGAAACCACTTAATTGATTCTAAGTCTGCTTTTTAATCTTAAGGAATGGTATCGCTCGCAAGTACACGTAGATAAACAAATTGTGTGAGTAATAGGTAATCATCATCAAATAACAACAGAAATTAAACTACAAAGATTTGTGTGATATTGACTTTCATGTCCTCTCCATGATAAAAATAACATCTTCATTAATATTCATGCATTTCATGTGTCACTATTTGTTATTTGACAGATGTTAACACAGTGCAACTAGTAGGAAAAAAATAACAACACAAATAAGCAAAGTGATCCTATTACAGTATGTGCAAACATGCTGTGTAAACAGCTGTTTATTATCTGCATCAAAGCAAACCCTCCTATCTCTTAGCAACTGAGCCACTGGAAGACCCTCATAAACACGTCAGGTTTTTCACCACACAGAAATGAGTTGCATGTAAATAACAACTGTCTGGCAATCACAGTGGGAGAAGCTGTCAGCTTCCATGCTCAGCTCCATCTGACCATTGGCTTTGGAGATAACATAGGACTTAAATTTTACTCCTCCGATGGAATACACTTACTGCTTTTAATAACACCTGAATGATGCACGGAGGACAGCACGAGACTGTCCAGGGGTGACTGGCAGGCAGTAACAGGTAGTGGCCTTTTGACAGCTGTTTGAATTGTCAGCTAGTAAATTCAAATAACAAATATTTATCACATATGTATTTGCAATACTAGCATTAAAATGACATTCTTTAATCACCTAAGATTAGACCTAGCAACTCGGAATTGCTTCTCTTTAACTTAGAATACAAACTTAAGAAATCTTAATGGATAGTCAGTCTTGGTTGGAAAGTGTAACATTCTCAGTGTTAACAACTTGAAGCTACTCCAGTTTGAATTGTCTCCACAGTCAAACAACCAGATGTTGGCTTTGGCCCTCTGACTTTCCTGTTTTGAAAACATGTCCTATATCAGAAATGTTTTCTCTTAGACACAAACACTTTTTACTTCCTGAGTTGAATATTTACATGGTAAGAAGAAAGACGATTTCTGATAGTAGAGAAAGCACTCATAAACTGTTGATAAATTACTTTGCAAACTCCTGGATGATAAATTAAATATACTAGATTTCCTCAGTCTTCCACAGTAAAGAAAAGTCTTCTGGTTGCAAGATACTCCTTACATCTTTTCTGAATCCATCTCTGTATGACAATTTCTGTGATCCCTTTTCCAGGATGCAAAGCCTGGACCCTGATAGATACTAACTTATTTCTACCTCGTATTTCTCAGCTTCATGCTGCTATAAGCACAAATCTCACAGAATTAACTGAAAAGTGTCTCCCAGTTCCTTGTCTGCTTTCCATAATTGTAACAACATATGCTTTTCCACTCAGTCCTTGGCATCATTTATCTCAGAATAATTGCTCCTAAAATGATTCCACCAGCTTGGGCACATCTGTCTGCAAGATCATACTCTCTCTCCACGTTGTCTTTGATGGATGTGAGCCAGATCAAGTATCAGAAGCTGGCTATACTGAATTTATGACACCTAAAGTTTTCCTTATGTTAACTGAATGTTATCCTAGGCAATTTAATGATTTCTCATCAAGACAAAAGTCCAAGCAGCAGTTTTATTAATGTAGCACAAAAAATAGGGAATATATATATATATATTGAACTAGAGAGAACGTGAAATAGTTTCATAAATAATTTCAGAACTAAAAGAAGGCCAGCTGGCTTTGTGGATTCTGATGGATTAAAGAAATTTGCTTCAGTTCATTCATTCGTGTTCAGAGGATAACCTCTGAAAGCTCCTATGCAACCATATTCTTAGTTACAATTAAGAACCCATTGGAAATATTTATTTGGCATGTGTTTTGCCACTCTAAAATAAATGTAAAAATATCTGAAATGCCCTGAAGTTCTATGGCTAATGTCTGTGAGACATGCGCTTCCAAGGCCACAGCCTTTCTGAACTGAAAGCTGCCTACCTAACAAATTCCCATGCCTCCTACACATGCACAGCAGGAGAGATGGGGGATGTTCATTGCAACGCCACCAGCATAAATGCAGACCTGTTGTGCTTGGTGCACCCTACCTATGCTCCTTTCTTAATGCAACGCAGTGTCATCGTGGCAGAAGGAAAAGGTAAGCATGAGTAGCAAAGAAGAATGGACCGACAGGAACAATGTTGAAAAGGAATTAGTGGTATTCTCAATGCAATTTGCTGACAAACTGAGACAGAGAGATTTATTAGTAGATTAAGAATCGCTAAAACTAATAATTTTCTGACATAGAGTTAAAAAGAAACACCAAATCACAGCAAGAAGAAAACGCACCAAGAAAGAAGACTAAAGAAAATCGTAGAGACACACAAATAGTATTTCTTAAGAAAGTTTTTAAGCTAAACAATTTCCTCTGTGCGAGGAGCCTTCTGTAAAGGTTGAATAACAGCATCCTTGGGAATCCAGGACTCCACAACTTTATACCAGTAGCCAACAAAACTGCATTTTCTCTTTTTTTCTCTGTCTCCTGTCAAACAAATCTTACACAATTTGATGCAGTAATCTCACAACTTCACCAGAAGGTACACAGTTGTTCATCACCAGTGTTACTCGTAACTCAGTAGTGCAAGCATCATGCAGGACAGCTGTAGTATAATTGTACCATGGATGAAAAAGGACATGAATCCAGTCTCCATGGCACATATTACAGGCTGTGTTTTCTCACCACTGTAATTGCTGAAATTATAATTATTAATGTACGTTTAACAAGTTCTGAGTAGATTAGGCTATTGAAATGCTTAGCTGTAAGGAGATCTACTTGGAAAATGTCAAGCAGTCTTAAGTAGAAGACAAATACTCAATCTCTCTCCCGTAGATCATGGTTCACTCAGGCTTAGACAGCTCTGTTACAGAAACCATGTGCTGAAAAATATGATTGCTGTGGACATTGGAAGAATTTTCATGCTTTTTTTCTTTTTCTTTTTCTTTTTTTTTTTTTTTTCCCATTACTTTGAGCTACTTAAGTTCTTCCTAAAATGAAATACAGGCACATAACAGCTTGTAAGACTGGGTCCAAATGGTCAGCACATAAACCCCTCACCACTTAATAGCCATCAGCACAACATAAACGTTTGCATTAGTATTCTGCGTGTGACAGAAACAACAATCTTTTTAAGGCTCTTGAGCTATCCTACAATCAAAGGGAAGTACATTGTATGCTCATGCAGGTATTCAAAGGTCACAGTTATACATTTTTGAGCATATTTATCAAAGAGATAAGCCCGAATTTCAGTGAAAAGAGCAGCATTGAAAGAGCACTAGAATGATCATCAGTACAGTATCTGGTCTCTAGTGACTTTATTAGAAGTGGCATTGTGTATCCTTTATAACCTGTCCTACAAACCACCTGTCTGCCACAGTTCCTGATTAGGACAATAATGATTCCACTGGCAATGCCCTAATTAGGACTAAAATTCACCCACTGAGACTGTATATCTCTCTGGTGAGACAAGTCTGTAAAAGAAATGTTCATATTTTATTGCTACCCCTTCTGCTCCCTCTTACTCTTACTTTCCGTCATTTAATGCCTTGTTTTGGAATTGTGCAATACCCATCATAACAAAATCCTAAACCAGCATAAGGAAAGAGTATCAGTGAAAGGAAAAATTGTAATTAACAACAGAAATTGTCAAGAGCAGATGTAAAACCTACAGCGGAGAAGTCTCCTACAGTGTTCATGCAGATATTTCACTAGTACAAAGCTCTCAAACAGCACTGCATGCTACTGAATGCCATCTTCTGGCATATCATGTATTTAACCATTAAGAAACTATTAAAGGTGAAGTCAGTATCACACTATTTTCAATTTTGTGTTCTACAATCCTAAGATTTGACTCCCAGCTTTTGCATCCAGAATATTCACAGTAAGATTTCCCACAGAGCCTGAAAAACAGCATTACTGAAATTTTTCAACAAAAATCAGCCCACTATTTCCAGAACCAAAGTTAGGAAAACACAGTATTCAAAAATCCTGTTAGGCTGTGAAAATCATATTCTCATTAAACTTAATGCTACCATGTTTTTGACATACAGCTTCAGCATTTGGCAATTGTGAGACTTAATGCTATTCCAAGTGTCATTGTTTCTCTGCTCTCAGCAGAGCACTGTAAAACCATGTGGTAAGAACTGTCATCCCCTCCTAGTGGATGTCAGCAAAACAACCCTTTTAATTAGCTCCAGTGACAAAGGTCTGTGCTAGAAAGCTGATGTCCTCTTGCAAATCACAATTCACTGCTGGTATTCCATAATATCCACTCTTAAGCTTGTCTGTTTCAAGAATACAGAGGTTGAGCACAAGAAGATGAAATTAAATAGCGGTTTTAAAATGATACAATCATGCTGGCTAAAGCTAAGTCAAGAATTATGATTTGCAAATCAATGTGAAACTCTGCATTAAGTCACAGACTTGAATTATCATAATATGTCATTTGGAAATCTGTCCCATTCCCTGAAGAGTACAGAGTAGCCTCAAAGGACTGGGGGAAAACTAAGTTTTGTTACTTACTGCAAGGACCAAATGCATAAAGGAAATATTATGCAAACAAAATGCAGCAGCATATTTTTTTGACAACACTGAAAGAATTGGCAAATCCTAGAAGCGTAAATCATTGAAAGGGACTTTTGGAGATCATCTAGATCAAGATGATCTAGTTCATTGTTCCTCAACACAAAGACAACATCAGATTCAGATTATGCTGCCCAGAGCTTTCTTTAGTTGTGTTTTGGCGATCTCAGCAGTAGAGATACTAGAGCCTCTTGGGTTACCTTGTCCCCTTGTCTAGTTATCCTCACAGTGAACATTTTTTCTTATTTCCACTCAGAACCTCCACTTATCTATTTATCATGACTGCTTGTTCTCTTGTCACATACCTCATTGAAAACCTGCCTGGTCACCTCCCTGCAGGTACTGAAGTATCCTTGAAGCCCAGATTCTTCAGCCTTTCTATACAGGGCAAATGCTTTAGTCTGCCTTGACCAACTTGGTGGTCTCTGCTAAACTCACCCTAGTTTTTCAGTGATTTTCTTGAACTGTGGTCCACAAACTGTTCTTAGATGCAGTCCAAGGAGACTAGATGAACTGTTCCTAGATGAAGTGCCAAGTAAAGACGCAAGTAAAGAAGGGATGGGGTAGGTCATTCAGTCCACCAGCCATGACCACAATGGCACAGCCCAGGATGCTGTTGGTCTTCATGGCTGGTAGGATGAACCACTAGAATTTGAATTTCAGCAGAAGTGAAGCTTGAGAAGTAGGATTGCAAGTCCGAACTTTGGATTATTAAAGCTCTGATCCCGTATATAGAATGATGAAAGAGAAAACGTTTTGTATTTTATTTTACATTTTGCTTTTTTGATCTTTGCAGCAGCCTTCTGGCTAGTTCCATCAGGTTTTGCTACTGGACAGGATGTTTTTGTAACACATAGCACATGTCACTGTTTCCTGTTTACATTATAAGCATTTGTATAAAATAAGAAAATGGCTGGTAATTTACTTTGTACTAGTATACTAACATAAAAGATTTGAGTAAGCATCACAAGTTTCATATAATCCCCAAAAGAAAAAAGTTTTATTTCAGTGTTTAGCTGTAGATCAGTCTACTCATCTTCAGCACCATGTCCAACTCTACTTTGCATATTTATGGATAGAAGTAATTCAAAAAAACATGAAACATCTTTAAGTAGTTATTAAAATACGTGAACAGATGTTTTAGAGTTTTTCTGGACAAACCAATAGCTTATTTTTAAGTAGCCACAACATTTCAAGAAGAAAACAAGGGATATTGTAAATTCTTCTCTTTTTTTGTTGTTGTTTGGTTGTTTTTCTTTATTAGTCTGCTTTTTACCTGCTCCATTTTAAATTTATTTTTCTTTAATTTTAATGTAAAAGCTGCCTTTCTCCTGAAGATACACTATATAGAAGCACTGGATCCTCACTTGGACAAATTTCATTGATTGTAACAAGGCTTTAAGATTTGTTTCACAAGTACACAAAATCTATCAGACCCAAAAATATTTTTTTAAGAACTACATTATGATGATGAGCTTTTGGCTCAGTCAACTAACACAAGGCTATAGAATTTTCACATATATATTTGAATCTTTTTGTAAATAATTGTTACCCAGCAGACCCACTATCCAGAAGAACAAGTGGTCACAGCAATTTCCTTGTGGTAACTCCTTACTTATTTGCTTGATAAAGAAATAGATGTGCACTAACATATGAACGACATTTTGTGATGCACTATTTCCTCCTTTTTCTGTCTTCTTCTTTTAACTCCCATTTGTCCTGAACTTGTGGATGTGAATCTGTATTTGACATTGTCATAAGAGGCCGAGGATTCAAAAAGGCTTGGGGAGGAAAGAATGGCCCATGTTGTAAAAATACAGATTGAGAACATAAATGCTAAAAAAAAATCCTAGCAGAAATATAAAGCTTTATGATTAAAGATGTATTTCTTGTTTATCAGTTTGTGACAAAAAGATTAAATTATCCCACATCTGTTTGGAGCAAAGATCGTTGCCCACCTAACAAATCCTGGCCTAGCCACAATTCAATGACACAGCCATGATTCAGTAATAAGCCTGATTCAAAATGGTAAGATGTCTGATATATGTTTCCTCCTAGCAGTATCAGGGCAGACTGTGTGTTTAATGAGCATGCTGGGTTTTTTGAACCAAATTTCATTAGTGGCACACAGTATCTGGATGTCTGATGGAATGTACATATTGATTTCTGTCTGTCTCTACTCTCTTTCAGACCAATAAATTATCAACCAAAGTCAACCCATAGGGAAAGTGCTTTTACAAAGGCACTTCATTTATGGTTATTTTTTTCTGGGGGGTGAAAGGGGCATTAGAATAATTGAGACTCTGTCTCACTCAGTGAAAGGGCAGTTCCTTGACGATATGTGAGCACATACATACATGTCAGAGCTCTGCTTAAGAGTTGTGGCAATCTGACAGGAGCATCTGCAATTAGAATTTTCCTCACTATTCACTTTTCTTTCAGGTCATAATTAAGGATTGCAGTGGTGGTCACATTGTGCTTCCTTGTGGCCACTGGGGATGTTCCCTTGTGAAGGGATGATAAATGTGTTGCCTTTTGAGGGAGATATGTGCTAGTTCCGCAAAGTGGTGTGATCTCACTCCTCTACATCATTAACTTTTTTCTACATCTTGAGCAAAAATCCATCTGCTATCCAATCCTTTAATTTAAATGTTTAAAACAATACTAGATATTCTATTTTTTTTCTTATGTTGGCAACTTTAGGATATCATTTTTCCTTATAAATGTGAGTCTAAGCAGCTAGTTGGTCTGAACGAAAACTCTGTCTCAGCCTCTTTTTAGCACCAAGTCCATCATATGGATGGCATTCTCAAACAAATTCAAAAAAGAATCTCTCTTCATCTATATGTCAAAGCTTGGTGAATTCCAGTTGCAGCAGGCCAGCTGTGAGAAAGATTTGAGATTATGAGCACATCCACTAAAAACTCCCTCACTGGAATTTTCAATCACTACATGTAAAATTTGTATATGTATTTTTGCAATGATGTTTAACTGTTCATTGAATGTATTGGTATGTTATGAGTCTTTAGGGATGCCCTTCAAGCACCCATGCTGTTATACTTTTGTGGTATTATCTTATAGTCTATAAGGAGTCTGCCATTCTTCATCAAAAAATTAGTTTTGGCACATGGCCCCAAAGCCCAGTGAGAGGAGCAGGAATGGGAGGGAATCAGTGGAGATGAACACCACTCTATCCTTCCTTCCAGGAATCAAATATCTGTAACGGAGCCTAAGCACCCTGAGGAAGAAGTAGAAAAAGACTGAAGAACTTATCAAGATGGCAAAGACTTCTGGGACTGCCATATCCCTGCCCATAGCCCAAAAACTATTCTCTCACCCTTTTGCTTGGATATCTCTCTCTCACAATGCTTTTAGCCAGCAGTATTGAGAAATGTAAGGCAAAAGGAGAAATACAAAGTTAAAATTTAAAGCATTATGTTTCAAAGTGGCAGAATTAACAAGCAGTTTTGATTCAGATCTATAGCACAAACCATTTCCAGCACTGAGCTATTTTTGAATGCGACACTGTGGAGAACTTGACCAGTGGTGGAAGACTGTTATTATAAAAGTGCTTTACCTAACTCTTATCTAAGCATTTAAAGCTTGAAAGTATGTGCTAATCAAGAACACCCAGTAGCATTCAAAAATTTCTGCTTTCCCTGTGCAAGGCTCTACATCAAGCTCACACCAGAGGATAAATTAAGGCATGAAGGTTTGGGCCCTAACATAAAACAAAGGCAATTTCAGTTTTCAAGGCTGTAGAGCTCTGGACAATCAGCATGCAAGTAGTAAAGAGCAGAATGCTATTGCAGGAAGCCTGTGCTTACATGCATGGATACAAATTAGCTTACCTGGTGTTTGATTACCTGGCACTTCTTTCCTAATGCCTTTGACGCAAAAAGGCTTCTTTGCAAGAAGTCATCAATGGAAACACAGGATCTATTTTTTTTTTACTCCTACTAACAATAGCAAATTCTGACCTGAATACGATGTTGGTGTAAAGCAATCCAGTAATCCTAATGCAAGCCAAAGGATTAAGCATAAACCCCATTGTCTTCTAACTGTGCTGTTTTGTGCCAGTTCCCTTGCAGCTGTGTTGTAAATGATGTTCCCAATGCTTAAAAATGTTAGTCACTGATTAGACACAGATTCTGAGCAAGTGGAAGCTGAAACCAGACACAGCTCCTGCTGAGTTATTATTGCCACTGAACTTAAATGTTTACGAATACTTTACATGTTTTTCTTCGGTTTTGTTTGTTTGTTTTCCTTTCTGAAGTAATTTACTACTAATCAGGTTTCAATCTGGTAGAAGCTTGCAAACTTCTATTCATTCTATTGCCCAAACCTTCTACTCTGATATTCTTCAGCACGCTGTAACAAAACAGAAATCTTTTGAAAGAAAGCTTTCCAAACCTCCTGAATTTGCAAACGGTTTCTTGAAAAGTAGTTCATATTCCTATTATAGCAGTCTACTTTGAAGCTTACTGAGG
>JAOWBP010001760.1:79238638-79262417 GCA_028571105.1 Tragopan temminckii | reverse complement strand
CCCCCCTTTTTTCTTTTTTGGTTAACAGTTAAACACTCTTGTATATCCATTACTTTTTTTTTTAACTCTGTTTAGTCCCACCAGTTGCAAAAATAATTCATATTTTTCTTTTTGGAAGCTGTGAAGAGAAACAGCTAAAGCATTTGGGACCTTACCTATTTACTTAACATCACATAAAAAGTTCACTTATTAAACTTCATTGTTTTCTATGAAGATTTCACTCAAAATGAAACTACCATCATGATCAATTAAAATTAGGTATTTCTCACTTCCACTGCTTATTTCAGTTAACTTGTTTAATAGTCTTCCTTTGCTAAATGACATTTTACAGAATTATTTGATTTTGGAGTCTGGAAATATGTTACATATCCTTTTTATTTCTTTACAACAAGTTATATCAGTTTTTTCCAGACTAAATATTTCTTTCACCTTCACTAACATGCAGTCTAATGAAAATAAAATCTTTCAGTAAGGCTGGTCACACTTTGGAACTAGTTGCCCAGATTGTGCCATCTGTCTGTCCTTAGAGACAATCAAAACCAACCAGGGCAAAGTGATAGGGCAAAGGAGATGATTTTTCCCCTCTACTCTGCCCTCATGAGGCCCCATTGGGAGTATTATGTCCAGGCCTGGGGCTGCCAGTACAGGAAGGATGAGGACCTGTTGGAGCAGGTCCAGAGGAGGGCTGTGAAAATGATCAGAGGCCTGGAGCACCTCTACTATGAAGATGATTTGAGGGAGTTGAGATTGTTTAGCTTGGAGAAGAGAAGGTTCTGAGGAGACCTCATTGTGGTCTTCCAGTACTTGAAGAGAGCTTCTGAGGAGCAGGGGGACAGACTTTTTACACGGTCTGACAGTGACAGGACAAGGGGGAACAGCTTTAAACTAAAAGAGGGGAGATTTAGATTAGATGTTAGGAAGAAATCTTTTACTCAAAGGATGGTGAGGCACTGGCACGGGCTGCCCAGAGAGGTTGTGGATGCCCCATCCCTGGTGGTGCTCAGGGTCAGGTTAGATGGGGCTCTGGGCAGCCTGATCTGGTGGGTGGCAACCCTGCCCATGGCAGGGGGTTGGGACTAAATCTTTAAAGTCCCTTCCAACCTAAGCCATTCTATGATTCTATAATGAATTTGATACTTCATTAAGATCTACAGGATAGTAATTTGTGGAGAGAAGGGACCCAAATTAAATATATCTACGTATGTATCAATTTTGAATATATTTTCTGTAAGAAAATTGAAGAGTTTTAAATAATCACCAGGACAGACTATGTGACAGTGTTTCTTTCCTGCTTCATTTTCTCCACTCAATTTCCTTATCTTTCCCTATGTCTCCAAAGTGAATACTATTTTTAAAACTCAAATATTATTTACCAAATGAGTATAAAAGTGAGAAATAGGCTGGGGATATTGCTTGTTCATGAAGGAAGCTGACTCACAAAACTATGTGACAAGAATGGTGACAGTTCCTATCCTCAGTCTTGGTCCATAGCAAGCACAGGAGAGTTCACTAAGCCATGCATACTGCAAAAAAATGTGACCGCATGGACCAGGACAGGGACTCATCTGAGAAACAGCTATTCACACATATCTGTTTGACTACTTGCTTGAGATTACAATCTGAAATTTTAAAATACGTGAGCTGTCTCACTGCAAACAAAACATTTTATCCAACCTCTTCACAACTTTCCTCAACCAGATATCTCTTGGATAGGTACTAGATCTCTTGAATATGTACTAGGGAAGTATTACAAAGGTGTTAAAATAAAATAAATCAAGAAAATATCCAATAAAAACAATAATAATAAATAATTTGTGTCTGTGTTGCTTGTATTTTGTTTTCCACAGAGCTGAAATAACATGACAAAGTTAAAAACATTTTTCTATTTCTGTCTCTGTACCTTCACTTGGAAATAGTGTCACTAAATATTAATTACCAAAATCCACATATTCACACCTGTAAACCAGATGTTGCTGAGCATTCAAGTGTAGCCACAGTAATTCACACATTGCTACCACATTATAGGCTAGTAAATCATTACACTCTAATGCTTAAAAACATAGTAAGATGATAATAGAAAACCTTTCAACAGCTGTTGTCGTGGCAGGAAAATGCACCATTTCTAGACAGCACTAACAGTCTTCTAAATCTCAGTGCCTTGGACCCCATCCAGAAAGCTTACATGACCACTTTTAGCTGTTCTTATCCTACAGCTTTGTTACTGTAATAATGTCATTAACAACTCATCAGTATAGGATCTTCCTTTTTATCTTCTTTTTTTTTTTTTTTCCCCCTGGAAAATAAAAGCTGAGACAGCAGTGTCTGAAATCTTCTACACACTATGGCATAGAGTCAGTTAATAATATGGCATGCAAATAGACAGTTAATCTAAAGAGACTGTTATTAAATTATACTGCATCCCCTGGCAGGGAATAAAGGTAGATCTTAAGTCCCTGTTGTGGTGAATTAAGTTTCATTTAATAAAACCTTCATTATTTCCCAACTTTATATGAAAAGAAAACTAAATAGATTGCTTCTGGGCACATCACTGGAAATAATCTTTATTCTCTGAAAGTGACAATGCCCTGAATATGATTAATATTTTTAGATTTGTTAAACAGCTCCCATAGCAAAGACTGAGGTTAATCCCTTGCTATTCCAATATCGCTGAAGACATTAGTAGTGCAGGACTATTTCTGAAAGTACTATGTTTAAGCAACTAGGATGAATAACAAACATCCTGATTATTGGTTAAAAAAGAATGACTACATTTTATGCCTGAAGATAGGTGAAAACCTCATCAATCTAAGTAGTTTATAACAGAAAATTAGGTCAATTTGCAGTTAAAGTGTTACAAAACTCTTCTGTGATCTGTACCGTTAGAACCTACCAGGAACAATCTCTCCCTTTCAGTAAGCCTCTGTCCTTCAATCCTGTTGATCTTCCACAGGGTTCCATCAGTTTTTTTTAAGTTTTTTTGTTTGTTTCTTTGATCAAAATAATCTTGATGATAATATTTTAAAACATAGTTTTTATGCACAAACAAATACAAAGAAAGGAGAATATCTAGGCATATGCAAATAATGCCATTTAGTAATGAGATTTAGTCACTGGGAGTGGAAAACAAGGATAATCGAGGTACGTACCACTATACCAACTTGTGGAACAATGCAGGGAATGTTGAAAAATGTTACATATTTACCTAGCATCACATTTTGTAAAACCATCACAGCTAATACTCGTTTTGCTGCCTACAGGAACTGAGTAATTTGGCATGGGGTCAAGGTTTATACCACAGATTTATACCAAAAAGTAGAGCCATCAGAATGACTATTGTTCATCAAGGTCCCAGGTGGCCTGACACCTGTCACCCAGCTTGTGAACCAACCTAATTCTTGCTAGTCACACAGTGCATAACAGTGCACATGTATAGTGAGTGGACATACAGCAGTTACATATTTTTGACCTTTGCAGAGTTAATGATCACTAATTAAATCAACCGCTAGTGACTGTCTAAAAAGCACTTGACATCTTTCTAAGTAATTGCAAGAAGCATTGCTTGCAGAAGAACTTGTATACCAGAAGCTGGCAGTTAGGTCTCATCAAAGAAAGAAGAACAGATTTCAACATCTACATGAAAGGAGTTTCCACAGGAATGCTGCAACTGCCACAAATGTTGTGACTGAAGTGATAAATTTTCTTAAATAAAACTGATACCCATGAGACTGGAACAAAAAGAAAAAAAAAAGCACTAAGCTGCTTATCTTAGGACTCACTTATGTCTGAAATGTAACTGCCATCATGCTTTTCCAGGGTTGAAATCTTGAAATCTATGTTGATATTCATAAATATATAAAGGTTGTAGAAAACACAGCATGGAATGTAGACAACATGGTATTTTATTTCTCAAAACCAGCAGCATCTCACTCAGCTATTTTCTCTTGTGATCAAAACGGGGGACACATCTAAATAAGATGTTAATCAACTGTGGTGTCTGTGGAGAGGTCACAGTACAAACAAATTTCTATTTTCCATAAAGTCTGAATTTAAAACAACTGTAGTTCTGATTCTTGCAGTTTATAGCACTGTACAGAGATATCACAGTTACTGTCCTCCTTTCTATGAGTTACCCACCTGGCCTTATGTGACTTTCTGCCAAACTTGCTTTGAACAGAGAAGGCTGAAACAATGATTTTCTGAGAAGGTTCCCTTCCAACTTAGTTTTACCTATCATCTTATGTCTGAGGTTTACTATCTAAGGCAAATAATATGGCTTAGAATACTGTAAATTAAGCACAGGAGTGCATGGATGATAAAAGTCTTATTCTTCTCGAAGTATATGATGCTTGCCAGGGATTGAAAGAAAGGCTGAAATGCTCAGTGCTTCACTGGGTCAGTCCTAAGGTGTTATGAAGTTATAAAAGCATTTTGAATCCATATGTATTTGTGAGCATGTTGAGTGTGGTTCATTTCGCTGAATAAGGTAATTATTTCATAGTTTTCCATCTGCTTTATTGGTTATAATTAAATGGACATCTTCAGAAAAAAATTCAGATGTGGCTTAATTAACTGTGTCCCAAAGAGTGGATAAATGCCCGTTATGTAATGGATAAATTTGCAATTTACTGCTGCACCTAGTTTTTTGCAACATGCAAGTTAGTGGCTGCTTTGTAAAATGGCTCCAGATGTACAGTAGGTGGCCAGAGCTTAATCATGAGACATTTTATTTAAAACTGAAATTAACTCTATTGTTAATTTGTGTGGCACTAGATAACGTGAGACTTTGTTTAGCTTGTTAAATTGAGATGAATTTATATATTACCAGCAGTTAGCCTTATGCTAACATCTTGCAGAGTCATGAAACATTTGGTTGGGTGAGCATCTGCAGATCTTTTCTCCTGCTGAGGCACTTTCTGGAGATGTTGTCACTCTTCACGTCTTACAATCACAGTTTTCATGCATAATAAAATCAAACATTTATTCCTTAGTGCACATCTGTAAAGCAGTGTGAAGACTTATTCAGTTTTAGAGTTGAAAGCCATAAAGCACTTTTGGTACCCATAGTTTAATTGTATAAAGAATTACCATAAACACTTGTCATTTTATTTGGAAAGATATTTGACACCAATTATTGGGAAATAAAGGGAAGGAAAAGCAGAAATAAATACCACAGTAGAGCAGGGAACACTATGAGATGTCCTTTCTGTCAGACTGGTAGGAGTCAGTGTTGAATTAAGTAATCAGAGGGTAGTTTAGCAGAATCAGTCTAAATGAACTGCAACACCTGAGTAGCATTTCTATACTAAAATAAATAAATAAATGAAAAGCCTAGGTTACTTTTTGCTCTTTTTCTAGATGGAATATAATTTGCTTCAGTCCTTCTCATTCAGATTTGTTTCTCCTTTACTTTATATGCACATTGGAAAGTGAAGGAAACATAGCTCCAAGACTTGCATATTTACCAATATTTTCTATTTCTTCTCATTTTACCTGTGTGGTAAAAAAAAGAATGCATCCTAACTCAAAATCCTATCTACAATCCAATTGGCTGTCCACAACTAAATCTGGATTAAAAGTAAAATTTTAAACACTCAAATGCTGTTGGAGAAAAAGTATTTCTGTTTTCTCAATCCATCATCAAGGTTTTTCCTTTTACATGGCAGGAAGGTCACACAGTAGAGATAAAGAAGCCTATAGAGCCTGTATATCTCAACTTTTACAAGGAGGAATGTTAATACTCAAAAATATAAAAATGTCAAACAATTAAAAAAGGAGAAAACTATTACGGCTTAGGCAGGTGGCCTGATTTTGTCATTCAAAAATGAGAGATCCTGTATGGAGAAAACATTGCTATCTGATGTGCCTTCCTATCTCCAGGTTACCTTTATGACAACCTGCATAAGCAGTCAGCCAGAGACAGACATGGACAGAAAACTGAATGCTCTGCTGGCTGCCTGCCATTCTCTGAATGGCAACTGATAATAATACTTAATCAAATTCCTATCTGGGGTTTTTATCTTGCACCAGCGTGTGCATTCATTCACTTGTTATTTGGGTCACGTCTCCCTATTGCTAGCAACAGTCTGAAAATGATAACATTTGCAGCTATTTTTATTTATTTTCCAGGGAAAGATAGGTTTCTTTCTCCTTATCCTCCCCTTTCCCTCCCCCATCATATGTGTATTAGATTATTGGCCTTTAGTTGAACTCTATAACACTGAACAAGTTCCAGTCTTTTCCTTGCAGATTAACACTTTAACAGAAACACTTCCTGTTTATGAAAATGGTGAACTCATATGTACAGCTGAACTTGATGACATAAAGGTCTGATTAAGAGGAAGAAAAAATATTCATTTACTAAGTTCTGGACACAGGTAGATTTCAACAAGTAATTATCCCCACAGTGATAAAATTGAAGCCTTAGTCATGAACATATGAGGCAAAACCCTCATATAGATACAGAAGGATAGGAAATTATGAAGGTGGATATTTAGAAGGTATTTTTAGCTAAGCACTTCAAGATCTATTTAAGGCTGTCACTTTAAGTGTCTTTTGTTTTTCTCCTTGGTAATCTAGTAGTCCAAGTTCTTAGATTTTTTAGTCATCGATGAGACTGCAGTAAAGACTTATCTCAGTTCAGCACAGCAATAGGAAAAGAATGAAGTAGTTAATGAAATATAGTGCAAATGTAACCATACTAAGGCTAAGTATAGGTCTCTGAGTGTGGTTAGGATGACTTATGAATGTCCTGAAGACTGAAGTTTAAGTTGGCTGCTCATTATATTTTGTAAAAGCTTTGAGTCTGACACTGCTAACTTCTGTTTATCATTACTCCCAGTAATGTACAGGGATGGATAGCTGAAGGTCAGGTAGTGTAAATATCTCAAAGTCAAGGTTTAATGGGGAAATAAAGCTGCAGAAACACTGCCTGGGAAGAAAACAGAGAAATACAACTTGCTCCCTTTCTTTCCATTTCAGTACTAAACAAAGCCAAGATGGAAAGAAGCAGGCAGGCAACTTTGCAAAGACCCCAGCTTCAAAAGAGATGGAGAGTTGTACTGGCTGTTTCTTCTGGAAGGAGGAATCTGTTCTCTTTCTCAGTAATTAATTTTTACTCAGTTTTTTAGACCTCATGCTGTCCTTTGAAATTCTAGGATTCTGATTTATTTCTGAAAGACTGCTGTGATTTAACCCAGCAGACAGTTAAACCTCACCCAGCCATTCACTTTCTCCCCACAACTTGGGATGAAGGAGAGAATTAGAAACAAAACCCTGTGGATCGAGATAAAAAGTATTTACTAAGACAAAAAAGAGGAAAAAACATGGAAACAAAAATGTGATGCTAACAGTATGTGTATATGTATATGTATACATATATATCCTCAATGCAATTATTCCTCAATTGACGCCCATCAAACAATACAACTGCCTACCAACTGACACCCTGCTTATGAAGCAACATCTCCCTACATGCTGACTCAAAAAACTCAGTAGTCCCCAAGCAGTGACTGCCCACTGGCCAAATCCCAACAGCATTATGATATTCTGCATGATGTCAGGTGGCATGAAATTACCCCTTGTCCAATTCAGGCCAGCTGTCCCGCCTTTGCCACACTACTTGCTGACACATCATAAAGGCAATGGGTCTTCCCTTGCAAAAGGCATGGTTCAGCCTGGGCAGGCCCAGTTCTGAGTGCACTCTTATCACCCAGCAGCAACCCAAACATTAGTATGCTATTAACACTATCTTGGCTGAAACTAGGATGAGTATCTAAGAGCATTTTTATCCTATAGACCTGCGAAGTGAATGGTATTTTGTAGAAATCCTTAGTTTCTTATTCAGGTATCTCTAAATTAGCTGCATCTTTCATGGGAACTGGTCCTGACCCTAAAGTTTTTAATGAAATATGTGGAGGAGAAATGTGAGTACACCCACATGGCATTCAACAGCAGCAAGAGTGAAGAGACATATTTTTGGCAGGAGTAGACAAGATAGCTGGAAAATTCAACAAAACAGTATGAAAAGCAGGATTTTACCATAGGTCAAACATAATAGTTGTTTAAGATATCAACTGGAATAACTGTCCAGAGTCAGATATTGAAATTTATTTTTCTGAGCATCATTTATCATTTAAGTTTCAAGAGTCAATGGAAGGTCAATTCTGGACTCAAAGTTACGGAAATGTGACTTCTTCTGAATGATTTAGAAGTGGAAACCAGAAACAGATATCCGAATACAATGAAGTGAAACAGCTTGTTTAGCCTTATCCAGCAAACCATGGGAAACTATGAAAGACAAATTTTATAAAATCTGAATAATTACTATATGAACGTAAAATAAATATTTTGACATTATTCTTTTGTATTTATATCATATCTGGAAGACAACTATTTTCCAGTAACAATATGTAAAGATGAAATAGCCTGATATCTTTAATGTCAAAATAAGGTATATATGCACTATAGTAATCTCTCAGCATAAGTAAAACTTGAAAAGAAAAAAAACAAAAACAAAACACAACAAAAAACTGTAAGCAATATTCCCAAATCAAAGTCTTCAGGCTTCTAGACTCTGTCATATTAACATGGTCTCAGCTAAATAATAACAATAACAAATATTTGTTATTTTCAGAATGCTTTAGGCTATCACAATGATTTGCTCTCCTATGTTATCTCTAACATTCCATAATCTACCAAATGTCATTGTGGCTGCACTGAGATTTCATGGATCAGCTGGGAAGAAGAGTATAGAGTAGTTCAGCTGGATGAGAGCATCAGTGATCATCAAGTCCAACTGCCTGAACACTCCAGAGCTAGCCAAAAGTTAAAGCATATTATTGAGGACTTTTTTGAAATGCCTCTTGAACACTGGCAGGCATAGTGCATCAACTACCATTCTACGAAGCTTGTTCCAGTGTTTGAGCACCCTTGCATTAAAGAAATTTTTTCTGACATCTAGTCTGGCACAGTTATGTGCCGTTTCCATCCTGCCATCCGTTTCCAGGAGCAGAGCCCAGCACCTTCCTCTGCTTTCCCAGATCCCTTTCAGCAGAGCTGCTCTCTGGCACTTCATCCACTAGTCTGTATGTATAGCCAGGGCTGCCTTTTCCCAGGTGCAGAATCTAGCATTTGCTCTTGTTAAATGTCACGTGGTTGGTGATTCCCCAGTTCACCAATCTGTCTAGATCTCTCAGCAAGACCAACTCCTTGAAGGACCAACAACTCACAATTTAGTTTCATCATAAACTTGCTCAAATCACATTCTACATCCAAATAATTTATGAGAATATTAAAGAGAACAGGCACTAAAATGGAGCCCTTGGGAGCCCCACTAGTGACTGGACATAATCCTGATGTGACCCCACTTACTATAACATTTTGGGCCTGACCTGTCAGCCAATATCACATTATGTTTTTGTCTAGCTGTATGCTGGACATTTTGTCCAGAAGGACACTGTAGAAGCTGGCTAGTATTGGTCAACTAGTGGGTGACCTTGTCATAAAAGGAAAGTAAGTAAGTTAAACAGGATCTTCCCCTTGTTAATCCATATTGACTGTGTCTAGTGACTGCACTGGTCTTCAGGTGTTTTTCAAGAGCAGCATAATTTTCTCCATTATTTCTCCATTATTGAAAACAGAGGCAAAGAAGACATTAAACATCTCTGCTTTGCCTGTGTTCCCACTGTAAGGTGACCATTATTATCACGTAACAAACCGATGTTCTCTCTGGTCCTGCTTTTGTTGTTAATGTCCTTTAAAATTTCTTTATTGTCCTCCACAGCATTGGCCAGCTTAATTCTAACAGCTTTGGCAGCACAAATTTTCTCCCTAAAAAGGCAAGCAGCATCCCTGTAGTCCTCCCATGTTATCAGTTTACTATCATCAGCAAACTTGCTGAGGATTCATTCCACTCCTGCATCCAGATCTGATAAAAACATTAAACGTGAAAGATGATGATAACAGAAAAAAAGTAGAAATGAAAGTTTGTGAAAGCTAGCATAGCAGATGTAAGGATAAGAAACCTAAGATCATTAAAGTCCATTGCTGTGACAAGAATCAGATGAGCTGGAGATGAACTCATAAGGTAGCCAGGAGATTGAATTCAGAGCTCAGTAAGGGCAATTCAACTAAATATCAATGATAAGAATTGACATTTGCATCAGTGGAAGCCAGTTGAGTTCAACTTAAGAAATCACAACATCTGAAGGGAGAGAAATTCTTCTGTAGATACAGCCTCAAATTTGCCTTTAGAAATAGTTATTTAAAGAACACAGTAAAAACATCATGTAGCAATCATTTGATTACATCCAAATGATTTATACTTCCAAATTTAAACTAATATTAGTATTTTTGCCCATATTTCATAATTTTTATGTGAGACTATATTTAACATTACTGATCTCATCATCATTTTTCATCATATATGGTGGCAATAACACAAAAAATGAGGTTACATTAAAAGCCTCTTGCCATTCATCTCACTAATTTCAAGTAATAATTAGTTTTGCATGCATTTTTGCAATTTTGCAATCATTTGATTGCAGAAATTGTCATGTGTATGGAAAAGTGTTCATTATCAGCAATATATGAAGTGAAGCTGACATTTCAGACATTCCAAAGTAGTAGTTACCCAAACATTAAACTCAAGGCAGATTTTCACTCACGTATCTCTCTAGCAAGCAAAGTTTTGAAAACACAGTGCTTTAAATTATTAAAATATTTAACTAAAAATTTTATATATCTTACCTATCTCTTCAAAATAGCAGTTTGTCATTCTTGCGCATATAAACTATACAGCTACTTTTTCCCCCAGTTTCTTATTTTGTATCATTAATACCTAATCCGTTCTCATTCTCTTCATCTAAATATAGGAATTTCCACTCCACCCACTCAGATCAATAAGCTTGATATCTCTTTCTATGGATTCCAGAGTTGCTAATGGAAATTCTAATTTTGATGCCTTTATAAGATTACTAAAGATTACTAAAGCTAAATGGGGTGAATCCAATGTCTAAAGCAATAGCAACAAGAGGTCTACTGCATTAGTCATTTTACTCCATGATCATGGATTAAATACAGTGGTATCAGACTAAAGTAAAAGCAACTTGAGTGGAAAAAAGAAATCATGCATCATGAAAAAAATAAGTTGTCAATTAAATTGAAAATTAAAGTTCAACAAAAAGAGAAGAATGCAAAATAGGAAATAACATAAGTGGTGCACAGTAATTAGCCATAAAATAATAATCCCGAATAAACAAACAATGAATTCAGATATCACAATTGGAGAGATATCAATTCCCATCAGAAATATTCACCAAGTTTTAATTCTTCTGAAATGTATGACATTGCAGACGGATTTGATTACTGGAATGCAGACTAATCTATGTACATTATCGTTGTGCCTGAAGTCAAATTTTAGTTAAACTATCTCCAAAGTGTATTTCCCCTAGATGAGTTCTCTCTTACCATCTCACTCTCCTAACATGTCTTTCCACTACCGTTTTGTGGGGGTTTTTTTGCCAGCATTTTATGAAGCCAAACTCTATATGTAAAATAATACTCTGGCAATACTAATGTCTGGTAGGGAACAACAATCATTTGATAAAAACCTAAACGGATTATTTCTTCTGGAAATGGTGGTTGGTGGATTGTGTTAGGCATTGTAGTCCCAAATAAATGAATATAGTTTTCCCAGGTACTCCAACAGATACTTAATTTTTTTTTGCACATGGGAACATGCAAATATGTTAATTCATGAATATTTTCTAGAGTTAATAGAAATTTGTTTATTTAAGATTTGTAGGAATAGAGCATTTATCTTGAAAATAATTACAGATATTATTAGTATCTCTCAACTCTACAGTCCATTTCATGTAAAGCATCTTTATATAATTTATCGAGTTAATGTTAAGAAGTTACCTCAGCTGTCTTTCACAATGTTCTTATTTCACGTAGAGAAACTGATAGCTATGTAGACTACTCTGCAATGTAGTGTGATACAAGTAGGGAAAGTAATAGAATGGGCTGAGATAGAGCGAGAAAAACAACACATCTAATTGAAACAGCAAGGACTAAGTGAGCAGAATGGAATTTATCTCATCTGTGTTTAGCCATTTTAGCCAACCCATTAGTAAGCATGCTTATTCATCCAAGTCGTACTTTGCTCACAAATAATCGAGCCTATAGCTTCATGCCTCACTGGAAAATACAAGGCTGATCTGATCTGTGATCGCCAGTGTAAATAAAGAATAGCTTCATTTAACCTAGTTCCATTCCAACAGTGTAGAGCCAAGTGAGATGCAATGAGCTCACCGACCTACCGTATCCCTAACACAGATCTCTGCTGTGACTGTACAGTTGTGTAATCGTCACATAAGATTGCAACCACTTTCTTACATATCCAGAAATCCCATTTTACATTCCTGTCTTTGTGAGACTCATTGGATTCCAGTCAGATTCTTTTCAGATGATTAATACAATTCTAGACTAAACACTAGTGCTAAAAAATCCTCTCAGTTCTCATTAAAAAAAAACCGAACCCAAAAAACAACCACCTTTGGACAACCTTTGCCACCAATGTCCTACCCTAGAAGCTATATGATATTCTGCTTCATGGATGTGACCTAACAGATAAGAAAATCTGAGGGAAGATAAAAAAATCTGAAGACTGCAATCTTTCTCAGGAAAGCCTAAAGTTATACCTTGCTATAGACTGGAGAAGCATTCTCTGGAAGTAGTGCTACATGCTTGCTTTGTTTTTATGTGCTTACTGAGCATTCAGTCTAACACAACCCAGTAGAGAGGTTCGGGCTTTTTACTTTTATGAACCTATACAATATTACAGGAATATCTTGCATTAGGAATTACTGGAAGAACAGTAATTAGGGAACTGTATATAGATCCAGACCTTACATTTTTTGTGCCATTTTTTCAATTGTAATATTGAGAGATTAACTTTGAAGTACTGTTAGAGTAGTATGTCAGAGCAGGGAGAAAATAATTAAGGAATCTTCACTCAACCCTCTGAAAATTTAAAAGCTTTATGTAAGCATAAAGCCTAAAATGTATTACTGCTAAATACCAAAGCATTTAGGGATATATTTTCAGTGGTCTGTGCAATAGAGTAATTTGAGCAGTAGTCAGTGATATTTTGAAACTGAAATAATTGGCTAAACATTCAGTACATGGCAGTGAAGGCAAAGTTCGTTATAAGAAACCTTTTATATTACCAATACACAGTCAAAAGCTTATTTAGTTCTTGTTAAAAGTGCTGGCCCTGACTAAAGAAAGTATTTTAATTTTGGAAAAATAAATAATAAAATGATGTCTGTATTGGAAGAGCATATAATTTGAACACTTTCAGCTAGAGAAACACATATCTGATATCTCTTTTTATAAAGAATCTTTTTTTTTTTTTTTCATGTTTTGATCACACAATGCAGAGTGTGTAACAGAGGAAATTCAAGATCTTTAGGTCAGATTCATTGCTGATGTTACTCCACAGATTTCAGGGAAGATATACTTGGGGAGAATTTGACCCAGAAAATTTGAAACTCCTCGTGTATAATGAAACTGATTAAGGTCAATACCTGAAGGCAGGGTTGCTACACCACAAATGAAGCTACTCCTATAGCTTTTTTTTCCTTCTGAAAAATTTTATTTCCACCAAGGAGTCCTCTTAAAGTACTCTCACTTCCTGTATTCCATTCAACCGAAATATAGAACGTTTAACCTCCTGAATATAAGAACCTTTAACTCCAAAGAACATATTATATGGACAGCAAAATGCCAATTTTAACTTAAAACGTGAGATCCTACATGTCACCCTTCAGCTCAAACTACACAAAAAATTTAAGATGCACAAAGCATAAGCAAAGACATGGCCTGGTAATTACAGTAAAGCATCTTTACCTTCCTCTTAGCCTGTGTGGGCTGGATCTCCAGCTGGCACAGCTTTGTGCAGCTCCAACACACCTGAGAATCTGATTCAGTGCAAATATACAGGCACACACATGTTTCAGATAGACCCAAAGCATTTCAAGAACTAGTATTCTGTATGGGATGCAATAAATCATGAAAATTCAGTTCACATTCACAATACTAATGGTTTATTACCCATTTTAACCTGCTGGTTTTTTTCCCTTCCTTTTCCTTTTCTTTTTTCTTTTCCTTTTCCTTTTCTTTTTCCTTTTCCTTTCTTCAAAGCATTAACAAAATATAAATACTAAAAAACATATTCTGGAAACACATTGGGATTTATTTCCTTGTAAATTAAATTTTAGACCTTGAAAGTATAGTTAAATGTAAGGGTGTTTTTTTTAATCTAAAATCTTTTCTTTAAAGGTATAACTTAAATTTCAGTTATAACTGCCTTTTTTTTTTTTTTTTGATACGGTGCATGAAATCCTACTATAAGGGATGTTGTTACTTATTTACACCTGCTTTATGCTAGGAATATAATGAGATCTATCAAAGGTATATCATTTGGACATTGCCAATTTTTTGGTGAAATACTACCAGTTAACAAATTCTATTCCATTTTTCTTAAAGAATATGAAAGCCATTGTACAGTGCAGTTCATTTGTCTATTGATGTCTATACTCATGCTGAGGAAAATAACCAAAAATAAATTGTTTCCAATGTTATGAAAATTATTGTAAGAATCTTTTTATGAGCATTTTTTTTTTGGCTCCATACTGAAGTAGCAGTGTTCTCAGAATGATAATAATCTATTTCTTTCCTCACACTACTGAGCTAAGACTGACCTCACCTGACCCAATTGAAATTGATTTTGTTGTTGAACTCCTTGCTAGTGCAAATTAATCTTAGATCTATACAAGATCAGGGAAGCAAGACACAGAGTACAAAGACCTCAAATACTGAGGGAAAAAAATTAGTTCTGGAAAAAGTATTTTAAGTTTGGAAAGATAAATGGTTACAATGACTTGCTTTGATAGAACATCTGTAGGATAGGAGAGGAGAATGACAAGGGCTCTGTGAAAAGCTGTAACTTAATAGCCTAATTTCCTGCCTGGCCCCACAGAAATATCTGTTTCTGACAGCTGATGAAAATGCACCAGGACTTGATTTGCTCACCAGTGTGGGACAAGTTCAGTCCCATCTCTCCCTCATTTCTCTTCAGCTACAGCAGACTGGCTCTATTACTTATTTCCACCTTCTCTATAAAAATACACCACTTGCCTTTCTTTTTTTCTCTGAAAGATATTCCCATCCTATTTTGATTTCTTTTAGTATTTGTCTTGTTCCAGCTGCAAGACCTGATCTCCCTTACTAGCCATTTGAAACTATATGCATCTCAATGAATTTTTGTCTCAAGAACAGCTAGTGTCTAAAAAGCAAAACAAACCTTACCTTTGCAGACGTATAATTTCATTCTCATTTAGAGCATCTGTTCTATGCCACATGGATTCTTCTGCAGTGAATGCCAAATATAGCTAGCACACTGACCTTATTTTTATATGCTGTAAAGGATTCCTGTGAACACTATGGGCTTTGACAAAACTCAGCTATCTGACACTGGAGGGTCTCTGTAGTTGGTAATACTATAACAACCAATCACTAATGCCAGATTTATCAAGCTAAATATGGAGAAACTACTCACACAAATAACTTTGTCTTCAAACTTACATGTTTCTCTTTCAAAAACTCCATGATAAATGTTATATCTTGAAATTAATTGTTCCAGTATTGTGTAAATGAATGTTAAATAATTCAAATGGAATAAATTAAGACTCAGCCATTGTGCAAAAAATCATTTATTGTAGTTTTAAAAAAGATCTGAGGCTAAAAAAAAGTGGGAGAGAACAGGAGGGAAAAATCCAGCAATCCTCCTAATTTCAGCGTGTGAGCTGACTGCTTCTTGACTTGCTGCTTTTGGTATTGTGCTTACAGATATGGGCATGAATTCATATTTTTCTGTTTTTGCTTTTTTTTTTTTTTTTTTTCTCCCAGTGAAAAATAATTCAAATTTAAAACAACTGTACAAGTAAATTTTGATTCAAGTCCTTTTAAAAATATGAGATTAGAAATATAATGATGTGAGTGTGTAAAGAACACAAGAGCTGAATACCCATACCACTTCTCCCAGCTTCATCTGGGAGCCCACTTGAAAACCTCAGGAGCTATAGCGACAAGCTAAGCAGTCACAGATGAACACATATGAAAAAGCAAATTGGAAGTTTCTGAATTAGTCAGAAAATTCTATATAGTTCCAAAGTCATGATACTAAAGAAGCTGTGATGTGTTGGTTGCTGTGTTGAAAGAAACTTTAAATTCTAGTTTATTTAATTCTAATTTATCAAAATACTTATATTACATAACATTAGATGTCTGTAAGCTCCGCTGGTCAAAAAGGCTAGTCAGTTCAACTAGGTCTCCTGCTGTCATCTGTTATCTATCATGCTTTAAACATGAGCTCTTATTGAAACTGACCTGGTATTTCTCCCTATTATCCTTCGAGAGCAAAGTCATAGGGTACCTTCATGTGTACTTTTCATTGATCCAAAACATAAGAGTCAATGGAAATGGGATGAAAGGACTTCCAGGTGAATGTTTCCTGGGGGATCTAAAAAGGAGAGGGATGCAAAAGAGGACTGCTCCTTTCCCATTACTAGCAGCTAGGCACATACATCTTGGAGACAAGATGTGTTCCCAGCTATGTAACTTCACAGCTTCCATACATAGTGGCCTTAGAGAATCACATGCATGGCATCACTGCAGTTAATTGAAGTATCTTGATCTGCCTGGTAAGCTCACACTGACTCAGTAAGGTGGAAATGCTCAACTAGTAAACCTGAGAATATCAAAACTTTCCAAGAAAGACAGAGATAGCCCTTCTGGGCCAACTTCATAAACAAACATCATAAACAAACTACCTACAACATACTAAGGAAGTTATTTTGGTTGATACAAAAATCCAAGCCTTCCCATAGACAAGGCTTCAGCTACAATGCATATCTACACATTTTCATTGTTCTACAAACTCTATTATCTTACTATTTATATTTCTTAATAACTTACATAGTCTTTTGATTTAAAAGAGATTGGGAGCATTATCAAGTTTTCTGTACATTATGACAATATATGTGTCAAATGTATTATGTTAAGATTTAATAAGAGAAATAGGCTAATTTATGTCTAGGCAGAATTATTTTTGCAATAAAAGTGTTTAATTTTACAGACTTGAAAACATTACGAGAAAAGCATTCATTGTTCATGTGAAGATTTCTAAAACTAACAGAAGTTAGATGCACATTTAAAATATAATGACACCTAAAAGAGAATTGAAGTACCATACAAAATAGCAAGAAAATTAAAGGTATTCCTATATGGTTATGTCCATTCCGTGGCAACACAAGTCCTATTAAAATACTAATTTTGTAAGCCACAGAGATCACATCTGTCAGGACACATGAAGCAATTAAATTTAATGTAATAACAAATCTCAGAATTAATTCACGAGGCTTTTAAAGGTATTTTCTAACATTCCACCTTTCAAAGAGCTGTATTCATGAGTAGTCAAAGCCTAAATCTGATGACTAATCCAGAATTCATTGAACTATGTCCAGTATCTGAAAGGAGATGAAGTTTAAAATCAGAAAACAGCACCCAAATATTCATTAAGTCCACAGAAGCACAAAATGATGTTGGTATAGATTATTTTCTAATGAATACAGAATATAGTAAATTCTCCCTGACTGCTGAATAAAACAGTAAAAACGGGTTATGTTCACTTAGTCATGAACTAATTACACAGAGTTAATCCATACTGCAATTCCAGTAGATAAGGAAGGAGAGAAGAAAAGAAGTCATAAGTTGTTGCAAATATCTTTTTTTCTCCAGAATATTTCCCCTTAAAATACTATATTTATTTCCCAATCTATGGTTTTAGTGTACATGACAATGACAAATAACATCAGAGTAATTCAGAGTTATTTTATTTGTCACAGTTTGAAAAAGAGTCGAAGTTTCAGCAAAACAGATATACGTAACTTCAGGGTAGTAGTAAAGATGAAAGAACTGTGGAAAAATTCTCAAGACTAAAAAGATGGTTTTGCCCATGAAAATAAAAGTCAGCTATGTTTTTAAAAACTCTTGCGTTCAATCTTTCCTAAGTTAAATTTTCTATGGCATCTAAGAGGTCATAAAATAATTATGAGAACTTTTCAAGAGGACAGTTGCCATTTCTGTTTAAAAGGCAATAATAAATTGCTAAGGTGGGTGATTAGATATGTATTTTGAAACTATCTCCATTCAATGGGTACTCAGACTCTCCAAGAGTTTGCCAAGAAAGATTTTTCAGGTTATCTGTAAAATCAGTGCTGAGAGCCCAACTTCCTTTCAGATCTTCCTTTCCTGAATCCAAATGAGGGCCTTGCACAAATTTCATGGGACAGTCTGTCTGTCCACACAACTGCCAACACATCAAACTTTAATGACATTGTAACAGAGCATTTAAGTGCCAGTCAAAGCTTGCTCATTGAAGAGCTGAAAAGTCTTGTCTTGAGATACTCCAGGATCATGGGTTATTTACATTGCAACTGATTCACTTGCTAGCCACTATAAGATGAGAATTCATTGCATAGCCAAGTTCAAAACCATGCCACAAGACAAATACTCAGCGTAAACAGCATACACACATGGTTTTGTCACCCCTCAGTGATGGGCTGTAGCCCAGCTAGACACCTTTATCCTGTGACAGGGTTCACTGGCAGAAATCAACCTAACTATTGGTGAAGATGGAAGTGTTGCAAATGGACCTAACCAACATGGGTTCAATGGCTGAAGCATGGTGATGAAGGGATTGTGACAGTAGGGGGAACAATCTGATGCCACAGTACTCCAAACAGCTTGAAGTGGCTGGCAAGAAAAGGGGGATATCTGCCATCAGAGAGTAGATATAACAGGATTAGATTTTCTCAGTTACTTCTGCAATTCATTGCATTATGTGTCGGATGTATAATGCCACTTATAACCTGCTTTAGAGGAGTAGGACTTCAGCTCTCTGGTGGGTCGGCTGGAGACCTCTCTCTTACATCCATAGGAATATTTCCATTGCTTTGAAAGTGGCTGTGTCCAGACACAGATAAGTCTATTATCATTTGTCTGTAATCAAGTGTAAATTTGTTTGCCCTCCTTCCATACAATTACTATATTTCTATATGGTAGGCACTAGCGATATTAGATGCCATCCTTAAAAGGGCTTGCTCTGCAGTAATATAAAACATGCATGTTTGTTACTGCGTGGCATGTAAGTATTTTTTTCCTTGACAAGCCTTCAGTATATCAATGGCTGTTAAACATACTTGTGCCAAGAACCTGCAAGGCATTTAATTTATGGTCATTGCCTAACAGACTGTTTAAATGTTAATGAATCAGGTAGCTGAATTACACACATGAATAGCTGCATATAGTTATTTTAGACAGGCTGCAAAGGAAGAAATTACAAATGCAGCTCACCTGCCACTAATGCTAAAATGTGAAATTTGTTTCTAAGTTACACATACATATATTCCAGCTTCAGCATCAGTAACATTTGGTAAAATTACGTGGTTGCCAAGTTAATGAATTTTGTCTTGCCTCTTTGTGTAAGCCTTTAATCCTCTGCTAAGAGGGAATTGTATGCAAGGGAAGAAAATATTTTATCCCTCACTTTCTAAGATGGAAGCTGCTCACTACAAGCAGTACACTGGGTATTAACCAAATGCTCACTTTTAATAATCTTACTGCACTGTTAGTATCGCATATAGTAAGGTTCACCGTTGCAAATAGGAAGCATTCTTTGTTTCCCAATTTCAACATCTTTTAAAGCAAATCCCTAACTCGAAGGATATGTTCCTTAATCATATGGAAATGTAGAATCAATTTGTTGATGAGGGACCTCGAATAAAAGTTATGAGTTTTATGGTTGATTGAACATTAAAAATATTTCTGCAAATGGCTCAGAGGTCCAGAGCAATTATGAGATTCTACAGGATGTCAATTTGAATAGCTACTTTGAGAGACAGTTTTAAAATACTGTGTATTCAATGAATGCAAACAATTGCATTGCTTTTGTTCAAGCCCAGGAGGATTAAAAAAATAATTAAAAAAAAAAATTTAAAAATGGGGAGAGAGAAACATGGAAGTTTATGGACTCTCTTAAAATACAATTATTTTTAATGCTTGATGTAAAATAATTCAAAAACTTACAATCAGAGCTGACAAAAGTAGCATACCAGTCAAGTATAAAACAGAAACACCTATGGAAAAAAAAAAAAAAAAAAAAAAAAGAGACAAAAAAAATATGTTCTATTAACAGCAGGGTTTACTCATATTAGTCTTAAATTTGTACATGCAAATCAGGCACTTCTTCCTATCACTGAAAGTATACTTCACTATAAGCAGAATAATAATTTAAAAGAAGCCCAAAGAGCAAGTACTTTATTCAGCAGGAAAAAAAAATTATCAGTATTTTGTGATTGTGGTCAGTAGCCCCATCTGTCCTTTAAATAACATGGATTAAAGAGATATACAGCAGAGGGAACATAAAACATGCATGTCCTCTCTTCCAGTTTTTCAGTGTTTTGAAGGCTTCTGTGCTAGCAGTCATTTTTCTTTTCCATCTCCAGTTCCCTCTTCTTCACTTCCACTGCTTTGACATATTCCGATATTAATCTGTTTCACTACATCTCAAACAATGCTGACCCTTTTGTGTTTCCCACTTTCTCACACTTTAACTATCATAATGTCTTGTCCATCACAATGTTTCACTACGTTCTCAACTCCCATTCATGCATTTTCATGCCTATTTGATTTACAAAAAGAAAGGATTGATAACACTTACAATAATTTTCCACTAAAAGAAAAAAGAAAAAAGCAGCCTAATATAATTGTTGATTTACAGGTCCATCTATATACTTTTATTGGCTAATGGAGTTCTCAAATACTTTATATATATCAAAAGTAAGTATAGCACGGTTTCTTCAGTCCTACAGTAAATAAGGCATCTGTAGTCCTAAAGAAGATAAACAATAAGCTACTGTATTACTGATAGAGGTTGCAGACCCACGAACATTGTTACATTAGCAATGTCAGCAGCAGCCTCATACAAGATGCTCAAGGAATTATGCTCTACTCATTCTGTTACCTTGTCAGCCTATTTAAACTCTAACCTATAAAGAAAAACTCTGTTATTTATCAAGAAACACCTAGACAGTGGATTACATCACTTTCCAGCAGAATGATAAACGTTAATAATCCATTATGCCTCAGCCACACAGGATGCATTCATGTGTTAGGTACCTAGCAAATGTCTCCTCAAATAAATACCTGTGTTTTAATCACCTGAGCAAATTTGGAAGTTCACATCAAGTCAATACCATAGCTCTTCTCATCTATGGACTGAAAATACACACACTGAAAATTCTAGGTGCAAAACAAGCAGACTGAATTTCATCCATAATGTTGTGGACATGGTGGTATACAAAGAAATAAAAACAACTATAATTTTCAGATTTGGTGAGATTGAGAAGAAAAATACTCTTGTTTCATTGCTCATTTTTGGTGTGTTAGAGAACCAAGTAAAGTTTAAAAAATCTTTTGCAAATACTAAAAACAGATGATTAAATTTATACTTAAAAGCAGTTGATCAAGTTTGTCTTCAGTATTACTTGCTGCAGAAATTGCTAGATATATTGAAGAAAAAAAATAATAATATGAAAACTATTACCCATAAAATCTCTCCCTAATTTCATTTTCTTCACCTTTTCCTATTGCCTTTGCCTCTCATTTTTAATACAGTCTGTAATCACCGATTTCAATAATGCTTCCTAATTTCACTAAGATTCTTACATTCTCATCCTCACCATGTTTACTGCACAATTTCATTCATGTGAACATGGCTGCAAGATTAAAACCAAATACATATTGATAATCTTGCTTGTTCCATAAATATTCAAAATATCAGACCAATCAATAACACCCTTCTGATGAAGTTTTCTGCCTGATTCTTAGCTCAGGACCAGTGACATAGCTTCACTATTCTCACTGGAGATAATTCTGAATTATTTTGGTTTATTCAGTAATTAATTTCCTACTGCATGACCATACATCTAGTATAATTTTACATAGGAATATGTGCTATAGGAGTAATACATAAAACAAAAATCCTGTAAACAACATGGCAATGTGACTTGCAGGCAGAGAAGATTCTCAAATTATTTTGCTATTTACAATGATGAAATAATAACTAATTGTGAGAACTACTAGAAAATAATTTTTAAAATAAAAATCACAGTATTGTTTAACACAGATTTCCTAACTCATGCTTAACACAGTGTGAAATTAATTCTAGATAATTGTTTCTCATATTTCCCATCTCAATGCTTCTTAAAATGCTAAAAGGATATCATAGTCTCCACTCACTTCCTAGTGTGCCTGAATTTAAAAGAGGACAGATGAACATATGTAGAAAGAACAGACTTGCTGCAGTCAGCAGGGAGGTCAAAGGGCCCAGAGGACAGGAAGATGGAGCTCCCTTCTCAGTGGTGTACGGTGGTAAGAGCCAAAGAAGAGTGGTAACAAGATCTGCACATGTGCATGGAATTCACTTTCTCAATTTGATAAGCTTTCACCCCCACCCAGAAAGAGGCATAATTCCTTCTTTGTACAACCTGTGTGAAAAAACCCTATCTAAACTCCATGTTCAAACTCTAAGTTTTCATATAAATAATTAAAATAATATTGGGAGGAAGGGAGAAATTGTCACTAAAGAAGGCACACCTACATATGTAGGTCACTCTGAAAGTAATGCCTCCTATTTGGAAACTGCTACAGATAAAAAGAGCATAAGAACACTATTTTTATGTACAAAACACGGTGTTTTGTAGCTGAGAACTTGTTGTATTTTTCAACATAGTCACCACCATTAGCTATGCATTTTTGTCAGTAGTGAGCAAGAGCTTCCATGCCACGCTTATAAAATCCTGCACCAGCAGAGACGACCCTCTGTTTCACAGCTGCTCTTACAGTGTAATTGTTAGAAAAATATTGTTCATGCAGAACATCTTTCATTGGCCTGAACAGAAGGCACCAAATCCAGACAATACAGTGGGTGTCATAGGACAGTCCAGCCAAGATTGGCAATGTGCTCCATGGTCTTCATGCTGGTATGAGGCTCACTCCTATTGCATTGGAAGAGAAATGCTGTCTTCTTCTCTGACCTGACTCTGAGTTAGCATTGTGATATAGTGGTCAGTTGATGGTTTGTCCAGCCTGCAGAAAATTAAGGATCATCCGTTTGCTGTCCCAAAAGACAGTGTACATTACTTAACTTGGTGAGAGCTGCATCTTAAAGTTTTCTTCAATGGGGAATTCACATGTCACCACTCACATGTCATTTTGACTCCAGCTCCTATTTGTGACTCTGCATCTCATCACCTCTAACGATGTGATCCAGGAAATTGTCACCTTCAGACTTTTGTTAATTCAATAGGTCCTGATAAACTTGCATTTCTGTTCCTGTGTATTTGTGAGATCCATCTTGTGCAAACTTTGTGATATTTCAACATTGCCACTATTGCTTCCAGTGCACTGATGCTGATATTCAGCTCTGTACACAATGCCCTGCTTGCAATTGGCCAATTCATGCAGATAAGCTGATTGAATCACAGAATCACAGATCACAGAATGGCCAGGGTTGAAAGGGACCACAAGGATCATAAATCTCCAACCCCCCTGCCACGTGCAGGGCCACCGGCCTCGCCATTTAATCCTAGTC
>JAOWBP010001760.1:79214721-79238538 GCA_028571105.1 Tragopan temminckii | reverse complement strand
GTTTGTTTCTTCCCCCATTCCCCCCCCCCCCCAATTTTAAAAGATCTGAAATGCTTTGAAAGCTGTAGAAAATCCATCAAAAATGGTGTTTTTGTAACTAATTCACATGGACATTTTTGACTGTTCGAGGGTACAGTGTCTGATGGTGCTGGAGATCTGTGTCAGATAAGACAGGAGATTTAGACTGGATATGAGGATTTTTTTTATTTTTTTTTTACAGTAAGGGTGGCAAGGCACTGGAACAGGCTGCCCAGAGATGTGGTGAATGTCCCATCCTTGGAAACATTTCAGGTCAGGTTGAACAGGGCTCTGAGCAACCTTATCCAGCTGTAGATATCCCTATGGTTCCCAATGGTTCACTGAAGGGGAGTTGGACTAGACGACTTCTAAAGTTCCCTTCCAACTCAAACAATTATATGATTCTATCATAAAAAGAACCAGTTTACTTTAGTTTGTCCAGATTGCCTCCTATGCATAATGCTTTGCATCCTATGTAAAAGTGTTTGCTAGGTGACACAGGACAAAGCCATCCTAGGGGAGAGCCTTAAAAGGACTATCAAATCAAATTAAAAAAACAAACAAACAAACAAGCAAAAAACCATCTTGGCCATATTTTTCTTTAGCAGTACCTCAGGAAACAGCATAGATCTAATCCTTAATTTGAAACTGAAGGTATATTGTGAACACATCACTATGTATTATCGTGGTACATGCATTTATGATGCTGTTGCACATATGTGATATACAGCATTGAAGAGATGCAACTCAACAGAGATAACTAAAACTTTTTATTGTGGGTTTTGTTTGTTTGTTTTAATAAACAAAAAATTTAGTCTGGCTATGCTCAGAACAAACTGGGCCAAAGTCCAATTAGGTCAAAGACATAAAATTCCATGCTACAAAACTATATACACCTACTCACGACAAACATTTGAGAACAAATACATTAATTTGACACAATCTTTGCAATCTATCATTATTTAAATGTGAATCTCAGTGAAATTGAAAGTGAATCCAGAATTGCTATTAAGCATGTAGTAAAAACAAGGGAAAATTTTAAACCTTATCTTAAGCCTAAAGCCAACTGCCTTAAATAGTGCCTATCGATGTAATAAAAATACAGAAGAAAGCCTCTATTTGACTTTCCCTACTGGGATCACTGCCGACTGTCAGACTTCATGCCGTATGCCAGTTTTGTTCTGAATGTTTTCTCCCTGCCACATTAACTAAACTCTTGCACAATTATTTCAAAGAATGAATCAGAATTTCAATCACTTACACGCTGTTTTTTCAGAGTGGCTAACTCTGTATTCAGTTGGAGACATTAAATAGATACAAACACATCTAAAAAGAATGTTTTTTCCTGTGACCTCAACCGTCAGAAGTAGAAAAACACAGCTGGGAGCAGTATCACAAAGCAGACGACCTAGAGGAAGGGAAAGCTGCAAGCTGTGCCTCGGTAGGGCACGGACAGCTGCAGAAATGGAGCTGCAAAGCAGCCGGTTGGAGAAAGCCAAGCCAAGCAGTAGCGTCGCTATGATAAAGCTGTGGGGAAGCTTTTTGAAGCTCTGACACAACTCCCCAAGCTGCATGGTCAATTGAAAGAGAAGCACTGCCTAGGGCATGGTGGACTGTAGAAGCTCTGGGGAGGAGAGGTAAAGCATGTGCATGCCAAAGGGCAGGAGGCAGCTGGGCTACAACAGGCATTGAGAGGAATCACTAATGGCCTGCTGACCCAAATGGCAAAGAAGCAAAGGCAGGGCTGTGCTCAAACTCAGGGTAAGAAAAGGTTAGTAAGCCATTTATGCAGCTGGTATGGATGTCATGTGGATGCAACAAGATAACAAGAAAGGAACAAATTAAACTTGACTTTTTTTTTTCCTTAGTTTTATTTATTTATTTTTGCAGTGGGGAGAGTATTTCCACTGAAGATCTCTGGATGAGACTGGATAGGGAGATGGAATGCATGTCTGGGAGGAAGCATTTCAAGACTCAGCAGGGCAGTATGCTGAAAAGAAATGGTGTCCCTCTCAATATCATCAGACAGTAAGATCTAGCATTGAGCCAAAATCCAATTATAATACACGGCAGTTCTGCCAGGCTTGCTTTCTACTGTTATTAGATGCAATGGTCCTTCCTATACTTGTAAAGAAAAGAGGAGAAATGCAGAGTGCCTTGGGGATCCAAATGGACAAATGTAGAAAGACTCTCCTTGTGACTAGGATGGCAAAAGTGTATTCAGACTAGCAAAGTTTTGCTCAGTGAAATTATAGAGATCCATGTCTGACTCCAACCACTATGACAGATGCATGTAACCTTAGCCAAGCTGACCATGAAAAGGGTCAAACTCAATCCAGTGGAGAAATTCATCATTAATACAGCTATTCAAAGAAATTTTCACTATTCATTCTTCTGGAGTCTCATCCCTGCTGATTTCTCTGCCTCATTTACTGTATAAACTGTTCAAACCATATTGCTTCATGTTTCTTTTTGTTTGTTCGTTTTTGTTTTTTTTTTCCCCTGTAAAATACTGCACTGAAATGACAGTCTGAAAGCAACAAATAATAAAAATAATACATAGAGGGAAAATATGAACACCTTGAAAAGTTTTAAGAGTCTTTAAATCTGTAAAAAGTCTTTCTAACATAGGTGAAAAATGAAGTGGTTGGCAATATGCTACATGTCTAGGTTTGAATAAACTCAGATTGGAAGTGTCTAAACGTTGCTGCAGAAAGATACTTCAAGAGCCTCCACAACTCATGTAACAGTTCTAGTTCAGACCAGTTAAGTAGATGCATAAATTGTAAGAGCTACTGCTAAAAATTAGCACTAATTGACAGCTCTGTGATTACATTCTCAACTGCCCAGCAAAACTGTAGGCAGAAAGAATAATGTCATGGGATGACTTAGGTCTTTAGGACTTTAAAGATCATCCAGTTCCAATTCGTCTACCATGGGCACAATTGCCACCCATCAGATCAGACTGCCTAGGATCCCTACCCACCTTGGTATTCAGTACCTGCTGGGATGGGGCATTCACAGTACCTCTGGGGAACCTGTTCTGGCTCCTCACCACCCTCTGAGTAAAAAATTTCTTCCTGGCATCTAACCTTAATCTCCCCTCTTTTTGTTTAAAGCCATTCTCCCTTGTCCTGTCGCTATCAGACTGTGTAAAAAGTCAGACTTCCTGCTCCTTGTAAACTCCTTACAAGTACTGGAAACTGGAATGCTGCAATGAGGTCTCCCTGGTGCCTCCTTTCTCCAGACTGCAAAAGTTCAATGCCCTCAAGATCTTTCTTCATGGGAGAGGTGATTCAGCTCTTTTATCATTTTCATGGTCCTCCTCTGGACCTGGTCCAACTGCTCCACCATATCCTTCCTAAATTGGGAGCCCCAGGCCTGGACGCAGTACTCCAGATGGCATCTCACAGGGGCAGAGTAGAGGGGGACAGTTACCTCCCTCTCTCTACAGGTCAGCCCTCTTTCACTGCAGCCCAGGCTACTGTTGGCCTTCTGGACTGCAAGAGTACACTGCTGGCTCAAGTTCAGCTTTCCATCCATCAGGACCCCCAGGATTTTCACTTCAGGGCTGCTCTCAAGGAGTTCTTCTCCCACTATGTACTCATATCTGGAATTGCCTTGACTCAAGAGCAACGCCTTGCACTTGGCCTTGTTAAACCTCATTAGATTCTCATGTGCCCACTTTTTAAGCATGTCTAGGTCCCTCTGGATGGCATTCCTTCCTTCTTTTGTGTGAACTGCACCTCCCAATTTAGTGTCATCAGCGAACTTGCTGATGTTACACTCAATCCCACTGTCTATGTCATTGATTAAGATGTTGAATAGTTTCAGTCTCAAGACCAAAATCCCTGTGGGATACCCCTGTCCTCCTGTCATAGTTGTTATTTCAGTTGTAGGCTAGACAGGTCACTGTGGATAGACAGTATTTGAATGAACTCTGTATACTTATGTAACTTTTAGAAATTTTTCAGCTAAAGTTCTGAGGGATCATTTTTAGTATAAACTAAAGGCTGGATATGTTAGATAGTAGCTTTCCCCTGGATTTCTTCAGTTTTTCTTTAATTGTTATTAGAAAGTATATGACAATGAGGCATTCCTTGTTATCTTTGCCTCAGATTTACTGACATTTTCAATTACATTTTATACACTAATTAATTTATAAGACAGACACTTTTTTTTTTAACCACAGAGATTTTCCAGGGAGCCAATTGGGTAAAACCAATGAAGAAAAAAAAAAAAAAAAAAAAAAAAAAAAAAAAAAAAGCCCCTACCTAGAAAGAAAAAAGAAGAGAGTTTAAATGGTGAGGTTTCTTTTTTTTTCTCATATTTTTTCTCCTTTTTTTCCAGTAGGAATGAGACAGAATAATCTATCCATTTTTTCCTACTCACCTTATAATCTGTTGCTCTAAACATCACTGAAGTTTATACTATCTGAGAGCACCATCCTCTTGAATATTAGTCACTACGTATTAAATTCAAAAATAAGGATTTAGAGAATATAGTTAGACCACCTACAGAAGTCTGACAAATTTCATTTATAGCCTACTATGGCAACACGGTCAAGACAGACTAGAATAATTGAATTATGTTTGCAAGAAAGTTTATTGGAGAAACAGCCTTATACCAGCAGACCAAAACAGTCAGTGTTGAGTCACCTGTTTATATTTTGGAAGTATTACCTAGACTAGGTTTAGTCTAGACATCTGATTCTAACATTTACAACACACATGTTACTTGAAACTATCCAAAGGACCTAACAATCAGAATTTTATGAGAATTTGCATTTTGTATGCACTTCAAGCACAGATTTTGATTTAGTTTCCTCTGAAAAGAATTGAGTTATTGCTCACCAAACGCATGCATCTAGTAGACACTTTTGGGGCATTTGCTTCAAAACTATGCTACTAATGTGCTCCAAAATACCGACATATATGCCATCTCAAACTATCTGTTTCTGCAGTTGTCAAATGTCAGTCCTCCTGCAATCAAGTAATTGTAAAGTTTGACTTAACCTTTTATAGAGGGCTGTTTAAATGCAGTTTGGTTTCTTGGTATCAAATTTAGAACATTTGCATCCTAACTTTCAAGTCTTAGTTAATTGCTAATCTGTATTTCTATTTCTATCATGAAAGTTGTGTGTAGTATTAACATAAACTTCCTCATTCAGTGTTTCTTACCGGTTAGCTTAAGTGATCCTTGGCTCTGCATGCTGGCCTCTGAACCACATTCACTTACATATACCTTTATGTACAGACTTTTCAAGAAGCCAATGTGATTAATCCAGATTTGCAGATTTTTCTTTGCCAATTATGCACATATATCAGTTAATGAGTCTTGATGTCTCCCAGTGTACTGGATTTCACTGAAAAGCAACCAATTCTTCTCATCTTCAGATCATGTATGGCTCCAATAGCTGTGAATTGTTCGATTTTCAAGTCCAGTATCTTGTTTTGTATTGTTATAGCTAGCAGAGACCTCCACTTCTGCCATTGCCTTTTTAAATTCCATTTTCATTCTTCAAGACACCATACTATCAGTCAAACTTTGGACATTAAATATGTCTGTTTGTTTTTAAATCCAGTGGCTGAATGTATATAACTTAAGCTGCACTTCATATTCCAACATTCAGTGAGTAATTGAAATTAACCCTTATCCTGGGGAATTTTTGCAAGGTAAGCTTGTAGCATATTCTGGGGTTCCTAGGTGATGACTGGGCTTCCACAAATATGTATCATGATATTAACATGATGATGAAAACTGTTTTGAGAAGCAGTTTTCACCCACAAATGGTGCATTGAATCAGTCTGCTTTTGTGCAGCTTTGGAAATGGAAAAGTCCCTTCCATTCCCATGGTGAGTACTAAATGGCAAAACTGATATGTGTTGTAGTTCAAGTCATGTTTAGGGAAAAAATCCACACTGGATGATGTAATCTAGCTCTATGTCTAATGAATAATGACAGCGGAAGCCATGCCAAGACTATTCTGCAGCCAATGTTGCAGAAGTCTATCTTTACTAGAATATACCCTATTGAAAAGTATTCTTCTGTAATAATATATATTGGATCTCTATATGTACATGTGAGTGTTTATTTAGTTTTGTAACCCAAAATTGCTTAACATAAGCAAAGCCAAACTGTAGTCTGGCTAGGGATAAGAAGAAACATCCAGAGTGCTTACTAATCAATTTTATTTGCTGATTATGAATTAAAAAACAATTTCTGTATTTTTTCAGATAATATATATTCTTGGTCCAAAACTGATTCTAAGCTTCTGAAAAGAGATCTTCATATTATTAGGACATCTGAAGATAATTAGAATCATTTAAAAAAAAAAAAAAAAAGAAAGAAAAAAAGAATTGCTCATAAATCTGCCTGTGGAAGAAATATAGCCAAAAGAAAACTTTGCTTATCACTGGAGACTTACACACATTGTATGTACATGTGACAAACAATTAATATCAATCCTACACAGTGATTTGCAGATCACTGACTCATTTTTATAATCTGAATGCAAAAGTAGCAACCTTTTCACAGGTTATGCATTAGCTTTCAGGACTTAAATACATGTATTTAAACAACCTTACTTCACATAGGTTTTTTGGTTTTTTTGTTGTTGTTGTTGTTTTTTTTTTAATCACAATGCTATTTTACATTTGCAGGTGTGCTGGGTACAAGAGCCCAGGTGCTGGCAGTGGTGGCTGCAGACTCCTCTGAGGTGAAGCTGGAGCTGGCTCATGTTGGACACGGCTGGCTCCAATGGTCCCACTGTGGAGCAGAATTGTGCCCAGCTGCCAAGATGGTGGCACCTCTGGGAAATGTATTTAAAAAATGGCAGAAAATGTTGGACAAGCAGAAGTGGAGAAAATAAAAAAGAGTGAGAAACATCCTGCAGACAACAAGGTAGAGAAAATGGAGGACGTGTTCCAGGCACCAGAGATGGTATTTCCCTACAAATGGTAAAGAGCCCATTCTGGACAAAGGGAAAAGTTTGATGAGAAAGGAACAGCATAGAGGAACAGTTATGGGCTGACCACAACCTCCCAATTGTCATTCCACTTGCACCACTCAAGGTGGGGAATGAGGACCTGGAAATGAAGGAGTGAAATTGAGCACTGAGGAGGAAAAGAAGGGTAGGTGGTAGGAAGGTCTTGTTTAAGCTTGTTGCTTATTTTCTCTGGCTAAATCTCTTCTGGTTGGCAACAAATGCAAATAGTTTTCCTCAGGTTGTGTCTATTTTGTGTGTGAAGGTAATTGGAAAGCGATCTCTCTGTCTTTCATAAAATCACAGAATAGTTTGAGTTGGAAGTGACAATAATCATGACCTAGATCCACTCCCACTTCTGTGGGTATGGACATCTCCCACTAGAATTCATTGCTCAAAGTTTTTCCATTTTATTTTCTCCACCTGTATGGTTGAGGAGGCAGAGTAGGAAAGTAACTGTCTGAGCATCTGGAAGTGGGCCAAAGTACACCCACCATCTCAGGTATTTTTTTAACTGAATAGTTCAAATGTTCCATGTATTAAAAAAACAAAAAACAAAAAAAAAAAAAACGGATGAAGAGAAACTATGCCATAGACTATCAGAATTCAGAAGTAAAAAGGCATGTACAGGAATATGTATAAAACACCTCTTGTTTTAAGTGATTTTCAGTGATAAGGTAAGATCTGAAAATGAATGAATGAAGAATGCGTCATTGTGCTCAGATCAGCCTGAGGATAGAGCTTGAAACAGTCTGGAAGTTAAGACAGAGCAGAAGAAAAATACAGGAATAGATGTATGGATTAGAAACCCAAATTAGCTTTTTCTGTCCTTCACATTCAGAGATTTCCTTAAAATCACACTCTTCATGACTGGTACTGGAAAACATCACTGCAATGAGCTCCAGTACTCCTACTGACACTGAAACACTATTCACTGAATCACTATTCATAGAATCTTAGAATCATAAAATCCTTAGTGTTGGAAGAAATATCTAGGGCCATCTAGTCCAACTACCCTGCAATGAATGGAGACACCACAGTTAGATCAGATTGCCCAGAGCCTGATCCAGCTTCACCTTGAAAGTCTCCAGGGATGGGGCGATGGGGCATCAATGACACCACTGGGCAACCTGTTCCAGTGCCTCATCACCCTCACTGTAAAAGATTTTTTCCTTGTATCCAACCTAAATCTACCCTCTTTGATCTTGAAGCCATTTTCCCTTGTCCCATCACAACACACTCTGTTAAAGAGTCTGTCCTTTCTTACAGCACCTTTAGATACTGAAAGACTGCTATCATGTCACCTCAGAGCCTTCTCTTCTCCAGACTGAAGAGTCCCAGCTTTCTCAGCCTCTACATATAGGGGAGGCACTGTGGCACTTCTCTGGACGTGCTCCAGCAGGTCTATGTCTCTTCTGTACTGAGGACCCCACATCTGGACACAGTACTCCAGGTGAGATCTCACCAATAAAGAGTAGAGGACCTGCTGGCCAATTCATGAGTCCTCACTGTGCAGGAAATGCTAATTTATTGCTCATCCCAAGCAGGAGTGGGAATACTAATTCACATGGCCAACAGGAAAAATGAGGAGTACTTAAAAACTGTTTTGACACAATCCAGCACATTTTAAGCTGTATTTTAGCCAAGACTTTGCACAGCACTGAGTTATTATAATGTCAGATATTCTAGCGTGAGTCTCGACAGGATTTATCACATATATTCTATCATGAAAATACAAGGGACTTGTGTTTTTACACCTGCTTCTTAAGGTCACAGAATCACAGAGTTCACTGTGTGCTTCAAGGAAAAGAAACAATATAGATATCTTGCTGGAATCCAAACAGAAAGCAAAAAGGTAGCTTTTAATCTGAAATTAAAAAATCTTGGTAAAATGTTAACATATTGAGGATGGAGAGGAATCACTCACTGTTAAGGAAATGGAAAACTTCCAAAAACAAGGCTCTGTTGAGAAGATGGTATTCTTTACAAGCATTCTGGCTTCTGTACATTTTTAATAGATAGTTAAAAAATAACAACAAACAAACAAACAAACAAAAAAATACAGAGGCCCTGTGTGTGGACCCTATGGCTTCTGTTTAAGTTGTCCACAATATTTTTTATTATTATTAAAGGCTTACACCAAAGATGTGCCCCATTTATCTTTGCATATTTGCTATGCAAGTGACCAGACATACCATTTAAAAGCTTGACTGGATATGTGTCAGATTCCACCTGGAAGAATCCTTTCACTTCCTGTAAGGGCATGTTACACAAATCTCTAACCTGAAATCATTCTTTCTACTTTTTTTTTTTTTTTTTTTGCAAAATGGCTTTCACTTAAGAAGGCTGTAAAAGTACAGTAGCAGTCATATGGTCATTGCACTTTTTAATTCTCTGCCTGTCATACAGTGTTGCATTACAGTTATACTGCAAGACCAAAAGTTCACAATAAATTATAATATGAAAATAATCTCATCTTAAAGAATTGGGAATTGAGATTTTTCTTTTTAGGATGACTGAGCCATCTACAGGAGAAAATCGGCTATCTGCTATTCTCATTTCAGATAAAATCCCAATCCATTTAATGGGAAATGTGTTTTGCAACCAAATGTGTGAAAATCAAGACATTCAGAGAGGATTACTCGGAAAAAAATGAAAACAAATTAATCTGAAAACACAGCATAGAATTGAGTTTAAAAGTATAGTATTAAAGCGGCTATCAAGGAATATATTTAGATTCCTTTCATTAAGTGCGTTTTCTTGTAAAATGATAGTGTAGGTGGTTAAACGATAGGGCTTAGATGTAGCATTTCAGCATAGCTGCAACAAATAAGTAGTCTACTGTCACTATTAAGTGGATAGATACTGATGCAGGAATACCTGAAGATAATGAGACTGATTTCAGTGGGAGTTGGAATAGACCATTTCTATGTTTCAACTGAAACCTTTAATTTACCACAGAACATTGAAGTTACTCAGAAGAAAAGTAAGGAATGCATTGTGTATCATGTATCTGCTAATGACATTGGGAGCTGTTGCTCTTTTGTAGTTCAGTTTGAAAGAGAGCAAACAGAAAAGTAAAAATGTCATAAAAATATTCAAAGAAACTTAGTCAACCAATAAAATAGATTTAAGTCTTGCTTCTTTGCACAACATTAACTTCTCCTTTCATCAGTAGAAACCATGAATAACTTCTTGGTAAGGGCATCTTAAAAGAGAGGAAATCCAGGGGAAAGACAGATAGAGCGTTGTGGTGGTTTCACTCATCTCTTTATTATTACTACTGACAGGTAACTGAATTTCTCCTTTGCCTGAAGCCATACCACCGGAGGTTCTAATCTTGTCAGATTTTATGTGCTAAGCATGGTTGAGAGAGCTCTAAGGAATAGCAGGTACAGCAGGAAATGGTTTTTCTTCCTCTTGACTAGTGACACTTGCCTGTGCAACACTGCAGCTGTTCTCCAATGTGGCTTTTCTTCCCAGTGACTTATACTTCTGAGAGTATAGTAGTAGTATAAAATAGTTTCTGTGATATGATCCAGAAAATAGACCATCAGATTCAAAATCAAAAAGTATGAGCTTATCTTACATTTCTGCTAATTCTGATTGGATGCATCAGGAAATGACAACTAGGCAGGAAGATCAAGGACAGCCACCCATGTGTCCCACCATGCACGCCCTCAGCTCTACTTTGGCATGCTACATGATATACCTATCATGAAAAGCTTCTTTTCTGTTCTTTTTTGGTTAAACTTTTAATGAATTTACAAACAAACACTGACTTTCTGCACTATGATCAAACTGATCAATGTATGGACAAGCAAGAGTTCATAAAGTGATTTGGGCAGTGGGAAAGATGACTGAAGACCTGCAATATGATTTAACTTATTTTACTGCATCACTATGACAGAAATTACTAAATAGACTTTTAATGATATTGATGTTTTTCCACCATGGCAAACAGGGATGATGTGCGTTTATGTTTTACCAGGGTGACTACATCTGATGAGTAGACAAGTTCTCAGAAACCGTAGTTTGAAGCAGGGAGAAAGAATATGAGGTACTGTTTTTTGGACTGATATTCTTACTGGAATCATGAACTCTGCTTTTCCTTTCCCCAGCTTTCCTCCATCATCACCTTTGTCTGCCATACGTTTTTATCAGGTCCTAGATTCTTCTATGAAAATGGTTAACAAACCAGTTGCAAGTCTCCCACGAATCCTACTTCAGATTTCCAATTAACCTGCACACCAGTTTTAATTTTTACTATTGGGTTGTAAAGCATTCAAGAAACATTCACATAGTTCTTTCCACTAGCTTTGCCTTCAGATCAATAAACTCAGTAAGAGAGACTGTTATAAACAGCTGTAAGATATTTTAAACATCATACTTCTTCTTGCAATGATTATCTATACTCAGGCATGCCCCACTACCCCAACTTTTAGGCTTTAATAGGAGAGCTGTAAATCTGAAGTTCAATGGAGCCAAAACTCAGTTATATTGATGGAAATAAAAGTGTTTCTGTCCTGAATTTTCTGACTATATTTTCTTTGGCTTGACTGGCCCTTGCATTTTAGATCACTTCCTTAAAGCTAATAAATATCATATAATCCAGGAACAGGGAGAAATTTTAGCAAGCCAATTTTATCTAACCTCTCAATTCCCACATGTTCCTTACATCTTCCTTATTCTGTGCCTACTAGTGTCTCATAGACACCTTGGGAGTTAACTAAGATGTCTTCACACTCCCCCTTCCTGAGCTGTCATTTTGGTTAAGTGGTCAGCTCAAGTGATACGTCATGCCATTTGGTTATTTTTTTTATATTATTTTACAATAATTCTTGTCATAGTTTCATCAAAGACATAGTTAGCTTTGGCACTCCAAAGTCATTACCAATTCAAAACAATAAATACTGAAATGTTGGGTGTCAAACAGAAGCCAGTAGTGAGTATATACTGTCCACAACTGTAACTTGTTGTGCCAAGCTATAGGTATTGAATAAAAAGTGAAGATCTGCTGGAGACCCAAGGCAGGATTTGAACTACTGCAGCTAAGAATAAAGAGTATTCAACCTTGATGATTTGCTGAAATTAATTACTATTAAGATACAAATATCACTCCTCGGAAAGAAAAAGAAAAACAGAACAATAAATGAAGAAACAGGATATAAAGACAAGCCTGCTTTCCCAGACTGTGTTCCTTATTTACGTGAAAAATTCATACAAGAACTGAATCCTCAGCCAGAAAAGCACCTGAAGGATTTACAAAGTAGGTCTGTCATAGTGAGAGAGGTAAATATTTGGTGATATATGTTACTTCATGATCGCTTTTTTTGTAATGTTAAGAACATTATTTGTATTGATCTGTTACAAATAACTTTCACTTATTTTTAACAAAGCTGGTGTCTAAAGGGATGTAAGTGCAGGTGGTAAGTTCAAAGTTGTGATGATCCTCAGAATTGATTGTCATGACCCAGTACACAAAACATTTCTGAAGCATCATCAAAAGGTAACAGTACTTTCCAGAGTGGGTTATCTGCTGGTAATGCAAGGGTCTCTGGAGGAATCTGCTGCAAGTTCAGTAGCTTCTTAGCATACAACAAGAGAGTGGGAAGACATCTTAAATCCTGAAGCAGTGTAAGTAATAGCTTCCCACATAACAGTTCAACTATTTAATGTTACAGTAATATACAGTTTTATAAGCTCTGCAAATACAACGTGCATAACTGCTCTTTTAGGTTTTGCATTCTTTACCTATGTTAGTAATCACAGCCAGTCTCAAGCTTCACAAAATGACTCAGACCCTGCAGTCAGATCAACCCTGGCACACCAGAGTCTCAGAGGGGCTCCTCACTGGCATTACTGTGTGCTCACATGACTCCAAGTGACAGAATTAATATCATAATCTCATTGTGTTAGGTTCTTTCTATAACCATGCTCCAATTTTCATCTTTCTGTCAAGCAATATCAAATACTTGGGACTTCGGAAAAACTGGTCATTAATGTAGAATTCTGTGATGGAGCAGTTGGGTAAACACGAAGTAGATTTTATTTCATTTAGACACGCACAACTCCTTTAGCAGGGTTACTTACAGACGGATACTGGAAATACTGCTTTCAGGAAATTTTAGCTTTCATATTATTGCCTGGGGGTAATTCTGCAAAATATATTAGCTGAATATAAAAATTATAATGAAAGAAAAGCGTATGTACAAAGCAAAATTTTCTGCTGCTTAGATAGCTTTTCCTTCCATGAAGCCTAGCACCCATCCATCTGATTGAAGCATGTCTTCCCCACACTGAAATCTTGTTCTCCTGCTAAAAAAAAATGTAGATGATTATGTAACAGTGCCACCTGGTGCTACCTGCCTAAACAAAAGCTTTTACATGAAATTACAACACAAACAAAAGGCATCAACACATTTTATGACATTAAGCATATAATAATATGTTATTTCAGCCTTTGTACTCTGCAATAGACTTGTTTTCCATTTAATATATGATTTACAGTGAGACCAAGTTTAATGGCAATGTATTCATTCTGAGGGAGAACTGCTATTAGTCTGAACTGCAAACATACAGGAAAATCTCTGAAACCTCATAAATTTTGAAATTATAGACTGTAATCTTGAACTAGTAATTATGTTTTCAGTTATTCCTGATATCTGAAATTTATTACAGGCCTTGATATCTAGTCCCCAATTTAAAAGAATACAGATGTCCATGGCCGGTGACAAAATAAAGGTACTGTAAAAGTGTTTGGGAGGAATAACGATGTGAACAAATTCAGCAAAAATTTTTCATCATTTGAAAACGCAAACTTTATTTTTTCTGTTCTGTTTTAGTACAGTGTGGCATAGTTAAAAAAATTCTTTATAAAATGTTTCTTACAAAATTTCTTGAAAAGGTAATTTTCTCTCAGATCAGCTACCTTGGATTTACTTTTCTATTATTTAAATATACATATTTATATATATGCACACATACCCACACATGCACATGCAGAAATTTATATGCAAGAAATGACCATCAGCCATTAAAATGTTACTACAACTCCTATTAACTTGACAACCTCCCATAGAAGCACCATCAGAACCACAGTAGATTTTCTTGTTTTCAGCCTTGGGTGTAATAACATGAAGCACAGAAATACTTCATTCCAGGCACCAGATGGGCTGGTAAGTTTATTCTAGTCTCTTGCCACCAGCTTGCAGACACAACAGGCTACAGATAACTGTCACTAAAAAATACTTATTGGCTTTCAAATGATTGTACAAAATCTGTTACTGCAGTATGTTTCCATTTGTCCATAATTACATTAAACCTTTAGTTCTTGTAATTGCAGAAACTTGAAAGGATTGCATAATAAGGTCTTCCTGGGCCATGAGCTCGTGCTCTTGTCTCCTTGTATTTACAATGTTCATCTTGCATGGCATCAGATTGAAATGAGCAGTGCTCAATAGAAATGGCAAATGAGACATACTGACCTTAAAATAAAAGTTCTGCATAGAGATATCCCAGCAACTGCCATATCCTGAAGGATTTTTTCTCTCTTTTTTTTTTTTTTAACCTCTGTGACAATATTTTCATCCACTCAGTCTATTGCTCTGATCTATTTGAAGACTAACACCCTTTCCACACCTAGCATTCTCACTTTTGTCCTAATGTGAAAGAAGAGTAAAATGAAGTCAGCTGTGGAAGAAATATCCTCTAGCAGCTGACAGACCTGGGTATGTCCAGCAGCTGATCTATGTGCTAAGAGCCAAATCATATAGATTTGATTATCCCAACTCTACTGCTTTCTACTCCCAAATTCAAAGCTGACTGAACAGACATGAAAGTTGCCATTTTTCAAAGACATTAGTAGCCTATATCCCTAAATTGCCCTTTTTGAGCTGAGGAAGGATGATGATTATATCATCTTCCCTGGAAGAATTGGTTTCTCCATTTTTCTTAACTGGGGCTTAAAGCCAGGAATTCAGTGATAGGAGACAGTGATTGTGTATTCTTAACTCTCTCTGGATTAATAGCAGCTGCAGAGGCCCGACATCCAAGTCTTTTTTTCTTCTACTTATAGACTGTATTCCTATCTTCTATTTTTTTCACTGACTCCTGAGTTTTCATTATTCCTATAAATGGTTGTTGTTGTAGGATTTTTTCCATTTGGAGTCAGTACTGGAAAATCACACTTAATTTTAAAATAGCATTAGGAATTTCAAGTCGCAGTTGGCTTATGTAATTATTAAAATGGTCTAGTCCTAAAGCTGAAAATTTTGGAGAAGGAAGAAAAACAACAGACAAGGTTGAAAAATGAGTTATTATTCAGGGATCACAGACCTCTAAGGGCTAATCACTGACTGCTTTTATTATGCAAAACGGCATCTGGTGTTCAGCTTCCACATTTGGAATAAGTGTTGTCTAATGAACCTGCTATTCTACACTTGCTTTCTACTTTTAATATCCTGTTAAACACACTGATGGCTTATCTGCAGTAAGAATCAGGGTTTTAAAAGAAAATAAATGAATCCATCCAAAGCTACAGAAATGTAAATCTAGTTATTATTTAAGTCACTGACAGACTACCTATTAGTTTGCCTCTTTTTAGGAAGAGCAAGAGATGCACAGATGTGAAAGGGGAAAAATGTCACAGTTTTGATTTACTTTCCTTTCAGTCTTTGAACATGGCCTGTGGTGCTTTGTACACAGAAGGACCAGGAAACCCAGTCCAATGAGAAGAGCCTAATTAAAGACGAAGATTGTAATGCCAATTTCCTTAAGTTTAAAGCTTTTTTTTCTTTTTTTTTGCAAGACCTGTCATACCTACAAGAGCTGTTGCAGGGGAGATAGCTACTGACACTGGTGGTGGATTTTGTGATTTGATAACTCTAATTAAGGGCTAACATACTTATCTTTGTTCTGCCCCCTCCTTCCCTCTTCTGCTGTATAAGATATTGGAGAGCAGCGTTGAGAGCCAAGCAGGTCTCTTGTGTAGGACAGTAGGAACATGAGCTGCGTATGAGACAGATGAGCCAAGAGCTGGAAGGGATATGCTGTGGTAGCACATGGCTTGCATGTTAAATGTTCGAGCCAAAAGCATCCACAGCATGGGTAATGTGAATGACTCTAGCTTGTACTTATTTGTCTGCAAGTGGGACAGTTCGCAGGAACTATTTCATGGAACCGCAGAGACAGGCCAAAAAATGCTGTCAGACTTCAGTATTGTCCTATGAAGACAAGTAGAATCTTGTCCTTGGTTCCCTTGGGAACCATTCTACTGAGCATGTACCTGATTACCTACCGGCATGATATGGGTTACAGGTAAACTTAAAAAAAAGACAAAAGACACAGTGCACAACTCGAGTATGTAAGTTGCAGGATGCAGGGGAGCAAAACAACTCTTTCTCCCTACTGACCAGTTTGCTAAAGCACCTAGACAGAGGTCTTGCACTCTCAGTGAGATTCATCTGACCAAATGCAGATACTTAAATGCACTCATCTATTTGTGAACTGGTTGTTTTAATGGGTACCCTGCTACCAAGTGACTCAAATAGGTCAGCTGAATCCCCCTTTAAAAGAGTTTATGTCTCTCTATTGACTACAAAGTAAGTCTCTAATGTCTAGTTCAGCAGTAGAAGTCTACATGGCAAATATCTAAAGTTAATGAGATGAATCTCAGCCATAAGTGTCCTACCCAATTGGGAACACAAAAAGAGTTTGAAGGCAGCTTACTAAAATATACAAATTAAAGCTTTGTTCACATCCAGCACTTCAGTTCCAAATGCTTCCAGCAGTGAGGATGTAAAGATCTGGCAGAGGGCTAGTTTAACCCTTCCTAAAAAAGCTCTCACAATTTTGGGCTGTTGGTACTGGGTATTGTGTTTTACACTTTTATTACATACAGAGCTCTGGTCATAGGGACAGGATTAGGACCAGGGGAATCAGCGTGCCATTCTGACAGTCTTGATAATGTCACCTGATGGGTTGAGATCTAGAACATTTTAAAAGAGGTTCTCAAATTAGGTAGAATTAACAGTATGTGATGTAAGCTAGCAGAGTTCATTTTTCCACTGGTTTCTTGCTAGTCCTAGCTTTTTAAAACAGAGGAAATGAGAAGTAGCAGTTTCAGCAGTGTCTAGGAATATAGTTTAGTTTTAGATCGGTTGTTAGTGGTTCAAAGTTACCTACATACTTGTGTTTTATTTAGTGGTGCCAACAGCTATTTTATTTTTTAATTAGCGTTTTTATTTCATTTCATCTATATTTCATTTTCCTAGTAAATTGAGAAGATGGGAGATTTGTTATAAATCATTTTGTGCTTTGGGGAAAGCAAGCTAAAGTTATATGCCTTTTCATGAAATATATCCTAAAAGACAATTCGGTTGCTGATGAGGCATGAATGTGTCTAATGGCATATTCTGTAGGATGATTTGTTTTAATTGTCACAGTGGGACCTGTTATTACATAGTGGTAGAATGGGTCACTGCATTATAAAATTAAAGTTGATGCAAAGCATTCATTTTTAGCTTATTTGTAAATTTGAGTATTTGTGATGAAAATATGCTGCGTATAGAGACAGTGTATGGCAACACGCACATCAGTGGCAAACGCCTCTTAATAATAAACAGCTGTGTAAGGTCAGATGTTAAAGAAATTCAAGGAAGTGGCACACTGGGATTCTGTCGTACACACATTAGCCCAAATGAAGTCAGGAGAAAAGTATCTGTAGGTAAGAGTAATTTCTATTACCAGAGGTTACTTTTCAAGGGCAATTAAATGTGCTGGCTCATATTAGCATCGCTCTGCCATAGGATGTGAAAAATAAGCCAGAATACTGCTGCTGATAGTAAGAATTGTGATTAATTCAAGCTGTTGTACCATCAGCCCATCAGATGACAAGCAGCCATTCCTGCACAGGCATCCCAGAGGGGCTCACAGATTTATTGAACTGTGCAGAGAGAGAGAACCACTCTTGGGGATGTACTGAGACAAAGAGGCTCAGCCAGATTTTAAAAATTAATAGTTAGTTGTTGTAGCAATGCCAAAGTATTGGCTTTTCTGTTTTTGTGTGTCTGATATTTGTGACTTCTGTTTATGCTCATTGATGGAACACAACACTCTGCACCCAACGGCACTTCAGAAAAACGCAGTTTGTTCAAGTGTCCATGTGCTGGTCTTTACCTCAACTGTCTCTTTATCTCAACTAGACTTTTTTGAATCAGGACCTCACATCTCAGTACCTTAAATGGTTCCTCTAATATCACACAAGAACTCTGTTTTATGCAGTGTTCAAAATTAGTGAAGACACTGATTTAATTTAAATCTTTCAGCTGGCCTCAGAGAGGAAGATCTTTTGATTATTTACCCAAATACAAACATTTTTTTCAATGTATCATGACACGAGAAGCTGAAAAAATAGCCCTGGAATTCATTTTTCTTTCAAAAAATGAATCTTGATTTTAAGTGTCTTTGTTACTCAGGTACAGTAAAGCTTTTGTAAGAATTTATCACTGTTCAAATCTATATTGCAACTGCTATTACACCAAGTATCATTCAAATTTTGTCATTAAGTGAGTGCTATAAAGGAGTAACAAAAAAGAAAAATGTTTCCAGTAGTACTTTTTGCTGGCCTTTTTACAACTTTGGGTAAGAATTAAATGAAACTGGGCTGAGCAATGTAAATGTCACTGCAATCTGTGTTATGTCCTAAACAGTGGTCTGTAAATATTGTCCTGAGACTTTAAGCAATAAGGTAATGGTAAGTCTCACCCTTTACTATCAGATGGTGGCTTTTATGAGTCACCATGAATTCTACCCAAACAGGGAATAGAAATTTTGGCATCATATTTAAGCTATCAGTAATATAGTTTCTTTATTTTAATGGAGTGCTGGGACAGCACAGTATAGAAATTATTTTCTTCCTTTGTTCCACCCAGCCTTAAGTAGGCTTGAAAATGAATTTCTATAATTTAAGAGCTCCCAAACTCTACCAACTTCTTAGTTGCACTCATGTAATCTTGACAGGAGATACAGTTCTTAGGACTACAAATACTTTCAAAAATCTCTTTTCCCTTTCACATGAGATTTAATGTGTGAGAAGTGACCTCTATTTTCTTTCTCTTCTTTTAATTGGGGATCATTTAGAAAAGCTGTGATTTCATTCTCTGCAATTCTTCACTTCAGTCTTGTCACAGAATTTCATTATCAAATTCATTTACATTTAGATTTATTAAAATGTTGTTGAGTTCATTTGCTGCCTTGTTGACTTCTGCTCATCTTTTTTCCTATGAAAGCTTCTTTGCCTTAGCTAATCTTTGAAATTATTATTGCTGCTTCTAACATTCAGTTTCTCAGCTTGATTTTTCAGTTCTCTCCAATAGATTAGAGAAAATTAAAGAAAGGAAGATACCAATGATAATAACTGTCTAGGATCTTCAGATAGAAACACTTTCTCTTTCTGAATGACCTACTCATTGATGCCTATTTTAGAGGTAGGTGACAGCTCGTCTATTTTTTTTTTCTGAAGCCAGGTCATCAGACAGACATTACTGCCCTGAATTTAGTCAGCTTTGTGGAACTGTTCACTGTGTTCACTGCACGGATATGTATGTTTGCAGTCACCTTCTGTTTTCTGCCTTCAGTTTCACTCATATTTTCAGGAAAAAAAAAAAAAAAAGAGAGAGAGAAAAAAAGATTAAATTTAGATACTCACTGTTTCATTTTCATGCCCAGGAGCATATGCTTTCATTATTGCTCTATGTGGAGGGCCCAAAGTAAGCCTTTAACTTTTGTTTCAGAAGGCAAGAATGTATTCAGAATATTTAGAGGACATCAGTGACAATTAAATCAGTGATTTTCTTTTAAGGTATCAACTTCTAATCTTTCACCTATCAAACACCGGAATCTTTTACAGTTTAGTTACATATATTTAAATGTTAGTATAAATGTACAAATATATTTAATGTACTTTTTTTACTAATAATAAATCAGACAATGTATGAGGTACCTTTTTCTCAGCACGATCCTGTACTATACAGTAATTGACCATGGGTCCAAACTGACTACTATTTTCATGTCTGTAGCAGAACTGATTATGTACTCTGTAGTTAGTGGGAAAAAATAGACACGTACAATGCCTGATTCAGGTGCACTACTCGTTAGAAGAGCCTGTAGGTCTCTCCTGACAATAAGGGAAGTCAAGTGACTAGCTTAAAGGTAGGATTTTACATACATATCTCCAATCAGATTTGATATGTCTCATTGTGAAAAGCCATGTGCTGCCATGCTTTTCATGTCACCATTGGATTCTATGCCATCGGTTCATTCTAAGATATTCTGTAGCAATCCATTCTTCAAAACTGTGCAGCAGGATTTTCTCCAACCTACTGCACTCTAGAGCACGTGTTTTTTGCTTCAGTTCAATATGCACAATTATAAAAGCTCAAAAGCAGAAGTATGTAGGGCTTCTCCATCACACCATCCCCCACGATTTAAAGCCCAGCTTGTATTGAAAAAGCTTTACCATTTTAATAACATAGAAAACAGAATGACATGTTATGCTGTAAAGTAAATCAACATATAGCTTCTACAAATCCTCTCTCAGAAATACCCTCTGGAAGGATTGATAGGGAATCGCTTTTCTGTCTTAGTAGTGCTCGCCTCATTTCCACAAGGCTCAGTAGCATTCTCTCATCCTATTCAAAAAAAATAGATTAACTCCATTCAGAAAACCATAAGCCATAAATTTTGCTGACAACAGTAATGCAGGTAATTGTTAGTTTTATGCTTTTTTCATAGAACCAGATAATTAACATCTGGCTGCAAAAAATCCATACAAACTAAATGTATATGAAGTACAATTTTGGGCTGACAGAGTTTTCTGAGGAGTCTGTCTAAACCACTACTTCATATCGATTGTAATGATTGTGAGGAGATTGACTGACACAAGTGAATAAGGCAGTGATCCTTCTTCACAAGACTGAGTTCGTTATCATTTGCCCTTCCCATTTCACATCTTTAATCCCTTCTCTCTATCTTGGATTGAAGAAAATTTTTAAAATTCCTCCCTTAACACTTTTTTGATACGAAATCCTTAGCAGAAGATTAATAGCATGGAGAGTTCTTGAGTGTTATTACACCCACATCTTTTTTCCTTACATCTTTGGAGGTTTTCACTTATTTTAAAAGGCCAATCATGCCATCTCCATTGGTACTGTTCCATGTTGATTCCCAGTTAGTCTCACAGTTTCTTCCTCAGTCAGAGTTTCTGAGCCAGAGCCTTCATGCACAAAAGATATTTGCCAAGAATAGTGCTAAACAGCTAGGGGTTGCAATTCCATAGCAGTTCATAACTAACATATATACTGTTTAGTAGAACTTAATTTGGGCTAAGTTTAACTTCAGGTTGTATGAGGGCAAAGCAGTTAATAGCTGCTCATAATTAACTTGAATACAGTGATCAATGTGAAATAGTTAATCATATGAAATCTTATTGAATATGTCCATAGAATGAACATGAATAGTGATATGTTCTAGAACAAAAATTATAGTTCTTTTCTTCAGGCCATTTCTGTCATTTAAAGTAATTGCAATAATGGATATGCTGAGTTTGTTACCAGATGTTGCTCCAGTAAAGACAAATGATAATTAAAAAAGAAAAATTAAAGATAAAGCCAGTGAACTTAATGCTGTTGAAATGAGCAGAAACTGAGTAAATCCCATATTCACAGCAACAGATAAACAAATGCTGAGTATAGAACTAGCTGAAGGCTCTGCTTTTAGCTGGTAAAGTGAAATTTCTAATACTCATTGAGCTGTTTAAGTGCAAACTGGACATTTTCCATCCTTACAGACTGAACCAGCGCATAGCCAGGACAGCAGCAGGAAGAGAAACTGCAAGTAGGCTGTAGTTACAGCAGTACTCTTCCCGTAAAGAAGGGTAAACCTGGGTTCTTGTCACTCTTCCTGCTGCTGCCAAATATGCAACATATTTGTTTTCTGGGTTTTTTAAACTGCAGATTTCTTAAATAGACTCTGAAGCAAACAGTCCTCATGCCCCCCTTCCTCTGTCCTAGTCATGTCATTTCTTTGATGTGGTGGAGAATCAAGTTCCCTTTTGTGTGTTCACTCCCTGATTTCCTGTAGTGATAAATCTCTTGGGAGTCTTGGGCTAGCTTTAGCTGTGGTGTTGGAAGCTGTTCATGCTGCACTCACAGCTATGTAACGTCTGTGTCTGGATCACCAACATGAGGTGAACTTTGGATTCAGTGATAGCAATCCTTTTTAACTTACAATTTAACTATAAGCATCCTGCATGATAATGGGGAAATTGCTTCAGGTTAGATGTTCAAAGATATTACTGAATGCAAAAGTTATATGAGATTTAGACTCTAAAACTGAGGAGTTTTGCTTTTTTCTTTGCTTCCTTTTTCTACGAATAGAGATGGGATGTAGTATTCCTTTCCCCTGGGGAAAGGCATAAGGATAAATACATCAGTAAGATGTTATAATGATAGAGGCTGTTAAAGAACTCAACCTGTAGAGCTTTCTAATGAACAAATTCTGTTTTCATTCGTGACTTAGAAGGCAGTAGCTAGATTGAGTTGTTGTATCTCAGCTATCAAAGATAAATTGGGAAGTATAAGTCAGTGTCTTCCCCCATCTCCTCTCACGTTTCCCTCTATAGACTCATTTTAACAAGTTGTGAAAGCTCTCTTTAAAGATCATGAATTTTCAGTATGTCTTCAGTGTAATCTGATATTTTGTGAGGTTGCTATCTCACTGGATTTATGACATTGATGAAAAGGTTTCAGCCTGGAAGAAAACACCAAAAATATAAAACTATTTTTTGTTGTTCAGTACTCGCCTGTTCTTTCTCACATTAGAATATATGTCAGTTCTGTGTGTTTGCTATTAGCAGTTCCCAGTCTTTTAGCTATCTTCTCTTCTATAACTATCATTTTCACCTCTCATCTGTGGAGAAATACTAAGTCTACTTCTATTCTTCTTCACCAATGATGTGATATTGCAGCCTCTACACATTATAGCTTATGTATTTTCTTTTTTCTTTCGTTCTGTAATTCACTGTTTCTGATTTCAAAGTGAACACTTCCAATAAGAAGTTCTTTCCTCTCTTTTTGTTTACCACCCCCTCTTCTTAAATCTATGACAATAATAATATATATATATATATATATATATATATATTTTTTTTTTTTTCCCTGAAAATGTCCCAACAATGTTAGAGCAGTTTGGCATTTTTCTGTTTAAAATATTATGAGCCTTTGTTATTACTGGCTCAAATTTAATATTGAATTAACAATAACTTCATATATATCCATTATTTTCTTGTGAATGGGACTAAGATGTAGTTTCTCTTTCTGCACTTGGAGCTTAAACCTAATTGATAATGAAAACTTTCAACTATCACTTCTGAGGGGAAAAAAGATTATGTGGAGAACTGTGTCCAGGTCTGGAGCCCCCAGCACAAGAAAGACAGGCAGCTGTTGGAGAGGGTCCAGATGAGAGCCACAAAGATGATCAGGGGACTGGCGCACCTCCCCTATGGAGACAGGCTGAGGGAGCTGGGCTTTTTCAGCCTGGAGAAAAGAAGGATGCGGGGTGACCTCATTGCAGCCTTTCAGTACCTAAAGGGAGCCTACAAACAGGAGGGGAGTCAACTCTTTGCAAGGGTAGATAACTGCAGGACAAGGGGAAATGGTTTCAAGTTGAGGGAGGGAGGATTTAGGTTGGATGTCAGGGGGAAGTTCTTTACAGAGAGAGTGGTGAGGTGCTGGAACAGGCTGCCCAGAGAGGTT
>JAOWBP010001760.1:79196032-79214621 GCA_028571105.1 Tragopan temminckii | reverse complement strand
AAGGCTGTGGGGTGACCTCATTGCAGCCTTTCAGTACCTAAAGGGAGCCTACAAACAGGAGGGGAATCAACTCTTTGCAAGGGTAGATAACTGCAGGACAAGGGGAAGTGGTTTTAAGTTGAGGGAGGGAAGATTTAGGTTGGATGTCAGGGGGAAGTTCTTTACAGAGAGAGTGTTGAGGTACTGGAACAGGCTGCCCAGATGTGGATGTCCTGTCCCTGGAGGTGTTCAAGGCCAGACTGGATGGGGCCCTGGGCAGCCTGGTCTAGTATTAAATGAGGAGGTTGGTGGCCCTGCATGTGGCAGGGGAGCTGAAGCTTCATGATCCTTGAGGTCCCTTCCAACCCTAGCCATTCTGTGATTCTGTGATTACGGCTACCTGAAAACTGTAAAAAGAAAAAATAAAGAAACAGACATCAAAACTTCAGATGAAGTCCTGAGTTACTCTGAAGACAACTGCATGATCTTATCAGGCTGGGACAGAATAAGATGTCATCCGTTAACTGTAGAGCCCCTCTGAAGATGTTCAGTCTTAGTTCTGACTGTAGCTGGAGCAGGACACCCAGACCTGTCTGCTTTACTGCAGTCCTCACCAAGTATACAGATAAAATATTTTCGTTCAGAAAATGAAAAGCTACTAGGAAGATTTCTAGCTGTGTGAAACAGGACATTCTTCAGCACACACTTTTACATGGGCAGGAGACTGGTAGTGGGAACAGGAAGGAAAACAAATGTCCATCCTCAGAAATTTCATTCTCTGAAAGTTTTTTTCTGAAGACTGGTAAAATTGCAATACAAAATAATATTGCTCTACTATTTACAGGTTTGCTAAATATCTTGCCACTTAAAAAATCAGTATCAATGTTTCTATACATTATACTTTTTAACTCAGTCCTCAATATCAATCTTGTGATTAGAAGTGTTCCTTTATAATAACTATAGTACTAATTTTATTTTTCAGAGAACACAAACATACTTTCAGTATGACTATAGTCTTTATTTCTTGTAAATAAAAAAGGCAATGTGCATGCTTTATATATATATATAAAGGTTTATGCGAAGAATAAATATAGCTGACAAGCAGAACATACATAAATTGGCATTCAAATATGGTACAATCAATATGGTGCCTTCGTATTTTCCCCTTTCCTAGTTTCTGAACTCCAGGAACATTTTGCAAGCTGAAGCAATATCTTTCCCCAGCACACTGGTGCTTGCATTACGTAAACGGTATTTGGCTTCCTTCTTCCATAGGAGCATCTGCTCAGCTGACAGTCCCTAGCGTACCAGCTTTGTTTTGTCCACGGCACCAGTGATGAGTAACGGATCTGGCTAATCTTGATAATGTATGACGTAATTGCCAGAGGGGTTTAATTATCAGAACATTACATATGGGATTATTTAGCAGTACAGCTTTTAGTTCTCTTACAGACAGTTCTAAATTTGCAAGACCTGTGATAAATTTTAGCTACCCAATAAACTATCGTATTAACACATCCCTAGAAGTGCAGAGAGTGAAGAAGCTCAGCTTGTTGCTTATAAAAGTAAATGATCTATGTCATTCCATAAAACTATCATCAGAGCACTTCTGGGTCTAACATAAATCCAACTCTTCTACCAGAAGTTAAAATAAAAATATTTGTAAGGTTTCAAAATCACTCAGCAATCAGAGAGGCAGTAAAAGGTTTTCTCTTTTTATTTTTTCTCCCTGCAAAGTGAAAGTGATGACTAGCCAGTACTATTTCCCTACCAGTGAGTACTTTTAGAATCTGACTCTTTAACACCATTTCTCACTGTCTCAGGAAACCTCAAACTGAGAAAGTGGGATTACTCTCTGCCTGCCCTTAAACAGCACAGAAAAGACACTATACTTTGCAAGCTGCTGTGGGATGTGATGATGACTGTCATCCACAAGACACAGAGGCAAAGGAAACATCAGCTCAGTGAATAGTCTCACACACAGTGCAACAGCCTGCTAGGTAGAAAGAATATTCAGAAGAAAAACTGTCAGTACTGAGCACCCTGGGGTCTGATAGATGACTGGAACCACCAGAAAATACAAAAAAAAATAAACAAACAAAAATATACAAAAAAAAAATAGTTAAAAGGAGTTTCTACATATCCTTTTTTTCTCACTTCTTCCCACAGCCAGACTGAAAAAACAACAGCTGTCTTAGAACTGAACAATGAATAGTCCCTAAGTTCGTGCTGCCAAGAAAGGCAGCTTTTCCTTCCCTCTAGCTGTGACAGAGCAACTACAGGTTAGCCTTCAGCAGCCCTCTTTGCTTCAACAGGCAGGAGCATAGGAGGTAGGAGCACATGCTGGAGGTGCAGATCTAGCTCTACCTTCCTCAATACCAGTCCCAGCTTTACCACTGACTCGTTGTTCCAAAAGAAAAAATGAATTTCATATTTTTAAGGGATGGAAAAGAAAAAAAGTCTCCTGGGATTTTTTTTGGTAATCTGAGGAACCCAGAAATCCCATCTATCATTGGTGACGCAGGACTGTGAATGCTCTTCAAGGTTTGAACACCTGTGTAAAGCATATACAGTACTTTGGCCTTCATGCCAAAAAAGATCAATTCCTTTTGACAAAGTTCCTATCCTGACATGTCAACAACTGTCAGACCTTGCATATCTCCAAGTGACCTCTCATTCAGGTCACTTCTGATGACTCCTTCAGCTTGTGTAATATGGGAGACATTTTTGACAGAGATGGTGCTATACCCACAGTCTGTCCTTTTGCTTGATGAGGGATTGCCATCAACAGGTGGAACTGCCAAAGAAAAGATAGGAGTGTTTATGGTTTATCTGACTAATACATAGCAATGAAGCTTTGACCACCTCACTGGCACGTACCTCAATATGTTACACCTGCTGCAAGTTTACATAAAGATGAGGCTTATCTTGCAAGGACAGGAGACAATAAAACAAGGATACCCTGTTAGTTCTTTTTTGTTGTTGTTGCTGTTGCTTGAAATCCATTAGGATAAAAAGCACAGATGAAAAGTTTTTACCACTGACATTACTAAAATTCTGTCTGACAGATTTGGAATTACATTACTTGTTTCATATACAGCTATATAAAATAGCATATAATGATCCTTGAATTCTTTCTCAAATTTTTATAAACTTTTCTTGTATACATATTTAAAATACAAACTCTGAAAACACTTTATTTCATTCTCCTGAATATTGTCACATGTACATTTCTCTGTGTTTTTTTCTCTTTTTCTTTTTTTTTTTTTTTCTGAATGTCCATTTTATTTTCCTTTCAAATTTGCTTTATCAATTGATGAATATCCTCCTCTTGTTGTTTAACTGTGGCAGGAAGCTCAGCATCACTCAGCCTTTTGCTCACTCTCCCCAGGTGGTATGGCGGAGAGAACAGAAAAGTAGAAGTGTGAGAGCTGAGATTAAGTCTTCTTAATAGGTAAATTAAAGGTGCATGTTCAAGTAAAGCAAATTGAGGCCATTCATTTCTTACTTTCCCATTGGCAAGCAGAAGTTCAGCCATTTCAGGAAAGCAGGCTTCACCATGCATAATAGTTACTTGGGAAGATAAATGCCATCACTCTGACTGTTCCCCACTTCCTCCTTCTTTACTCCAGCTTTTATTGCGGAACAGGACACCATATGATACAGAATATCTCTTTGGTCAGTTCGAGTCATCTGCCCTAGTTCTGTCCCCCCTCAAGTTCCTGCCTGCTCATTGGCAGGGCAGCACAAGAAGCAGAAAAGTCCTTAAAACTTTGCAAGAGCTTCTCTACAACAGCTAAAACTATTAAATCTATGCAAGCCAAAACTGGAATAATTCTTCAATCGGTACAAAAAGATAGAGGGATTTTTTTTTGGTTTGTTTTAGGTTTTTGTTGTTGTTGTTGTTGTTTTGTTTTTTTTGTTTGCTTGTTTGTTTTTAATAAAAATGGAATTTTGAGTATTTGAGAAGGTTTTTTTCTAATAGGAGGAGTACAAATTAGTACTAATTAGTTAATTAGTTAAGGTTTTCTCTTTTTTCACAGCAGCAAACAAAGTTGAATTTCTTGTAAATATCATAGTGATATACTGAGGAAACACATTTGGCATGGTCTACGGAGAAATGTAATCTGTTTACCTTCAATCCAACAGGACCTGAGAGGGAATATACAGAGAAATCAGTGTCATCTTTTAGCATAGACTTATGGATGAAGTCACTTGGCAATAACCTAAGGCTGTACGGTGTTTTTTAATCTTTTTAAAGGTGTAAGTTTGCCATCTTTAATTAGTTAGTTACTAATTTCATAGTAACTAACGAGCCAAAAGTTTTGCAAATTCAGCTCTGGGGAGCTGGTTTGATAAGGCCAAATACAAGGTCCTGCATCTGGGTCGGGGCAATCCCAAACACGGATACACATGTTGGGCAGAGAATGGCTTGAGAGCAGCCCTGAGGAGAAGGATTTGGGGGTGTCAGCTGATGAAAGACTCAACATGAGTTGGCAATGTGTGCTTGCAGCAAGAAGGCCAACCATATCCTGGGTTGCATCAAGAGAAGTGTGACCAGCATTTTGAGGGAGGTGATTCTGCCCCTCTGCTCTACTCTTGTGAGATCCCACCTAGAGTACTGCATTCATTTCTGGGGCCCCCAGCACAAGAAGGACATGTTCCTGTTGGAGTGGGACCAGAGGAGGGCCACAAAAATGATCAGAGGGCTGGAGCACCTCCCCTATGAGGATAAGCTGAGAGAGTTGGGACTCGTCGGCCTAAAGAAGAGAAAGCTTTGGGTGGAACTCAATAGCAGCTTTTCAGTACCAGAAGGAGGCCAATAGGGAAGCTGAGGAGTGACTTTCTATAAAGGCAGGTAGCGACAGGAAGATAGGAAATGGTTTTAAATTGGAAGATGGTAGATTTAGACTAGATATTAGGAAAAAATTCTTTACTGTGAGGGTGGTGAGACACTGGAAGAGGTTTCCCAGTGAGGTTGTGGATGCCCTCAACCTGGAAACATTGAAGGCCAGGCTGGATGGGGCTTTGAACAACTTGGTCTAGAGGGAGGTGTTCCTGCCTGTAGCAGCGGTTTGGAACTAAATGATCTTAAAGGTCCCTTCCAACCCATACCATTCTGTGATTTTATGATCTTACTCTCTTCCAGCACTCTCAGTCCAAGTCTTTTCTAGGGTTACTGCTTCTCTGCACAAATTCAAAATACCGAATCCTTCAGAATTTTAATTATGTCTCACTATATTTAGGCTTCCCCCCCCCCCATAGAAGACCAGTAAAAATACTTGAGCTATGTGATTTAGAACAAGGTCCCTTCAATCCTTCCGATCCTTGGAATAATTAATGAATCACAAAAATATATTTTTGAATCTCAGCCAGTAAAAAGAAGAAGACTTTAGAATCTTTTCTTTCCAATTTGATTATTCAGAACTTACTACTATTTTTAAAGGAAGCTATGGCACCATTAAATATATACATATGTATGTATGTGTATCTGTATGTGCATATGTTTGCATGTATATGAATGTATGCATGTGTTGATATGAAGTCTAAGTAGCTCAGTGAAATTGTCTCCTACCATTTTTCCCAAAGTACTGTACTGTACTCTAATACAGGGTTCAAGTCTGCAAAATTTATCAATGTATGTATGTTCTTTAAAGTATCAAGCGTACATATGATATCAAGCTACTAACTTTCAGATTTAGTGTGGTTTAAATTGAAAAGGCATGTTAAGACTGCTTGAACAGAGACATTACTAGTTGTAGCAACATTAGCTAGAATATACTAGGAATGAATGATTCAGCTGTTCCAAGACATTGAGGTGTTTTCTTTATTACAATAGAATAGTTCCATTCACAGTATCTTGTAGTCACTTGAGGAGAGAAAAACATCATTAGTTTTAATATCAACTTACTAATTGAGGCTCCTAAAGCAAATTTATGTTGTCAAACCTCAAACTAAGACATAACCATTAAAAACAGTATCTGTCACATAACTGGATTTAACTTCAAGCACCATGAACAAAGTCACATACCAATTCTACTGTATACAACTAATAGAGGCACATTCATCTTGTTTTGAAGAGGTGATGTAATTTCAGAGCTGCTACAGCCCAAAAGATTTCAGTAAGAAAGAGACACGTTCAGGCTACATTGATCAGAAAAGGCATAACAACACTTGCTACAGCTCTGATAGCACATAAAAATCAGCCTCATAGAACTGTTTGAGTTGGAAAGGACCCTTAAAAGTCATCTAGTCCAACTCTTCTTCAATGAACAGGGATTCCTACAGCTAGATCAGGTTGCTCAGAGCCCTGTCCAGCCTGACCTTCAGTGTATCCAGGGATGGGGCATGCACCACTTCTCTGGGTGAGCTGTTGCAGTGCTTCATTAAAAACTTTTAACAGGTAGGGTGTGCTACTCTTCTAGCAGAGCCATACTGCTTCTGCAGCTCAGTCCTGTAATTGCATGAGTTGCTCTGGTCTGCAGGAGAAGAGAGAGTTATTTTTTTATATTGCTAAAGCCGCTTAGACATAGAATTTGTCTCTACCTTGGGTATATATTGGTTAGGGACCCATAAAATTTTACCCATTTGCAGACACAAAAATGCTGGCTGTCAAACAAAATGTAATGGTGATGTTCTTGTTACAGAACTTACTGCAGCATGGTCTCTAAGCAGGAGGCCCTTAAAATGTATTTCCCAGTGCAGAAGATCCAGAAACTCTAAATTCTTGCATTTAGTTAGGGCATAAAGACAAACTGTCTTTTACATTCTCTAGGTTTTTTTTATCTCTGCTCAGTGGATGAAAGAGCGAGTATGTGTCTTAAAAGGTTTAACTGTGGACGAGAATTGTAAGTTGTGAAGCCATGATCGATTTTATTAATGTTTGGTAATATTTAACAACACTATAACTCTATTTATATTCTTTTTCAATCTGTTTTCACTGCAAATTGTAAATCTATCAGTTATTGATATTTACACTGTTACCTAGAAGTTCTGGAAGTAATTGGAATTTCAAAAAGAACAACTGGAAGAAACATTCGTAAGTATACTGATAGAAATAACTAGCTTTCCTAATTGCAAGTTTCTGAACTGCTTTCTAACAGATTAAGATTTAACCAAGCTGTCTGGAAAAGACATAAAAGATTTATCAGATTAGACACTAATGAACAATGTACTTTCAGTTTAACTCTACTAGTATAGTAGCATTCTTTAATGCTATGTGTTGCTTCTTTCTATTATAAAACTTTGAATTTATTATAAGATCCATAGAATTTAATTAGTGTAATTCTAGAAGAGCTATTATGTAACAAGAAATAATGAATAAAAAAGTCTGAACAGATAAAAGTACCCTAGAGTCAAAATAATGTATCAAAAGTAAAAAAAATCAATATCAAACTACATAGTTAAAGTACAGTTATAATCAAAACATTGCCATCTGAGTGCAAAAAAAGGGGAATGATAGTGTCTGTGTATTACACTCAAAGAATACCCAGTTGATTGCAAAAAGTGAGTAACTTTCTCCTCGTATGCTGTGGTTTTAAATCACCGAGGCCAGAAGCTTTGCAAGGTTTGAATTAGGTTTGCTACTTATACAGATAATGAGAACATTGATGAGTCAAATGTTTTTTTAGATGAGATTTAATCATGAAGGCTTCAGAGCAAAAAGATCAGCCTGAATGTAGATGGACTAGAAAACCTCACTGAGCTAGGAGATGGAAGTATTTTACTATTAGGTAAAAGACATTCTCCCTAATACAAGCACTAAGTACCATAATTCTAATCACAGATATGCTATTTGCTGTAATTCTAGAAGTGCTGTATACATGTGGATTCACACACTTACATAGATAGCCATTCCCACTGCTTCTCTCTATAAGTACTCATTTCAATATGTGCATAACTATTTCCAAATAAATGAGATATTGTCAACACAGTTTACAATCAGAACAACTGTTTTGAAGGAACAAATAGTAATACAGACTAAAGTAAGAAGTGACTTAATGTGGTTAGACTCTACAGAGCTAATGAAGACTGCAGTAGAAAAAAACTAGTCTATTTCATTCACAATTATAAAGATAATGTCTTATTATCTTATGTCTTTGTTAGACAAGTCTGAATAATTAAAATGAATAAATGAATAAACAAAAAACTAGTTACTTATATCACTGATCCACACTTGTAGGGAAGCCAAGTATTCATTTTCTACTGGTAGAATTTCCATGCTCACTGAGTCATCAAAAAAAAGAAAAATAAGAAGAAAATTAACTGATTCCAGTAGTTAGTCTTACCATATGAAAGCCACATATTCCCTTCCATGGCATGTCTGGTAATTGAGGACAGTCTGCACTAAGCACTGTCAAGTATACACAAGTTTTGACCGGTAGGTTCACTGAAATCTCACTCTGATTTCTGAAAATTCTATTATGTGATCTCAGAAATGTGTAGACATGATTCTGAGGGACATGGTTTAGTGACATCATTGGTGGTATATGAACAGTTGGACTAGATGATCTCAGATGTCTTTTCCAGTCTTAATGATGCTACAATTCTATGTTCTTTGATTTCAGAACCACAGGATGTCCCCTCAACCACTATCTAGAATTATTATTTAGGAATAAGCCAACAAAGATGAATTAGATGAAGATATACACTTTCACTAATAACAGCATCCTGAGTAATATGTACATTTATATAAGAGATTTTACTTTCCTTGACTGTGTGTACAAACATATATCCATTATGAAGTGATCTCTTTACTCACCACAGAAATACAGATACATGTGATATGAAGCAGTCATCTTTTGGGCTTTCTTTTAGTTTTCCCTCTGTATTTCTAATTACAGGATCATGGGCTAATGTATGAAGCCAGTTTTTGACCCAAGAGAGAAATAATATTTCTGATGGTGTTGGAGAATTTGTGTTTTTTATTTAGGGAACAATGTGTTTGGTTGTTGCTGGTTTTTTGTTGGTTTGGGTTTGGACTGGAAGGAACTGAATCAGTAGAATACGTGTTTTTTCTGGTTTCTATTAGGCTGTAAATTTGTAAAATAATGTTCCTTAGTATTTCTTTTCATCTTCTAACATTATTGTTATTATTATTTATTATTATTTAATCTTATGATGCAGAAGGAAAGGTATAAATAATTTTGAAATCCTCTCTTGCGTCAAAATTCAGTTGAGGAAAATCACAGGCCCTGAAAGTGAAAGCATACATTTTGTGCTTAGTTTAGCTGAAACTTTCTCTATCAAAGCTGTGTATGTATGAAGTTTATATAAGCTAATGAGTCCAAAGAGCTTTTTACTAGCTATTTCTAGTCTTTACAATACTGAAAATGTTATAGTACTTTTAGTATTTGCTAGCATACTATTTTAAGTATTTGCAATATTGCAGCATTTGCAGCCATTTTTTCTTATTCAGACTTTCATTAAGTCTCATATTTCATAATACTGTTTTACTGTAGTGTAGCGGAGTAACATTTCTTAACTGAAATAATTTGCACAAGGGAAATGTATGAGGAATAGTTTGGGATTTTTTTTTGTTATATTTCATGAAATGGCAACAAGTTCTATTTCAGCTTTTGAAACGCAAGTCTCAAGTACTCTGTTCAGTTTTGGGCCCCTCACTACAAAAAAGACATTGAGGCCCTAGAATGTGTCCAGAGCAGGGCAACAAAACTGGTGAGGGGTCTGGAGCACAAGTCTTATGAGGATCAGCTGATAGAGCTGGGATTGTTTAGTCTGGAGAAGAGGAGGCTCAGAGGAGACCTCATCGTGCCCTACAACTTCCTGAAGGGAGGTTGTGATGAGGAGGGGTTTGGCCTCTTCTCCCAGGCAACAAATAGGACCTGAGGAAATGGTCACAAATTATGCCAGGGGAGATTTAGATTAGATATAAGGAAAAACTTTTTCTCTCAGAGAGTGTTCAGGCACTGGAATGGCCTGCCCAGGGAGGTGGTGGAGTCACCATGTTCAAGAGATATTTGGATGATGCGCTACGAGATGTGGTTTAGTAGCTTAGTGGATAGTAATGGTGATAGGAGGACTAAATGATCTTGTAGGTCCTTTCCAACCTTGTGATTCTATGACTGTGATTCTGTATGGAATTTGAAATACTAAGTCACTTTAAATACTTTAAATAAAATAAAAAATTCAATTTTATCACATACAAAAAAATTATAATCATATTAAAAATATACATCAGATTTCTTAATAGAACAAAATTTTTTTGCCTGATGTAGCCATGCCTCCAATTCTGTTTTATATCTGTATTTCCAAGCATGTTATTCCATGAAGCATACAGCAGTTATTATTCACTCAGAAAAATGAATACATATTCAAAATAGACAATTTGTGAAGGCTCATGTATACATTTAGAATAATCTGTTTATGAGTAAGAAATGCTAATAGTCTTTCTCTAAGTTAAATATGGCAAATTTCTGTTGGTAAATATATAAATTCTCTGCATGTAACAAAGCACTACTGAATGTATCCCTGCTGTGTAAGACTTTCATAAAGTGCTGAGTAAATCTCATATTTACATTTTCATCTTTGCTCATATCTTTTAGATTTTTCCAATTGCCTTTGTTTTATTCTCATTCTGCATTTTTGTTAAATTTCTTATTTACTTGTCTTTTGAATATCATTTCCCACATGTCAATGAAAATGGAACATCAAAACAGCAGTGTTTTGCTTGAGTTGAAATATGAGTTTGAGCTTAAATCTGTATTACGAGTTGTATATGACTTTTACTTCATATATGTCTTTAACGGATTTCCTAAAAGCTGAAACAAAAGAACATTTATTTTGTCATTACTTTTTCTAATTTTTCAGAAGAGTTAGAACTGGTAATTTAATATTATGAGACTACATTGATATCTGTTGTTAAACAGTTTATGAATTCAACTTAGGTGTAGCAATGCTAAAGTGTCATTGAAATCCTTAACTACTATAAAAACAATAGCTTCAACAGTAAGCAAAGACTCTGGATTGATGCATCTGATAATAAGTTAGGATTTGCATAAAAGAGTAGGTATGATTTTATGGTATCTAAGTTACCCTTTTCTCTGCCTCCTGTGAGTGCCCTTAATCAACTCTGATGGTCCATCGACAAGAACCTGTGCAGATGATGATTTATTCTTCAGTTCATAGTCTGAAGTGGCCATAAACAAGATAATTAAAACCTAAAAGTCAAACAGAGGTTTCAGTGCAGGCTACAACCAAGCTAAAAATCTTCATTAGTAAATGCATCCATATTATCTCTAAAACAACTGCATGGTTTCCAGACTAGTGCTTACTCTCTTTAGCTATTTTGCTGCATCTTGTCATTCTTGTCTTCTAAACTAGCATAGAAAAATTGATTTTTTTTGAATTAACCTAACTGTTTTTGAAAGCAGAGATATCCTATATGTTGCACACTCTAAGAGTGCCCAAGCACACCTGCAGAGACTATCTCAGTGTAGGGATTTTTCATCAAATTCTCACCTTGACTTCCTGATAACTAGTTTGTCACATAGACAAGTCATGACAGGTTGAGAATATATCAGTAATTTGTAGAAGTTGTTCTCCACTACCCTTGTTGCAGGAATTAAAAGTAGTAATGACTCAGTAATTCGCAGGCTTATTATACTGGGAAGTTGCTCATTAAAGATTTTAAGAATGTAATGATGGTGTCATGTTACTGTTAAATCAACAGTCCTAAGAATAATCACATTTTCAAGTTCACTGTTTTGTATGGTATATAATGCACAGAAGGGAATAAATGTAGAAATATAGCCAGTTTTTTCCTTTCTGGAAATTTTTCCCACTTCCAGAATCTTGTCTAATATTTCTTTCTTACACTTTGTGAATATTAAGAATAAATAAAGCTTTGCCCAGCTAATTCTACGTGAACCAGCCCTGGCACTTGTCAGTGGTATGTACATGGGAAGTCATTATTTTTCTTTCTGCAAGAAATCACTTACCTTTCATAATTTTGTTGTTGCATCCATTCTCTCTTAAGTCATTTCTACTGGTTTCTATGTCATCACCTAAACTGAATTAAAGCTCTTCCTTTCCTACTATGAAAATTATAGTAAACTGTATGCACATTGCTTCCCTCCTGGTCAGCTTTTTTCTTCCTTTATCCTCTGCTCTAGATTTAGATCTTGCTCAGTTTACACTGGAGCAGCAGCATAAAAGAGCTTGAATGGAGAGGGCCATTCCTAAGCTTGTGGAACATTCACAAAGCAGTGTTGCTATTACAGTGGAAATCCCAGAGGAAATTTGTACCCTACCAAGCATCGTGAAGAACAACAGCTGGTTGCCATTGTGGCACTGGAAAGTCGAAAAGCACTATGAGCTGAAAGGTTTATAGGGACATAAAATGCTGGAATGTCACACAACAGATCAGTGGCCTAATCAGGAGGTAATCCTTGACTGACCTGAAGCTGGGTGATATCATCTTTCTGTACTTAGGAGCAATAACATAAGACAGAGCTGGATTTTGCAAGTTCTGAACATAAAAGCTCACAAGGTTTTAAGGCCTCTGAGCAGCTTCTCAGACATAATATTTTTATGATATCTGTGATATCCATTCTTATCTTCAAAAATATTTTATTCTTAAAACATGCTTCAGAATGTTTTTCCATTCCCTTTTTTACTCCCCAGAAACTGCAGCTAAAAATACTGAGTGCACATAGAAGTATTTTTCTAGACTCTACTGTAATACAACTATTCTGACCAAGAATTTCTAATAATGAGTAAGAAGTAAAAAACTTCAAGGCAAAAATATTCCAATTTCCTGTAAAAGATATGACTGGATTAGAGCCATAAAAACTAATTCACTTTTTAATGACCTGAAGTGGTTATATGTAGAGCTCCTGTTTATTTAGCACAACTTGCTAGAATCCTTATAAAAAATTACCATCTACGAACAGAAGTGAATCTTCATTTCTACTGAGCTCAGAAACATATGCAGGTGGGTTCATGATGAAATTATACCTGAATAACTCCTTCAGGGAGCCATTTTTCTGTTGATTGAATCTGAATGACTACCTCTTCCCCTTCAGCTAAAGCCAAGACCTTGATGCTATGTCCCGTGAGAAAAGCCATTAGGATACACAGAGGAGTATAATACCACAAGGGTTTAGAAATAATTTTGAGATAATGACAAATTTGTTCATTTTTTTCCTATGTAAGGAGCAGCAGACTCCTTACCAGGAAGAGAGAAGAGAGATTTCTACTTCATGCAACATTGCATTATGTTTTGTTTTTTTAAAAAAATAATTTGTTGTCTAAGGAGTCAGAATGTGGTTGGGTTTGACTTATGATGTCACTGTAGAACAGATAGCAGCTGAATGAGACATTTCTTACAAGAAGTTAAAGGATATTAAAGCCACAGACAATATTTCTAAGCAAGTGCAATACATTCCTGCAGATTTGTATCTATATATGTACTTTATAGAATCATGGTATCATGTTGGAAGGAACAAGGGATCTTTCAAAAAATCAAAGAATCACAGAATATTTTGAGTTGGAAGGGACCCTAAAGGATCATCTAGGACAGGAGGACAGGTTCTGGTTTCACACAGGACCATATGTATGAAAGTATTGTCCAAAAAATCCTTGAACTACAGCAGCTTGATGCCATGTCCGCTGTCCTGAGGAGCTTGTTCCATACCTACTGCCCTCTGGTGAAGAACCCTGTAGCTGTCACAGAGAGCAGAGCTCACTGCTGCCCCTCCGCTCCCTCTGAGGAGCTGCAGCTGCCATGAGGCCTCCTCTCAGCCTCCTCAGTTTTGGGCTGAACAAACCCCTCAGCCGCTCCTCAGATATCTCACCCTCTAAGCCCTTCCCAACGTTCTCCAGCTTCTCGTCCCCCAGTCTGTACATCAGTCCAGGACTGCCCTGTATCAGATGCAGAATCCAGACCTTGCTCTTTTTGAACTTCATATGGTTGGTGATTGCTCAGCCCTCTAATTTGAGAAAATCTTCAAGACCTCTCTACCCTCATTCATCTTTGAATACTCTCATTCGTCCTTGAATGTCTTCTAGTCCAAAGCAGTGCAGGACCAGCTTTGAAATCAGACCAGTTGCTATGGTTTTGTTCAGTTGATTTTATCAATTTTTTTTTGTTTGAGACTATAATGCTTGACAGATTTTAAATCAGCATTTTGTAGGAAGGGTTCTTTCACTGCTTTCAAGAAAACTTAGAATATTTCTATCTTAAAGTATTCGGGGGGTGGTGATCTTAAAGCTCTTTTTTTTTTTGAATTATAAATGCTGTAGTCATTGTGGTCTATGGCAGGGTCATAAGGAAAGACGAACATGGCTGTAAACAAAATTTATGATAGCGTGTGAAGGGGTCAAAAAGAGCTTGGGATGTCCATCAGGTTAGGTCACTTGAACATTTCTCTTATTTATTTTGGCACTCTAAGACACCAAAGAGCCCTTCTGCTTGCCTAGAAGACTGCCCAGGAGTTCCTTCCTTCCTCCCTCCCTCCCTTCTCTGTACTAAACTATTATCATGATGTTTAGAGAGCAGGTGACCAGTTTCGTCTTCAGTCTCTGCTATCATATATGAAGACTAATAGGTGCGAAATTCAAGAAAATTTTCCAGTTGTCATGAATTCTCCAGCTGAGACAGACCACACCTCTAAAAGAAAGAGGACTTACTGGACCATTGTTCATTATAGAAGATTAAAAAATACTGAGATTCTAACAGGATTACTTTGAGACAAACTTCTCAAACTGAGTTGTCTAGTAAGAGGACAAATCCTTTTCAGTGAAATGACATTCAAACATGGGATGAATTTCACTCTACACATAAAAACACTTATGACTACTATAGCATCAAATTTTTTGCTTTTAGCAAAACTGCTTATAGAAGAAAGGTTTTCAGGAGAAAAACGAATGAGTATAATGTGATTCACTAGAAAGGTTGGGTAGGGAACAGTTTTAACAGTTCTACTGCTAAATGCTAAAGCATAAGCAAGACAGGCATTTGCAGAAACTTAGGAGTAAATATTAAAAGTTGGCTTTACAGTATAAAATTGATTTTCCTGAAGGTGGGGCAACCATTTTCCAATGCTTATTCATATAGAGTTGCCTTCTAAATTGATACAGCAGTAGAGAACATATAGAGTTCAAAAGGTTACCTGGATCTCCTTTTATTCTCTCTATTTGAAAGGATTTATGGAATCTGTCACTGACAATACAAAGAAGCATTTTCTCCAGGTATGTCTGTGACTTATTTTGGATATCTCAAGATTGTGTGGGGAGAAAAGTAATTCATCAGTACTTTCTAGCAGAAGAATTACTGAGGGGTAGTCAGAGAAAAAAGAAAGGCTTTGAGTAAAGTGAGACATTTCTTAAAGGTAGAGGATTTGGTCAAGTATGAAAGGAAGCAATCTTAGGCTCAAAAGGTTATTAGAAGATCTAAAAAGCCTTGCTGCCAAAATCTCTGTAGCACTATTAATAAACATACTTCAATGGGTAAAATATGAAAAAAGATTATAAGGATCAACATAGGAGAGCACAGATCCTTTGCAATAACTTGTTTAATTAAAAGTGACATTACTCTTGATTCTAATGCATTGAAATTGAACATGCATGATGATAGGAAATAGATTTTATTGGTGTCAGGAATGCTTTTTTCAAGAGATGTTTCATGTTGGCCTTTAAGATAGGAGTGAGGAAGTTTTGCTGTTCTGTTGTTAGTTACAGAATTTGAAGAGGAGGTATTCTTTGATTTTTAGATCTCTTCCTCTGACTGGTTTAATAGGACTTATGAAGTACATTTAATAATGAGTGACAACTGCATTTGTTAATATTTTTAGCCTTACTTGAAGCAAGAGGCAGATTTTATCTGTTTAAAAGTCTTATGATGTTACAACAGTGATACGGATCTATAATGGAGGTGACGAAAAGGAATATTTCATTGTATTTTAGATTTGTTTCCAGCAGAAAACTTCAAATAAATCTGTGATATTGTAAGATTGACCTGGGCCAAATTTTGGTTGAATGTGAAGAAACTGGAGGGAGGTGGGAGTGAGGGAGATGCTTAAATAAAAAACATTAGTGTAATTGTTTACTGTGCTTATTTTGTCAGGGATTTATCTGAGCTTGAATCTATGCCGAACTTTGGAAATGCAGTTAAACTTCAAGGATATTGAATCCATGTATGTTAAATTGAGGAATATCTGAGAGCAAGGAAGAAGTCAAAATGTAAGAAAAAGTGGAGAAAAAATATTTCTGACTTCTGGAGCTGAGGTTTAGATATAGACTATGTTCAGTTGTGTTGACATGAGTCTTGCTGGAAGCAGAAACTCTAATAGATAAAAAAATAAACTGCATGTATATCCTAAATGCAGTGTATATATATTCATATGTGAGGAAAGTAATTATTTAATCATAATTAAGAAGAAATGTGTATATATTTGTATATTCATACACAGAGATGTGTGTGTACTTGGATTGAACAGGGACAACATCCCCTCTTCTCTGCACCCTATCTGCCTAACAAGTTGCTCAGAACAGGAAACTTCAACCTCCTCTTCCATGAACCAAAAACTGTAAAGTACAATGAGTTTTGATGGACACTCGTATATAAAGAAGGATTAAGCTTAATGGAACCATTATCAATAAAGAAACTTTAGCTATATGTGGGACTAATTTAATGAATTATTGATATCTTTATCCAAGCCAGTTGTCTATATTTCTTTTACAGTCAGTGGAGAGCAATGAACAAGCCTTAGAAAATGATTCATCTCATGCCAAAGATGGCTAAAGCAGAAGCGCATCACCAATGTCATAGTTATTTCCCCCCAACAACCTAAAAGATAGCCTAGAAAGACTATGCTAAGGATGAATGTTTGCATTAAAAATGCATTCCTTTAGGTAAGATTAATCTTCTGTTTCCCTTAGGGTGAGGTTCAAAGAGATTGTCTGCTTATTGATAATTCTGCAAATACTCAGATGTACAAACTAGCTATGCAGTGCAATGTGAGCTATAACTGGATAGATCTGCATATGTTGATCTGTCCTTCTGTCTAGGTTTTTATGTTCTTGTGTGTATGATTACTTTTTCTCCCTACTATTTCAATTGTCTATATCAAATGTCTATAACAAATGACTGCTGTATGGATTTACTTGGCTTGGTACACCTCTGTGTATATCATGCGTGCCACTGTCCTTGTGCCTCTTGAGGCTATTTTGGAGCTGTTTCCCTTATCCTGCAAGAAGTTACACTGAGTTCAGGAACAATATTCCACAGGTAAAAAAAAAAACAAAAAAACAAAAAACAAAAAACACAAAAACCAAAAAAACCTAAGCAGATTTCAAATTGGTAGAATATATAGTCTCGAGAACCCTGTTCTTTCACTTTTATCCACATTATGCTATAACTGCATTATATGAATCTAAAATATGGTGACAATTCAGGGTAGAATAAGAAAAGAATAAATTCAAATCTTAGGTAAACTGAATCATTTCAAAATGGGATCTCATGAGAATATTCATTCCAGTATACTTAGGGGACTAGCTGAAATAATCTCAAGTGCCATTAGTAATATATATATATTTTTTTTCCCTGAGAAACTCATGAAGATAGAAGCAATTCCAAAGACTGGTAAGCCTTGTAGTGTACTCTAGACCAGTTCCTGGAAAAAGTCAGGAACATTTCATCTCAGAAAATAAATTAAGATACTTCAAGAACACAAGGAGGTGAATAGCATCCAGGGTGGTCTTGTCAAAAGCATATTACATCAGAACAAGCAGATTTATTTTTATGACAGAATAGTGAGTCTTGTGCTTACATTACTGTCTCAGACATTACATTGTATTAGATGATACAGATTTAAGAAGCAGAAAAAAATGTGGTTTGAAAAAGAATCTACTGTAAAGTGGATGCATAGGGATCTGGAGAAAAATGTTCTGAAAATTGTTAGTGGTCCACATTTCCAATCAGATAAATGTGTCAAATGGGTTCTAAGATATGTCTGGTATTATTCATTATTTTCAGTATATTATAAACAGTGTATAGTAGATTATATACAGTGAAACAGAGAGTACAAATATTACATTGCATGAAAGATGATAAGTCAAATTGTGAAAGACTCCTAGGTTAGAATTTCATCTATCTTGAAACATAGAAAAAACATCCTGTGACATTTCACTGTTGACAAAATGATAATTAAAAAAAAAAACTATGTAAAACTCCAATTTGTGTAGTGCCTTCGTACATGGTTGGAAAAATTATAGACAAAAGGATTTTAAAACAGTACTGCTATAATTATGCTCTTTTAAATCATAGAATCATAGAATCACTCAGGTTGGAAAAGATCTTAAAAATCATCGAGTCCAAACACAACCTAACCATACTACCCTAACTCTGACAACCCTCTGCTAAATCATGTCCCTGAGCACCACATCCAAATGGTTTTTAAACACATCCAGGAATGGTAACTCGGCCACCTCCCTGGGGAGCCTATTCCAGTGCTTTATCACCCTTTCTGTAAAGAAGTGTTTCCTGATATCCAACCTAAACTTACCATGGCGCAACTTGAGGCCATTTCCCCTCGTCCTGTCACCTGTCACCAGTGAGAAGAGACCAACCCTGCTCTCGCTGTAAGCA
>JAOWBP010001760.1:79184107-79195932 GCA_028571105.1 Tragopan temminckii | reverse complement strand
AATTGAAGCTAATAAATCAAATATAATGAGAGAAAGAGTGTCCATAAACTGAAAGGCCTTACACTAATGCTGAGGCGATGCGTGCGGTTGGGACGAGCAGCAGGGAGGAGAGCTGAAAAAGGGAAAAGAGCACATCAGGTGACCTACCAAGGCCATATATGTTTTCCCCCTGACCAGAAATGATAACAGAACAGCAAACAGCCTTCTGGGACACGTACCAGGACCTGGAATATTAACTCTTTAACGCCCAGTGCACCACATGATGTTATAATGTGGAATACCAATAACCAAAATAATAAGACTGTAGCATCCTGTTCTTTAGAAATGGTGAACTAAAAGCACAAAACCATTAGTCTTGCTGAGACCTAGAGGAAGCAAGTTTGCTGGTTCTCCTGTTCCTATTATTTTCCATTAGTATGTGTTGCAACTTTGTAAGTAGTAACCGCTCAACTACAAGTTCTCAACTAATGTCTCAGCTGTAAGTTTGTAGATCATGATCCACTGGTATTTCCTCATGAAGAATCATCTGCTGTGTGTTAAGCAGTTTTTCAGTGCTTGCCAACACCTATGATATATATTACTGCAAAGTGATATCCTCCATTAAACTACTTTCACCTAATTCTCAAGTCTGCTTTTTTTTTTTGTTGTTGTTGTCCTCAGGAGATGCACTTCCTCATATCGGTTTTGTGTCATGTATTGAATTACCACTATGAGCTCCGTACGTCTTCTTGCAGATCTTTTTCAAGAACTTGTAACTGTAGAAAGATCACTATCATAGAATCAGAGAGTTATGGAACTATTAAGGTTGGAAAAGACCTCTAAGATCAGCTAATCCAGTGGTCAACTCATTTCCAGAATGCCTGTTAAATAGTTTCCCTCAGTGCCACATAAATACATCTTGGTCACCTGGGCATACCGTTGACTCGTGTTCAGTCTGTTGTTGACAAGTGCCCCCAGCTCCTTTTCCACTGTGCAGCTCTCCAGGCACTCTGCCCCAAATCTGTGGCATGGGGTTGTTCTGACCCAAGTACAGGACCTAGCACTTGGTCTTCATGCGGTTGTCCTCAGCCCTTTGATCCAGATCTCTCTGTAGGGTTTTCCTACCCTCAGGCAGATCAACACTTGCTCCCAACTTAGTTTCATATGCTAACTTGCTGAGGATGCACTCATACCTTGTTCAGATCATCAGTAAAAATATTAAACAGCACTAGCCCCAGTACTGACCTCTGGGGAACACTACTCGATTACATGCTGGATTTAACCCTATTCACTGCCATACAGCAAATTTTTTACCCTATAAAGAGTACATCTGTCTAAGCCATGGGCTGCCAGCTTCTCCAAGTGAATGCTGTGGGAGCCAGAGTTCAAAACTTTGGTAAAGCCTAGGTAGACTATACCCCTAGCCTTTCTCTCATCCAGTAGGCAGGTCACCCAGATCAGGGTGATCAGGCAAGACCTGCTTTTCATGAACCTTTTCTGGCTAGGCCTAATCCCCTGGCTCTCCCACACACACTGTTTGATGGCACTCAAGATGATCTGCTACATGACCTTCCACAGTACCAAAATCAATCTGACAGGCCTGTAGTTCCCTGGATTCTCCTTCCTGTAGATGGGTCACGTTGTCTAGTCTCCAGTCTCCTGGGACCTTCTCTGTTGATCAGGACTGGTGATAAATGACAGAATATGGCTTGGCAAACACTTCTGCCAGCTCCCACAGTAAACAAAGCTACTCACAGAAAGCTTCTGTTTGAAAAGGCTGATTGCTCTTATGTGGAATGTTCAAAATGAGTTAAGGACTGGTAAATGTTGCACTCTCCAATATTCCTTCCTCAAAGTGCTTTGTTTCATATCACAATCATAATCTTATCAAGGCTTCTATATATTACTGGAATTGTAAAGTACATTCTTCAAACTCAAATCATTCATAAACTCTTCTATATTTTCAACTGTATTATTTACCTCTTGATAAGAAACATCTCTCGGATGCTTCATTTCTACAGAGAGTACAGTACCCTTCAGATTACAATACAATTTCAGGGTCACCTTCTTATGATTAAATTGGCTGAAAACTATGAAAATGTAAAGTGCTTCAGAAAAAGATGCTAACAGTACACTGTCATCCTTTTGCCTGTACTTCTTGGTGCAAATGGAAAGTCAGATTGTTGAAATCATTTTTCACTGTCTTCCATGTTCCCAGAAATTATAAACTCTGGAAAAGATGTTAATTGGTCCATTCAGTGTTGAATTCTTACTTCATTTACTACATGAGATTGAAGGACCACTGGACACAGGAGATCTGAGCTCTAGCTAATTTGTTCCCAGGCACATCACCTTCTGTGTAAAAGAGCAGCAGGATCCAAGCCACTCCCACTCAACATCCCTGAGGATACTACTCCAGAGCTGGCAGCAGGGACAGTAGACAAGCATCTCCCTAAAGGACCAATAGAAGAAAGGATAGTAATAGAAATATATTAGAAATATAGATTTAGAAATTAGAAATAGTAATAGAAATATATTTGCCATGAAAGCCTAGTTCTCCCTGTCAGGTTTCTGATTTGCAGAGTCATTTCCATACTAACATAGTTACAGCTTCAAGTTTTATTCTTCAGAATCCTTTTCTTTATCTACTCACCTGATTCTGATTTAATTCTCATTTTCTCTTCATTTAAATCAGATAACTTCCTCTCCAGTGTTGCCAGGGTGACATCCATGGGACACCAGTACTCCATCTAATGGTACTTTAGGCATCCTGATATAGTTATGGTAAATTCCTCTAGGGTGTCCTGTAGTCAATGAGGAAAGTCATTATTGTCTCAGTTGGCCTAAGTTGTCCCCTGTACCTCTCTCTATGCATTGAAAAGGAAACCCATATAAGTTAGGATAATAATTTAAATGCCTTGTTTGATGGGGTGTATCTGGGCCTGAGAGTGATGAAGATGTAATGCCCCTAGTGTCTCTGAATTGGGAATGGGAATAGGAATGGGAATGGGAATATTGTGTTTCCCACACTCACTGACCTAGATACATCCCATGAGAGCAGGACTTCAGAGAAATAAATCACACACATCTTCCTCTGCAGAACAGGTGGGTATAATCTGACTGTATTTGGGCAGATTTTGAAAAGATCACAAAAGACACCTACTGTATATACTATATCATACCATTATACTACATTATACTATGTTATAATATATATTATAATCTATGTTATTGGTTTTATACTTCTGCTCCCAAATTCAGAGATTCAAGTGACCCATATAACTCATGTATTCCCTTTTCTTATCAGATATGGATAAATAATTCATCTGACATTTCACAGAAAATTCAGCCAATTTTGCCAATTTAATCAGTATGGTTGTTACATAACAAAGTTAAAAAGTGATTGAAATCAAGCCTTGACCATACTAAGAAAATATCAGTAATGTTTTTTATATTGTCAGTTAAGGTAAGGAAGTCATTCTGTAAATATGAAATATTACTTACAGCAAAATAAAGATTTATTGCAAAAATAAATAAATAAATAAATAAATAAAAATGTTATTTAGAATTTATCCTAATCTGAGCATCTCTGTCCTACACAGCTCATCTGAACAGCATAGTTGTAAGAAGAAAACTATAATAATGTAAATATATATTTATTTTTAGCAATACAAATAGAAACAATGTAAACTCAAAGTTTACAATACCATTATATAATACATAATTATCCATTTTTTATTTGGCACAAAGAATAGTCTATGTCTTTTATAAAAATATACTTTTAAAGTATAATACTCTGTGGAGGCAAATTGAAAACATAATACTTAATGCAGCAATAATTCAGATTTGCAGTATTTTCTTTACACATTCCCAGGTGATCTGAGGGTGTTTAGTCAGGTCACAGTAACAAGCTATCCTGAGTCAGGTCAACAAGTTGCCTGGCAACCCTGTTTGGGATTGACAAAGGCAAGCTACCTTTCCAATTTTTTTTTACCTCCCCTTTAAAATCGATATGACAAACTTGATATTGGTGATGTGAGATTGGCTGAAAAAATGCATGAAATTGCCAGAGAAGTGCATAGCTCAAAATACTCAGTTTTGAAGGCTGGGTCCAAGCACATCATTCTCTTATAGCTCTAATATTATGGGTTTCTCTACCAGAAGCATTTGTTAAATTAATATTTACAGAGACTCTATGCATTTAGTAAGTACAAGTATTTCATCTCAGCACTGTTTTTTCTTTCTTCTTTTTTTTCTTTTTTTGAACCATTTCATTCAAGACTGGGCACGAGCCTGTGTTTCATGACAATGTCATTCTTATGTTTTGTATGGAGCAGTTTGGAGTCTTAGAAAAAGAGATTGACTATGGACTTAAGTAGTACTGCTTATATTCAAGAAAGTAAAAACCTTTATTTTCTGAACACATAAAAGTTCAATGGACAGTGTAAGTCCATGAATCCAAATCCCTTTTACAGCCACAGATCTGTCTGCTTTTCCCAGACCTTTTTCCAGGACTCCTCAGTGCTTATATAGAGTACTCAAATTTTCATCCTTCCTATAAATTTCCCCAATCTCTCTGCTATTTGCCGTAAGAACATACAAGATACCACTAAATAATGGTCATAAAACCCTCATACTATCTTGCCAACATGAAATATCTGTGTCTGCTCTTGAAATCAGTATTTCTATTTGAGCACGCCATTGTGCATCATTTGGGGCATCAGAGTTAGAAATAAATCAAGGCCTAAGCCCATGTCCTAGCTCTGGTTCCATTCTCCATGGCATCAGCCCCACACCTCTAATGAAACATCTGGTGTGGCCTTGATAAGTAAGGGAAACCACTGCCACCTTTCTGTATAGTGGGATATGACCTCAAATATCTTTATCCCCAGATGAAGTTGGAGGTATTTTATATTGATTTTCTTTCAGGAAAATTGTGGAAAATATTGTGCACGAGTTGCATAAATGTAAGAAAAAACCATAAAGCATATCAAAGATCTGCCATTTTTAGAAAGATTCATTATCCACCTTTCTTTTCTCAAATTTAAAATTCCAGTGGCAGGAGAACATATATGGTTATTGGATCTCAAGTCTGTAATCTCACATTCCTACGTTCATGTAAGAGATTGCAAATGTCAGGATCTATTATAAGGATTTCAGCATTATAGGATATTGGAAAAAGAAAAAATGAGGGATGAAATCTTGATTTTAACAAACAAGACTTAGCGTGAAGATATTCACTGAATTTCCTTCTGTCTAGCATGGAGGCTGCTTATGTGTGAAGTATGGATGGCTTGACACTTGGTTGTGTGTGATTGGCTACCTCAGTCATTAGACATTTTTTCTGCTTTCTTTTTTACATATAAAATATATAAGGTAGGGAATGAACAAAAGACAGGGGATGAATAACGAAATCCTTCTTTTAATGCACTGTTACCCAGGTCTGCAGGTCAAGACAGATTTTTGTAAAGCTAAGCAAGCAAGCAAACAAAGAAGCAAACAAATAAAAATAATAACCCACCATCAACAAATCTTTTTTGAGAGCTTTTGACAATTAGCAAAAAGGTATAAATATAGCTCACATTAGATGCCATTTAGATTTCAAAACAGTGTTCAGAAATGTTTTTTTTTTAAGACAGTGAGAAACTAAACTGAACCCAGAGTTTCAATATAGGTATTTTTTATATGTATTAAAGTATACTTGTTTATGCTCAAACACTAGCTATTTCTATATCTGGCTGTCGTATATTTTCACATTTCACTTACCTTCTGAGAGACATACAGCGTGTTTTTAAAAATTCTGACAGACCATAGCTGCCCATGCAGAAAGACCAATCTCTGGGCTAGTTTTCATTTTGCAAAGCATGTGAAAAAAATGTACGTATAACTCCAGGAGGCCCTTATCAGGTCCTTCTGTCTGGCTTCTGTAATCAGAGTCCCCAAGAGAAATATATTTGCTTTTCCAAGAAGACTCCCTTTTCTGAATCATCTGATTTAGCTCAAATTCTTCTGATGGCATTGATAAATATTCAATAGGAAAAGGAAAAAAAGTGGTGTAATCAAGTAGATAAGGGAAAAAATAGAGTAAAATCCCATGGCTAGGACTCAATTAAGACACTGTCTTTTTAGTGCAATGAAAGCATTATAGGAGGACAGAGACAGCAAAGTATTTAGATATTTCTTTTTCAGAATATAGTTTTTTTGTAGTTTCAGAATATAAAACAAACTTACGTCAGATTTAAGTAATAGGCAATTAGCATTTAGTTTATGCAAGCATAAATGAACCATATTAGAATTGAACTTCCAATGCAAATTTATTTTTTTTTGTATATATATTCAAACTCAATCAGTTTATATTGTACAAAATGTTTAGTTTGATGAAATTAAGTGATTTAGTTAAATAATTCCCTCATGTGAAAAGCATAGTTGCAGAATATAAAATTCATAGCAAATTCTGAAGACTAGAAATTATTTCCATATGTGCAGTTACTAGAAATTGCAAGGGAAATTTGTCTTGACCAAAGAATAAAATAAAATAAAATAAAGTTAATAAAATGTTTTTCACTTACTTGTTCTTTCTTTCTTTTTTTTTCCCCCTGCATAAATCTGAATATTCAACATTTTAAATACACTCAATTACAGAAATTCAGCACACCACAGAATTTGTTACAGGATTTTGCTTCATAATGAAAAATAAAGTTAAAACATTTGAATCAGTGTCTCTGTATAAACTAAGTAATGAAACAACAAACATTTAAAATTGCAACTAAAAAGGGAAGAATGTTGTCAAACTAAATACAGTGTCAAGAAGCTGAATATGTAATACTTGGTGACTGAAACTGAAACCATTTATTAAACACTATGGTGAAAACTGTGTGAGCTATAATCACAGCTTTTCCTTTGATCTTTAATCCAAGTGAAAGATTTGTTGAGAGTCTTACAATAACTCACTGAAAGTGAGGACACTGAGTTTCTACTAAGTGCAGAGAGACAGGTTTTTTAGCTTTTGCCTAAAATATAAGGGGAAAAATGATGACCCATGCTAACAATCAAAGTACATCCATATAGTCACTTCATTGTATTCGATATAGCCAGTAAACTACATAGTCAAACATCATTCATGTGGAACATATTTCCCTTTAAACATAGTGTTCAAGTCTCATATGGCAAACAGAAGCTTTATCAGTTTTTCATTTGATTTTTCTTTTTGTTATTAACAAAAAATGCAAAGATATCAGTGGAATATCATAGTAAATTAATAGATCTAGATAAAATCTTCTATAAATATTCATCACATCTCATTGTTGCAAATTAGCAAGTAAGGATTTGAAATTAAGGGCATTCACAATTGGAGATATCTATCTATTCTTACATATGAGACATAAGAAATAAATGCTCTAAGGCAAAGTTTGAGTTTACCCCTGAGAATGTTTTAAATTTAAAAATCTAATAGATTTGAAAACAAAGACAGAGTTGCTGCTTGACTTTATGCATGCTAAGCAGCTGTCTGGAACATTTATTTTTGACAGCTGAACCATTTTTTGCATTGCTGTGTCTTATACACAAAATATTCTACTCTGTTGCTATGGCTGCATTGCCACCCTTTACAGGAGTTGCCCACAAATCATGGCCAAGGCCATGGTTGCTAAATGCACATTAATCACCTCAGTTCTAGGCCAACCCACGAAGTTCTCAATGGGGGAAGCTCCAAGTCATCAGGTTTTGGAAAGCACATATTTCCCAGCCTTGCATGTGGGGGTACAGTATCTTGTATCCCATCTAGCAGCCTCCATATCTGCTTTTGTAGTGACATGAGACAATGAAGCAATCCAGAGACATACAGAATTCAGAATGAATCTATGAAAAAAAATGTATTTACGATAATGTCTTAGTAGAATTATCCAAGGCTGAGATGTCTAGATTGCTCTATCATTAGAAATACTGTCATCACTAGGCTATTTTGCAAAAAGAAAATTGAACTATTATTTCTTTATCCATCTGCATTTTAGAAAGAAATCATAATGCAAAATTCCACCATAATACGTAACATGGATGTGGACCCTAAACAGCAGTTTCACCATGTTTCCTGGCTGCAGAGCTTGTCCAGATGCTCCCTGACTGCAGATCACATGTCCAGGCAAGACAGAAAGTTCAGTACTTCAAAGTATTAGCACTCAAGTTAATAAATAAGAATTCCATCTCTGAATCAGAGTGCTTCAGTTTCAGGAGTCTTGGTAACTACTGTCAAAATGTTCACTGTTTAGTTGATGCTCTTAGGAAAACATAAAGCTACTCTTTCCATTTCAGTTTGGCATGGACTAGCTCTTGCCCTTTTTATTAGTTCTGCCTTCTTCCCTCCCTGTTCCAGTCACAGTTGATGATGTTTTTTCTCCATCTTCTTACTCCATATTTCTGCTTTTGTGTGAACATATTTGCCATCTGAAAATTCTGTTATCTGGGAGGGAAGAAGTCTCCATTTCATAGATCTTCCACATACTTTATTTTCAAAGATCAGATGCAAATATATCTCTTGCTGACCTGTTTAAATAATATTTTTATTTCTTCTATCTACCTTTAAATTTTGAGTTGATATTATATAAGTCAATACTAATAATTAAGATCTATCAATGTAAACAACATTCCCTTTCCCTCAAGGATTTAAAATAAACTAATATTACAAAGACTCATACATGATAAAAGTAATACAGAGCAAATGCTGTCACCGATTTGTCTAACTCATGTAAATAAACTTTGATAAGTTCTAAGAATATAACTTATCTTTGCCATACCATAAGAAGGATGAAGGCTTTAAAATGTGCATCATTTGAAAGTGTCCATTTAAACCCTGGAAACCAAATTTTGTGACCTCTGTTGATGGGATTTTTTCCTGATTGATGAAAGAAAAAAAGGCTGAAGTATTTTGCTCAAATTAATATCGGCACAAGAGGTACATTCATTCCATCTTCTGTTGTCAGGGGATACACAGTCAAACCTTTGTTAGACAGTACCCATCCTCCCTTCGTAGGGGAGATACAAATCATGTCTTTCTCAAGAGAAAAAAAAAAATCTTCTGTTCTCTCTCAAAAAGAAGATTCCAATGCATTTTGAAGGATTTTGACCCACCCAGCCCCCCTTTTTTTATAGATTCCATTGACCAACAAAGAAATATAACTTAGGACACAGAACAGTTTTAGTGTGTAAACTTGTGGTGCCATACAATATGTCTTAATATTACAGGTTTAATGCTAACTGCATCCCAGTAATTTAATAATTCTGTGGGAATACTGCTGGGTTATAGAGGATATTTGTCTTGTGATTTCTTTGTGGCAAATCAGAAATTACAGCAGTGCTCAAAGGAATAGAAATCTCAGATACTCATGACCTTCACTGAAACCCCTTTCGTCACTTGTCAGTTCTTTAAGGGGCAATTTAATTGTAGCTCTTTGGCGGTGACAAGGTAAGTGCTGGCATTTTGGCACTGTCATTCATTAACCTCAAGCAATGTCAGCAGCAGTGCCTCAGACATGTCACCATTTCCCCAGTGATGGGAAGCTGACTTTTAGGACATATGTTGTTCCAGAGATGCCTACTAGATGAGTCGACATGCCTCACATTCTTATGTATAGGGCATCATTTGTGAATTATTTATGCAGTTAAATAGTTTCACGAGTAAAACTAACTTATCTAAAGCTCAGAGAAGAAAATCTACTGTGTGTGCTGAGAAGAAAACTACTTAGATTATTAATGCTGCTTTTTTTTAATTAAAAAAAAATCTGAAAAATTGAACTGAATTTAAACTGATAGGAAACAAAAATCTACTGCCATGATATCTGGAGGTTTAATAGAATTATTTATTCTATAATTTTTTTGAAGTGCCATTCAATAAATGAAATGCCAGAATGTGAGGCACACAATATAACGACTATTATTTATTCCGCCTTTCCTATTTCAGTATGCTTTTAAGAAATCATTAAGAAATAATGAATAGGTTGAGGGGAAGACCAGGTGCTGAGAACTATTTGCTGATAACAAAAATAATTGCCAATGCCCAGGAAAACTACATATATTTGAATGCACCTTTCCTAACTATTCTTCATTTCAGCTTCAGAGTGACTGGAAGTTCTGTGCAATACAGCAGCATAAATGGTAATAACGACCATAGTAATAATAAATGAGCTTGATTCTCACTTTTCAAAATGCGCAGTTGGAGAACTAAAGATCACTCAAAACCAATGCAATTATTACGATAATATTATGCATGTCTCAAGATGGAAACACTAGATTTCAAACTCCAGACACATAAATCTTTAGGATTCATCTTTAACTTCCTTTAAAATCTGGATCCATGCTGAGGCTGGATCTCAAAGCTTTCCCTTATTTCCAGACAATACAAAAGCCTATTCTGATTATTTTAGAGTCTGAATCAGCATCCAGGTATCCCCAGCACCAGAAACCTGAGAGATGAGAATCATCAGCTGTGAAGCACATTTCCTTCTTAAAAATAGTTCAGTACTATTACTTGATGCAGTACAGCAAAGGGTTCACTTCTGTCATTGAAACAACCTCCCAAAACAGCAGATAGGAAGGAGAAACCTAGTCATTAAAAATGGATGGAATTAAGTTTGGAAGGGATGTATGATGAGAAAATCAAAAGAGTTTCAACCAAAAGCAGCATGCAAAACTTGTGACTAATATAGTATTTGAACAGATATATAATTCTTCTTTGTCTTTTTTGTTTGGGTTTGTTTGTTTGTTTGTTTGCCTTAAGTAGTTTCCATTTTGGGCTAGTTAAAGATATTTTCTATCAATACATGTGAGAACACATCTAATAATATAGTTTAAAAAAGAAATTAGATAAAGTGAATTTAAGTTTATTCTATTTTATTTTGTAATTAACAGAGGTGACTTTCTGCAAATGCTGAAGGAGTTTTTTATAAAACTACTTAACTTCTTCTTTCAGTAGAGACAACATAACAAAAAATATATATTGCAACTGTCAAGTTATCACAGTTTAGAAAAAAACCACACAGCTCTGGTACAGAGAAAATCAATCACCAGTTTAATTGTTATTGCACAGTTTAGAAAACGAAATTCCTATCATAGAAGATTCTACAACTTTTATATCAAGTGCTTATTCCAGATAAAACAGTAAACATCAGGCAAAAAATAGCAAACCAACCATAATAGCTTTCCTAGAATAAGATTTAAAGAAGATATTATTTTGTGAAATTACAAGTGGTGCTTTCCTTTGCTTGGCCATTTTTTTTTTTTTTTTTTTTTTTTTTGTTCGTTTGTTTTGTCACAGACTTAAAATCTTTCCTTGTTAAAATATTTAAATTATATCCTTTTTTGAACTATTTTTGTTTTATTTTTAATACATACTGATCATATCACTGTGATTATAAAAAATATTTATTCAAAGCAGCAGCTTTGAGAACAAGGTTTGAATCACTTATTTCTATCAGCTCTGCTACTGACTTTAATAGAAGCTATGTAGGTGAAAGCAAGGACATCTCTGGGAATATATGAGCGGTGTGTAAGCAGAATGACTGAAATCCTGGTCAGGTAAAGTTAAATGAATTGCAGTACAGTGTTGACAGTCAAAAATGGACATTTCATTGCACCATTATAGTGTGTCTGAAAAGAAACAATAATCATTTCCAAATGTCTTATTTGGAGACAATTGTATACATTAAATAAATATAGTTCTGTAGATAAAACTCTATCTGTGCTGAAAAAAGATATTTCATCAACAGCATCAGTAGAAAAGTGATCACAGAATCACAGAATCACAGAATTGTAGGGGTTGGAAGGGACCTCAGAGATCATCGAGTCCAACCCCCCTG
>JAOWBP010001760.1:79147179-79181326 GCA_028571105.1 Tragopan temminckii | reverse complement strand
GAATTAGTTACAGAAGTGGTCAAAGATTGCTCTCAAGACTGATTTTAATGCCTGCTTTTTTTTTTATTTTATTTTTATTTTTAAATGAGATTTTATTGCTGAAGGCAGGAAGAAATTTGCTAAATGAAAAGTTGAACTTAGATGTAAAAACTCATGCTGTTATTACTTAGTTTAACAAAAATCCTGTCAGAAAGATAGCTCATATGCAGGTCAGAAGTTGAGGAAGAAAAATATTTTAAATATAATTTTTCTGTACTCATTTTCTGAGTACTCTGTAATCATTTACATCATTTTTAGTTTTCTCTGGCTGAGCAAATCATGCATTTAATTACCTCAACCTCCACCAGAGATCTCCCTTTAGGTATCTCTTGTTTTGGATCCAACTTTAGGCTGAAACAATCACTGTGAAGTACCAGAGCACATTGGGACTGCTAACACATACTGAGTATGTCCTTCAGGACCATTCTCATCTCAATAGCAGATGTGTTGGAAAGCAGGAAATAGACAGAAGGAATCCAACTGACATCTATACAAAAGCCCATTTTACTGTTCTACAACTGCAAATGCGATTTTCACACACTCTGTAAGTTCATTTGCACTGTTAGTGCAGCGGAAAAGTCCTTAGGCTAAATGAGAACCAAGGCTTTTTCTTCTTGCCTGTCTCTTCCTAATAACTGATATCCCTTGCTGTTCTCTTCTGCTGATAAAGTAACTGCGGTCTTGATACCAAAGGTCAGTTTCACCAAGATAAATTCTGGGATGATTTTCCTACTCTTTCATTGATTCATTGCCTAATATCAAGCATATTACTTATGTTCAGCTCACATTTATAATATTTTCCTTCTTCACAACACTGAAAAATTTACTCACTCATTTGGGACCAATTATATGAAATCGCAGAGCTCCTTATTGTCACTCTACATAATAAGAAGGAGTGATTTGTAGATCCCCACTATGTTCACATCAGTTCTGTAGAAACTGATACTTTAAAAAGAGATCATCCAGTCTCAGCCTTTGCTACTGTTTCAGCTTTGTTGTCAACTTCACAGAAGCCATTTGTCATAACTTCAAAGCTAAAACAGGCAAATAGGAGAGACGCATCTGTAAGCCAATGAAAGAAAGGTCTACTGAACTGTTATGGTTAGATATATAATACAAGAGATTGTGATAAAGGCTTCCACAGAATCATTCAGTATATCTGCCATCACTGTAATGTGCTGGAAACACAGTGTACCTGCTGCACAAGTCCAGCAAAAAGGCAGTAAAGCTGGGGTTCGGGGGATTCCTTAGATTTGTTGTTCTTCTGTCATTAATTTAATTTGTACAAATAAAATCATAAGGGCAATAGACATCTTCAATGTGAAACTAATTAAGTCATCACATCCGACACTTCCTTCAAATTCTTTTATGAATAACCAGGGCTCAATCCACCTCCAACTGCAAACTCTTCAGGACCAACCAGAGAAATGTGGGGGACCAATTGAGTCAACTTTGGTAGCTCTTGAACTTTTGGTTCAAATCCATGCTGCATTCCCAGGAAAACTGTACTAAATAAACAAACTTAGGGAAATATCTAAAGTACAGCATGAAAAAGTGCGGACTGAAATGTGGTTATTTGGCAACATAGAAGGAAAATGGTTTCAATTTTTTTGGTAGTAAAATTGTTCTTCAGGTCTGTTTTACAGAAAAACCTACCAGTTACACTGCAGAGAAATTTCAGGTCTGTTTTACAGAAAAACCTGCCAGTTACACTGCAGAGAAATTTTCTGTGTTACTGATTGAATAACATAACTTTGTACCTCTAATGAGGAATTTGTAAACATAATAAATTTATCTTGACTTAGCAGTCAAACAAAAAAAAAATATTTTAAAAAGCAAGATTACAGAGCTACTAACATTAAGATAAGATTATTGCTTAATACTACATAACGGACGTGCAAATTTGCATGAGCTATAGCCTTGGTGTTTTTTTTGTTTGTTTGTTTTGGTTTTTTTTTTTGGCTTTTTTTTTTTTCTGAAGTATCCTCATTGCAGATTTATATTCCTTAAAGTGCTTCCTACTCGCACCCTGGATACTACACATCTGTCTGCTTACTATGTGCCTTTTTTTGTTGTTGTTGTTTTGTTTACTTCACTAATATTTGAAATGCAATCCAAGGCATCTTGCTTATTAAATTGGAGAGACTTCAAATTTGCTTTTGTACAATCGCAGCTAATTGTCTGAGACAATTTACATCCATCAGCACAGTGTTTTATGGCTTTCAGACTCAGTGTAAAATGAATAAATAAGAGAGCTGAAATCATTATTCTCCTTTATTACAGGAGATATGCTGGCTAATCTGAGAGCAATTTGAATTCTAGAGGCCCATCAAACACCGGACATCTGTCAAGCTCTAGCTTCAGATGCTAGTCCGTGGTCTGTGCCATTTAGTAGCCTCCTCTTTTTTCCATCCTGAACATATCCCAGGCAAAAAGAAAAGTTGAATTCAGTTATTTAGCATGTGTATTCGTTTCTTTTCTGGTTTAAGAGCTGGTTGCTTTTTTAGTTAATTGACTTAATTTCCGTGTCAGTGGAGAGTAATGCTCTGGTCAATTTTTATGAGTAATCTAAGAATTCATTGCAATGTTAACATCACTATAAGAAAAAAAAGACCATCTGTCAGTTACCACAACCTGTTTCTCCCATCCTCATACAGCTTATAGCTGCTGTAGACAGCCACAAAACTATGCAAATAGAACAAGAAAAACACAAATGGAAAAATGAGAAAAAAGTTTGGATGTTGGTCTGGGTTAGAGTTGGAAAAAAATGACTGTGAGAAATAGAGAGACTGATCAAGAGACTCAGCAATAAAGAAAACAAAACATTTAAGGGATATGGGGAAAGTAAAGGCGCAAGGTGGCCTGGCAAGAAACAAGAGGAAACTGAAGAGCGGCAATGTCTACACAGGTGAATTTGTAAACATTTGGTGAAAACTTGGGGGCTGAGGTGTGGTGGAATAAAGGAGACCTGGAAAAAAAGAACTTTAATTGGGGCTGGAAAAGTAAGCTTGTGGAGAATGTGACATAGCTAAGAATGAGACATTATTAGAAGGGAATGAAAGAGGACAGACTGCAAGTCCCTTCCAAAGATTCAGAACTGTTCAGTTAAGGACAGTGTTATCTGTCACATGAAAAGGAATACAGATTTGTCATTTTGAGAAGGATAATCTTGGCATTATACTCCAGGAAATCTGGAAAGAAACAAAACTGCAGATGTTACAACTATTCCTGTAATAGTCCTGTAATGTTTAGTATCAGAAATTCCACAGTAGGTGTATGTGTGCTTTACTGTCCCTATCCTTTCCTCCTTCTCTCCAGGGGAATAGTCTTCTATATACTGGAAGATATCCTGACGAGAATTGCTACTTGGGTATGCAGCAATTTGACGTAGTGTTACTCTATGGCTGCTGACTTCAGTAAAGTAGTAAGCATTCAGGAATCACCTAACATCGGAGGAAGATTACATCTGGGGCAAAAAACCATAGTTTTCCTCCAGTCTGACACTAGACAACTTACATAAATTCTGAGATTTCATGCCCATACTCTGATATTCTTGACACAGAGCACTTACATGCTGATTAACTGATGAATGCATGGGTCCCAGCATCATCTAGCAAAGAGGCCATATTAGCTCATTATCGTTACATGAAATAGGCAAAAGACTAGGTCCCAATAAATATGTTCAATATCATTAGCTCTTCTGTTTACCATGCATTCTTCAATTAATTCTTATCTGAAATAAACCATGGGCGTATGCTCCACAGGGTGAAACACTGGCTGGATGGCTGTGCACAAAGAGTTGTGGTCAATGGAGTTAAATCCAGTTGGCATCTGGTCACGAGTGGTGTTCCCCAGGGCTCGGTACTGGGGCTGCTTCTATTTAATATCTTTATTAACGATCTTGATGAGGGGATTAAGTGCACCCTCAGTAAGTTTGCAGATGACACCAAGTTGGGAGGGAGTGTTCATCTTCCTGAGGGGAGAAAGGCAGTACAGAGAGACCTGGATAGACTGAATTGATGGGCCAAGGTAAACTGTATGAGTTTCAGTGGGGCAAGTGTCGGGTCCTGCATTTTGGTCACAACAACCCCAGGCAACTCTACAGGCTTGGGGATGAGTGGCTGGAAAGCTGCCTGGTGGGAAGGGACCTTGGGGTACTGATGGACAGTCAGCTGAATATGAGCCAGCAGTGTGCCCAGGTGGCCAAGAAGGCCAATGGCATCCTGGCTTTCACTGTTGTGAAAGTGCCTTTGGCCATAAGTACAAACAAATGTTTCCACCACTCATCACAGAGTGATGAAACAGAGGTTATTTTTTCCACATTCAATGCCATATGTATCTTTCACTTCACCATACAGCAAAGTTTATCAATGCCATAAATATTGCGAAAATTTGTGAAAAGACAAATTTTCTTTAGGAATATGCAAATTTACACTATAAAATGTACAGTGAAGATGTAGATTAAACCTTGGCCTCTGAATAATCTTTTAATAGCTAAGATTGATCTTGCTTTGCCTTCAGTAATCTTTGAATGTGTTCTTCTCCCCCAGAAATTGAAATATGCTTTACAGTGTATGATGTCTGCTCCAAAAGCAATGCCTCCTTTTTTATTATGTTGGCTCACAAAGTTATAGGCAGATGTTGGTGGCACAGCAGTAGCGAGTACACCTTCCCACAAATATTTCATTATATTTTACTGCTGTATGACAGATGGCAGCAGAGGGGCACTCTGACAAAATGGTGTCTGACATAGAAGAGCATATGAAGCAAAGGTTTGGAACTGAATTCCTCTGTGAAGAAAAATTGCACCAATTATCATTCATTGACATTTGCTGAACATTCCTGGGACCAAGCAGTGGACGTGAGCACAGTGAGGTGGAGGGTGGCACATTTCAGCGTGGTGACAGTGATGTGAAAGACAAGTCACCTTCCAGATGACCATGCAGATTTTTACAACCATGACATGCAGGCTCTTGTTGTTACGGTCCCCCAGGCAATTTTGCTGCAGTTTGGGATAATTTTCCAGTGACAGCCTCTATGATGCTACCATCTTCTGCAGAGTAAGAAAAAACAACATTACAGCTGTGCAATGTGTAATCCAATTGTCTGCAGCACCAGAGAACTGATAATAAAGTCCCAGGCATGATGCACTTACTAGTACAGGCAATGCAACACACAAGCAATAAAGAATTAGATAATAAACAGGAGATTGTTGTGAAAAGGGAAGGGAGTAGTAATATCTCCTTAGAATTAATAATCACCTGATGGATGAGTGACTGATATATTTTGATATTCAATTAAATTCATCAAAATGAATCACCTGAACCTTATTGAGCTAAGTTTACAAGACATATAGCCTTTCTCCTAGCTTGGCATTATATACCACAAGAAAAGAAAGGAAAACAAACAAATAAAACATACCTCACACCACACACAAACAAAAATGGATTTTGGATCATTTCGTAAATGAAGAGCTTTTTTTTGTGATGATACTGAATTGTTTTGTTAATATAGTCTGAAATTTTTATAAATAATCAGCTGAACAAGGAACATAAGCTTTCCTCCTGGATCCCAGAGATGTACTGCTGATATTTGCAAATATATTCTTTTCCTTGCATGATGAAGGTTTATGTGACAAAGATGTCCACTTTTAATATATAAGCCATGTCCTTTTTTTTTTACAGTGCTGTAGTTAACAATGCCATAAGGTTTAATTTTCAAATACGTAAGATGTTTTGAGATCATGAAAAATGAAAAAAAGTGTGACATTAATTTTAGCACGCTTCCTTAATTACATTTCTTCAGTACTCAAATTACAAAAAATAAGATTTACAATATTTTTAAATTGGATAAATTAAATTTTGGATAATATGTGTGCATGATTGTCTTTTATTTTCAAAAATAGATTGCTTTAAGTTTTCTTGGAAAAGTGATGGGACAAGAGGGAATGAATTTAAAGGGGGGAAATTTACGTTAGATGTTAGGAAGAAATTCTTTACTCAGGGAGGGGTGGCACAGACTGCCCCGAGAGATGGTGGATATCCCATCCCTGCAGGTGTTCAAGGCCAGATTGGAGGGCCCTGGCAGCCTGATCTGGTGGGTGGCAACCATCCCATGGAAGGGGGTTGGAACTGGATGATTTTTAGTGTCTCTTCCAACCCAAGTCATTCTATGATTCTATGATTTTCCAGTGAACTCAACATTCATATGACTGTAGCTGTGATCAGAATATGACTTTGGATGGAATTCATTTTAGCTCACTGATGCTACTTCAGCAACCTAAGCAAAGCATGGAAGAGAGATGAGTAGTAGTAATCTCTGTTCAAGAAATTACAATCCCCTGAGGTTGTACAACAATTAGACACATACAATAACTGTTCAAAGATAAGGATTTGTGAATGATTTTTAAAATAATCAGGAAGTCTTTGTAACCCAGATAATAGACTAGATCATGCAAGTCTCAGTGTTCACTGATCCATATCCCCAAGCTATGATTGGACTGTGTTGGATCTGCAGGTCTCATCTGTAGCTGAAGATCTGTCCTGGCTGTAAGAATTGGTAAATATTTTTTTCTACATCAAATACACGTGATTATGTACTCCATTTCAGGTAGTGGTCAAGAGCAGATATATAAGTAAAGATTACAAAATCAAGTCAAAATGTGGTTTCCTTCTACTTTTTGCATCTGAAAATGGATCCTGAAATAAAAATGTCTGCCAAGCACCAAGCAAGGGAGGTAGATCTACCTTTTTGAACGTACCATATAGCTGAACTTCAAAGTGCTGTTGCAGAATATAATCATACACTTTTTTTCCCAGGTTCTAATCCTTCAGTTCTTGCTGTATAAATGTTAGTTCATCCCAATGCCTGTATTTAGACCAGTTCAGTTAACATTCTTGTCAGAGACATTGACAGTAGGACTGAGTGTACCATTAACAAGTTTGAAGGTGGCACCAAGCTGTATATCAACATACTAAAGCGAAGGGATGCCATGCAGCAGGCTCGAGAGGTAGACCCAACTGAAAATATGCAAGAATCTGCAGCTGCGTCACAATCTCAAACATGAAAACAGACTGGACAGACAGTGGATAGAGAGTAGCTGTAAGCATAGAATCATAAAATAAGACCTGGGGTTCTGCCAGATGACAGGCTCAAAAAGAGCTGACTGTGCATTACAGCCCACAAATTCAATGATATCCTGGGCTGCAATGGAAGAAGTGTAACTAGCACCATGATTCACCTTCTCTACTCCACTCTTGTGAAACCCCATGTGGAATACTCTGCTCAGATCTGGGACCTCAGGACAAGAAAGATGGGACCTGTTGGAGCAGATGCTGGGGAGGGCCACAAAAATGATCAGAGGGCTGTTGCACCTGTCCTATGAGGAAAGGCTGAGAAAGTTGGTCTTGTTTAGATTGAAGCAGAGAAGGCTCCAGAGAGATCTTATAGTGGCTTTCCAGGGCCTAAAGGAAGACTGAAAGAAAGTTGGAGAAGGATTCTTTATCAAGGAGTGTATTAACAGGAAAAGGGATAACATTTTTAAACTAAAAGAAGGGAGATTTAGTTTAATCAATAGGAAGAAATTGTTCACTATGAGGGTGGTGAGGCAGTGGTAACACTTGTGGATGTTCCATCCCTAGAGGTGCTCAAGGACAGACTACAACTTTTTTGCAACCCAGACCAGCAGAAGGGGAGTTAAAACTAGTTAATTTTTAAAGTCCCTTCCAACTCAAACTGTGCTCTGGTTCTATGATTCTAGAGGTTACTTTATTACTACATTATAATTTATCTGCCCGTGTTTGTCCTATATCTTCTCATTATCTTTTATTTTACAGATTGGTCTCTTGGTGATAACTTCTGATGGAGAATAAGGAATTTCTGTCTACAAATTTGAAAATAAATCTACAGGTGGATCTTTTGAGGTTCAGCAAGTTAGAGAGGGAATTGGAGCTAAAAAAATAAAAATAAAAAATATTATGTTTTCCATTCTCTTTTTATAGAGATATTAGATTTCATAATGTAAAAATTCTGTGTTAGGATATAGTTTGGCAATATAAACTGTCAATAATTTAATTTATAGACAAAAACTTATCTAGGCTGTGGCATTCAGAATGTCTAAAACTTTTTCTCTTCAATAATATATTGTTAAATTTTAAAGGCCCTGGAGGATGAGTTACTGTTAACAAAGATCAAAGCCCTTGCTTTGCCTTGCTTTGCCTTGCCATCTCCCATATGAGGACAGGCTGAAAGAGATGAGGCTGTTCAGCCTGGAGAAGAGATGGCTCCAAGGTGACCTGAGAGTGGCCTTTCAGTATCTAAAGGGAGGCTATAAGAAAGAAGAGGACAGATTCTTTGGCAGGGTCTGTTGTGATAGGACAAGGTGAAGTGGTAGAAATGAGTGACATATGAATTGTTTAGAAACACTGAAATATACATCAGATCTTCCAGTGGCATCTCATCCTGTGATCACCTGTGATTTGATGATACAGCTCAGAATAGAGCTGTATTTTGAATGTATTTTCTTCCTGTTCCCCTTCTCTCAAATAAATTATTGCTTTAGGTCAAAATGATGGCAGAATGTGATTGATGTATCAAAAAGAGATTGGACAAGGAGTTGTCATTTATTGGTTAAGCCTCAATGAACTATAGTAATTTTGCAATTTTGGTTACAAAGTAGAGGAGGAGAGATTTAGGTTGGATGTAAGGAAGAATTTTACAATAAGGGTGGTGAGACATTGGAACAGGTTGCCCAGAGAGGTGATGGATGTCCCATTCATGGAGACATTCAAGGTCATAGTGGACACGGCTCTGAGCAACTGAATCTAGTTGTAGGTGTTCCTTTTCATCGCAAATGAGTTGGACTGGATAATCTTTAAGGGCACCTTCCAACTCAAGCAATTCTATGATTCTATGTTTGATTCTTAGACAGTTTCATGTTTTATTCAACGTACACATAGGCTGTGAACAGAGATTGAAGTAGAGTGGGGGTTTAGGGAGAGACGTGGGAGTAAACCTTAAAAATTTCATTTTATTAACAGTCACTGAAGGGCCAAAGAATTAGGGAAGGTCTAATGGGTCGTGTTCCCTTTTGAGGCACAATTGGCCCCTTAATAATTAAAGTAAAGTATAATTAGGGTTAGAATTCAGGAGTGTTGTTAGGGTTAGAATTTGAGAATGTACATAATCAGAGCTGTGATTACTTCTGGATTCAAAAGTGCCTGCAGGGGTAGAAAGAGGGCATGGTGTTAATAGGATCGAAATAACAGGATCTCATTTAGCTCAGGGATTTATTTCCTGGTTCTAATTACCATTGTTATAAGGATAGGGTTAGGAATAAAAAGGGCTTGAAAATCTTTATTTTTTAGCTTACTGCTTGTAAGGACCGCAGACTCATTCAGGAATCATAGAACCGTAGAATTGCTCAGATTGGAAAAGACCTTAAAGATCATCAAGTCCACAATCTAACCATGCTACCCTAACTCTAACAACTCTCTGCTAAATCATGTCCCTGAGCACCACATCTAAACACACCAGGGATGGTGACTCAACCACCTCCCTGGGGAGCCTATTCCAGTGCTTAACAACCTTTTCTGTATAGAAGTTTGTCCTGATATCCAACCTCCCATAAACCTCCCTTGGCACAACTTGAGGCCATTCCCCTCATTCTGTCACCTGTCATTGAGAAGAGACCAACTCTGCTTTCACTGTAATCACCTTTCAGGTATTTGAAGAGAGTAATAATGTTTCTCCTTAGCCTCCTCTTCCCCCAGCTAAACAGCCCCAGTTCCTTCAGTTGCTCCTCATATGGCATATTCTCCAAGCTCTTCACGAGGAAGTTGGTTTCTTCATAGACATGGATGTTTACATGAGCAATGAGAGTGATTAAAGGTTTTATGATTCCAACTTGGATATTTACTTCATCTGGAAGTCATTGTTTGGGTGTATGTTCTGGAGTTCACTGGATTGGGGAAACAGTTTTTATCAGACCTGCACCCTACTTTGCAGGTCGTCCTACTCCCAGGATTTGAGGTCTATACAAGGTCTATACAACACAAGCATAAGCTTGTATGATTCAGGTCAGGGAATAAAAATCTTCACTGGCCCACCTAACCAACACACCTGTCAAAATTTGCAGAGTGAAAAACAGTGTCAGTATTCATAACCACTATGTCTTCATATTTGTTTAAGACTGAGGTTGGATACTTCTATGGTATTTAAAGGCATGGTTTTAGACTAGTGCTAGCATTCAATATACATACACCCAGTAGTGGAGACAGAAACGTGAGAAGGAAAATAGTGACAGCCCTTTCACAGCATAGTGCTGCCAGTGACCATTAGTAGGGCTCATTCTGTTGCTGGAAGGGGTAGTGACAAAGGTGGTCCTTTTTTCACGTTGGACAGGATTACTAGCAACAGTGATATCCATAGTTGATGATAATAGGTACAAGCGCAGTACACAGGTGAAAATATGACTGCAGGGGAAGAGCCCCAGCCTTCCCTTTTTTTCTCCCATGACACAAGAGACAAGGCACTCCTTACTCTTCTCACTCTGGACCCACTGTGGAGCTCTTCAGTGCAATGTTAGAGTCAATATCAATAATGTGAGCTGAAGGTGGTGGTATATTTTGCAGAGACCAGTAGGAAGTAAAGAAGGCATCTCAAAGACTGATATTTCTTGTTTCTTACACGATTAATCAGACAGCACGCTGGCATTAGGCTTCACTGCAAATACAGGGACAGGAACATGGTCTGGGTATGAGATATTGGTCTTTGCATGTGTTAAGAGGGATGTTAACTTGGGGAGAAGGAATGTGACTTATTACAACCGTACTTCTTGAATGTGATGGGGAAGTTCCCTCTGAAGACATTGAGACTGATAAATATGTATCACCAGCAGGGTGAAAGATAATAAGTTTGAAAAACTTTGTCTTATAATAAACACAAATGAATGTTAACAGCTGAAGAGATGGCATAATGAAGACAAGGTCTCTAGGGAATGTGTGGGCTTATCAAATACCTTTTATGTTTAGTAGCAATCTAGTAAACATATAATGTTCTCTGAATGGAATAGAAGCTAGCTTTATGAAACGATAAACAAGGAGCCATCACTGAGATTTCACATTTATAATTGGTTTCCAGAGGGATCTGTTGATAGTGCTATGTCATATTTAATATTTTGGAGAAAAGCTTGAAAGATATCTAGTATTAGATGATACATAGGTATTAGATGATACATAGTATTAGATCATACATGATACTCTACAGATGACATGATTGAGATACCAGTTAAGAATAATCTGAATCACTTGAAGACTGGGCAACAAGCAAAGTTCATGATGATATAGCCAAAAATAACTGTGCAAATTGTAATAGAAAAGGCAGTCCATGGTTGGAAAGAGAGAGGATTTGTTGCTTCACGGCCAAAGATTCCAAAGGGGCTTTGAGGATCACAGTAGATACTTAAGTGAATGTCAGTTCCTCATTCAGTAGTGTTAACACCAAAATTACTGAAAACATCTTATTTCCACACATTCAAAAATTTGCTGGAAAATGTATTATCTTCCATGTTGCAATAATTATGCTTTATTTTAGAAATGGATCCTGTTTATTTACTTTGATCATAGTGAAATAATACCATTGACTAACAGAATTTGATGGCTTTCTTTTTGCTGAGATAATTTCAGTGTCATGGATAACTTTATTCTCTAATTGTATACTTTGTTTTTCTTTCACATCATGGCCTAACATCTGATTTTAGTTTTATGAATTTTGGCAACAGAAGATTATTCTCTTAGATTAATGGGCTATCAAGCATGTTTTTGCTCTGACTGAACTAGAAATCCAATCATGTTTTTTGTTGTCATAGCTGGGACTGTAAAACTCTGGGGATAATTTCTTTCTTCAATGAGATTATGTACAGAATTGAGCATATACCTGTACACCTTTTTCTAATACTTCCAGATATGAACAAGTTCAACAACTGAGGGGGAATTTTGTGATTAACTATGATTCTCTCCATCCCCACTGTCACTGACTGGATAATTTCAGCAATATAACTGTATTTTTCCCTTTCTGATCAGAAAAGTCAAACTAAGAGAAAACAAACAAACGAACAAAAAATCCATAACAGTTCCAAAAGTGGTCATTTGCCTTCACTGTTTATAGTCCACAGTAAATACTACAGCTATCGAGAAGATAAAAAAATATTTCCTTATTTTATGGAAATAATCATTGCTCAGATATCTACTTTCAAGTGTTTAAATACTGACAAAATTACTTTTTTTTAATATCATACTGAAGTCATAATCTTCCATGCAAGCTTTATTTTTTCTTATAATTAACTGCCCACAAGTATTAGAGATATATAGAGAAGACAGCTGGAATAACAGCTTTACTGGGAGAAATATTTCTTCAAAAGGATCCACATCAAGTGAATCTCTGACTCTTAGAGCTCTACATAACTTAGTGACATTAAGATTCAGAGAATGAATATTGAACTTCCTACAGCATTCCTTAAACAGAATATATGGTGGATGAAATAATTTAAAAAGGATTTGACAGATTCCTTTCATGGTTTTAAGTGCAATTTCTCTTGCATGTGATGTGTTTAATTTTTAGGGCAGTTTATTATGTTAGACAGCCTTGATGATTTTCATTTAAAAGGGTGGTCAGAACAGAACAGGTTCAAGGAGCAGAGGAAAAGTTTTCATATGTAAGACTCACTCAGTCAAAGAATAACAGTAACCCGAGGAAGTGCCAACTGCAGAATTTGGACAGCACTGCATTCATGCAAGGATAGAAGTGAAAATCTCCAGCTTAGCAAAAACATAGTGAAAGGAAACCAGAAAGGACGAAGTTGGCAGGATCTCCAGAGATTGCAGCACTAGAATTAAAAGGGAAGACAGATCCTACCTGTAATTAGAGAACAGAATCCAGAGACAGTTGAGTCGTTTCAGACACAGGAACTTCTTTTCTCCAACTTCTTCCATCTGTAACACTGCAGAACTACAGTTAGCCCAGAGAGGGGCTAACCACTATGTTCCCAGTTAAACCTGTGAAGCCAGAAGAAAACTTACTGTTTCAAAGATCTTATGTCCAAAGTGAAATGCCCAGTTGAAGCACTGACAATAATAAGCAAAGTAAAAAGACCTTTCAGGTGAAATTTTTGTCCAGTTTAGTATACTGTGAAAATAGAAATAGACAAATACACTTAGGAAGAAAAAGAAACTAATATCCAAATTCCACTTTTGGAGATGTGGGCTTTTGAGCCTTATTTATTCTAACCAACTTTGAGTCCTAGATTTAATTAAAATTGAACAATTATGGTACAATTGATTTATATATTTAATTTTATATATTAGATTTTGATGGGATAGTGAAAGATGTGAATAGAAAGCAGATATAATATTATAGCAAATATAATGTCATAGAAGAGTGATTGTTCTTCTTTTCCTTGTCTTTGTAGGGCATCAAAGCCCCAAATATCTGTTATTTTACTTGTGCTAGAGACTCTGCAGAAGATACTGACAGCTTGATTCTTTGACATTTAAATGAATAGGCCAAAAGCAGACTTCAGTGATTTTTTGCTCTGGCTCTAGACTTGACAATAAGAGATCAAAGAAGTTATAGAAGTGTGAAATGAAGGAGGTGGAGGGGAAAAAGCAAAGGAAAGTCATGAGTATTGAATATTCAGTCATCAGGCATGATTAATACAAGTGATTTAAGGGCAGAATCTACAAAATAATAAAGCGTTGACTGTCTTCCTGATACGGCTGTTATTAAACATGAATCAATAGTTGAAAACACGCTTAGATCAGTCAAAACTTTGCAAGTAATAATAGAGTGTAAGGTTGATTATAGCAACACATTTAGACTGAATAAGACTTCAAATACATTCCTTCTTGGCTAGTCATAAAAAAAGATCAAAAGCACAACCCTAGAAGAACTGATAGCTAAACGTTAATATTACACTCAATTTATATGTAGGAAGGTCAACATTATTTTAAAGTTCCTTATTAGTGATATAATTTATCCAGAGCAGTACAAAACCATTTATGTGGAGAAGTGAAAGGATAGCAGGTAACCTACTGTACTTTAATAAATACAAAAGGAAAATGGAATGTGTCTGGAGTGTGCCAAAGGAAATGATGAAGACCATGACAGACCACATCAAGCCTCTGAGAGATAAGAGACCAATTTTTGAAACCAAGCCCAAATTAAACATGAAAAAAATGACTTTAGTTTTGCTGGTTCAGTTTCCTACCTTGTTCTCCGTCAGGCTATTTCATTCTAAGAATGACATTTTTTTACAGCTAAATGATTTTGCAATTGACTTTGTTTTAGTTTACCATTTTATTTTCATGTAGAAATAACAGCTGCGTCACACTAATACGTAAATACTCTTTATAAGCCAAGTTATTATTAATCTATTAATATACTAATATTATATATTAGTTAAGCATTTTTACCACTGCTGGTACTGAATGCTGTTTTGTGGCTTTTTGTTTGTTTGTTTGTTTGTTTTTGTTTTGTTTTGTTTTGTTTTCCTTATGGCTGCTTTCATAAGGTGTATCAATTCATTTTGCTAGCCATGCTGCTTATTTGAGACAATGCTTTAAATCACTCCAAGGTGTTCAAGAAATCTGTAGATGTGACATTGAGTGACATGCTTTAGTGAGTATGGTGGTGATGGGTTGATGGTTGGACTTTGTCATCATAGTGGTCTTTTCCAACTGTAATGATTGTATGATTCTATGAAATCAGTACTTTCATCTTTAAATGCACATTGATATCCAATTAACTTACATAGCAGCAAAGACCAGCATCAAACATCTATTCTATTATATTGACACATCAGAATCTCTGTCTGCTACTAAGAAATTAAAATGCTTTTAGAAAAAGTCAGCATACATAGATAACCTAATGGGCAGGAATGCTGTATTTCTCTCACCCTCACACATACCTGAGACAACCTATCAAGTAGAAACTTTGTAACATTTTAAAAAGTTAATAAAAGAAGATAATTTTTTGAAAATTTACTCCCACAATTTTACTTGTTATTAACTTATGAACAATAGCCAAATAGTTTAGAAAGAGTTAGAGAAATTCTGGGATACTGATCTGCAGAAATGTTGTTGTATAAGTGCACTGCATGAAGAATAGTCATGTAATGTGATATATTATTCACCCCCACAGCTCCTTCAGTGTATTTTTGGTTTTGATGATAGAACTAGAATAAGGCTAATGTGATTAATATCTCCTTCTACGTATTTGAATGAAAAAGAAGAGAGGTTGTTTTCTATAATATTTACCAACAATATACCAGTATTTAATGCAGATTACTGAAAAAGTGAGTAATTCAAAATATGTAGGTTACTCTGAATGCAAAGCCTCATATTTATTTCCATGGAAACTACAACAGATACAAAGAGAACAATAAAATTATTTGATATAGAAAATTATCAGCTACAAAACACTATTTTTCAACATACCACAATTAGCTAAGCACTTTTGTCACTAATGAAGAAGAGTTTGCAAGCCATGCTCATAAAAATCTGCAACAGCAGAGGTGTCACACTGTCGCTGTCGCCACTGCTGAAATGCACCACCCACTACCCAACTGTGCTCACATCCCCTTTTTGGCGTCCAGAAATGTTCAGCAAACATCAGTGAATGATAATTGCTGCATTTTTTCAACACAGAGGAATTTAGTTCCACACCTTTGCTTCATATGCTCTTTCATATCAGACACCATTTTGTCAGAGTGCCCCTCTGCTGCCATCCATCACATGGCAACAACATGTAACGGAAAATTGGTGGAAGGTTCACTCTCTATTGCCATGCCACCAACATCTGCCTCTAACTTCGTGGGCCAGCATAATATAATAGGAGGCATTGCTTTTGGAGCAGTCGCTGTCAGTGCCCTATGCAATTCACAGCTGGACTGAGGAGAAGTAAACTGTAAATCTGAAAATTGATTAAAAATATTTATAGTTTGCGTTGTAATGTCTTGTCTGTCTCCACTTCCATATGCTCACAAAAGGCTGAAACTGTTCTTGTGTCAGTTTATTACGGCTGAGGTACAGCAGCCTCCCATGAGTAAAGCAGCAGAGGCAGGCACAAGCTACTGGTAAGCTGTATTTTCTCGACTGGCTGTGATACTGAGAAGGGATTTTTGGCATGGATAAATAAGGGAAGAGAATATGCAGCAGAACCATGGCTGAATCTGTCTCCCTACTTAAAGTGCATGGGAAAAATTTAAAAGCTACTCTGATGAGAAGGAGCAGGTTACTAATGCTGTGTCAAAGAATCAGGTACCTAGGCCTAATGAGACATAACTTTGTCAATAAAGCCTGGATTTTTTTTTTTTTTTAATTATTATTATTATTCTTTTTTAATGGCAAGTTGATGCCTTCAGAACATTGAAACCTGAATTTTTTTGGTTTGCATTTCAGGGATATTCTAATAACTACTGTGTCCAGATCCATGTCACACTGAAAGCCTTCTGTGCCCAGAGATCTTTCACAGACAGACGAGTGAATTACCTATAGTCTATCTTTGGAAGCTATCCAAGTGAGCATAGGCAATATTTCTCTGAGATGGATCTTTTCTCTTGCAAAAAGGCAAGAAGTCAATGCTTTGCTAGTTCAAAATGTGGAGCTGGGTCACTGGTTATTGACAGGTAAAAAAGGATACAAAATTCACTAGGCAGCATGCTTCTGCTTTGGTTCCTAATTAATCAAGAGATAAAAGCACCTTGAATGATAGTTCAAGTAAGTCAGACCGTGAATAAAAGTGATTCCAAGTCTTAAAAGGATTAAATGAGCTATGCTCTGGTAAAGAAAAATTATGTAGCTTTGGCCAAGAGTTACACTCTTGCAGTTGCTTGGTATCTAGGAGTAGAATGTCACATTGCTGCCACCAAATTTAACCCACCGGATATAAATCAAACATGAGTTTCTGATGATGGCTAAAAATCTCAGAAAATCCATGAAACTCCATAGGTGCCAAGAAGTGTGGGTAATTTTACACCACGGAGAAGTGCAGGCATAAGTGTTTCAAAGGAAGGAAAGGAAGATGACCAGACTAGAAAAAGGCTGGAATAACATCCTTATCCAAGGCTCCAGACAGAAGGCAGCCCGAAAGTAAGTGCACTGTTTGATATCCACTTATTTTGGCTCAGTTCTCACTGGGTAACCAACCCAGGCAGGCTGAAACTCCGAGGGAAACAGTAATGTGGGAATGGCTTTCCTTCCCACCTCTTAGTATGCAACTCAATATTCAGAGCTTCCAGGCAGACTGAAACTTGTTTCTTTTGTTTCTTTCTTCCTGTTTTTTGTTTGTTTGTTTGTTTGTTTTGTTTTGTTTTTTTTTGGTTAGTTGGTTGGTTTTTCTGTTTGTTTGTTTGTTTGTTTTTCCTTTTTCTTTTGTTGTATCTTCCCATCATTTCAACTCAAAATTATTTCAAAGAAGACAAAAAAATTGACCACGAATGTGAAGCATGTGCTGTACGATGAGCAACAATCTATCACTCAGTGAATTTTTAGTTTGCATTTCTACAGTCTTTAATTAGAATTTCTCAAAGTTTTTTTCCATGGCATGCCTATAAAGAGACACAACAGCTCTCTGAGGCAGCTATATTAGTAGCATTCTTTTAAATCTTCATAAAGACACATGAACTGCAGTCTGCAGTCCATATATTGAAGAATCAACAAGGTGTTCCACTGACAGCTCTACCTACTCTTCTATGTGGCTAACTGGGACCTAGATGCTTACCTAGTCATGTAATGCAGGGTTCTTCATAATTCAGATACATGAAAATCAGTCACTGAAATTAATTTTGTCATGTTCCCCCTGTATTCAAGGAAGACATATTTCCAAAGGATCAATTCTTCCAATTTTAAGGTAGTTATTCAGTATCTAAGACTTTGGGTGGTCCTGTGTGGAGCTCCATGATCCTTATGGTACTGCTCCAACTCAGGATATTCTATGATACTGTGATTTGTAGAGTGACACCCCAGGAGACTAAAAAACTCTTCACTTTTACTAAAGATGGAGCCCTAGACACTCAACTTATATTTGGTTTGTGTGAAAGTTTAGCTGATGCAGATTCAATTCAGACAAATGTGGGTCATTGTCTTTACAATGCACCTCCCCAGAGTGTCAGAATAAATCTCACAATGCAAAACTTCAGGCAGCATTTTGCTTACTGATTTTCAGTGATCACATCCCACAGCTCTCTCTCCCCAGATACTCAGGAGCACAGGGGGGGCCAATTTTATAAAAACCAGAGTAGTTTTCAGACCTAGTACTGACAATAGTAAGACTGCAGTAACAGATTCAGTGTTCTACAGCCTGAATATTTATTAGTATTTTAGCATAGGTATTGGCACCTCTATCCACATGAAATTAGTTCTGGATAAAAGCCATGCAAGTCATTAAACAAAAAAGTAGCAGATAAAATGAAAAGTTGTGTGGGACAGAGCTGGTAAATTCTGCTATCTCACTTCTGTAGGGTGACCATTCTAACTAACCTTATAAGGCAATGGAGGAATAAAACATTAGTGGTGATTCAGAGATTGCCTCAGCTGAATCAATCAAATAACATACATTATTTATTGCAGCTCTTGATTTGGAAAAACGTATTGCTCAGCCTGTGTTCCCTTCTCCATTCTTTGTACTTACTTCTGAATTTCTTCAATACATTTTAGACATTCAGATGCAATTTCAGTATATTTCATTTTCATAGTATGTTTCATTATGCTGGAGCACCTCAAAATTCAAGGATAGAATACAGAAATTTTGAGCCAGATTGCAGCTGGCTCTTCTTCTACATGCAGGGCTAGACCTTCTGCCTGAGCATCCCCCCTCCCAGCTGCAATCCGTGCAATCTTCTGATTGTTGAGAATAATATATACAAATACCACCTAGAAAAAGAAGTGACCAGAAAGAGTAAATGTCATTGTATTCTGCTTTGTTTGGCAACAAGTGAGAGCTTCTTCAAAGGGGGGCACATGAACAGTTCTCTTTCCTGTATACAAGTATCACTTCCTTATAAAATGGTCACTAAAAAAACCCATCACATATATGTATGCGTGTGCATACGGTTGCATGCACTTTCTTCCAATCATCATTTTCAATTAGAAAACAATGTAATCACTAGAGAATTTACATTAATGTCTGCTATCTTTGATGTGTAACAGCAATACACAGCAGTTCAGGAAAAGAGTCTTCGTTTGCTATTGAAGCACTCAGGGAGATTTTGGAGAGGTGAAATGTAATTACCTCTTACAAGCTGGATAACAATGCTTTCACTAATTTTGTTTGAATATTACCTTTTATTACACTACCTCTGCAGACTTTTGCAGGTGTGAATGTCTAAATTTCCCACTGTTTGGAAAACACAATTTATAACCTTTTAAGGTTAACCTAAACTGAAATAAGCAGTACTCTTAAGATAATGCTGGCAGACTTGGAGGGGTTTGAGTCTTTCAGCACCAAATACATGAGTCAGTTCTATTGGCTAAGAAGTATTTTCAGTGCTGATTAAGAGACAACTAAAAGCAATGAATATTCACAGTGCTATCTGCTTCTACATTGTGCTCTTCAAGTGGCTTCTCTGACAGGATTTGAACATTCGAGTATTTCCTGTTGTATATCCCTTTGAACTGCATGAACAGCCATTTCTCATTTACTATGATAACTGAAATAATAGCAATAGCAATCACAAACAAACAAACAAACAAAAAACAAGAACAAAAAGAAAACAAAGCCAAGATGACCGAACGAATTCCTTGGAGAAATGAACTTTCGTCATTGATGAGGGAAATATCTGTTGCATTTGGGGATATGTCTGTGTGGAGCTAGAGTCTGTTACACGCACAGTACTTTAGCCAGCCTTCAAGAGGAATAAATTTTCTTTTTTTTTCCCCATCTGTATCACTAATCAGAAATGCATGTAAGCTTATAAAATAAATACACCTCTCAGAGAGCTGCAACTGCCTGGCTACAAATTCTCTCTGCTGTGAACACTGCTTTCCTTGGTGAGATTCAGAGGGAAAATGTCCATTTATGTTGCTAGGATTTACAGTCTAAAATGCTTGTTGACATGTATAAAATGCAAGCTGACTAAAAACTAAACTCGGAGATGAGGTCTTACACCACAGGATTAAAATCACAGGCGCAGTCTGAATGGAAAGCAATTGACACATTTTTGGGCCAGCTGTCTGAAAATTGCCCCTTCTGTGCTAAGGTACTGTGTGGTCTGTGCTTCACTGCATCATGCGGCAGCCATGCTACAAAGGCAAAGCTGCAAGCCAATATTCAAATGAGGCCTGAAGCAGAAATACTATTTTTCTCCATTAGAGGGTGGTCCCTCCTCATCATGGTTGAATTCCACTGGCAGCAGGAGAAGACCTGCAATGCAGTCAGCTGCGTCGTAGATGACACGTGAATCAGGAGATGTCTGCGTCCTTCCTGTGCATGCCTCACACTGCCTTTTGAACATGGCAATTAAAGAAAATAAATGTACGTGGCCACAGGCCAACTATGTACATACATACATGCAGTACCTGTCTTCATGCACATATTATTTATTCACATAAACGAAAGCACCTGCACATGCACATATGTACACCAATAAGGCAGCCTAAAGACATTTACAGCTTTCCCGCAGCAGCTGTAATGAAAGGAACTGAATTCACCACTGTGCTATTATTCTTCTGTCAATAACACCTACTGAATTTCAGCCATGCTAATGAACGTTATGTGCTTTTTAAAAAAAAAAATAATTCAGCATACACTTATGAGTGCACATTAGTATTAGAAATAAAAGTATTGCAAATAGAATACTTAGATTAAGATAGAATTGTGATTAGGAATTTGTAAGCCAAAGAATGCCAAAATACTACTTTCCAGGCAAACCTTGCTGCACTCTCATGTGACTGCGAACAATATGAAAAGCCTTTCACAACATGATTGCCTTGCTTATTTTAATACCCTAATTCCATGCAGGCAACCCTATTCATTCAGTATGTTTTCAAGATTATACATACATGCAGTAGTGTTCTGTTATACATTTTTACAGCTCAAAGTTAATAATAATAATAATAATAATAATAAAAAAATCAATAGAATTTCCTACTGTACAGCATACTGTGGAATAAGAATTGCAGTGAAATGTTGGAAGGAATTGCTGCTGGCACAAAGAAACCACTTACACTTTGTATTTCATTAGTCTAATAGTAGTGAACTGTCTCATTCACAGCATTGCCTATTAAAAACCGTACGTAACATGTAAACACCCACAGAAAAGGCCTTTGAAGATTTTTTAAAGTTTAAAAAAAAAAAAAAACACAACAATTTAGAATCCTCTTAATTAAAAACCAAAATAGAGAAGGCTGATATCAAAAGAAGTTTGGACACTGAGCACCCACGAAAGCAGACTGTTACAAACAGATGAAGACAGAATTTCAGGATGAAAATGCTCCTGTTTTAAATTGACCTTGTTCCATCAGAGGCACTTAAAAACAGCAGAAGGTCCAGTCCTTCATGACATCCTGCACCTACAAAGGCATTTACTCCAACTAGAGTAATCTGGGAACGGAACCACTGAAATAGAAAACGTTTCATGTTGTGCACGTTTAAATACTTCTAGTTGGAAACCTACTATTAATCTCCTTCCAGAAACAAACTTAATTCCTAGCAGTCAAAAAAATCTATTTTCTAAATGCCGTTTTTACTTTCTAGCCTATGCCTCTTGGTTGCAAGCCCTTGCAGTGTCTCTCCTATGAAAGTTTATATGCAAGGATTTTTCATAAGATAGTTGTAACAGCCTTACCTACATACAGAGAAGCAAATGTCAAAGGTTTTGTTGGGTTTAAAAATACCTATTTGGAAAAGGCACCTACAGCAAATAAACATTTCTTTTATTGCTTTCTTTTTATTATTCTCCTTTTTGATAATAATAAAATAGAGAATTGCATATGAATTTTTTTCAGTTCCCTCGCAGCCAAGTAAACAAGAGCCACACATTTCCATTAATAATTCTGTATGGTCAGATACTGAGAACTAAAGCAATCCTTTCAGGGTTGTTATTCAGCCTCAGATTTCAAAGACACACTGCATATGGGTGAGCCATCCATCAGCTCCGACTGCAAACCTCAAACCTAACAAGTCTGCACTTTAGAAACAGCACAAGAGGATTTCCTTGTAGACGGCACTGCAAAGAAGCAATAATTTGTGAAAAATGTAGATCCACAAAGTACATGCTTCACAACAATTTATGCAGTGGAAGTGTAAAGAAGCAATCTTATTAGAATACAGCCAGTCTTATCCAGCAAAAGACTCAGACAGCTGTTGTATGGACAAAGCTTAATATTCCTTCATTTCCCATGCAAGCCTATTTTTCAAGCCCACAATGTCCCCACTCCACTGAGTTACATTTAAAACTACCTGGAGAGCTTTTTCACGCAGAGCTTGTGTTACTCATTCTACATATGGTGTGAAGTTCACAGATGAGAAATGTGAGTGCCTAAAATAAATACTACATGAACCCTGAGATGTGTGAGGGCCCTTGGGAGTTCAGCAAATGAAATGCCTATCAGTCTCTGACACAGCAGACGCTCCCTACAATTGGCAGCTTCATGCTTCATTATGCATGGATCAGATATATAGGTATGGCCTCAGGCAAACTCCCTGGTTTAATGGAGAGGTGCATGCTGGGGAAAGGCAAATGTCATTTGCCCATGAATTTGAAAGATGAGGGGAAAGAGGAAATGGAGTTGATTAATCAAATGTATGAGCGGTTTATTTTGTACCATTTATCCTAGAGTTTCCTCACAGAGAGTTATTTCCAGCGTTATATGCATTGCACCTTTTATGTTTTGTGGATTTGACAATGTTTAAAAATGCAATTATTCTTGTCCATCCAGCTGAGCAGATTCACAGTAAATAATAAACAGCTAGGTTTCTACCCACAGCAAAATAAATAAATAAAAATTGTGCTGCCTTGGAATATGCCCTATGTTTAGAGCAAGAAGACAGCAGATAGACTTGCTGAAATTGCACAGAGTCTGTTAAACATATTGTGCTGCCTTAATGAAAAAATGAAAGTTATTCCTGAGACTAAGTTACTGTAAGTTAATCATCATGGGCATTCCTTGTACAGGAAAAAAATCAACGCATTAGTAACACAGTAGTTTGCTTCACGTGAGTGTAGTTCTAATTAAAAGAAACAGTGAAAACACCTGATCTATCCTGACCCACAATTAAATGAGGTAGAGGGAGGAGAGAGAAAGAATAAAGGAGAAAATAATTACTAAAAATCTCCTAAGAAAGCAAAAAAGTCTAAAACATTTATGGGAAAGGAAACTGCATTTTGTCATTCCTGAGCAAATTTTGACTATGAGGGTCAAAAAAAAAGACCATGAGAAAAAGTGCTACTGATTATCAGTGTGTCTAATGAAAACCCTTCTTTCCACCTATACCATTTTCATTCTGAGATTTCAATCATAATATATTCTGTCATTTAAACTTTAAAACATGGTTGTGGTTTTTTTTTTTTTTCTCTCACATCAACAATAATCATAGTAGATTTTCCTTGAAACGCTCATATATAAATGTGTGTGTGCACAAGCACATCTTTTTATAGCAAGCAGCCTGCAGAGGAATGATATGGAATTGTTTTGAGCCTAAAACATGGATGAAAATAAAGCAAACCAAGTCTATAAAACTGTGACACTTAAGAAGATAAGCTTTCAGCAGCTGTAAAAAATAGAGTGACAGAGTAAGAAAAGGAAAAGAATGCTACTAATGTCTCTCAATGCTCTTTCCGTGTGTTCAGACAAGTTATGGTTAGGAATGTAAAACTTGAATTTAAAGAAAGTGCATCTGGTGGAGATTAAAAAGGATAAAGGGAAGAAAATCAGTTTGATGTACACTTCAAAATGCTGCTCATAATATAGTTTGTTCTATTACTTGAAAAGAGGGTATCACTACTCTTTTATGTCTAGTTTTAAATCCTATGCTTTTAAAGTATCTTTTATTTGCTCTTATTTGAGGTGAATTGCCTTACTTCAAACCTTAAATCTGGTTTGAGGATTTTGACTTCAGAGTGGCTTCCTTTGAATAATCTTCTGAAGTTAAATTTTATCCCCCATTTTACCAGTTCTCAGGTTTTCCTGAGTAGTTGTGAATATGAGATCTTCTGCAGTGAGAATCACCTGCAGGTCCAGGAATGCATGTTTCATACTGAAGCTGTCACTGTGTTATGGCAGGGTCAGGAAAGAGGTATTTTCTCAAGTTTGGTGAATTATAAACATGAATATAGTCACAGTGAGTCATGTAAACACAAATTCCACTTTATTGCTATTTTTATATATCACACCATACATTAGCTTCTATTACAAACAAATAATAATGATGTTTTTGGTCAGTTTTAGAGCATGTTGGAATGTAGAAAGTACATTTCAGTACTAATTATGAACCCAAAAATCTCTCTGAAACCAGTTTGGATATTTGTCTATTGGTAAACTGCTTATACTTTTATTCACAAGAAAGAATGAAAAATATGAACTTCTGCCAACACATCAGTGAATGGAGAACATGGAACTAAATTCAATGGACATGGACTTTGTTTAAGTGGGCATAACTACAACTGGACACGGTGGGCTATGACAAATATAAGCCTACAGATTTTACAGATTTAAATGCAGATGCCATCAGGAGAATGTGAGTTGTCCTAAGAGAGTGCAAGATCTTCATAACACTTAGGATCCACAGCAGCACTTTAGCATCTCTTAACAGTGCAAATCAGACTTCTTCTCCTCATATAAGAAGCCTGGCTATGTTCCAGTTGCAGCTACCTGCAACAGTCAACCACGTTTATGAAAAGACAGTGTCCTGTAAATGAAGTGCTCTTAGCTCTTGCTGACACATCGCGAAAATCTTAAAACTAGTAAAAAAAAGAAAAAAAGGAAATACAAACTCTTAGTTTGACAAAGTTTAACTGTGACTCCAGGAGCAGAGGTTTGGTTGGATAGTTTACACCATTCTGTAGAGAAAACTGGAGTTTGTCCCTGCTTTATGCCCTTTCTGCAACCCACACCTCTCCCTTTATCTTCCTCCAAAGTCCTCAAAATTTATCTTTTTTTTTTTTTTTCTCCTTCCATCTTGCTTTGTTTTTTTTTTTTTCCTTGAGATCCAGAGTGCTGCTTGTTCAAATTGATAAGTGTGTGACTGGCAATGGGAACTGAAATGAAGGATGGCTACATGCTAACGTGACCTCTGCGCTTCACAAGCAATGGCAGGCAGTGATTAATGGAGTGACTGGGAGAAGGACTGTGTGGATGGGTGACACTGTCCTGGACTGCTGTCAGGGTCTTGTGAGAGCAGCAGGAGAGCATCCACCTACATTTACATCTCTCTGGTCTGCCTCAAACATCTGTGTACTCCTTACCTTAGTTTTGTCCTGTTCATTATTTTCACTTAATCTCACTTCTCTTTTAAATAGCTACTTTTTTTTTTTCCTGTGCCTCTCAAAACTTTTATCCTTTGCTGTTAGTCCTCCCTGACCAGCTCCAGAAGAAATATTCTCAGTGTACAACATTTTGATATAATCAAATGCTGTTCATGCCAAGTAATACAAATAAAAGCTGCTGTTCTGCCAAGATGTACACTACCAGGATCAAAAAATGGATGTATTTTACCTATATGTGATATTATATTATTGTTTTTTCATTCACTGTGTGAGAATCCGTTACAATACTATTAAAAAGGTCCTCTCACAGGTTTCATGATTCTTTACATATTATGTTATATATTATTTTACTTGTTAGTTTTAAACTATATCCAGTTGCATTGACATATAAACCCAAACCAGCCCAATTTGGCATGTTTTGAAAAAAGTGTCATTCAGTTAGACTGTAAATGTGGAGTATAATTGGTGAGATTAAGAGAGAATGGAAAAAATTGTACCCTTTGTAATGAGGTGTTGTTTTTCCTTAAAAATGACAAGGGTATAGCATGGCAGCTGACATCAGCATAAATGTCAAATCTCTCTGCTGAGCAAAACTCAGTACAGAATACAACTTGCACTTCTCATTTACTAGCCTTGTTAAACTTCTCATCAGTGACACATACACTTTCAATAATAAGATAACTTCTGCAACAAAAGTTAAATCCCTGCCTCTACAGTGCTGTATGTGCAAGCCTACGGGATCACTGAAATAGCCCTAAATATTTTTTGCATCACCTAGCACCAATACAAAAAATATTATTTTAATTTATACAGCTGCTGTGAGACATGTGCAGGGAAATTTTTTTCAGATCTTTATAAACAGCTTTTGTCTTTTCCCATGATATGACATTGTAGTAACTAGAGTTATGCTGCATGTACCATTAGAAATGGATGGATAAGCATTAACTTACTGGAATTCCAGAAGGATGTAGCTTTTGAAGGTAGTTTGAAGGCTGTTCTTGAAATGTTCAGAATTCTGTACTGCAAAAATATCACTGCTATAGTAAATCTCATTGTGGTTTGCCTCTTTTTTACCACATCTACTGAAACTTCATTAATCTATAAGAAGGGTGAATGAATGAGATGATGGAAAAGAGACAAATGAATATTGTTTATTTACATTCTGACCTTGCAGACATTTTTCATTTCTGCATGTGTAAAGGATTAATTCACCAGTTACTGCCTCTGATATAACAGATATAAGTTGCCCATATGACACTACCTATCTGCTCAGGTAATTTGAAAAATGAAGGAGCTCTCTTTAAGAGGGGATTTATCAAATTCTTTCCTGTAGGCAAAGTTTTTGTTCCCACAGTGTGCAGCATAAGATAGGTAAATTTATCCTGTACTCTGGAATCCCCTCGGAGTCTGGGATGGTGGTGGAAGTGGTCTGTTTTTTTCAGAAATCTACTGTCAGACCTCCTGAAACTGTGTTAGTGCTGGCCAGCTAAAAAGCCAAGGAAGTGCTATTACAGCCCAGAGAAATGGGTAAGATATATGAATGAAATCCTTTTCTTAGAAAATGAGAGATGCATAATGAAACAGTCATTTAGATAGAACAATCTTGTGCAACTTGTACAAAGAAATATGCATGGAAGAGAACTCTTCTTCCATACTAATACATTTACCTCAAACTCATGGATCAGTGGCTAATCTACTGTATGGGAACTGCTGAATCATGGCCTAAACCTCTGATTGATCGCCTGAGGTGAGCAGTGAGTCAGCCCTGGCAATTCACCTGTGCTGCCAGAGGCTCCACCTCTCCTGGACCCATTTAAGAGCTGACTACCAGTAGGGAAGAATCTCTTTCTGGTGGTCCCTCCTTTGGAGTTTTCCAGCAAGTCCAGGACAAGGGTAAGCCCTCTATACTTTTTTGGTACAAGCCTATATACTTTTTTGGTGCAATAACCTGCTTAGCCAAACTCTCTTGTATATTTCTTAATTATAACATCTGTATATTCATTGATTATACATCTACTATTCAAGATTTATCCTGGAACACATTAGGAGTCTTTTCTCATTGAAATGCTGCATTGCAACTGGTATCAAAGCCATGTCATTTCATTTATTAAGTTTTGTGTAGAATTACTAGATTTGAAAGTAAAGATGTAGAAAGATGACCTTTCCCACACCAAATCTCGTATGCTCCACTGCATCTACTTGCTCTGGGGCAACTTCTACTGCCACAGAAGTGTAAGCCTTTGCCAAGCACATTGCTCTCTTGCTTCAAATCTCTCATATTCTGCCTTCCTGCCCCAGTAAAGTTATCCCTGAGTCACACCAAGATACTTGGCAGTAAAGTTCAGGAAACATGTAGATGTGTTACTTAAGGGTGTAGTTTAGTGGGCAATATTGGTGGTAAATGTGCTGTTGGATTAGATGATCTTAGAGGTCTTTTCCAACCTTAGTAATTCTGTATTACTATGATCTAGAAATCTCTCAGACCTTTTCTTAGCCAGTAAGATTAATCTTCTTCCACCTATATAGTTTTATTAGACCCATTACTAGATACTCTTAAGAAAAACATTACTGAGCCCATTTCACTCAGGGTATTGCTTTATCAGGAGTGCTACCTTCAAACACAAAGTTCTGGCAGTACCAATGATTTTTAGAAAACATGACCCTTCCAGGAATTGTTCTTATATCCCTGAATTGAGAGGTACTTGAAGAGTTAGGATGCAAAATAACATAAAACTAGGAAAATGAGGTTGAAAACATTGGCACGGATAGCCCTGTTTGCATGTCCCATCATCAGACATGTTCACGAGGAAAGCAGGAGAGTAGGCTCATGCACAGCCCCTGATGCTCAGTGGAGTACCTCTAACACATTAGAAGATTTGTAGCAGCCAGGGCTGGGAGGTATACAACCACAAACTGTGGTAACATGTATTAAGCACTCTAAGGCTCAGCCTCACAGAAGTGCTTACAGTAAATGTGGATGCAGATGCGGTTGCTGTTGATCAGCTGACGTGCAGTAGCTTATTCTCCCTTAATGAGTCTAAACACTTGCTTTGGGTATCACTTCTAGATAAGAACGGCTGCCAGACCTTTTATTAAAAATAATTATTCTTTCAACACTGGATAACTCTAGTAGTTTTATCATAGCCTGGACACAGTTAATATATTTTTCTTTAAAGCCGAATGAAGACAAAGAAGAACAGTTGTGAAAATCACATATTCATGTCATATTCAACAATACTCTAGACTTATTTACCTTGCTCTCTTGCACTATTTTGAAGCCACAAAGCAGTTACTGACAACTTCAGCACAACGCACCACAGAGGTTTGCTATTTTCTTGCATCATTGGAGTGGCACAGACCAATCAGAAACTGACAGTCAGTCTTTTGTCCTGTTAACGTTTCAGTTCAGCTATACCTTGCCTGAGAGTTTAGGTATTCACAGAACTGAGGTAAGAAGGTTTGAAATGCATATGAATAACAACAACATTGAAGATTTGTCAAATGTCCTCACTTGTGTACAGTGCTGAGATGCACTTCACTTTAATGAGTTTCAAACTTGGATTGGCTTGCCATTGCTCTATAATAGTAAAAGGCAAAATTCTATATTCACAACTATTTTTCAGACAGTTCTAATTTCTGTATTGCTGATGCTTTTATATTCAGAATTTATGAGCTTCCAGAGATCTTCAGCTAGAATTATTGTTGATCTCTACAGTATGTCTCCTGACACTGAAATTGATATGTACTCATATTTAATCTTAATGGCATTGAAGATGATACTTATACTGCTTTAAGTATTGTCTTCAGGACTCACAGAGGTTAACGTTGGATCAGAGCTCCCATACAAATATTAGTGTTAATGTTGCTAATACTGATCCTACTGAACGGCACAAACTTCTTCAGAAACTTGAAAGATACAATCTAATGAGTGTTAGAGTTCAGTAAGCATTTGGACTGTTGTGTACAGGACTTACTAGTAGAATCTACAGATTCTCCACATAGAGTCACAGAACTGCTTGGGTTGAAGAGGACCATAATGATCTAGTCCCAGCAAAACTGTCAGAGACAGAAGGTTAAATACTGAAATGGCAAACAGAAGTGTGCACAGAACCAAAGGAATGTGGATGGTTCACATTCACAAAATGTGAATGTGTTACGTATGAGTGTAAAGTGAAATTCTGCCCCTCTTTTTCATTTACTGGGTCTGCTATGGGTGCCTTCCTAAGGCTACAGGCCTCTGAAAGATCCAAATTATGGTTCTTCCTTGCCTGCTTCCAAAGCATAGTGAAGAGAAAGGGGCACTGACAAAACATGATGGAAACGTAGCAACAAAATAAAATTACATGACTGCTTGGTATTTCTAGTCCTATCTGAGAAACTGTCAGATGCACTCATGTCTGAAACTCCAGGTAACTAGGAAAGCTGAAGGTGGCTGTTGTTCCTAACCAAACTGTTCTGAGTGTTTTGCAATGTGGTTAATAATTCCTCTACCTGTTATTCCACATTTGAATGTTATTAGAAGCCAGTGATAATACTGAAATGCAGCAGATCATATTCAAAGTGCCTTGTTATCTGTCAGCCCTCAGGAGGACTGATGCAAAGGAATTGTAAATGCAGTCATGCTGGGGAGACTGAGATGACTGCTGTCCTCTATCTTTGGAAAAGTATTTGAACATCATGTGTCAGCACCTCCTGCAACTATTCAAAATAAGGATACTGAACAAATCTGAACAAACTGCTAGTCTGGGCATCTCTAATTAGGTGTTCAGCATGGAAACATTCCACCTGAGAGAGGGCATCTGACTCACAGCAAGCTGCATATGATATTTAGCAAAACTGCTTAGTATAGTTCACAGTGCAATACAGTTAACTTAAAATAATTTGATTGTCCTATCTCAGAACTTCAGCACAGATATTGAAGTGTAGCAGGGACCAAAGTACCGAAGACTGAAATCACAGCAGACTGCAATATCCAAAATAGAATGAAGATGTATGAAAATCACAAAAATCCTGAACTGAGATACAGTCACACAAAAATTTTGAGATGCCTGAACTCCAAAACAAATTCTGCTTTTCTCTGTTACTCTGAATTTCCATACGTACCTCAAGGTACACATCAGCAGATGCTCATAATACATTTAGTTCTAAAATTGCTTATCTGAGTGTGTTTGGCACATCCGTAAGCTAGCTAGCCAGGAACCAGAAACTGCATGTTCTTCTCCTGAGTTCTTAGTAGGTGCTCACACAAGGAGAAAAAAAAAAAAGACTACAAACTTCTAGGAGTCAAATAGTCAAATATAACAGTTAAAGAGGGAACTTACGTGGAAGTGGAATGATAGTGATGAAATTCAGTCTTTACTCCCCATAGTATATAAATATTTATGAATTTTACATATATATATTTACTTGTATATAAAGTAGATATATATATTTTTTCCTCACTATTGTTTAACATTAAAACCCAGAATAACTCTGGAACCAGTAATCAGAAAGCATGCATCTCTCAAGTCTGTCTGAGCTCAGTAAATTGTAACTGTGCTTACAACGTCTCAGCATGGAAACATGCATTCCTGTCTGGATTAAATTTGTTTGTTTGTTCTTTTTTTCCCCTTCTGTCTTATAATAACTGCAAATTGAGCATTAGGAATGACACATTTCACCCCTACTACCAACAAATGGCCTGTAAAATTGCCTTGTGAAACTACTGCTGTACAGCTTACTTCATTCCAGATGTCATATTGTCAGTCAACTGGTGCAACAGATGAAGTGGTGCTCCATCAGCAGAAGACAGAAAAGACCATTCTGGAAGGACTGAACACCACATGCTAGTTTCACCTGTCATAATTGCAGAGATCAGGAAAAGGACTCAGAATTCAAAGTAATCTTCTCAGTAACCCTGAATCAGTTCCCAAGACACTGTACCACGCTGAGCATCCCTGATTGCCTTCATGGTGAAAGTAACTTTGTATTGACAATAGTAACATACAGACATCTCTTTAGAGATAGGACAGAATAAATCTTTACATCACTTTCAGAGGGACATTAATAATCCCATAATCCAATATCTATGAGACCAGAAATCTAAAACAGTTTTTTTTGGTACAAACAGCAGCCTACAAATTAAATGTTTTAGGTGTATCCAGGGTGGCTCTGTGACATACTACATACTACAGACTTGTCCTAAACAGCCTTGGTCAGAAAGTAGGTATTCTCCAAATATTATCACAGAGATAAGTAACTTAGAAATATTATTAGCATGACTCCTCTAGAGTGAAAAGTTATGCATTTTTTGCATACTCATGCTATTTCTAGGAAGGATACTTTTCATGCCTAAGTAAATGCTGTTCTGAGAATATATTTATGCATTAGACAAGCAACAAGAAATTTGTAGCTGCCACTTTGTTTGAAACTGAAATTGCCTTGGAGTAGTTTGTTTTTGAGGAAAAAAAGAAAAAAGAAAAACAAAAGAAAAAAAAAAAAGAAATATTAATTCCTTTGTTTAATACACAACTGACATATAAAATCTGTTTAGAAAGATGTCTTTTTATTTTCAATTTTTAAGTCAGATGAAATCTGAAGCAAACAGGATAAAAGGGTCTTCCAGTGGGAGTAAACTATATTTACACTCTTCATCAAGCTATTTACTGTGCCAGAATGGTCTAGTATAATCACAGTCAGGTTTTCTTTCAGCCTATCTATTTTGGGCTTGCTCTACAATGTGATTCTCTTTTGCTTTTTTGAAATGGCTAAAGGTCTCCTAGTGATCAGGCCTCATTCCTTGGTGCTCTGTTTTTCTGCTGATACTTTCTTCTACCATTTCAAATTCATCAATGAGCGCTACTCTGAAAGTAATGTGTCCTATTTTATTATGTCAGCCCATGACATCAGAGACAGATATTGTTGGTATGACAGTAGAGGTTGAACCTTCCCACCAACATTCCATTAAATTTTGTTGCCATGTGACAGATGGCAGCAAAGGGGCACTTTGACAAAATGACATCTATCATGGAAGCATATATGAAACAAAGGTGCATCATTCAATTCCTCTGTGTGAAGAAAAAAAAAAAAAAAAGCACCAGTTAACATTCATCAACACTTGCTGTATGTTTATGGAGCCCAAACAGTGGATGTGTGCACAGTGAGGTGGTGGGGTGGTGCGTTTCACGGTGGTAATGGTGATAGCAGGCCACCTTCGTTGATGAAGATTTTTATGAATGTGGCATGCAGGCTCTTGTTCATCACTGGCAAAAATGCAGAGCTAATAGTATTTTGTAGCTGATAAATTTCTCTACCAGTGTTATTTTGCTCTTTGTATCTGATGTATTTTCCATGGAAGAAAACACAAAGCATTGCTTTTGGAGGTGCCTATGTATTTATTATTTAGTTTACATTTGCCTTCCTAGGACCCAATGAAAAGCAGAGAGAGAATAAAAAAGAGGGTTAAATTGCTATTCAAAATTCTCCTTTTCTGATTTAGAGCAGAAATCTATAGAACTAGTTTAGACAGATGAAATTTGGTGAGACATGTCCCACCTATGAAATTCTATTACAAATATTTAGCAATTAAAAAAGAATGAAAAGGAACATAAATTTTCATCTATCCTAAGGATCCTAAGCATTGAAGTCCTAAAACTGTCATAGTTAGCCTCAGGAAAATCAGTTCAAACAGTATGGAACCTCCAGAACCAACACATTTTTTTTCTGCATCACCTTTGGATCCCTGAGGCCGCATGACAGGCTGAGCAAATAAAAACTCATGTTTTAACAGGAAAAGAAATAGTGATTTAAAAATAAGGGAAAAAATACTTCTTTCAGTTAAAGAACAATGACAGCACAAGTATGTAAAAATATGAGGCTGGAGGAGAGACCATAGACTGGCTAGGACATGAGACAGGTTGTAACTGAGGAACATCAAAGCACTGGGAACCATTTAGAAAGGAAGACTATTACTCTTGTCTTAAAATTAAATATACTACAAGTACACAAATATTGAAGAGACCTTGTAAGTAACACAAAATGGTGTCAAAACAAACAAACAAAACAATAAACGACATTCTATTCCAGCACAACATCAGAAAGTAGAAGACAAAGGAAGTAGGTTTTGTGCTATGACCAACTGATAAACAATCTCAGCCCTGAAAGGCAAAATGAGGGAGTAAGTTCAGGAACTACAGATATGCCACATAGATTGTATCAAAAATAAGTTTTTTTTTTTTTTTTCCCCACTTTTAATGAGATATTCTGCTGAAGCACTGTCCTTCTTTACAACAATGGGCTGAGTGAGAAATGGAAATGAAGCCAGATTTCATTCTCTTCATCAGCTTTTTCCAGAATCTGCTTGGGGAAATGCATGAGACTGCCTATCTGTCTGTGTGTGAAAACTGGCAGGGTAAACAGGCTAATCAGCTCCAACCATGCCTTTTGCAATCAGACTCTCCTGAGGATTGCGCACACTTTTTCCACCCTGTTTCTTTTGAAAATAAGCACTCATATTACACAGATGATCTGCATTGAATTAGTGGCAGCTCTGGGTGAACACCAGCCCTCTCAATTTAGGCAACTGTGCTTGTCAGCTTTGTTTTCAAATCTGCACAATAACATGTGTGTCTTTGCAGTAGTGCCTGGTGCTGC
>JAOWBP010001760.1:79118108-79141596 GCA_028571105.1 Tragopan temminckii | reverse complement strand
TTGCAGAAGAGAAGGCTCCAGGGAGACCTCATTGTGGCCCTCCAGTACTTGAAGGGAGCATATAAATGGGAGGGGGAATGGCTAACCATTTTATTCTTGTTTCCAGTGTTAACATTACTGAAAAAAAAGAAAAAACAAAATAAAGCAAAACAAAAAAACAAACCAAAACACTGAAACAAAACATGAAACTGAAAAAAACCAAACCAAAACATTGATATTTTGTGCAGCTGAAGTTGAAATTAGACATTGACTGTGCTTTGCATGTCCAGGTATCATCAGGAAACTCTATAGAAAATGTCATTTCTATAAGACATAACACAAAGAGAGGAGACGGGGCTAAACTGTTTTTTGTTCTTAAACCATTTCCACTAAGGTAAGCAACAAACAAATATCTATAATGGTATTGACCTACTTGTGAAGTGCTTTGGGATATGCATTATTATTCAAATGCTGTGTTGTTATTATTTTTATTTCATTTTAATTGCTTCTGTCATGCAAAACTTTTAAAACATCTGAGTTTTCAGTGTAACATCTCCCTTCTTGTTATTTGCAGAACAGCCCTTAATATTTGCAAAGGCAGAGCAAAATATTTTCAAACTCTTTTGAGCCAGAAGGTAATAAAACAGTAAAACAGTCTCTTTTCATTTTTTTCCCCTTCACTGTTAAATATAACTGTGATCATGTGGATTGAAAGGGGACACACAGCAAAAACTTGTGAAAATTGACTTGGGAATAATTCCCATTATGATGAAACACCTTTGCTTGAGCATGGCAAGGGGAAAACAAGGTTGTAGGTGCTCAGTTGCATCAGTTAAAGTCTGAATAGAATCCCTTCAACACGTGCTGTGCCCTCCATCATAATCAGAATGTTCTGGCTTTCATTAATTAGGTGTTTGGGCAAGGACTAGGGTTTGTTCTTGGAACAGTTTGCTCAAAAGACGCTGTAAATGACTCATTCATAATTCTCCTAGGCCTGAAGCCCTGTATAAACAAAGAGTTTGCATTGCTTTAAACATGTAGGTTCATTGAAAGTAGCAGAAGTGCAGGTCACATCCCACCTTCCCCTCTGCAAACCCAGCTATAATGATATAAAGTGATTGTACCGGGATAGGTAGCTCTACTGTAGAACAGATAAAGAAGAGGCCATACAGGTATTATCACACATATAGTGGCATGATTCTATCTGCACTGAAAGTTCAAATAGGCTGTGCATAATGTTTAAAAATAAATCACATCCTTAACTGAAACAGTTGAACAGATAGGAAAGCAGTTTTGATAGGAAATCTATTTTGGGCTAGGCTTTTGATCCCTGAACAGCAGCAGCAGCAGCAATGGACTGTAGAAAGGATCAGATATCACAGTCTCACAATATCATTGGTGCTCATGGTGAATATACCACAGATTTTAAACTTAGAAAATTTCTAAAAATTAGAAAAGGTTTAAATGAAAGAAAAAGATAGTTGGCCTTCCTTTCTGACTTTCCAAACAATAACGATAGGCTACTGGCTCTGTCTTCAGGAAACAAAATAATTATTCTGATTTTTTTTTTTTCAGAGCTCCTGTGGACATAATATTTAACTTACTGACCCATTTCAGTCACCTCAAGACGAGTCCAATATTATGAGGAGTTGTGATTGTTGCTCAGCATACAAGGTACTGCTGAATATTTTTGGAAATCACAATGACACTGATCCTTGAAACACCTAAAGAATGTGCATTACATTTGCTGATTTAATAGATTATGACCAGGCAATGTGACCTTTTTCAGAACACAGGTCAGAGAATTTCATCCTTGTCACGCCTTTTTCTCATTCAGCGATTTCTTCTTTATTAAAGAGTGTTGTTGAAAAATAAAATAGTTCCTGAAATGCAATATATTAACAGGCAAATCTGAGACAAGACAACAGCAGAAGTATCATCAGCACTACAGGTCTGCTTTCTTATATTCCGTCCAAGAGGACAGATAGTCTGTAAACATACCACAACAACTTCCTCTTATTGATTTGCAAACTCAGGTTGAAGCTGATTTAATAAAAAATTGTCTTCAGGGTCATGATTTTGAATGAAAGAAAATACTAGTGCCACTTTTTTGTGTGTTTCTATGTTTATTTTCCTAATATTTTAATGCTTTAGTCTCTGAAATGTGGTGGAAAGATAATGTGTGTGTGTGTGTTTGTGTGTGTGCATGTGCATTTATTATCACAAATTGTCACTGGAAGGAAGATCTGCTCAAATCTTAATGAAAGACTTGTCATTTGTCTTGATTTTTAAATACTTTTTTGAACATGCTGCTTTTCTGAGAATGTTTTTTGTTCTTCTATGGAGATAAGTTATTAAAAATTTTTATGTCTAATGAAATCAAGTTAGCAGGGCTGATAGAACCAGACACACAATTTCTGATCTTTTCTGTAATGGTGCTATAGACTCTAATGAAATTTCCTTAGATTTGCACAATGAGGACTGGGAGCAGCCTGCTTCCTGATTTGTGCTCTTACACGAGTCCCCCCTCAATACGTGGGAAAAGCTTTAACATGTAATCAACCATTAGACTTTGTGTTTATTTTTCATTAATCTGTTTAAATTGCTTTTGTTTTCTTCATTCTATTCATCTGATTTAATGAGTGATATTTTCTTCAAACCTCCCCAGCTGCTCTGAAATAAATGCATAGACACATCATAGCTAAATACTATTCTTTTTTTTTCAAACTTGAAGAGATAGATTAATGGGGTGAAAACCTCTTATTAAAAAAAAATTGCTCTATCCTTGCGTTTCCTAAACAGATTCACTCACCTGCGTCTGCTAATAATAGTCCCGGTTTTCCCATCATGCCTGCTTACAATTCCCACCTCCTCTTATCTTGTATACAAACGGGCTTTTCATGCTGAGAGCCAGGACTGAATGAACATTTACACTAGCCTGTACATAATACATTTTCTTAAAAAAGAAAAGAAAAGAAAAGAAAAAAAAAAAAAGATTTCACGCAGAACTCTTTGAGGAGGTGGGAGAAGGACAAATGTAAGGCTGAGATTATATTCCCCAAGCACATGGACATTTCTTATTGCCTATATCAGTCTTATTAAAATCCTCAAGTTACCCATATAACCAAGAATACATGATCGGGCCCTGAATAAGTTGGAATGTCAAGGTATGCAACATTTATTCATTTCGAATGCAGCATTGAGAATGTCCAAAATGTGCATTTTACAAATACTAAGACCAGTACAGAAAATGAACAAGATAGGGTTCAAGCAGTGGCTTTTCTGCTGTTTGACCTAAAATGCACCATGGTAAAAAAGCAGGTACAAAGCGCACTTTTTCACTTTACATTTTTAATGTATCCTGCTGGCTGCATGTTGCACATCCTACGATAGCACTTGCATTGAAATCAACACAATGAAATGTGACGTGTCAGATCAACAAAATGAACAGCACTCCTCCATGTGTAAATTGAAAAGGCATGCAGCAAGTTTATGCAGAAAGATTTGACAAAACAGATAATAAATTATATTGTTTAGGGTATCTTCTTCTGTCACTGATAAGAAAAGAGTTGGGGAGTTGGGTGGGGGATCAAACACTAATAGTCTTTTTATTTCTAGGTCATTTTTAAATCTTACAATTACCATTACATGAAAAAAAAAAAAAAAAAAAAGCTTTTTTTTTTGAACAATAAAAGGCTTTACATATGTATTCTTCCCCTCCCCCCCCTCCCCCCTATACATTTCTTTCCCTCTTTGTAGCATTTTGGTTTTGTTCTCTGGTTGAATAACATGGGAGAATATTTTATATTCCACACATAAACACTGGCTCTATTTTCTTCTGGTAAAATTAACTACATTTGCCTGCAATTATAAAATGTATATTGCATACTTTCTTGCCTTAAAATCCTCTTCACAGTGTCACCTTCCATTCTCACAAGTGGAAGTGATATAGTTACTCTTCACTTACACAGAACTCCTCAAAATATCACGAGTGACTTTACACTATCAAAGGAAAGATAATGATTTCATAGCTGTTTTTAGTTGGTTGTTGCTGTTATTTAGAAATCTGATGTTAAATGTGCTTGAACATTAGGAAAACATCAAGAAAATTACTCAAAGTATAGGAGCACGTTACTACTTAAGGCCTTGAAAGCTGTTCAGTACATTCTACACGCTTGAGAAACAACAAGTCATCAAATGGCTTGCTTCTTCATACTAAATTAATCTTAAAAAAAAAAAAGTCACAAAATTAGAATTCATTCCTTCTCAGTAGAGACTTTTACACTTGTGCACAAAAAAAAAGAGAACTAAACATTTAAAAAAAAATGCTTATGCCTGGAGAAGGCACGTTGCGATTTAATATTTGCCCCCAACAACGGGTTCACTTGGCTAAGCATCACTGAGCATCAATGTATAAATTGTGCGCTTTCATTCAGAGCCACTGCATTTCCACAATATAAGAGCATAAGACCACATGCTGGTATTCTCCACAAAAGTCACTTGTTATTTAAATCAGAACTACAAACCTGCTCCCTCACCTCCCCCTCTCCAGCCCCTAGAGGGGCATATTCTCATTAACATTCTTAATGTTAATTGGAATTACATGTGCACATCAAGAGGAGAATACACCTCCAGATGCGATATTTGCAAGCTTCATATTAAGCCAAAGTGTGTTGAAATAAAACATCACTGAACATACAGTCCTATCTTGATATTGAGAAATACTATATGTTTTTATACAGAAAACCAGGTCTTACACACAGATAAAAAATGAATTCCGCATGATACAACTGTAGCCTCCATTGCTACAGGATCTGATCTTGCCGTTTCTCGTTTGTGTGAAAAAGCCTGCTGCCTACGAGGTACATATAGGTTTATGATCCAGCACACTTTTCTGCAATGGAAATTAGGTGCATATCTCAATGATTTTAAAATGCTGACAAGACAACATTACTTGGACTCACTTGTTCAGAAAAGGAGCTGTATGGTTCCCCAAAAAACATAAATTATAAAAAAATCAAGTTAGTCTCTTGTACTTTCATGAAAATAATACATTTTAAAGTAAATATAACAATCTGGAAATTTAGTGTTTTCAGAAATAAACCTACCCAAAATATACAAAAATATAGCACCACTTTAAATTATTCTTTTTCTATTTACTGTATTTTTCTAATTTTAATTTTTTTTACACTAAATTCTTTAAGATTTCTGTTTGCAAAATGTAAATGTAGATTAAAAGACTGTGTGATCTGAAATCTGGAAAGTCCAAACAGATTAGTTCAATCTTTGCAGAAAATTCATGCTGGAATGCTGTTTTCTTTACTGAGTCTTTCTCCTTCCATTTAATGGGAATTTTCTATTGTTAGTTTTAAGCAATTCAGTCAACAAATCATGAGCATCTCCAACACAATTAGATAGAAATGTAGTCCCAGAAGCAAGGGACAAGTTTGATTCAAGTCATAAACTGAGGTTTCATCCTTTTAACAAAACTCTCCTAATATGATTACAGAAACATAAATCGAAATAATGTCAAATTCTACTAGAAATCATTATAAATAAAACAACATGCTGAAGCTTTGCAGCTTGTATTCTCCAAGGCTATAGAGAAGGCACATACAAGTCAGACAATATTAAGGAGAATGGGGTTGGAGCTGAGGAAAATATTCATTTAGCAATGATCTTTGCTCATGGAATGACATGCCAGGTTTAAGCCCATGACATCTTGGAAGTGCTCATGTAAAATCTCATTTGCCTATTCTTCCTTACTAGTAAAGATGGTCATCAAAACAAGACCTGCTGGAGAATAAGTAATGCAAACGTCACATTTATCTTGCTAACATTAAAGGAAGACAGAAGAGATGTTATATCAGAATATTTTTTAAAAAGCAAGAAGCAATCCCTTCCCTTCCCCATACTGAAATCATACATTGAATACCAGGTTTCAGGTATGTTGCAGTCACAAATGCATAGACGTGAGAAAAAGAAGAAAAAAAAAAAGAAAAAAAAAAGAAAAAAGCCTTTCTAGGTCATCTATTTCATCCATCTGCTGGAGAAAGATCAGTCCCTACAATATATATGCTAGAGCTTTTCTCAGTCTGATTTCAAATGTCTTCTTTCCATCTGTTCAATTTGACCTTACCTATTCCATCTTGGGTAGTTAAAATGGCTGCTGTATAGTGCAATAATTCAGGGCAACAGCTAAAAAATTAAAAATAAATAAATCAGCATGCAAAAGTCCTCTTATCTTTAGTGCAGCTAATTTTAAAGCTGTGTTTACCCACACATGATCAAACTGGACAAACGATGTCTATAAGACTGAGCCGTCTGCGTGCGAAGCGTCATCTTTACAGTATCATATGGATTAGATCCCAAGCTAATCAGGCAGATTCAGAGCTGAGCTGCTGAGTCCATCTTACAATGCAAATATTGGGGGGTGGGGCATGTTCAACTGAAGTCTTCTGTGTTTAATGAGTTGCCTTTTCTGCTCTTATTAACTAAAATACTTTAACCACTTTGGTTTTTTAAACTTAAACAATGATATTAGATGTAATCGTTATTTTATTAACATTTTTCTCCAAGGATTTTTCTTTCTGATTATGAGTACTTTGCAATTTCAGACAGTATGATGGATGCTACTCTTCTATGACAAGAATTTTAACAGCCCTTCTTCAGCACTCAATGCACACCCAATTATGCGTCTGAGCTAGTAACCTTGAATTTATGTTGCCATGGCGACAAACTGGTCATGCATTATGGATTATCATTGAAATTCTACACCCCTACCTAGCATAATGAGAGTTGGGGACTTAATCAAATCAGCCATTCTGTGTGACACAAAGTGAAGAACTAGCTCTTATTGTTCAGCGTTGAGAAAGGAAGCAGGCCTGATGGAGTGGCAGCTGCAGTGCCGCAGCCTGATAGATTGCCCTTATATACATTTGTGAATGTATAGACAGATGGTTTTCAATGCCTGGAATTTCTGGCTTAGGAAGCAGCTGTTCGGGTAACCTCTGCCGTCTCACCTTGTTGCCATGGAGCATTGCGCTGAGGCTGAGAATGTGGACGGCTACATTGACTATCCTGCTGAATTTAGGCGGCGTGGCATCCCTCTTTTATTGTGGGGCGGCAGGGCTGCGGGAAAGGCAGGGCTGTGGTGGGGGAGCTCCCGTAGACCTCAGCATCCTCCCGAGCAGAAAGGGACAGACCAAACGGTTGTAGAGAATTGCTCTGGGGGATTTAATCTGCTTTGCATCTCCTGCGCTGTCCTGAAATCAGGGCAATGGGACAGCACGCATTTCTTGCACTGTTCAGGCATCAGTAAAGGCAGTCAGGCTTCAGGTTGCCATACCACGTTTTGTTTGTGTTCTTTGCTGAGAGAAAATACCAGCTCCGCTGAAGTCAGAGCTGAAGGTGGTTCAGTGCCAGAACAAAAAACTAAACCAAATGGATATGAAAAACCAGCAACCATTGTAGACATTTTCCCTGCTAGGCTTCTTTTCTGCCTTGCCATTGAAATTTCTTTCTCTAGTCTGAGATATTGCAGGAAACTACAGGAACTGCTGGGAGATCATTAACTTCTTTCTTTAGTAAAATAATAGTAAAACTGCAGAAATTTCTAGAAGAATTGGTCCGTAATAGGCACTTATAGAGCTTAAATGTTTAGCGTAAGGATCTGAGTATTTTTTTCTACAACAAAAGAAAGCCAATCTATGTAGTGTTACTCATTTGTTCTTATGACTATTTTTAATTCCTATGATAGTAACAGTCTTGTTTTTCTCTGCTCAGTTCCCCATCTCTCAAACCTTTAAAGTGTCAATGCTTCAGAGTCCTCATAAGCATAGATCTGTTAAAAAATCCATAATTTTCCGAAATATTGGCCCATTATTCCAAATCAACCTTGCATTTTGTAAGCTGTTGTCACTGGAATATATTTTATTTATGCAATTTTATGTATAATGTGACCATCATCATCATTTCTGCATGGGGAGCACAATGTGTCTGTCAGCACTGCCATTACAGATCCACTAGATTTGTGATTTCAAAGTTTTCTCTCAGAATAAAACCTAATATTAAAATAACATTTCAAATAAAGACATTTTCTTCTATCTACTTCATTAACATCATTTTTCCTTCCACCAAAGGTTCTGTGTTTGTGTTTTGATGTACAGAGTGTGTGCATACATGTGCTATAACGAGATTTAATTTTCAGTATTTGTGTAGGAACTGGATATTTCAGCAGGCTTTAAAAATAGCTCAATAGGCAGGTTATTCAGGAGCCTGAACTAATCACCCCTTATCTATCTATCTATCTATCTAAATATTCATCTATCTAGCAGCATGCATAAATCCCTCACCTTCTATACATCTTGTTACTTCAGAAAGAGTCACTTCTGTCCAGCATCGGCCACGAGATTGCAGTAGCTCCACAGAAGGCTTGCAGTCTGCCCACTAATGGTTTGCGAACTGAAACGCCCCAGGAAAGCCTGGCCATGAAAGACGCACAGCGCAGGGCTGAGGCCAGCTCTGGGGCTGACCCTGCAAGCTCTCTTCCAGCTTGCAGGGGGGAAGGTGCTCATGGAAACTCGCAGAGCTTAGTTCTTTCAGGTAAAGATCCCGTCCTGCCAATAAATCTGTATTTTCAACATGCCTCATTCTTCACAGTATAGCAGATTTTGATTACTATTTGGTTATTTTAAGTACATCGTGAGACTTTCAGAATTCCTACGTTCACAGATGTTTTGTTTTTTTCCTTTCAAATAAAATGATGTTACTTCTCAAAAATCATTCACTCACACAAAACTGTCTTTGATAGCATTGACTGACTTAGAGTAAGGAAGAAAATTCAGAGCTAGAACTGGTGGGCTAAATAAACAGACTGATAGCATTGTAATCTCTTCGAATGAAAGGATGAATGAACCTTTTTCAACTTTAATTTACAGGGCCAGGAATTTCCTTGTGTTTATAAATTTAAGCCAAACCCTTAAATCTGATGTTAGTGTCAAGTTTACATTACTTAAATTCAATTCTTTATGGTTGAGTGGCATTCATTGTGTGGGCGTTTTGGAAAAGGATGTTACAGTTAGGGCTGGCACTGCAAGCCAACAAAGTACTAGTGCAAGCTTTAAATTAAAACCTATAGAGAAGAAATAAGAAATCAGAAAATCTTAACATGGGTACATGGAATTTGGTGTCTTCTTCCACAAGAAAGAAGGAAAGTTTTTGGTTAAGTGTATCAAAGAAAGAACTTTTAATAGGGCAGCCCGATTTCTAACAGTTTAACATGATCCTAAGGAAAAAATGATCTTAGAATAAGAATAGATACTTGGACACAACACTTGATTTGTGATCAAATCGTAGGTCTCAAGGAGTGAGTGCAGTGCTGTTATGAAATAAATGAGCTAAATTTAGGACCTAAACATTCAAACGTTGTCTGTGTTAACTAGAAGTTTTTCAAAGAAGTACTGCTAATGATCTCAGTAAGATTATTATCAGGAATAAGTTTTCCCTCATATTACTCATGCTCCCAGAGAAAAATCGGAATATCAAAAAGTATTTAAAGTTCCTGTGACTTATTGTCACTTTTTTTTTTTTTTTTTTTTTCATTATTACTGACAAAACCTGTGCCTGGAATTAAGCTATAAGTATTTCCCTAGAAACTTTAAACATATCAGATTTAAAATGTTCTCTTTTGACCTTTAATTTTTTTTTTTTTTAATAGGAACAAACAGGCAAAAACAAACAAACAAGCAAACAAACAAGTAGCAAAAAAAGCCCAGTGAAACAGAAAAACAAAACCAGAGAGTGATTAATAATTTCCTCAAGGAGAGAGGGGAAAGAAACTTGGAAACTTGAAAATGATCATTTTGTGAATTGTATACTGGATATTTTTTCTCCTGCACACTAAAAAAGGAGAAAGAATTGTAAATATTAGTTTACCACTTTTATTTTTTTCGCATGTTTATCATGCACTTTCTTGCAAGTAGAAGATCCACATAAATGTGAATTATGCTGAGGTTTTCAGTCTTTCTCCAGTCATCCTCCTTTTGCTGTATAGACCATCAGTGGTGTTATGGACACAGGCTGGGAAGTGCTGCTACTGTATGAATGACTCACTTCTGCACTGCAGCCTTGCTCAGTATAAGGAGGCAGAAAAGAGGATGTACTTCTCATCCAGTTCCCAAGAAACATGTTCATTTGGATGTGGTAGTCAAATATTTAGTGCTTTAAGAATTTTGTCAACACCAGTGGAGTCAGCAGATCATAGAACCATTTGAGTTGAAAGGGACTTTTAAAGCCCATCTAGCCTAGCCCCTTGCAATGAACAAGGACACCTACAACTAGACCAGGTCCTCAGAAACCCGTCCAGCCTGACCTTGAGTGTCTCCAGGAGCAGGACAAATTAGTTTGAAACCATTTCCCCTTGTCCCATCACAACAGACCCTGCTAAGGAGTCTGTCCCCTTCTTTCTTACAGCTCCCCTTTAGACTCTGCTGTTTCCCTTCACTTTGAATTGCAGTTAACAATCTGAGACACATGCCTGGGTAGTGAGAACACTTTTATAATCCCCTGTACCAATTTACTCACTTCTAGGATTCGACTAATGTGTTCATTAAATCTTTTTACTGTTACACGGAGAGATTTCATTTCCTATGAGCTGAAGATGACCCCAATTTCAGACCAGACTTTCAGCCCCTGTCCCAGCAAGGTTTGCTCCTTGGCCATTCTGCTCAATAAACATATGCTTTCCTGCAGCTCAGCACTCACAGCACAGAAAAGTAAAACTTTTTATTAGTAGTATTAACGATATCCATTCATACCTATATAGAGCTGTTTGCCGCATATTTATTCCTTTTAGTTTATATGGATTTGTGGCAAATTGAGACATATGAAATTATGTATAAAAATTTGTTTCTTTGGACACTCTGGGTTTGAGTGTGTGAGTATGCACATCTCACTATTACAAGTGAGCATTCTTCTGGACATTTTTCCTCTTCAGTAAATACTTGAACTAGTATTTTATATAAATATTTGTGCTTTTTTTCTTCTCTTAAGTTAATCGTGGACTTAAGTTACAGATATACCTACATAAATAAATGCACAGTAAGATGCTGCAATAAAAGAAACTGGATGGGGGGAAAAAGCTTAGAAAAAAAATGCTATTCCATGGCACAACTGCCTGTGTGCTGGGATGATGCCATGGTTGAGAGTCTGCCCCTGTGAGGACCTCCCCACTGCTCCTGGGCCTCACCTCAGTCCAAGCTACTTCCCCTGGCTTATACCCCCTCAGCTTCTGCTCCAGAAGGTCAAAACGTAGTTTTTGGAGAAAAGATACCAGGCACAGAAATAAGGAGCTAGATAATTGGCTACTTTTTGTAAAAACATACTCTCTCTGAAGCAGTTCCACTTCTTACCTTAGAACTCAAAACAGAAAGCCAGGCAAAACAAGTTGAGTTGCCTGCCAGTAACCTCCAGAATTGAAAGTGTCCTTCTCTCTGGACTATTTATGAATTCTGATAGCCATATTTTCCCTATGTTTTAAGCCTGAAGGGATTTAGATCAAGTAGACACAAATGTAGCATGTTAGCAAGTTTTAGCATCGGTACATGCTGCTGTGTAATCAATTGGCATGCCAACAAACTTTGATAAGTACATTGACATTGATAAGATTCAGGGTACATAAAAGAGACCTCTTGGCACACTAATAACAAATAAAGCTGAGTGGCATTAAGCATGTCACTTCTACCATAGTTAGGCATGTGACACCCATGCACATTTCTTTTCACACTACATTATTATCCCTTCTTCCCTGGCAAAGTGTATCCCAAACAGATGTTAAGTCAAACAGTAAGATTCTTCCGTATCTCTGCAAAGTGTCAAGTAGGCATTAAGGAAATGAAAATAAGGTAGGCTGTATAATGAGAATTACATGGTAGACTAGATTTTAAACACCAGATTTATACAAAAGCATTATTGTTTCACATGAATAGGCAATTAAATACGGTGATGCAATGAATGAACAAACGTAGATACTGGGCTTCTTTTATACACTCTCACTCCTACCTCACCATATATGTAATGTGATACAATAAAAGCTTTCATTTCTTGTACAATGACTGAGCTTAAATAAACAGGCCAGTTTTTCTTATAGACAATAACACCAAGATAAAGTTTGGAAACAGATACAGAGCTTTTCTTGGGAAATTAAACTAGTTTTTGGGGAAGCCCTGTAAGAGATGATTTTCTTTTTCTGAGTTAAATAAACAAAAAAAATCCATCAGATACAAATATATTTAGTGCCTTTTCCTTTCATGGATAAGATTTCCTTTAGGAATAAGCAAAAATAAATAACTCAAATGCTCACCTATTTACACAATTAAGCATTTCAGAAAATTAGTGGAGATGAGTCTTTGCACAGTCAGTGTGGAATTCCTTGTGTTGTCACGCTCAGAAACTGCTGAGCCCTTTACAGACAAAGGAGTCACCATAAACAGCTGGAGGATAGATAAAGCTCTACCTGCAGACAATGGCAGAATTAGAGGATAGGGGCACAATCATTCTCATATTCCATTTATTTATACTACAAAACACAGCTCTAGATAATCCAGAAAATGAGCGTTAAGATAGGGTGTAGCCAAAAACTCTTTCCCAGCTTTCTTGGTAGCACTATGAAGTAAAAAGAGGACTTAGCAAATAGGAGACAAAACCACTTACTAAACTCAGAAGTGAAAGGAGACAGTGGACTTACTCCTCACGTGCAAGCAAATACCAAGGCTGGCCCAGCAAAATGATGATGTCACATATCTATGGCATATGATGCACAACAAGGAAATAAACAGGTTAAAAATCTGGATTCAGATGTGGCTCTCTTTTCTAGGAACAATGCTCAGAAAACCCATCCAGATCCATTTTTCAAGATTATCCCAGCACACATCTTTGGGGGAAAAACAGGGACTTGCCCAGAAACAAACAAACAAAAAAAACAACCAACCAACCAACCAAAAAAAAATATCAAGAAATGCCTTTATCTCTATAGCCAGTAAGTCAGTCAGCTTTTATGGAGTTTTCCTTATAGTTCAGCTTTAAGCTGCTTTTCCTAACTTGTAAGTGGAACAGTATTTATATTTCAAAACAGCTGTGTGTCCTACCTAAATAAAACTCTCCATCTCACACCCAGTCCTCTCCAGGAGAGGGAAGGAACCACAGGCCTTGCTGGAAGCAGTTGTTGGTGGTTCAGCTCAGGACTCGATTAAAATAAAGACAAGCAGGCAATACCTTCAGGAGCAATCTTGGCTCTCCCAAGGAAATAAGCATATGTTTACATGACATATTCTCTTCCAGAGTTTATTTTTTAAAAATAGGCATCAGAATGATGAGATTTCTCATGTTCTTCCAAATATGAAATGCAGCACATAAAAAAAGCACGGGTCTTTAAACAATGCAGTTTGTTTGCACATTTCAGTTAATTGCTACTTATCCTGTCCAGGGAGGAAAAATCTCATTTTACATACTCTTTCCACAATATTTAACTTTGATTTAAATATGTGCAGTCCTCATGTTAGGTTTTTTCCATAACCAGAAACAGTTGGCTGAAGCATAACTTCAACTGAGTTTTTAAAGACATAATATAACATTATATGTTATTATACAGTAAAAGAATTGGCTTGTGCCTCCTGCCTCATGTTCTTTAGATCAGGAACATCTTAATGTCCCAGTGAGTCTATCTGACTGTGTGACCTGTTTAACTGTAATCATACCTTGGAGTCTTTGATTTCAGTAAAAGCTGATCTCATGGTAAATTTCTCAGTTAATATTTACGCTGTGAGACCTGTTGAAATGATGCAATGTCGTGCTTATCTGGAGTGCATTACCTCAGAATGTCTGTGAATCTGCATGAGTACATCTTTAATAAGAATTTAAAAATATTCATTGTTTTGGGAACTGAGTGAAAGCACTGCTAGCAGCAATTCTCATTTTATTATATTTATTTATTTCTGTCCTTGTTCTGCTTTTCCTTCACTTAGGGCGAGAGGGGAATTGGTGATAGGGCAGTGGATAGACAGATTTTTGATTGCCACTTTGTTACTTTTGATTTTGTGGAAGAAGTTCTTCAAATTTTTTTTGTGAAGAAATATACATTTATTTGTGCAGAGGGATTCTAGGTGTTTTTTTTTTTTTGTTTGTTTGTTTTTGTTTGTTTTGATTGCTTTGGTGTTTAGATTGATTAATTTATGTCTGATGTCTAAACATGGAGTATATGCCGTCTGCGAGGAGTACTTTATGAAAAGCCAAGATATGACAGCAAAAGAACAGTAACATCTTCTAAGTTGTAGAAGTATTACTAATAATTCCATTTAAATCCATGCTGGTGCTTGTACTGAGACAGGAATTTCACTCTTTACTGGGTTTACCCATTTTTTTTTTTGCTTATAGTATTTAATTTGGGACAACAGCAAATGAATAAAAAGTAATTGCAACTATCGATTACATTTCTTACTATTTGTCTGGTGAAAATTTTAAGTCTATATAATTTTTTTAATATTTTTTCCCCTAAAACTAACAAATAACACAAAAACAAAACACAACAAAATGCAACAAAACAAAAAAACAGTGACAGCCATCCAAAACTCTAGATCTCATTTCAAGCTATCACTGCCTTTATTGTAGTTTCAACTTACCCCAACATCCTATAGCAAGAGAAGATATGTTGGACCCTCTTCTGTGATGAATATCATGTCATATATGGAAAGCCTTTCTTTGTGAGTCACAGATGGAAACAAATTTTATGCTCACATTTGAATTCATCATTAGTGGTCACTATGCACAAACCTAGAAAGGGAAGTATATGTTTTCTTGATGTGCCCTGAGAGCTCTTGCCAGGGGGAACTGTATGAATAGCTCTAAGTTATTCTCTCACACTGATCAGGATAACAGGTACCAATTTTCCCCTTAAAGTATTTTGATGAGATTTTATTTCTTCTAATCAACATTTTTCTTCATATTCTTTCACGTCAATTATCAGTTTTGCCAAGAGTTCCAAGTTTTGGCTATCAAAAGCATCAGGGTTTCAGAATTTCTCTGAAAATGAGAATTTTTCAAAACCTCTCCATTGTTCTCAATTTTTTAATTTATCAAAAAACTCTAGCATAGAAATATTTTGTCAGCATTCATATGACAGTGTTATGCAGTCAATGCTTTTGTGTTAACCAGGATGTTAAGAATTAGAGCTGGCTATCAGTGCCATGCAGTGTCAAATGTTGATTTGATTTCAACACTATTATTGTGTATTCTGTAATAACTAAAAAGGAAAAAAAAAAAAAAAAGATTTTTGCCTATAAGTTTTTGATTCAAGTGTAGTTTTTCTCAAAATCAAGCTGCACCAGATTGGATTGGGTACCTCAAATTTTGCTGTTTGACATTATCTCATGTAATCTCATTCATGTTCCTATGAGACAAATAATGTCACTTGCCTGGTCTGGATGGTACTGTAGTGAAAATGCAATGGAACTGCTTATGGAAACTGCTCAAGGAGACAAGACTGCACTGGCAGTTAGTATAAAATACTGTACATGATGAATATGTATATACATGCCTACAGAGACATATTTCCTTTTAGAGAGGTTTGCATCTGTTCTCCTACCATCCACAATTTTTTTTTCCTGCTAAAGACTCAAAGTGAAATACAAAAATATAATCACGTCATTGATAAAATTAACAACGCAAGATCTGCTTTTTTTATAAATGACATTGCTTGCACGTGGTAAAATGCAAAAAATATATGCAAACGCTACTTGTACTCACTACCAAAACCAAAACAAAACCAGAACAACCACAACATCAGTGATTAAGCTGCTAATTCTGTAAGAGCACAATCCTCTAGGCTGACTAATATTATGTTTTATCTCTATGTCTCTAAATCACTTATTTGTCATATTCAGATGTGATTTTCTTAGGGCAGAAACCATCTTGCTGCTCTATATTTTAACAGAATATTTTAGATTGGAGTTACGGTCTGTGATGAGATATCTGTACACTGATATATAAAACCAGTATCATTATAAGGCATTCTGCAGCTAAAAATGACAAGTAGCATTATGGATGCACTGAATTTCTTGACAGTGATTGATACTGATTCAGATAGCCACGCTCTGTCTTTTCAGTATTTTATCCAGGAGTAACCACCACAAGAGCAGATTTCAAGAATCATCTCTTTGGAGGAAAAGATAATCTGAAGCCATGGGAACTTTAGAAAAGTCTGAGGGACAGATACTGAAAGCTTTGCTCCCATTACACAGCACTGGATTTTACATTTGATCTCATTGCTTCTGCTAGAAAGGAGACCTCACTTCTGGCAGGATATGTGTTTAGTGAACTCATCCAGCAAGAGGAGAACTAGTCCCTGAGCTGGATGCACTTGCAGTATTACTGTGTACGTTCATTCCTCACTAAGAACTAGAAGATACTGTAATCTGTTTATCTTACTAACCATCTCCAACATTCAGAAAATCCAGAAAAATGTTCCAAGGAATGGGTACTTTGTTTTAAAACCTAACAGTATAAAAAGTTGCTAAAAGATATAGTTCTCTTTACATACTTCCCCATTGTATTAGTGCAGATACCAGTTCATCAACATCGAGCTTAAACAAACTCAAACATTTATGCAGGTTTTCAAACAAGAGTTTGATACTCTTTCTACAAGGAGCTATATTATTCAGTCCAGGACCTTACTAAATCCAGTATTTAAACTTGGTCATGCTATATAAACATGATATGAGAGAAAGTAATTACTTATTATAATGTAGTCTAGATAAAATTAGACACTGATCCTTGAGTGTCTGTTTAGCATAGGCCATTAATTTTTAAGAACTGTTTTCAGCTTGATGTTGGATAGCAGTAAGAAGAAAATGTCATTTCCAGAAAAACTACTACAAGTGTAAGAATGTATATTTGATACATACAGAGTTTTATAACTTCTAGGGGTAAATGTTATATATACCCTGAAACAGTCCCATAAAACAAGAAGATATACTGCTGCTTTTTCATTCAAGAAACTAGAAGCACAATGGCTCTAAATTTCTTAACTCTATAAATGAAAGAGGCACAAGAAATAAGTGCTATTTGCAAAAATTCCTTGGGTGGAAAAATGTTGACTAGTTGAAGAAAAACTTTTTTCTAAAAATTTGACAATTTTTGATAGTTTTACCATTTGGAAAGACTATTTAAAGCTGATGGTAATGTACAACAGCAACCAGATGAAATGTCTGCCTAGAAAGTGAGAAAGGAGCTCAAAAGTGTATTCCTGCCTAGATTTCCATGATTAAAAGGTAGCAGGGTCAATCATTGCAGATACCAAACTATTCTCTTTAAAGGGAATTGTTTCTAGTAACATCAAGCATGGGGAACTTTGCTTTCTTTAGTCATCCACCATTAGGGTTGGTTGTAGCTGTAGAGTAGTCAAATGCCTGCTATAGCTTGTGGAAAATGCCATGGCTTCTCTTTGTGAAATAAAATAATAATTTTAATTAAAAAAAAAAGGACAGAAAACAAACAAACAACTAAACAAAATCGAAACTTTTGCAATTACAGCCAGGGACTGCCCAAAGGCATACTAGCCCAGGAAGAAATTGTGGGTTCATATCTTCTTACTTGAATGAAGAGTTTTGATACGAAAATGTCATATGGAAACATCCCCAAAGCAGTGTTTCTTTCCCAAGAGGAAATCCATGCAGTCTGAAGGGAATTAATAACTGGAATGTATTCTCACAACAGTGCTGGGTAAGAGATATAAAGCACCAGGAAATCAGTAATGCACAACACTAGGAACAGTTCAAGACACCCAAGAACAGAGGGTGCTGAGAAGATACAAGGAAAGGCTCTTTATCTACAGTAAAGTCTGTGAAAATATTTTTCAGCTTGTATCACTCTCTCTTGTTCTCATTCCATCCAGTCAGTGAAGACTCCAACACTTACATTTTTGCTTACATTTATATTGTGGAAGCCAAGAACTTCTCCCAAGACCCCAAGACTGGGGCTAAGGTAAGCCACTGTAAAGAGACTTAGGTACGTGCATGTATTCTATTTCACCCTGAGTGAAAAAGGCAAATGCATCTTTATGTTCCAGTGCGCAACCATGCTGCATTCTAATGGAATATTCTAAAGGTTATTTCAGAATAGAATTGATATAACAATCCAGAGTGCGTCATGCTGTACCAGTAACAAACAAGCATAAGGATATCTCACATTTAATGCACAAAAAATATTTAGCTCTTCAGTATTACTTATTCATTATTACCCAGAAAGCACCATATATTTTCAGGTGTACTGTGCCGTGAAGAGAGTTCCTCTGAAGAGACTCATACAGAAAAGCTGGCAGAGAAGCAGACAGTCAAGCAGGAAGAAATTAAAGAATGAGCTGTTCCATTGGTCTCAGCCCTGGTATCGAAGAAACAGTCTATTTTATTTTCTGTGTTAAGCTTTATTTCCTATGATCGGTCAAATAAAACAAAAAGTAATTTAGCTTTTATGCAGCTTAAGTTTGCCTGTCAGTACCTAATTAATTGATAAAGAGGGCTGAGAACAGTAAAAAGTATCCCTTTGCCAGGCTCCTCAAGGGATAACAGATGTTCAAGTATTTCCCACTTCAATAGTGGGAGCTGTGATATTTGTGGTAGAAGCAAGAAAGGTTTCCTAGTGCTTTTGTGCCTTGACTGTCTCCTGATTTCTGTCCACTCTGCTCCATCCCTCTGTGCCTTTGCTGTGACTTCTTCATCAGCTCCAACAGAGAAGAGTGTGGCACGTTCCAGGAAAGAGCCTGAGCTCCCTCACTGACATCACTTTGCACGGTCACAAGTTCACCGGCATTGCTCGAGTTTCAGACTCAGAACACAGTGTCTGTGGGACTCAGAAACAATTCCTCTGGCTGCCTCTGTTGGCTGCTCCCACTCATTGATTTATGCTGGAGATGCTTGGAGCTGCGGCATAAATCTGGTTATGTAATAGAAACTTGATAACAGAGAAAGTCGATATGTGAGGGTAACAGAGCTGAAATTACACCCTGGAACAACCTTTTGTTAACCCTTTCATAGTACATCTCTGGGCTTCTCACAGAAATGGAACTTGTAGGACTTGTATGTACCAGTATCAGATTGATTTTCTTCCCTTTGCCTTGCTGGAGCCAAACAGAATCCTTTTTCACAAATAACATCTCTTTGCAACAGAAAACTACATATTTGCTTCAGTTAAATACATAATGAAAGATGACCAGCTTACTTACATCAGACAGTATGTCAGTGCTATATTTATTTATGTGAACAACATATAATACTTTATATCATCAGAATTTTTCTGACTAGGACGCTTCTTCTGGGGAAAGTTTCTTTCTTTGTTTAAATAGTGTGGCAATTAGCTCATTTCTGAAGTCCACTCTCCCAGCTGAGCCCTGTGATCTGTGAAAGCGGGAGGTTTGGCAGGCCCATAGAAGAATTTCTGACAGCCGCAATCTGCATCGTTCCTCATTTTAGGCAATACAGACAACTTAAGTCTGTAGTTCTTCAGACGATTTGTACATGAAACTTCCCCTTTATGTTCTCATTAATCTGATTCCTACTGTTATTAGAAACGTCGTTGTTATTAGAAACTCATTTATCACAGATCTTTATATTCATGGCTTCATTATTTGAAGTCCTGATGATAATACAATTTCAGTTTTTCTTTCTTCTTCACTGAAGCTGGGGTATTTGCATACTGGATATCTGGGATTTGCGGAGAAACATGGAGATGAATGTGAATAGAATAATTATCTGTTCTTCAAGGTGAGCTTTGCTTCTTATGTATATATGTAAAATAAGTTTGATTTTATATTCATATGTTCTTTATAGAATTGTAGTAATAACAAGGTCTTTCTGAGTATAAGATGACTCAAACCATAAATAACTGAAGTCTATGTGAAAAACATTAATGGAGTTGATCTAAAGCAATATTTCATTAGTATCCCAATAGCAGTTTTAGGAAATGTGAAGCTAACACTGTTATAAGAACTTGTCTGGAAACCATTACTTGAAGATTGGAAGAAGTATAAAAACGTCCAGGTGTACATGAAGTTGCTTAGCAACTGCATCCTTAATCACCTTTTCCAAAAAGGGAGGTTTGACAGAGGATGGTAATTCGATGATTTCTTGAGGAGGGTCAAGACCTCAACATACTGCAGCCAGGATGTCATTTTTGCCCTTCAAAAAGAGGTGTTAATGAAATGTCCATCCACCAGGAAAGTGCTTCCTCATCAACTTTCATGAGTACTGTAGTTTTCTCACCAAGGTTCTCATTTGCACCTGGGAGAAAGCACTATCAAAATCAGCCATGGGTGTTCTCATAACCTCTTTACTGACATCCTTTTTTTGAAGGCCGACAGTATCAGATGAATGCTTGTTGTCTATCAAGAATGTGAGTATGAATACACTGTCTTCCTTTCTCAGAAAGTAAGAACCAACAGAAAACCCAAGTATCATTTTGACAGTGGATAATATCTCTTAACTGCCTATATCAAAACTGAAAATAACAATTTAGATAGAATTATAGGGACAAAGCAATAGGGACACTGTGTTTTTTGGCCTTATCTGAGTCCTCTTATTTTGAATCACTCTTACCATTCAGCAACAACTCCACATTTTGCTTGTTCAATTTTTTCCTACTAATGTACATGCACTTCTTGTTGATGTACCTACAAAGTCTCAAGTCCAGATGAGTTTTGGTTTTCTTCACACCAACCGTTTGTGCCCAAGCAATATCTCCGAATTCTTCCTATGCAGCCTCCTAATCCTGCCTTTTGGCATGGCAGCATGCTGCAGGTATATAGCACAGATACCTCTAAATCTCAAGAAAGCCTTTTCCTAAAATCTCTGGGACGGCAAATCAGAGTAGTCTAACAAAGTTTTAGCAGTATGCTACATTTGCTCATTAAAGCTTCTTTTCAAACTTACCATATAACACCACAAAGAGGAACTGGACAAAGGTATATCTGTGACTTTATTTATTTAATTTTAATATTCAGATACCTTATTTGTGTTTTTTTCTAAAATGAAATTAGCCATAAATGTTGGCCGTAATAATGTGTTATTTATTATGATATTCGCCTATCATGATTTATGCGTTCTTGCACTTGTGGTTATGTATCTGCTGTGACTGCAGTTTTGTATTCCTTTATCTATTTTTATCATCTTGTTAAATTACCTGAACTATTCTCTAATAATAAGATTATTTAAAATTTCTTCTAAGTATTTATTTATTCACTATAAATTAACACCTTTTTTCTGACTCATACATAATATTTAAGAGTCTTTCCTTCCTTGAGTTGTACTATAAAATTGTCTTTTTTACGTGTATACTGGAGACAATTTTACATCATCACAGTATTCACCTCCAGACATTAAAAGACACATTCCAGTTTACCTGAGGCATCAAAATTCCCTATCCTTCTCATGTTGTGATTATATTTGTACATAATCTCCCTCTCAGCATTTAACTTCTCATTTCACTGAGATAAATACAAATTTGTGAACTGCTTTTGTGCCCTTGATAAAAAATCTAAATTTACCCTGAGTACTGCTATATAGGAAACCAGATATTTGTAATATTATGCAAAATAGAGGCCCTAATCTGACAAAGCTGAAGCAAACTCTGGTCTTCAAAGTTGGATCTGCTTATAATTTTTAAAATTAACCATGTGAGTATCTGCTGGTTCATCAAATATAATAATAATAAAAATAGCCAATAGATTTTAAAGAGTCATTATTCATTGCAGATCACTCACATTTAAGCTCTTTATCACTTTCCTAACTAAATGACTGATTTAATCTCAAACAGGTGCAAAACTGGAAGTTTCAAAATAAACCTGACATATACTCTTTGGTACACCCATTTTTATAACTTACAAATACCTCTTTTCCTCATTCCTCTGTATTAAATTTCTTGTAGTAGATAAATGTAGGCATTAGGATTAGTAATCTATCTTTTAGGAACAAGGGAAATTTAGAGTCTACAATTCCTGCTCTGAGATGCCTTTTCTGTAATTCAATCAAAATTATTGATAGCAATTTTGCATGGATGCTTCTACAAACTCCGCTTGAACCTCAAATCTCAATATACATGAGAGGAAATAATATTTATTGAATTAATAAAGTTAAAAACAAAACAACAAGGTGAGTGCTTCAGTGCTGTATGTGATTTGAGTATAGTTGTTAACATTAACTTAAAAAACCCTCTGTATGCATTGGTGTTACTGTTGCACAGCATTAACTTTAACGTGTAAAATTAAAGGTAATCAAAGAGTCAGTTCAATTAATCAACACAGGGAATATTATGTATCTAATCAGAATTCTTTATAGAATATAAATCGAATATAATTCTTTATAGAATATGACTGTTGTAGATGCTGTTATTTGGGATATGTTGGACTGAGGTTCGACTGCAGTTTGTTAGAGTTTGTTAGATTTTGATGCTGTATGAAAATTGTTCTACATCGTGTTCTGCTTTCCCTTTTTGTTATTATTAATATTATTATTATTAGTTTGCTATACGGAAATGCTGCATTCTTTAATTAGGATTTTTGACAAAAAATATTTTTTTCCCCTGGGAATGTACTTAGATTTTTTTCCAGGTCTGAGGGATTTTCAGCCAAGGGAACCACAGAACTGGAGAACAGACAACACTGGGAATGTTTTATCCGCTAGCTAATTATTGAGAAAATATTCTGAGAAATAAACAGCACTCAGTTACTTTCTTTTGTGTTTTCTAAAGCACTGTAGATCCCTTAAGTGCATTGCAAGGATTGCATTGATAGGTTATGGGTGAGAGTTCCTTCTGGGTGTAAGAATTTATGTCCAGCTAAGAGAAAAAATGAAGTAGAGGGGCATTCATCATCCACACAACTTTATCTGAGAATATACAGATGTTTCGTTAAGCATACTTCCTCACCTTGGTGTCCTCCTGAAAAGAGCTGGTGGTGCCATTGTTTTTCACGTGCCTACTGGAGATAGAGGAGTTTCGTACAAATGACTTTAGCACATCTCATGGAGTGTATAGATTGTATTGTGGGGTCTTCTGCCTATTCTCCAGGGCAGGTGTTCAACAGTATCTGACATTTTTGCAGTTGAGGGCAATAGATCAATTAGCTGTGCATCAGAAGCACTCTTACTCGTCACAATGAATGCTTACACAGATAAGAATCACTCACTCATTTCTAATAGACATTGCCGTGATACTCAAAAGTGGAAGACACCTGAGTCAAGATGTTATTTCAATTTTAAACTTCAACATTTTGAAAGCATTTGAGGTATAAATGGTCACCCACTGTAGCACCCTGCAAGGGTACTTACACCCTCTGCATCACTGATGAAAGAAGATAAGGTAAAGTCTTTTGAATTATTTTGTGGAGCCATCATTGTCTCTAGACTGACTGATGTTTGAGCATCTAAAATAGGTGTCCTGTCTGTAATGCCTCATTGATATTAATCATTCA
>JAOWBP010001760.1:79090200-79105747 GCA_028571105.1 Tragopan temminckii | reverse complement strand
TTTTTTTTTTTGGCTGGGCTTATTTTTATGGAAAGAAAGTGAACTGCACTTTTTCAAACTTTCCTGATATGATGAAGTCATATTTGGCATTGATATTCCTGATGAAAAACTAAGTTACTGAGAAAGGCTGGTCAACTCAGCAATAGAGTAGAAACCAATGGCTTCAGCTAAAGGCACTGGCAAACTTCTGGATGATTTCAGTAGAGAGGCAGAATGTCAGCGCTCACGGTATTTCACAATGTATGTACTTCAACAAAAACAATCAATTCCAAATACCAATATGTATTATATTAGAAAATACCTGAAGACAAATAGAAACACCTGTGCCAAGGCCTTCCCAGAAAACCCAGAGGAAAAAAAATGATCTATGTATTCTAAAAAAATATAGAATGGCCTCTCTCAGGAAAAAATATGCATTAAATAAACTCAAAAACTAAAAGGAAAGAATAAGCAGAAGAATAAGCAGAAGATAATTAGGAATTAGAGTGGAATCTTTAAAAAGATCAAGAGAGTGCTTGAAATACCAGAAGTGTGTGCTACATGGTTTCTGGTATATGGTTTTTCCTGAAAGTGAGGGTATAACCCTGCTCTGTAGGTATCACTAAAAGCTTTCATAATAATGTCAGTTGGAGTTTGGTAAAAAAGCAAGTTCCAAATCTCCTCCATTCCACCCAAGTAAGTTAGGTAATAAATTCCAATTAATGCCACAGAAAGCCAAAAGCTTCTCTCTGATATTAGCTAGCTGTACAGACACCTACAACTTCTTTGGACCTTCCTGATCAGCCTGAAAATTCCCAAGGTACCTCATCTGTGTTTCTAGGTGTTGTAGTGAGCCCCTGGCAGACGAGCTGGCATTGATTCCTGCTTCAGGGCCACTGTGACGAAAAGGTGGAGAAGTGTCTGGTGCTGCAACTTCCCATACTTTTTGTTTAATTTGGTGGTGCAGCAAGCTGACAAGATTTCTCCCCTATCTGTCATTTCCACCCCCAAAACACAATTTGCTTTCTCTCAATTTTACTCTTGCAACTGTCTGTGGGGCTTTGCTGGAAATGAAATTTTTTTTATATGATACCTCCTTGGAAAAAAGCTCTAGAAAAGAACTGTGTTTTAATACAGCTCACTCTTGTGGTCTGGCTTATAGCTTTGCTCCATGCACAATTACATCAGAAAAACTGAGCCGGCAAAAATCTGTGATTCTACAGCAGGAACGAGATGGCAGGGGGGATGCAAATGCAGTGAATGAGCTTTTCCATGGTAAGGAATTGCAGCACAAGTTCCTCGAGGGATGCATCCCACCAGCTGTGCTCTGAGCATGCCAAATTCCTGTGACAGTTTAGAAATGGAGGTGGTGAGGCCCAAATTTGTGCAACAGTCATGAAGACAGATTCTGCAGCCACAACACATCCACAGTGGCTTGTGTGGCCTGAGAGCACTTAAGACTTATATTTTGGATAATGTCAGAATAACAGATACAAACATGGGTTTGCTTTGTTGAAGTGAAGCTTAACTGACACTGTACCCCTCCATCGTCAGAGGCAGTGACGTGGAAAAGAAGATGAGCAGAAGTTTGATTGCTTCTGCTTTTTAATAATGACTGTGGGATGTAAAGGGAAACTGATGAAACATCGTCCAAACAGTCAAAGCCTAGTGCACCTGAAAGGCTAGACTATTGAGGTTGAGGTAATTTAATTGTGTGGAGTTTAAAAAAAAAACTAAGATTCATTCCTATGAATCATCTTTAAACAACCTCTACTTTCTGAGTTGTTTTCTCTCTGTAGGACTGCTTCCATGATAAAGTTTAAGCCAACACTATGACCAAGGTTGCTATTTTTTTTACATCTGGAATATGAAACATGATATTTTAAAAATCAGCCTCATTACTGTAGCTCTGCTCTCTCTTTGGCAGCCAAAGATCTTAACAGCTGTAAATATAAGACCACATGTGAGGCTTTCCTCACTGAAAAACTCAAAAATTGCTTATCTTGTTAGGCACAAGAAGCTGTGGGAAGCAGGAAAGAGGAGTTGCAGTGCCAGTGCCTGAAGTCAAATTCTCTGGTGAGTTGCCCTATGCTAAACACAGTCTATAAATCCCTTGGAGCAGACTGATTTGAATGTTTTCATGCACTGCTGACTTCCAGGTGAATACTTTCTGGCACAAAAGTAGGTTTGAAAGAAAACAGATTGGAGGAGCATGGCCTGTGTGTAGAGCTGCACAGTTAAACATGCCAAACTGTGCTTCCAAGCAAGTATTTTCAACTCCTACTTTGGTTCACTTCAAATGGAGATGAACTTGGAATTGGCACAACAGATTGGCACAAGACTGTAAGTGGCAGCCAGGAATAAAGTCAGGAATTTGTTAACAGAGCCAGAATCACATAAAGGAAGAAAACTGTTCACCTTAAGAACCAAGGAATTAATGCGCTGCACGAGACATTGCACTGCTGTGTATCTCTGACAATCATTTTCCTGCCTCACAATCTAGAGCTGTACAAACATCTCCAAATGGCATCATGATTTTTCTTTTCTTTCTTTTTTTTTTCTTTCTTTTTTTTCTTTTTTCTTTTTTTTTCTTTTTTTTTTCCTGTGGTGCTTACTTAAGATGCATGATGTGGGATGAGAGCAGAGAAAGAAACAACCCCACTTTTGAAATAATTGAAAATCACCCAAGCTCTTCAGGATATTGGGTGATGTTATCCATCCCATGTTTGTCTGGGGGTTGGTTGTTTTTCTCAGAGGAAGCAGGACAGTTAATTAGACTTAACTGAAGTAACAATGAAGATTTAAATCTCCTTCCTTTGATATTCGTAAGCAAATAGGCTAAAGATTGTTGGATTGATCTCACTGGGGCACCTCACACATGCATTTGCTGGCTTTACTGCAGTAGACATTTTTTAGTTAAGATTTTCAAAAATCTTTAATAATATGAATAGTAATTCCTGAATAATCTGAATGATCATTTATATGTACTTTTATATATATGTACCGTACATAGAAATATTTGTCTCATTGAATGCCTATGTGTTTATATACATCTTCCATGAATTTTGGTTTTAGTTATTTCAGATTGGCATTATAAATATGTAAAAAAAAAATAAAAAAATAAGTACAATGCAGCATTTTATTCTCTTCTTTCACATCCTGTTTACAGTAAAGAATTGGATGTTAGCTTTGGAAGGAGGTTATGGGTGAACTGATCAGAGCCTCCCACAGGACCAGAGCCTGAGTCATGACATGGAGGTGGCAGAGAAGGCCTCTACATCTCTGAGGTGCATTAACACCTTTCCTTAATTTCAAGATAGGGTGCTTTGCTAACCACTGAATTCCTGCTTCATATGTTCAGTGTCTAGAGGACAAAGTGCTATGCAGTGTACAAATTACCCTTCTCTCTAATCACAGATGGCTGGGAAAGGCTAGGTACCAACTCTTGTCCTAATAACAAGCCAGTCAGAAATTTTTCAAAGAAATATTTTTGTGTCAGAAAAAAATGCTGATACACCTAAAGTGGAGCTGCTCACAGGGAAATGCTGAGCTAGACAGTATTTTTTTTTTTGTGAGAAGTGATGCTCAGTTGCACCATATAGTGTCTAGTCAAAGTCAAACCCAGGGAGCAAGAATCTTTGTCCCTTCAATCTGTGTCATCCTTGGACTATGAGTGCCTGCTCCTGCCCTTGCCACAGGAATGGAACAGCACTCAGAACAGAGCCAAAGAAGGTTCTTACTCCTCACAGTGGAGCTGAATGCAGCCCCAGGGCCAGGGCTGCCTTCCAAGCCCCAAGTACTAGCCCTGATGGATCCAAAGCCTAGTGATGTCCAAGAAAAAAACTCTCTGTATGTGGTTTAAACACAACCTGCCACCTTTTCCAAAATTCTTATAAAGTGAGGAAATTCATTCTAGTTCATCTGCTACCTGCAATTTATGGGACAGGTTAGCCACTGCAGTTACTAGTAGACTCCCAGCACATCCAGCAGTGCAGTAACACTCAGCACGGTGCTACATCTAGCAAACATTTTCCATAGGTCTTCTTAGGCAAGCTAGGTTTTTAAAATTAGCCTTTCAGTCCACATGGAAGCCTGAATAAATCATTTTGCTGCTATACAAATGGCATGCAGTGCACACACAGGTACGTGTCACTACACAGCTGAGAATTTGCTCTATCAAACAGTGTTATTGTGCTCTTCATATCTGCTGCAGTTTCCATGGAAATAAGTTGGAGGCATTAGTTTTGGAGTGACCCACCTGTGAATATTCCAGGGTAACATTTTAAAACACACTCTGGCTGCTATGTTTCTTTAAATATTTTTTTCACTATTGTGATAATTCTAGAAGCACATAAAGAAGAGCAGGAAAAAAAAAAAAACCACCACCACAAAGATGTGTTTTGTTAAAAAATGTCAATCTGATACCCTTCATCCATACCTCCTTCTCTGTGCAGCATCATTTATCCAAAGCTGCAGAGCCTGGAGAGCAAGGGTTCTTTCAGATTTCCTCCCACAAAGGATTTTTTTTCTCTCTGAGATCTGAACTGAAGTGACACGGGCCTGCAACTTACTGGCGAGTTCTCAATACAGCCAGTACCTTAAGGCAGCATGTGATGCAATCTTGACAATGTATGAGCCCCACATCTGAACTGATTTAGCTCCTAGGTTAAACCTCCAGGAACAACCCAAGGCTAAATTAGAGCTGTTATGAGTTTGTGGTCTTACAAACGTATTGAGGAGCTTGTAACTTCTGCTCTTTTTGTGATTTTCAGTCTCTTCCCCACATTTGGAAATCTTGGGACAGTCTCTTGTCATTTGCAAGGGTAAATCTGGCAAGAAGATTTCCCCTCTGTAAGTAACACAGGGCTTTCAGAATCTCAGATCAACCATTTTTGCCCTTAGTTGCAGCAAAATTAGAAATGTACTTTGCAGCAAGACTTGAGCAGTATCCATTCCTTGAGAACAAGCAGATACTTTGGTAGTTTAGCTGTTACTGCATCCTTTTCTAAATTGTTCGGGAAAAAAAAAAAAAAAAACACCAAAAAAAACCAACCATACACAACAAAACACATAAAAACTGCCAAATTCCAGATTGACTTACTGGGCTGCATCCCCATTAACAAGCTGGTTTGGAATAGCAAGGTTTTGAAGTGAAACAATGACCAATCCATTGTACTATACATTAGTACTGTTTCCAGAATAACAGGTGATACTTCTTTTGAAATAAACTACACAAGACCTGCTGTAGGTATGCACCAAACGTGCTTCAACTCCAGTGGGTCACAAGGGTCCACTGTAGTAACTAGGTCTTTGGACAGCTTCAATCCATATGTGTAGTGGGGGTAGTCAGTCTAAACTAAATTTAGGCAAAGTAAAACCCCTGGACCACATGTGGTGCAGATGTAGGGGCCTCAGCAGCAATAGCTTTGATCCACTGATCTGCTTTTATTGTGCTGAATTACACACAAATATAGATAAAACCTTAGAGTATCAAAATTTAACCTTCCCTGAAAATCTTCCAGGTTTGGCAAAGCTGATCAGTCATAGTCTATCAGTCTTTCAAAGCTCCTTCATGAAGTGCAGCAGAGTTCACATCTTGGAAAAAAACATTAATATGAGTTTTATAACTCATTGTGTCATTTTTTTTCTTTTTTTTTCAGTATGTCAGATGTATAAAAAGGGTCATTCTCCTAGTGATAGCATTATCCATTGAGATAAATCAGATCCAGATTGGGTCTATTTGCTGTTAGGAGAGTCTTGGCTTCATTTCTTTAATTTCAATTTATATTAAATTGGTCACTTATCGTCTCGGGCAAAGAGATACATTTCTTTGTAGAAAATGCTCAATGTGAATATCCCTTTCTGAAATCTGACTTCCTGTATCAATAGTGAACTATATTAGCAAAATATGTTTTGTTCATTAGCTTTTTGGGAATCACATTGTTCATGCAGTGTACTTATTACTCTCTACTTACTACTCTGCTATTATAAGTACTTCATCATCCATTTAAGAAGTATAAACAAATGCACATGACTCAAACTGGAGACCGTACTCCTCTGCAGTATTACATTAAAGAAGCTAAAAAGAAGAAGGGAAAGACAGATAACAGGCCCCACACCACTTCCATCCGAGTTCAGGGCAGTGGCAGCACCTGATAGATTTGCTAAGCACATGCTATTAGTTACTGACTTTTCTCCATCTTTCCTTCACATACAGGATACTCTGTATAGCCCAGACACCTGATTGTTCCACTCCACAGGGAGATGGCTGAGACAAGGGTTACAATAGCTGAGGCTAAATGCTTGCAGTCACCACATGCCAGGACAGTGGTGTGTACCCTCTCAACCCCTATGCTCTACTGCAGGAGGAAAAAGTCACTGCTGAAGGCAAGCCTAACATAAATATATCACAGCTATACCTCTGTTCTCCTCTGCAGGGCCTGGCGTGTTTGATAATCCTGCTGCTTTCGAGGCCCGAGATCTCTCCAGCATCTGTTGGAGGTGGTGGGAATAAAGTCTAAGCAGGACTTCCCCATGCTATCGTCCTCTCAGACTCAGCCTCTGAAGTCTGCACTGTGTGTGCCAGCTCAGTAATTCAAAGATGGGTGGGATTTGAGGAAAAAAGTTTAAGAAATGCTATCTTGAGAAAAATGGCAACAAATGGTCCACTTACTCAACTTGTGAATAAGTATCCCTGAATTAAAAACTCAGTAGTGATTCCTATTATTAAAGAATATTATCGCAACAGCTGTTCTAGTTAGCTTGGTTTACCATTAAAGTAATCCATAGCCAGAAATGGTGATTATAGTTTTGCAGTGCAGGGATAAGTACAAAAAGATATGTCACGGGTGGGAACAGCTAACATGTTAGTTGTATGATTTGGTCTCATGGCAACTGAGAGATATTTCCAGCAAAAAAATCATGCAAAACATAATAAAATTTTCTGATCTGAATTAAAACATAGCAAAACAAACACTTCATCTATTATATCCCAAGGAAGGAAGAGAAGAATTGGCCAGAAAACTATCATAATGCTGTGAACAAAACTAGTGCTATATTAGGGTTTATATAGAGAAGCATATATAGTCTGTCAGACAAGTACAGCCTTCTTCAGACCTCTACAGAACTGCTAAGACTTCAACTGTGTACGTAACTGTTCAGTTATAGCTGCAGGACCATAGGAAAGATGTACCAATCATGGACAGCTTAGGTGGGAGCAGCAGCAATGCTGAGAATTATGACTTGTGTGACAGTATGTTGTAGGATATACCAGTGTTTCTTAAAAGAAATGAGATTGCTTATTCTGAAAAAAGACCAGATAGCAGTTTTCGGACATGTGATAGGTTGCTGTGAAGAGAAAGAGACAAATCAATTACTTTTTGTCCTTGGCAAACACAGAGAAAGTGCTATAAGGTTAAGTATTTGAAAAATCTTCCTAATAACAGCATGCCATTAAAAGGAGAGATCTGGGGATGTTTAAGAATATTCACCAAGGAAAGGTTTTTAAAAAGACATGAAGTAACATGTGCTGGAAGGAGTACAAGAATGGCAGGTGAATCGGCTGGATGATTTCTCAGCGCTCCCTGCAGAATCACTGTTTATGATTATTGTTTTCCTTGATTCTTTGTCTTAAGCCCACTGAAATCAGTGTTTGCTGTTTTCCTTATGAAGCACTAATATTTTGCAGAAGTATAATCAGAAGTAAAGCTTTAGTGCAGCAGCATGAAAAACAACAGCCACAAGTCCTATAGAATGGAAATCCTCAGGCACATGTGTAACACTGTGCAGGGTGTTTTAATCAGGAGAACTGAAAAGAGCGTGTGGTTTCGTTTTTAAGTTTGGTTCTCTTAACAACTGCACCTTGTAAACAAACAAGGCTAAAACAATGTTTTTTTCTTTATTCCTTCTTTAGGAAGAAAGCTTTGAAAGTTTTGCAGCTTTCAGATGAGTTTTTGGCTCAGTGCGGCTTTTGGTTTGAAAGATTTAGGAATTACATATGACTTCAAAAACAGTTTATTGTCATTTACCTATTGGGTGAAAATTTCAGGGTAGCTGTGCATAAATCTACATTACTCAAATGTTTGGTCATTTATATTTCAGTTCACATTAACAGTTGTGGAAGTTATATAATTAATTCTGAAACTTTTTCCTTCAACCTTAAGAGATGTTATATTTTCTTAAAGCAAGTATATTCATTTGTTGCAGTAGTTTTAGATTTGAAATTGTTATCCATAGCCTGTTTCTGGAAAATAATGAGCACAAATGTTTTATTATTAAAATAACCCAAGCCCATTATGATTAGCAATGAAGGTTAGTGTCAGGATTTGCTGACCAATGGTAATGTGTAAATTCATAACAAGACGTAGTAAAGTCAGATCTTCGCATCCTGTCAAATATTTAATGTAAAATTAAATGTATCCAAATCCATGTTTTACACTTCTCAAGTTTATAAACTTATTAGCTTTGATGATATGGTCATATAAACCTTTTCATCTATTTGTTCTGTAAAAAAGCAAGAAAAAAATTACTAGATAATTAATGGTATATTCTTTCAAAAAACTTTCCATCTCTCCATTTCTATCCCACTCTTCTGGATAAGGCTCTTCTTTTTTTTCTTCTGTCCATTATTATTATTCAGATACTACTACACTACTTTCACTTCCACTAGTTACAAGGAATAGCTGAATTAGAATATGTGGGTGCGTACTTTTTCCAATTATTAAGTTTCCTAGAAAGAAGAATACAGTCTGTCCAATTCTTTTATCAGCTTGGTGTATATTCAGGTAGTATATGTTGACAAGTTTGTTACTTTTAATTATGCATTACTTCATGAGAACTACAGCTTTTTCTGTAAGATGTGGATCTCGTGACATATTTTTATTGCCCCAGATATGGATTGCTACAATATACTGCACAGGCGATTATTGTAAGACCATTTGAAAATGTCATTTTATGTTGGATAAGGCTCTTTTCTTATAATATGATATTGTATAGGGATAATATCTTTTTATCTCTGCTCCATAATACACAGTGCCATCAAGATGATTTTTAGGTAGAGTTTAAGATGGTAGATCTGGTCTGCTGTGTGAAGTCCTTACTACTTGAAACACTAATTTATTTCCATAAAATACCTCCAGTGCAAGTACACCAATATACCCAAAGTTAAATTCCTAAGATTAAATGAGATTAAATTGTTGTGGTTTAATCTGACAGGCAGCTCAGCACCACACAGCTGTTTGCTTGCTCACTCCCCCCATCCTGTCCAGTGGGATGAGGGCGAGAACTAGAAATGAAAGAGAATTTGTAGTTTGAGATGAAACATATTACTAAGAAGAAAAGGAAAATGGAAACAAAAATGCAATTATAACCATAAATATGTAGGCTGCTCTGAAAGTAATGCTTCTTAGCTATCTCCATGGAAACTACAACAGATACAAAGATCATGATAACATTTTTTGATAGAGCAAGTTCTCAGCTGCATAGCACTGTTTTTTAACGTAATCACCACCATAAGCATGCATTTTTGCCAGCGATGAACAAGATCTCCCATGCCATGCTCATAAAAATCTGCATCAGCAGAGGTAGCCCATAGTTTCACGACAGCTATAACAGTATTGTTGCTGGGAAAACATTGCCCACACAGTTCATCTTTCAGCAGCCCAAATAGATGGAAGTTAGAAGTGGCCAAATCCAGGCTATGCGGTGGGTGTGTCAGGACAGTCCAGCCAAGACTGGCAATGAGCTCCATGGTCTTCAAACTGGTATGGTACCTGGTGTTATGTTGCAGGAGAAAAGCTGTCTGCTTCTCTGTCCTGACTGAAAGTTTGAGCTTTGAGCTTAGCATTGCGATATGGAGGTCAGAACTAATGGTTTGTCGAGGCCCCAGGAAATTCAGAAGGATCACACCTTTCCTATCCCAGAAGACAGTGCACATCACTTGACCTGCTGAGGGCTGCATCTTGAACTTTTTTTTTGATGGGGAAATCATGTCACCACTCTAAGCACTGTCATTTTGACTCCATCTCATAGTGGTGACACAGTGTCTCAACGCTGGTAATGAAGAGACCCAGGAAACTGTCCCCCTTAGCCTCGTATTGGTGCTAGAAGTCCTGAAAAATTGGCATACGGTGTTTTTTTCACTGCTGTGTGAGCATTTGCACCACCTAGTGCAAACTCTGCAATAATCCAACACTGCACCATTGTTTCCAATGCACTGAAGCCAATATTCATTTTGGTACACAGTTTCCTGGTTGCAATCCACCTATTCATGTAGATGAGCTGATTGAGACTAACTCTTCATTTCACAGTGTGACATCTGTGCATAGCTATCTGCTATGCTTCTTTCTCACTGCTGTCACCACTATTGAAATGCACCATCCACCACCTCACTGTGCTCACATCCACTTTTGTGGTCTCCATAAATGTTCAGCAAGTGTTGATGAGTGTCGGTGGGTGCCATTTTTTTCACACGGAGGAATTAAATTCCACACCTTTGCTTCATACACACTTCCATATCAGACACCATTTTGTCAGACTGCTCTTCTGCTGCTATCTGTCACATGGTAGCAAAATTGGCCCCAATACTGAGCCTGGAGAACACCAGTTGTGACCTGCTATCAGCTGGATTTAACTCCATTCACAATGACCTTGAGTTTGATCTGAACAACCCCATTTAATTGAATCTGATTTAGTACATTTCAAGTCAAGGTCGGCCCCTGCAGAATGGCTCATAAGGAGGCTCTGCCATCAAGCTCTTAACCTCATCCAATGAGTGATCAAGACACAAAACAAATACATTCCTAGCACAGGCTAGGATTCAAGTTTTCCAGAATTATATTCATTACACTAGAAGGAATGGGAATAGTGCTGTTCCTGTTTCAGCCTGTTCTGGTATGGCAAGGCTGTGGATATGTTATTTCTATGATTGATGCTCTCGGCTCGTGGTGCCAGATTGACTGTTTTGATAAATACAGTTAAATCAATCAATCTCTTGATCTCTCTTCCTTACAGTTTAGATTTAGTGCATCTAAATAGAAATTAGGACAGAACACTTCTCTATTAATGAATGAGTAAAACAGGTTCTCCTGAAAATCTTAAAATAGAGGAGTTAAAACTAATTTGCAGAGAAACTTCTTGGATCTTTTCCATTTCCCTTCCTTTTAAAAACATTTATGATAATTAATTTTCTCTACAGAAACAAGCATTTCTTTGCATTCATATTTTCAAAATAAAGGAACACCTAGATCTCACAAATTGAGGATAATTTTTTGAATAGTTTATCATTTTAGAGGAGACTTCATTCCCATTTCAAGATGCTACTTAATTTTTATCACTGAAACGAACTCACAGTCACATTTCTTCAAAGGAGTTTGACCAGTAGATCTAAGGATAAATGAGCAGCTTTTTCTGTGTGTACCCACTGGCTACATCTCTACCCTTGCTGTTTCTCCTACTTTGTCATTCAGAGCGATGCGCTTCAGCACCGTTTTGACTAGCAGGTCACTGGGGTAGAATGAATTTGCTGACAAATAGTTAGGACTGCAAGCTCTGAGGAAGGCAGTGCATTTGTCACAGCCTTCTCAGACTTACAACTATTATGGTTGCAGAAGCTACTGCGTAAGATGGTCATGGAGCAAAGCACATTTTTCAAGCTACAATAAGTTAAATGAGCACACATATAGAACAATTAATAAATAATGAATGAGAATCACCTTATTTAAGGGAGTTAACATTTAAAACACAGGATTTCAATGTGCTCTTCCACATAGTAATTAAAGGAAAATTCTACAAATAGAATATGAACCAATTTAAAATAATACAGGGAATTACTGTGTATATGAATATCGGAAATTCAGCTCCATGTAAAGTGAGCAGGTTCTAAGTAGAATAAAGTGAGCAGAACAAATATCACTTAAGACTTTTTTGATATGAATTGACTATAACAATGATGAAAGTCTGTGAAACCTGAAAACCTTATTTTGTCCACAATGAATTTTGAGATCAGGGCCCCAGAACTATAAAGCAATTAAGACTCTTCCTAGAACAAATTCATATTTTATGTTTCTCAATGCTTATTTCTTTCTCAGATTCACCAGCTGGCATGATATTTTTCTGTTTCACTGAGTTGGAGAAATTAGATGTGGAAAAGACCTTGTAGATCCTCTCATCTACCCTCATGACAAAGCAGAATTGTCCCCAAGGAATACTGATTAGTGCATTGTCCAGTCTAGTTTTAGATGTCACATCTGATGGAGCTGTTCCATTTCCCTTGGGATATTATTACATAGGTTAATAGCTTCTGCTTTCAGGAAGTTTTACTTAGTATTCAGACTGAATTTTCTCTTACTCAGCTTAATCCCAGCTGTAAAAGCCTGTAACAAACTAAACTTTCACTTCTGTAAACAGGAGGAAAAGGATAATGGAATAATAAAAATGATGGTGCTAGATACAAAAAAATATTTCATTGCTGTTGATCTGGAAGGAAAAAAGTGTGTGCACATGCATATATTTTTTACAGTTATAATCCTAACTGTACTGAAATCCAAGAATTTTTTTTCCTATTGACAAATTGGGCCAAGAATTAATGAGATATTTGTTCAGAGTTTCACATTCATGTTTAAGAGAAGTAAAAGGCTTCAACTCTTCAGTTCTGCAGATGGTGTCAGCCACATCTCAACAAATCCTTAACATTTGGAAAAATAATAAGTAGTGAAGAGAAAATCTTCTTTACTGCAAGACCCATCTGGAAGTTTGTCATATTCCTGTGGTCCATGGCAATTTCATGCAGCTTTGAATGTCACCGTGTGACAAAATGTGAGTGATAGAGGTAGAAGATAGTGGTGGAAGACTGTGGAGATCTGAAAGCCTTTCTCATCCTCTACTGGATGAGAAAGTGGATGACTGAGGATGATGTTGCACCTTTATATTGTTTTCTGCCTTGTCTGAGCACAGCCATGGAGGACCATGACCCTTCCAGGCACAGCTCATCTTGTTCCTCAATTTTGAACTGCTCAGTTCAGCCCCATACATCAAATGCACCTAGGTCACTGAGACTGCTTGGCTGAAGACTCCCTTATCTCCATTAATGTTTATTTTACTCACTTGCCCTTTTTTTCTATTTTGGGTGAAGACAGAAATGCAGGCACTATTTTTCCTCTCTCTTTCTCTCTTTTTCTGAATTATTTTCTGCATTAGTTTTACTTCCTTGTTTCCTGCCTTGGGTTATTTTCTGTTTTGGTCTCAACAAGTCTTATTTCTTGCTGAATTAGGAGAGAGCTGTACTCCCTTGGACAGCGTCTGAAACAGAAGCTGGTGGAAATGGAAAGAAGTGACCTGTTTTAATTTACCTATTTTTTACTGAACAGAAGTTTCAGCCTAAATATTGAGAATATGTTTACTCCCAAGCAGAATGATATTACAGAAAATGGGATGTTTTCATACATTTACATCTATTAATGCATTTTATTGGTAATTTAATTAATGTACTGTAGCTTTCTAAAGCTTTCTGAAGAGTATCAGCTGAACATGGTAACAGTCTTGCAGAAAACTCTCACTTGACTGCACAAAATTTCTGGATGAAAGATTCCTACTGTCCCTGCACATCACATGTATGACAACAAATCCTTTTATAGGAATACTTACAGATGTCTGTAATGAGGATCCAAATGTAGAAGTTTGCCGTCACAGTAGACTAACTGATATGAAATGGATGTGAAATTTCAGAAGTGCCGGCACAAGAAATCTTGTTTGAATTTTGATTGAAGTACTCACACATCCCTTTGAAAAAATTGGTAACATGGAGCTCACAAACAGGGCTGAGTACTCAAGTTGTTTGAAATGAAGCAAGGTAAATAACTGTTGGAGGATGATGGAAATGGCTTGCTGGTTTGTGATGTTTTTGGGAACAGGAAGTTGTGTGTGTGTATTTATTTTTTATTTGAATCCATACAAAAATATTATCCTTGTGAAATACAATACCCCTGAAAGATTATCTGAATCATAAAAGTTTGTGCTTCTCATGTTCAAAGGAATGAAAGAGTCCCAATAAAACCTGTCACTGTGTAGGTGTTGCAGCTCCTTATCTACTATCTATAGAAGCTGCAGAGAGTTTCACCTACGGCCGAACAGCACAATCCTTCTTAAAGCTGGTTATTTAAATATGTTGTTTGGACAGGTCTGGTGTTTTATACTGAACTCACTTTGAAACCCTACGACATGTGATAGCACTTTGCTCGGAGGCAAATTCTCATAGGAACCTTACATTACATATTTCATATCCCTAAACATAATTATCAGGCCAAAAAACATACATGGTAGCAGTGAAGACTGACCACTCAAACATTGCATTTCCAGTGCATGGTGTTATTTCTGGCAGAGTCATGGAGGGAGAGGAAATTCAGGGAGTGCTGATCTGAATTTCAGGAGCAGATTCAGATTAATGCTGGATCATGTTTAGTGAAAATTGATCTACAACGTCTGTTTGGCTGCTACTGGGCTGAAGCATGAGGAATGCCTGAAGGGCTGCCGGGCATTTTCTATTGCTAGGGATCTTTTGTTATAGCCACATGTTATTTATTTGTTCTTATTTTATTTTGTTATAACATCCATGAGAAAAGCAAAAGCCAGGGTGTGCTTTGCAAAATTGCTGCAAGCTTGCTCAAACTGAAGAGAGGATGTACCCAATAATCACCAGCCTGAGTGAAAGGAAGAAAAAAGGGAAGAATACCATTGTGACTTTTAAATATGACTATCAGTAGCGAAACACTCCAGCTAAACCAGATAAAACCAGAAACAAAAGGAAACTTGAGTTACACTAGCAGCGGCTTAATAGCTGCAATTATCAGCTGGGCTACCAGTTGGAGTTCCCACCCATTGGAGCCTGAGGTAAGAGATGTCAGGGGGATAGAGTGAAAGGCCTGCCTGAAAATGCAAAACCGCAGAGCATTCACTTGCTAAAAGACTTGGATGAGCTGCTCGGTCTGGTCTTTGTGCTCTTTTAAATACAGCCATCTAGTTGTCTTGGAGACAGGCACGTGGGGGAAAAAAGAGCCACTCAATATTCCTATCCCTGACTATAATCCTCTGTTATGGATCAGCTAAGTAATAGTCTAAATACAAAACGTATAAAATATTAACCTGACAAACCGCCCTGCTTAAGTCAATGACATATGGATAGAAGATGTGGGTAACAAGAGGTTTATTAAACAGCTCCAGTTCAGCTGCAGCAGAAATGGCAGAATAAAAGCAGGACTTGTAAAACAGAAAGAGTAGAGAGATATTAACATGGAAATGCAGCTGAGAAATTCTCCTGGAAATCTCAGAGAAGCAAACAGCAAATGAGGTTGATTAAAATTACTGTAATTGTGGTGATGAGTTGCACGCCACATCAACACCCTACTGTACATAGTTCCTGATGTAAATTTGGGCACTAATTTGCTTCATAAAACTCCCACTGACTTCAAAGAACAGCAAAAGCCAGGCTCTACACAGGAAAGAAATACATGCCTGACTTGAAAATGTAAGATGAGCACTTCCAAAATGTATCTTGAAAGCATCACTGTATTTTATT
>JAOWBP010001760.1:79016364-79073428 GCA_028571105.1 Tragopan temminckii | reverse complement strand
AAAAGAAAAGAAAAGAAAAGAAAAGAAAAGAAAAGAAAAGAAAAGAAAAGAAAAGAAAAGAAAAGAAAAGAAGAAAATAAAAGTTATGGTTCTTTCATATTCACTTAGACAGTTGAAATAAAATGTGGAAGGTATTAGGCCATGTTTATTAGGTATCAGTCAGCCATCTATTAGCTTATTTCTCTACCATTTCAAATGAATCATTCTTGAAAGAAAAAATTTGTATTATTTTAAGTAAGTCAGTAATTTAAATCTTCTAACAAACAAAACAAAAAAACATGATCGAAGAGTGCATTTAATATAGTGACATAAATATATTTGGCATAGCATGCAGAAACTGTGAAAGAGCTTTTGTTAATTAAATAACTGTAGGATCGCTAATTTTAAAATAGCATTAAGAAATTGATGGAATTCCTTCTCTTTGGTAAAAGATAGCTAACCGAAAGGGTTAAGGATACAGACGGAGCACCAAGATTTTACACAAAAAAAAGAAAGCCAACTTGTGTCTCTCTCCCTGTTTGACTCTTCGAGAACAACTACACAAAGAATCTGAGGACTGGTAAACAAAACAAAGTACAGGGTCCTTAAGGAGCATGTGGAATTCATTGCCACAGGAGGCAGTAAAGTGGTTGTAAGGTGGTTGTGTTTAAAAGAGGATTATTTTACAAGCAATAACACTGAGCTAAATTGCATGGAGCAATGGAGCAACATTCTTCACAAGACCCCTGAGGCTGGCTCAGCATTTTCAGCTATGGCAGCAGAGCACTTCATGCCAGCGGAGAGGAGCCAAAGTGTACAGAGAGATGACACAACAAAAGCTAACCAAACAACAAGGAAAAGCCAAGAAGTGTGGAGAAGTTGGAAGACACTGTAATAAAACTACAGCTTGTCCAAGTTCGTCTGGGCTTCTGTCCGTGTGCATCTCTTCTCCCCATGTTTTATTTTTAACTGACTCAGAGCTTCAAAGGCACTCGGCCAATGGGAAATTAAGCCCAGGAGCCAAGGTGGAAGCTAGGCTGGCTGCATCTGGCCATAGTGACTCAGCTTTAGACGGGAAATATTTTACTGACACATTATGATATTTTACAAATATTTGCTATCATTTCTTCTTTGAATTAACTGACTTTCTGAAAAAAAAAAAAAAAAAATGAAGTGAGTATGACCACTTGCGGAATAGGGAGCAGAAGAACAGTCTGGAGCAGGCATGTATAGGGGAGGAAGAAATGATGTAAACAGTAAGAGGGCATCTGAGACAGTAGAGCCCACTGCTAAAAGCCTGTTTCAGAAAACAGCTTTCCCTCACTACTGCTCTCTCCTCTGCAAAATATTTGCCTGCACTTTTCTCAGCAGATTGCTACTTCTTTTTGCCTTCCACCTCCTCTCTCTTTCTGAGAGGGAGGACCATAGGAGGACTTTTCAGCAGGCAGGACCACAGAGTGTCAGACAAAAGATTTGAAGTTTAGGGTGCTGTGGGTGAGGCTGATACTTATTAAATGATAAGCAGGCTTTCCATTGTGTTCTATTACCAAAACAACTGCAGTGATTGTGACTGCAAGCAATCACGATTCCCAGAGCAAAATAATTGTGAATTACTGGCTAAAGAATTGCAGCATTTTCCATGTGGTGTATTTTAGCACAAGGTTAAGGACAAAACCTAATAACCAAACATGCTAAATAGGAATATGCTAAATGGCTTTCATTATGAAAAGTAGTGTTACAAACCCTTACCTTGCTGGATATGTCAGTCTAGGGAAATAAAACTTCAAAATGAAGAACTGCTTTGTCAGTTACCTAAATCAGTACACCATTTCTAACACTCTTCCATATCAAGATGTGCTCAGGTATCATTATTAAAAATATGACAGTAAGATGATATTACATATGTTATCAATTAAGCATCTATTTATTGAAAGTATTCATGGGATCAGCCTAAAATTAAATTCTATTTGAAAGAAAAGTTTTACATTCTCATATTCCATATAAGGAGCTTGGGAGACAGCAGGTTAAAAATTCATATGGAGAAAATTGCATACGCCTTATTCCTACTTACAAAAAACTGGAGCTATTTTAATGTTTTGGCATATGGAGTTATTGTAGCTCACTGAAAAAAAAAAACCACACACACACACACTTAGCCCTGTGTTATATATCCGATCTCTCTTCCTATTACATAATGCAGGGAAATATACATGTACGGAACAGTTATTTTAAATACAAAGTTTAGCAAGAATTGTTGTAGCTTATGTGGAAATTGAGAGTTTAAGAAGTTTTAGATTTCAAAGTTTCGTGACTGATGGAAATGTTCAATTTTTTGTGAGTTTATCTGCAACTGGGAGGGTCTGCAGGAACTGGAAGAGACAGAAAACAGTGAAAATGCAGACTCACAGTGTAAAAATACAGGCAAACTCCTTGTGATCTTCCTGATGTGTGAGGCTAATAACAGCAGCTTCCCTCCACTCTTTTCCTGTCCTTAACTAAGAACAGATCCAGATGTTGCAAGAACGTCACTGCAGGGAAGCAGGAAAAGGAAGGGTGAGTGTTATCGAAGAAAACGTTTTGGATAAGAGTACGCTGGGTCAAATTACTGAGCTATGCAGTGGAGTTGGAGAGCCAAGCTCAGGTGGGTGAGTGAAGCTTTGCTCTTGGACCTCTCCTATCATTTCAGTGTGTTTCTTCGAAGCTGCCAATTTACTCTTAACGTGAACTATTTTTGAAGAGTTTTACTTTGTGAGGATAATGGCTGATGTCCCAAGTCAGCCTTAGGCAAGCTGCAGATCACTTTCAGTGTTAAATAAGAAGTCAAAGACAAGTTCAGGGAGGGCCTTGCTTGGGAGGGCATGTGAGATATGGCCCTTTCTTAGAAGCCAGCCTTTGCTTACCTCAATTCAGACAACAGAGTCTAACATCCAGTAACTACATGAGGCTGACTCCTGTATGTTTGCCTCGCTGCCAGTATTTTTTTATTTATTTGGAAGTTACTCAAGAGTGGACATGATTTGCATTATGTGGTCCCTCTTAGTGGGCTGGTGACAGCTGGCATTAAACACTGAGGACAGTAACTCATATCAGACTTATTTCCAGATGCTGTGAACTAGAGTATCCTTACATGCATATATAAAGGGTCCATAAATGCAAATGTATCTTTTCCTTTTCATCCAGACACTCTGTATTTATTGTCTCCATATAAGACGCAAAACCTATTTTGATGGCATCTTTACCACTCCTGCTGGTTTTGGACTGTAATAGTGTAAGACAGCACTGAGTCAGTGGGGCCCCACCAGGCCTCGTTGCTGTTGCTGGTCCATACATGCCACTGTTATTTCCTCTTCTCTACAAATCTTAAGCACTACTGCAATCTAAATACAGACAGTAAAATGAAAATCCTCTTTACTCAAGATGAGTTGATATTATGACACTTTTCATTGTCCCAAGATGTTTCATGGCAGAGGTGAATATCTTAACACATTTAGGGGGTGCTAACATATGGCAGATTTCACTGTGTTGGGATCAGTGCCCTTGACATCATTTAAGTGTTCACAAAAGCAGACAGGATCTGGAACCTTCTATCATGCTTCATCTTGAGATTTTTCTTTATGACTTCTTCAAATCTGTGAGTACCTCCTGTGGTCCAGAAGATGGATTGTTTGCTAAATCCTATGATCCCCTGTCAGTCCTCACTTCATAAATATAACCTCTTAGCTCTACCACAAGATAAATTTGGATATGGTTGTTTCAGGCCCTCAATCTATTCATTTGTGAGCTAGCTGTAAGCTGTTTTTCAAGATATTTTCTCATTTTGAACAAAGCTCCTTTTTACACAATCCATTCTCCCTACTGATAACAGCATCTCTTTTCTTGGTTGGCCCTTGGCTCATGTCAGTAGGTTTTTTTAGAAGTCATATACGCTAGGAGATGAACAAGTAAAGACAAATCAATGCATGAAAATTAAAAACACAACAGCAGCTGTAGAGCAACACATATCATCCTCTCTTGCATAAGACACATTGGCTTCAGTTCTTTCTAGTCTAGTGGAAAGTATTTTTATTTTAACCACAACAGCCCAGTGGGTGAATTCTGTGCAGAGGAGTAAGAAAATGTTTTTCTCAAATGACATCAGCATTCGCTATTTGAAGTTATCATCTTTCACTCTTCTCATACCACACTGAGTCATGAAAGTTTTTCAGAGAAATGCTGTAGCTGGCAGCAGTTAAGATCAATGCCACAAGTCTAAGTGCAGATTTTTTATGATGTTTGATTTTTTTATCCCCAAAGTGTATTCTTGTTTGTTTTTTCCTTCCTGAACATTTTCTTCTGTTTACCCTTTTTCCACTTGTGCATTTTCTTCTTTCATCTTCATTCACTAGAAAGGTGTGCATTTGTTTTGTTTTCTTTTTTTCTTTTTTTCTTTCTTTCTTTTTTTTTTTTTTTTTTGGATATTACATTTATTTTTATTTTTATTTTTGTATTTTGAATTTTCTTGACTACTTTCCTTCTCTCTGATTATATACTTTTATTTTTTTATTTTTTAATTTATTAAGCATAATTTTGGTGTTTTTTCTATAAACAGTATACACTAGGCATTATCTTGCTAGATACTAGCTGAGAATTTACCACGGTCCAAGTATTATACTCCATGATCACCAAAAATAACTTCCTGTGTTGAGAGTTTGGGTCTGCAGTGGATGACTTATCCTAGAAAGCAGTAAAAATAATGCCTCAGTTCTTAGCCATTTGCTTTTGCCATCATTATATAGCAGATGAGAGAAGAAGGCCATTGTAGCACTACGAATGGTGATCTCTGAGTCTTCCTTCAGTCCAAACTCCTGAAACATTTCCTTGAAACATTTCAGGATTGGGATTCTTTCCCAGTGTCTTTTGTCATACCTGTGCAAATCATCATTCATTCATCTATGCAGCATTTATCAATCGGACAGACGTGATGCACGTTAAGTAGTAGAGGATCAGATATGATAGATTCCTTAGCTAGTTTTCATTCCTCAGTGTTAGAAAACCAAGTGATGTTATAAATATCAGTGAAGGACACCTATTTAGGAGCACGGGTGGTACATGTTGAACAAGAGCGTAAGAAACCTACCATGGAGAGCAGGCCTTACTTTAATGATTTAAAATTTATACAAGTCACTGACACTTTGATTTAATTTTACTTTGTTTGCTTTCAGGGGAGGTAAATGTTAGTAAAACTTGTTTGTCTTTTGTACTGAGCTTCCTCATTTAACAACAAAGACACTACTTCATGGGAGCAGCTCAGTGCCTTTTTTGTGACACTTCCCAAGAACAACTGAAATGCATGGGTTGCATTAAAATATAATACCACTTTGAAACCCACGTGACTACAAGTCTGAACTCACCTCCAATGGTAAGAAACATAACATTTCTTTCTTTTTTTTTGTGGTGGTTTTCTAATATATATCCAGTTTGAAGTCAACAAATCATTTGCTTTGGGTAGATTTTCATGTAAGGTTAAAAAACTATCGCTGCCATTGTAACTTGTCTGCGTTGGTACATACTCACAGAGCTGAAACATGATGCATTCATAGAGTTTCCAAATCAAGAAAATATTCTCATTTTAGAAAACTTATTGTTTTAACGGATGCTTGTAAAAAGAGACACATGCACTTAATTATCTATACTTATAAAAAAGGAATGACTGAATTTGATATTTAAGGTAAAACTGACTTGCAGAAGATGAGATCTGTGACTTGAAAAGGAATACTGTCCAGAAGAAGGGTGTTTCTATTCTACAATTAACAAAAGGATGATGACTACTATTAATTTGTCCCTTTACTTGTTCATCACTTTCTCTATATTGTTTTGACTTCTAGACCTTGGTGTCCTACTGATTTGATCTGAATCAAACTCTCTTTGGCTGCATTTAGTTTATTTGCATTTTCAGGTGTACAATTAAATACTATATTGATCTTGATGTAGTTGCTTACAATGTAGTCACAATGATGTAGTTGGAACAGTGACAATCTTATAATTAGTCACAAAATGTCTCATAAAATATATTTTAAAATATTATAACACGATACTTTATCTTCTAGTTAAGCTCTACAGTCTTATGACAGGTTTAGAGTAATTATAGTTATTAATTAGGAGGAATACTGTTATATTATTCAGGAGAAAACCTTGTCAGTTGTTATAGATGATGTCAAACAAGCACCAGATGTTTGGCTTTATGTTGGATATGGCTGAGATTTTTGCAACTAAAAAATCTTTTATAGCTCTTATTTTAAGCAAGCGATGTGTTAGGTCATTATTATTTGGTCATTGTTGGTTTGAGAGTCATTATTTAGAAATTGCCTTTCTACTTCTTAACGATCCACTGCAAGTTGGTGTTTGTGTTTCTACCTGAGTACATTTGGCTACACTCCTTCCTGAAGACTACAGCACCTAAAGGGAAAGTATCAGTGGTAACGACACTTTTGCTTAGACTTCCACTTGTTTCAGGAGTCTAAGAAAATGTTTATCAGCAGCTGAAATATTCTTTGCTCTTGATTTCTTGGACAAATTTCTACATTGACAAATGGCAATCTCATGGAAGCAGTTATCACAAAGTACTCCATGGTGTTCCACAAAAAGCCAGGCATAGAATGGAGTTAAGTGAACATGCAACAAAATGTGTAACAATAAAACATTTCATTAGCACATTAAGAGCAAGTGGAAAATGAAGAAAACAATGGGTTCACTATTCAAGGAGGGAAAGAATGATAGTCTTGGAGACAAAAATATTTCATGCTTTGCTTTGGTCATATACTCCTCATTTGCATTCAGAGGGTAAAAATTCAAGCCTGAAAAATAAATAAATAAATAAATAAATGGGGGAGTCCTTGGATAAGTTTGTTGCTGATAAAATCAGAAGGGATTTCTTGAGACCATTTTATACAACACAGCCCAGGTTGCAGTGAACTGAAAAGGGAGAAAACTGCTGAAATTTATCTTATCTAGTCTACAGAATAGGTACCTATATTTGAATGAATTATCAGTAGAAAGAAGATTTCATCTTGGTGATGATATTTATTTGACCTGTTTTAGGTACTATCTTAAGGATGTCATGAATTGTACCTGAACTCTGCTGCCCATATAGTAGGCATACACCTACATACAGTCATTAGAAATGGTCACACAAGGCTTGGTTCAGCTGCCTATATACAGGTCCCTAGTGCATATTTGATGATTGAAAGAATCGGAAGCATTCACACACCTTGCCCAAGGTGACAAAGAACAGATATTTATTGTTCCACTCCATGTCCTATTGAAGATTCAGAGTGATACCTTGTGAGATCACTAGTGGCACCAAATGTCTGTATTTATACAACTGGATTACAACCATAGTGCTTATCTTCTATAAGTGGTCATAGGATATTAAGGAGTAAATTTTACTTCTGAAAAAATACAAGGACAAATAATTAAGCTATCAACTTGGATGCACTTAGAAGATGGCAAATACTAGTAATGTATGTAATGTGGTGTTCAATTGCAGATAAAGACACCTTTAGTAAAGCATCTATATACAGGTATCTCCTATTAGCTCGTGCCCAAGCTCATGTTACACACAGCGGAGTTTTAACCAATGCAATCATGGTGTAAACTTGTCTAAATGTAAATACATTTTTTAAGGTCAAGACTTTCTGTGCTTCAAACAAAAAATGGCTCCATGACCTATCTGGCTGGGTGCCTATTGACTTTTAGTGATAATTTAGAAGAGATTTATGTGTAGTAACCAAAATTAAGATACCTTTAATATTCTGGATTGTTAATTATTTTCAAGTCATCTATTATATTAAATACAGTTAGTTTTTATGTTAATAAGCCTTCTGAGTTAAAGGATGGATAATTTGAGGAGAATGTGTTATGCCTTATTATTTTTGTAAAAAAAAACAAACGCACAAAACACTTTATTGTAAACTTGGGAAACATCAGCTTAATGAAACTACTCTGAAGTGGATGCACAATTGCTTGAAGAGCAGTCCTTTAATTCTAATTATCACTGGTTTATCAATAAACTGCAAGGATATATCAAGAAGACTTCAGTAAAGATCTGTCCTGTGGTTGATAAATTGTTTAGTAACTTCATTAGTAACAGGGATGAAGGAAACTAGAGAGGACAATTATTAGATTGTCAGGGTGACCAAACCCAGAGCAGATTGGTGTTAGAGTTCAATGTGATACCTATAAACCAGAGAGTAAGACTGGTACAAAAGTCATTGAAGACAAGTGAAAAATAGTTTATCAAAGTCAAGTGGTCAACTAGATGAAGGTAAGATAGGGAATAACCAGCTGGAGAACAGCTCTTCAGGAAAATATGCAATGGCTTCAGTGAACAGCCATTCACCAAACTTTAACCAGCAATATCATACAGTCGTGAAAAACACAGCAGAGCAAAACAGATCTGAACCCCAGCAGGTGTCTTCTAGCATGTATAGAGGGCTGCAATGTGTAAAACAGAGGAAATAATCCTACCATTAAGTTCAGCACTTAAACGACTTCCAGGCTGAGATATCAAACAGGGTAACATTGCACTGCATGGGTATGAGAAGCTGTCAGTATTGGGCATATATGACAGAGACATTCAAGTACCTCCAGACTGCAGCATTCACCCCACAGGACAGAGGAAGTATTGTGAGGTTGAGAATATGGCAATTAGTGGATGCTTAAAACCTACCCATCCCATCATTTATAATTATAGGGCCCATAAGATAAATAAAGCCTTAAGAAGTATTATTCTGCCCTTACTGAGTTATCTGGAATGGCTACAGGTGGCCTTGCCTTTGTCTGGGGACTATCTGCTGCTTTAGATGCCGAAGGTTTTTTTCCTCTTGTTGTCACTGGTGGTTTTTTTGGTGTTTTTTTTTTTGTTTGGTGGTTTGTTTGTTCTGGATTTTTTTTTTTTTTATTCTTATTTTTTTCTGTTTCTTAGTCTCTGTGTGAGAACATGCCGGTGTCATACAAAAATACAAAGTCTGGTTCCTGTCTTCGTTTCTGAGAGTAGGGAGGGAAACTTTCCCCCCTTTACCTTTCTCCCTTTTATGGAGTGATTTCATCCACAGATATTCCAATGAGTAATTGCATCAAAATGTAAATAGTATTTTAGCTCATTTTACTTCCCTGTGGTCATCTGTTTACTTTCTAGGGCTGCATACTTGCTATTACAATCATAATTAATCTTAGAATTAGGATAATCTGATTTTAATGCACAAACATTTTTAAATTTAAATGCTTCCATCAACTCCCTAATTCCCAACTCAGAAATGAAGCTGTTGAGTAATCAATAATCTTGTTCTATAGGAACAAGCTCTCATATAGTAAAGGCGATTGCAAGATTTCTATTCACTTCCATAGGAACCAAGCAGGACTTAGATTTAAATAAATTTACCTGAGGCACAATGTGTAGGGAGAAGCTATTTTTCCTTTTTAGACCAAAGTATAGTTGGAAAAACAGACTAACATTGAGACACTCTTTAGGTCTAAAAAAGATACACCAACTTCAAGTGCAAGTTAGAAACTGCTATACCTTAGTTTGCTAACAATTTTTTGTTGTTGTTGAACCTTTTTTTAGAGAAATAAGGTAACAAGCATCAAGGAAAGGTAGTAGATTAGTAAATGATATAGGGAATTGGAGATCAAGATGATGTAGCCAGCAGGAGCAGGTAGGTGATTTCCCCCTGCACTCAGTTCTGGTACTGTGTTCAGTTTTGGGCCTCACACAAAAAGACATTGATACCCTGAAGCATGTCCATAGCAGGGCAGCGAAGATGATGAAGGTTCCAAAACATGTCTTATGAGAAGTGGCTGAGGGAACTGAGATTGTTCAGCCTGGAGAAGGGGAGGCTCAGGGGAGACCTTATTACTCTCTACCTGAAAGGTTATGGTGAGGTGGAGGTCAGCCTCCACTTTCAGGTAAAAGCAGTAGTATAGGACTAGAAGGAATGGCTTCAAGTTGTGCCACAGGAGATTCAGGTTGAATGTTAGGAAAAATTTCTTCTGCAGAACAGTGGTCAGGCACTGGACCAAGCTTTCCAGGAAGATGATGAAGTCACCATCCCCCGAGGTGTTCAAGAAATGTGGATATGTGATATGAAGGGACATGGTTTAGTAGGCAATATTGGTGATAGGTGGTGATTGGGCTAGATGATCTTAGAAGTCTTTTTCAGCCTTAATGATTCTATGATTTTATTTTTTCCTTTCTGCTTTATAATAAGAAAAAGTGCTAATTTAATTCTTTAAATTAAGTCTCCAATTTCTTGGCACTACCACAGTTTGCATTTTTAATATTGTCACTGTAAGTGAGGATCACACTGAAGCTAACAGTTAACCATGTGGCCATTCTTTCCATTTTCTGTTGCAGAGACTGAAGTAATACTACTACCTTTCTGAAGTAAATACACTTTTCATACAGAACATCCTTTCTCCTAAAATGAATTACAATTTTTGAATAAAATAAAATAAAATCAGTGTTGACATCATCTAATTTAGGCTTATAAACTCTACAGCTGTAAGTCTTTATCTGACCTAACACAGATAAATAGGACATGTCACCTATCACTTTATGACTCATACTGTATAATTCTTTAAATGAGAATCTCAAAGGCTATTTGGGATGGAACATATTTTACATAAAGCGCTGTTGAGTGTTTTCCATTCTTTTTGGAACATATGTAATCCCTAAAATACACTTTTCAATTGCTATAGATGTTGAATACCTTAGTTTACATTTATTATAAAATCCACCTCCTTCAATTTCTGTTTTTAATGCTGTTGTTGGAATCTGTTTGCATATGCCTTTAATCACTACCATTAAAAAAAAAAATAGCTTTTTCCATATTATCTTTTAGGATTTCCTGAGGCATGAAGATGGACTTTAAATAACAGCCATGTGATGGGTAAGATCTTATCTTGGGTGAGGATTACACCAATATGTATTTTAATATAGTTATTCATAACTTACCAGAAGCGAAAATTATCCTGTGGTAAAGATAAAATCTTTCAGCTATTTAAAACATGTGAGTCAGACTGCAGCTCCTCTACGTGATTTAGCCAAACACATTTGCTCATAGCTGGGAATCCAGTGTGAAGGGGTACTTCTCTTACCATGGAGACTGTTGGTCATGTCATCATCAGCTAGAACACGCATAGCCCATTGGATTGTAAAATAGCAGCAGGACCAATTATAAATCCCTAAAGGAATACACATCTGTATAATCAATAAACATACAGATGTTATAATTACGAAATAAACAAGAGAGGTTGGCTAAGCAGGTTATTGTACCAAAAAAAGAATAAATAGAGTGCTTACTCTTGTCCTGAGCTCACTATAAAACTCCAAAGGAAGGATCACCAGAAAGAAATCCTTCCCAACTGCTAGTCAGCTCTTAAATGGGCCTAGGAGAGGTGGAGCCAGGCTCCACCCCTTTCAGCAGCACAGGTGAATTGTCTTCACCTGTGCTCCCAGGGCTCACTCATTGCTTGCCTCAGGTGATCAATCAGAGGTTCAGGCCGTGATTCAGCAGTTCCCGTACACCATCTAAGTGAAAGACTGTGTTAAACAATAGCTTAACCAACAATACTTGAGTAAAGCAAACCTGCCCTGGCTACATGGCTTTGAGATTTGTCCCAAGATGGTTAACTGGTGTAAGAAGTCAGAAACTTTTCTGTTCAGTCATTTCAGAAAGTTTCATTTTCACATAGTGCTGTGTCCAGTTAGTTTAGTGAGCAATGCACCAAAATGGGAATCTATGCCACAAGATGGGACATATCAGGGAAAATCTGAAAATGAGATGACAAATCCAAGCACAGACAAGAGATATAAATGAGCAGCACTGTTTAGGGAGTCTGTGCAGCATGCACAGAAAGAGCAGTTTGAGGCATGTTGAAAAGCAGAACAGCTCTTGTTCATGGGCTGAGAGCTGTGTACAGAGCCCAGTGGAGGTGATGGGGTGAGCCAGACTGCAAAGCAAGACTGCTTCACCTGCATCCTGCAATTCGGCTGAACGAGGCACCATGTCTATAAATGGGGCATGGGTGATTTCCCTAGTAAAAAGTGGTTTTGCTGGCCTGCAGTTCAGTTTAAAAATGAGGCCAGTGTCAAGAACATAAGATGTTTTAAGGAACAGGGAAAAGCCATCTGGCCTCATACACATGCCTTTTTTTAATATATATATTTTAAGCCTGCTTCCCTGCTTTTTCACTATGCTTCTTAATCCTTCCCACCTCTACAAAAATAAAAAGAGAGAGAGAAAGGAGAGGAGAGAGGAAAAAAGCTGCAGAGGTGTCTCCTCAGTTCATTTCTGTGCTTTGCTGCAATCACCTTTCCTGCTAACTTATTCTACATATTTATTATTCTTTATATAAAACAGTTACGCCTGACTTCATACTTTCCTTTTTATTTGAAATCATTCGTCATTTTTGCTTAAGGTTTAATCAGTTTTGAAACCATACATCCATTTTACTCATCTATGCATTACATATAAAATATGTATACAAATTCATACATATATAAATGTGATAATATTTCCTGTTAGCCAGGCTTGTGTTTAAAGAGTGATGTGAATGTAACAGTTTTAACTTTTCATTGCTGGTGAGGTTAGTGAAACCAACAACTGCTTTCCTCATCTTGGGAGTTATGTGGGAAAATCATTACTGTTATTAACAGAACATAGAGTGCCAGTATTTGATACAAGCATGGTGTGCAAACAATAAACAGATGATGAATCACGAAAGAGAAACACAGAAGGGCATGTGAGGGACTAATGTGAAAAAAAAAAGACAAATCTAAGTATGGCAAATGTCATGTTTCAAGGCAAGCTTTTGATTTTGAATTTGCTATAGCAGAATAATGAATGGAACTAATTTTAGTATGTTACTCAGAAAACGTCTAAACTAGTAAGATGTAGAAAATGATACTTACAATTTGGGTAAGAAAAAAAAAAGAATGAAAGTAGCAACTATGTACTTTCTTTACAGACTTTTTTGGGTTTTGTTCCTGCTTGAAACTTCTCTTAAAAGCAATTTCATTCTCTCCAAACTTGGAAATAAAAATTTTCCAAACATTTTGATTCAAAACATAATTTTATTTTGAAATCAGCTTCTGTAGAATTGTTGTCTTAAGTCTTTTCCCTCTGGAATACTTGTGCTGAACTGAGCAGAATACCAGCCTAGAGGGTTCTGGTGACAGCACTTCTCCGCAGCCCTGCCAGCAGCAGGCTTACAGGAGGGTTCTTGCTCTGTAAATTACTGCGGTTTGACAGTAGTCATGGATCTGTGAAACCAGAGCAGCCATTGGCAAACCAGGCACGGGCACAAATGGCTCTAAGAAAGACTTCTGGACATCAGCCATTTTGCTGATGGATGAGAATTATTGTCAATGTTTGCAAGTTCCCCACCCTCATCAACTCCAGTGTGTATCTAGGAGGAGTTTTGCCAATGACCTGCACCAAAATTCTTTGGACAGCTTTATATTCAGCTTGTACCAGTTGATGAGGTGAATGCATTGGAATGTTATACCTAGTGATTTATGAAGAAAATGAGTCTGTAATCTTTCCTCTAGGTTAGAGCCACCTGGCAACTGTGAAGTGGTGATCTGCCCAGAACAGAGTCAGGAATGCTTACCCACTGGAGGCATTTCAGCCCTACAAAAAAACGAGCAGATCAGGAGTATCCATCATCTTTTTGAAGCAGAATTATTGCATTTGTGTGTGTGGTTGATTCTTTTTGTCTCTTGATATTTTTACTGACCCTTCTCATCATGATTTCATACTTTCTTTTTCTTTAAAAAATTTATCTAGGTTTTGTTTTCTTGTTTATCTTTGTGCTTACAAGTTGGTGTGTTGTGCATATGAGGAGATTTGAACACACAAGACAATTTAATCATTTGGATCAAAGTGACCACATGCCAACTGGCCTCATACACTGGCCAATTGCATTCACTAAGGTAGATGTAATCAACAAAAGTGTCGCAACCCTTAATTATATGTGCTCTATCACCAAGTGGAAAACAGTAAGGTCCTCTCTTCAAAGCAAAAGGAGCATTAGTGAGCAAAAATGATCAAAGAACTCCTAGAGCTGTACAGCAGGACATGCCAAGGAGAAGAGTAAGAGCTGGGCCAGATCTCTAAGTATAATGAGATACATGTTTTCTCTAGGGATTTTCAGTGATGATCCCCCTTACTGAGATAGTCCCTTAGGAAAGATCTTTTTCTACAAAGGGTCGTGCTGATGCTGAATAATTTCAAGCAGAAATTTGACTTGAAATAGTAGTTGAATTAAGAAGAAGACTGAGAATTGAGTTTAGTATGTCAGTCCTTAATTAACAGTCATTTATACAGAATGCAGGAATTTGGATTGAGCTAGAGATAGAGCAAGTTTTATTCTGTACGCTGGCAATTAAAAAAATCACTAGGTACTCAGAAAAGTTAAGTTTCAGTCTCTCCTCAAGTGCAACAATGCAAAGGGTCAAGAGAACTGTCACACTGGAACACTAGAAAAAACTTGTTGATCCTCAAGGTTTTTTTTTGTTTGTTTGTTTTGTTTTTGTTTTGTTTTGTGTTTTGTTTTGTTTTTAAAGAAAGAAAAAAATGTGTATTACCTAAACTACATAATGCTATGTCTTAGCTTAAATGTAAGCTGAGCAGTACAACAGAGCATGTCAAGAACTGCTCTGCAGCTGCTACAGATTGAAGATGTGGCTGAAGGGGAGGAGAACTCCTTCGCCTGCTTCATCCCATGGTCAGCTTTCCTCTATGCATAGACAATGGGGAAAGGAGAAGATGTCTTCAGCTCATGCCTGGAGTTTTGTTCAGCACTGAAATCATCTCAGACACATGTGGACTGAGGATCTGGGAAGAGATCATAGCTTCTACTGTTCAGAGTTGAAGAACCGTTAAGAAAGAGGTTTTTATGTTAAACTTAATTCTTGTTTCATAAGTCACAGCATAGCCTTTCTATGCCTGTCTTTTGAGATGGGTGCATTTTAAAGCAGAAGCCATTTTTAGGCCTGTTATTTTGCCCATATAAGATGACTGTAGGGATGATAGCGTTCATTTATAATGTTAGCCCTTTATGCAGCTCTGAACTAGCTCACGCTGATACCTTTCTCTTTAGCTCTCTGAGTATTTCCAGCTGGTGACACCAAATAGCCTCCATTTCCTCATGTGGAACACTCACCAGTTGTTTTATCCCCTCCTCCTTCCCTTTTTACTTTTGCTGCTGGAAGGATGTGGGTGATGATTTATAGAGCATGTCCAATTGGCTCTGTTTGTCTGTGCTGGCCTGCTTCATGCACACTGAGGTCAGTGCTGTATTTGTAGGTAACCATCCAAGGAAAACACCTCACAGCAGGCAAAAATGCTAACTAAGTAAAACAAACTCAGGAATGTGATCATCTGTTTAGCAAAGTTTTCAGCAGCCTTTTCCATTACACTAAGCTTTCAGTCCAGTTCTACAAATTCAGAAGTGAACACAGAACTGAAATACATCTTCAGGTATGTGGGAGATGTACCTGAAACAAGGAGACTTGATTCATCAAAAACTGTTTGGTTTGGAGAACAGGGAAAACTCCTTTTAAAAGATAGGATGTGTAATCTACAAATTTTACTCCAAATGTCCATAGGAGGGAAAAAAAAAAGAAAAAAAAAAAAAAAAGAAGAAAAAGATGTTCATTAATATTCATGGGTTTTACACATGTTTAAAAGGCAAAATATAATCACAGAACACAATCCTCTCCTGTTGTCCCATTGTTAACTGCATGGTGGGCCCCATTACTTATGTCTGATGTGATCCCCAAAGAGATATTCTACTGACATCAAGGAGGATTTTGATCTCATCCACTGAGCCACAAGCTGACCTCTGTCTCACATTTCCTGCAGTTGTAAGGTCCAAAGCATCTTTCATCATGATGCAGTGCACGGTGATGGTAAGAATCCCACCTCTGCACAAGGCCAAGGCATGATCCCAACCCCTGTGCAGCAGGAGTGCAGGGACAGGTGCTGCGGAGATGGGGAAGGACAAGCATGAAAGGAGTGAACCCTGTCACCCTGGTCACAGCTTCCTTGGTGGAGCAGGGTGGTCACAGGCAGAGGAGCAGGCTGTGTTTTCTCTAATGAGTGGTTTCTTTGAGTGAGTAGAAGAAAGAATACATGGGAGGATAATTATGTGGACTCACGTGATGTGCAAGATCTTCATGGCTGGAAAACTGCTGCTGCTGCACATCAGTTTCTGCCCCATGTGACAGAAAGCCAAAAAAGACAGGTAAACTGTAAGAGATCCATACCCTTCTGATATGGATTGGCACATGCTGTTGTCGTCTGAGCAAATGCCCCCTCCTGCTCCTGCTCTCAGAACGGTGCAGCCGCACTCTGCCCGCTCAGCAATGCATGGGCTACTCTAGCGTTTGTGTTTGGGGTAATAGGTTTGTAGCTGATTTCAGCTCCTACAGAAGAATAAAAGGACAGCAAATTACTTGCAAGTGGTTCATGGTCTGTGTGAATTTTATTTTTTTTTTAGAAAACTGCAGCTGCATCTATTCCTCACTGTCACCTCCACCCTCAACTCTGATTTTATACTCAGTGCTGAGACAGGAAAGGAAAACACACCCTCCCAGCTTTACAAAAGCTCTAGTGTTCCTTGTGTGATGACAAGTTTTGACAGATGAATCCATACCAAACAGACCATGTCCCATCACCCCCAGTTCAGAGGCCCTTGGCCGCAACAGTCTAATTCTTAACATCCTTAAGGATGGCAAGCTCCCTTCTGTTTCAGAGACAAAACTGCTTCACGTAACTCAGGAGAATTTGATCTGATTTGTTAACACAGTTCTTATTTTACATGGACATCCAGGGAAAATTAATCCACCAGGTCCGCTCTGCAGCTACGTCAACATTATTTAGGTCTTGGCATCACAGAGGTGAGATAATCTGGCACAAGCCAAACGAGGGACCTTTCCTTTAAAGGAAACTGCAGACCCACAAGATAATAGGAGAAGTGGGAAATTAGTAGCTGCTGCCAAAGCTTCCATGTTTTTCTGCATGTGGTAGCAGTTATAAAAAGGAGTCTTATTACCTCTAAATGCATCTGTGTCTCGGAACCAGGGGGCTGCATCCTCCTTTCATGCTTTTCGTGCCATCGGTTCCTAAGTAGGTGGTGGGCATCTGCTGATGCACACATGGCTTTATAGAAATGTTTCCATAATCCAATCAATTCTTCTTAAACTTCATTATTTTTGGCCACAGAACTGTAGGTGCTATTGTGCTCCATGAGCCAAGTCTGTTACCACTAGATAAGAAAGACATGGATAAAATTTGCATTTTTACATGTGCAAATGAGCTGTCCCCAGCTTCCCCTCCCCCCTAGCTTTCTAATGCGTTGCTTTTTCAGGCCTATTTTTTTTTTTTTTTTTTCTTTTTCCCTGAAATACTTGCCAGGTGGTTAAAAAGCTTGTTTTTCTCTGTAAACACCATGAAATAAAGCACAATGCACTGCTTTATTTGTGTTGATATATTAGTTTCTATGCATGTATAAAAATAGCTATGAGGCCAGAAAAAGCACCTACATGCTAGTGATTTTCTCCAGATTTATTGCATATCTTATACTTCTTCTACTTAAGCAACCTTCTATCTGTGCTGAGCAGTGTGAGTGCCTACAGAACAGAGCCCCTCCTTCTTTTGCACACATGCACGTACATATGAAACCGAAAACCTGCTTTTCATTAGCATAGCCAGCACAATGGAGGCAAGAGGGGAAGCAAGGGGAGAATTTGAGATTTATGGCGTCAGACATCTCATGTGAATGAATGTTCATGCCTTAATGTAACTAGTCGCAGATAGGAGATAAGCTTAGCACTGAAAAGCAAAACTGCTGTTCCATATTGTGAATATACACACTAAGATTGAATTCTTTCTTGGTAGCTTCTTATTCCTATATAATTTATTTCTTAGGACACAAATCCCAAACATGCTGTATCGTTCACACTGCATACAGATGTGTACAGACTAAGCACACATGTGCAAAGGTACAACTGCTGTTGTGGATGAGGGGAGCTGTGTCAGCATAATGGCTGCAGTGAGAGGCTCCAGGCTAATGCACAGCACATACACAGAGCCCTGCATACATCCTACTCTGTTTACAAAAGCTGTGTGTGATCATTTGCCTTCATAGCAATTAAAGGCATTTTATAAACAAAATTTTTCCTCTCAGTTTTAGTTTAATTTTAGATATCAACTAATAAGAGCACAGTATATAAAAGAGGATTTTTTTTTTACTATTAAAAAATGGAATGTCATTAACTCATGATTTTTTTTTTTCATATTCAGCTGCGGAGACTTTTAGAAAATCTCTGAGTTCTTGCTGAGAGATTGAACCAAGATACAGTTCAGTCATCCGAGTACAGCATGAGGAGTCACTAATTCTTGAGATTTTTTTTCCTTGTGCTGAATTTCCCTGGAACTGTGACCAGGTTGTTTCTCCTTTTTGTTCATAAATGCTCTTCATAATACAACAAATTATATCCACATGTTCCCAACATCCATGCTTCATAGGTATTAAGGAATCAGATCCAGGTTGCATGTAAATGGGTCCAAACTGATGAAATTCAATGCAGTTCATTCAGAATCCAGTGGCATATCCATCATATTTGAGTTTTCCCACAGTACTGGCAGAGCAGCTCTGAAGATATATGTTGTTAAACATGATTCTTAAACGAAGGTCAGCCAATGTCCATTGTTACTGAATTAAATTAATCACATAGGTAAATACACTGGATGTATTAGTTACACTAGCAGTTAATTTAGTTAATCACTTTCAGCAGATGAAAGTTATTGTTCATATTTCAAAGCTGAATAGTGATTTAGAGAAGAGGGAGGCTTCTTGTGTGTTTTCTCCCCCTACAAGTCAGTGTTAATAAGCTGAACTGCTGTGGGCTGATATCTACGTTAAGAATTGTCTGCTGGAGTCTTCCAAAGTTTTGCCACTGTGATATTCTCCCGATGAGACTCCCATCCCACGTGGCATTCAGCCAGACCCTTCACAGAGGAGCATGAAGTGAGAACTTGTCTGTGAGATGAACAAAAACGATGGTTTTGGCATATTAATAGACATTTGAAACATTTTAAGAAAATAGCAAATTCAGCCAGAACAATGTGGTTTTGATTGTCCCCTATGAGTCAGGCTTTCTGAATGGTTCCAGCTGGCCACAGCCCCACTGGCAGCCTCCAGGAGTGGAAGTGTCAGCTGTGGGGAAGGTGGGAGCTCGGCTCTGCTCCTTCCCTGGCTGCAGTTGGTGGAGCTTCCAAACCACCACACGCTGCAGCAAACAGCTCTTTCCCTGGAACTTTCTGCTGTTTAGGAAACCCTGAAAGGATCTTCAAGGTAAAATACTGTGAGTGTGCATTAAGAAATGGAGGTCTGTCACCTCTGCTTGATCTACTGGATGCCAGTCTATATGTCCATGAGCTGAGCTGACACCAAGTGTCAAAGCATCAGACAAAGAGGCTGAGAATGTCCTGACGCTGGCCCAGGGATTGGAGCATTGCCTCAGTGCTGGGAGATACATGCCCAACATTTGCTAAGAGCTGATCAACAAGTTTAACTTGAACATTCAGTATCCTGAAGCTAATGTTGGGAAGGAAGTTCTTTGTTTTCTCTTTAGTTTTATGTTTGCAGACACCATCTCTTTTCCTTTTCTGAAAGAAACTTGTTCCTTTCTACTTTAGGTAATCTGAAACATTTTCTTGAATGCAAGTTTAGGGGAAGGGGTAACTTAAGAAAACAGTTGGTTTGATACTTTTTTTTCCTTGATTCAACAGCCACAGTGAAAAATCAATTCTTTACACAGCAGAGAAGGTCAGTGACCCTGACATAGATACAGGGCTGGAGCAAAACCAGTGCAGAATATGATGCAATCTTGCATTAGTCTACATTATTTAGCAAGCACCTTCTGAATGTGTGACACAGAAATAGGCAAAGTCCACCACCCAGGTTCTCTTTTTTTCATGATTGATCTTTTAATGAAAAACACTGTAGAACTGTAATATGCTATTACTGCTATTATAATATTTATGTACCATGCTCACATTAATGTATTTTACTTTGCTTTATCTGTTCAGCTTCTCTCCGTAAGTACTAACACTCTCTGTATAAGAACTAACACTACAAGCCTGGCAATCAGACTGGCAATAAGAAGAGATTACTGTGAACACGGCAAAAAAAGAAGATAATGTTCTCTTTTTGGTCCTTTTTACATTTTTATTATAGCTCATGTATATAGCTATAAAAGAAAGATATTCAGAAGATCCGGAACAAAGAGAGAAGGGAAAAGGAATGCCAAGAAGGAATTCACCAGATAGTGATTTCATGTGGTTTTGTAATATATGCATTTTATTATAGATAGGTGTAAGTTAAATGAAAACTGACCATCCTGCAGAGTGTAAGAAAAAGAAAATACCGTCTCTACTTGAATTTTTATATGAAAAATTTTATGTGAAGAAAAAGAAAAATCTGATTTATTTATAGAAACCTGAGACATCTGAAAGATAGGGCTATCTTGAAACCTTTTCATTCTTTCTATTTAGTGAAGACACACTCTTTTATAATTCTTTATATCTTTATAATTCAAGATAATTCTCCATTTTGATATAGTTGTACAAATCAAGGTAAGAAACTGATGATGGAGGTCTCCTTTTCCATTTCTAAATAATGTTGAGACTCCTAGCCCTCAGACATGGCAAGGATCGAAAAGCACTAGGGATTTTCTGTAGTCAAATTTCTAAACTTCTTTTAACTCTCAGTTTTACCTCCAAAACCCAACATAGATTCTATTTAGCATCATATCACAGGCATCTCTTATATATTCTCAGGTCTTTGACTACTTTTGGTAGTTCTGCTATGCAGATATACAAATTCACTGTCACTACAGTGATAGATCAGGATAGCATAGCCTATTCTTGACTACATTTTGTCCTTGAAAAGTAATTTTATATTATTTCAGCTGTCACTAAACAAAGGAAAAAATAGTTTTCCTGCCATACGCACTCAGCACAAAAAGTTACATGCATCTTCTAAAAAACAGCACAGCACAGCACAGCACAGCACAGCATAGAATAGAATAGAATAGAATAGAATAGAATAGAATAGAATAGAATAGAATAGAATAGAATAGAATAGTTGGAAGGAATCTTTTATGATCATATAAACAAAGAATCATGGAAACATAGAATGACTTGGTTTGGAATCATCCTCAGAGTTCATCCAGTTCCAACCCTCCTGCTGTAGGCAGAGTAGTCAAAACCTAGATCAGGCTGCCTAGGGCCCAACCAAACTGGCCTTGAATGTCTCCAGGGTTGGGGCATTCACAACCTCTCTAGGTGGCCTGTTCCACATTCTCTGTGAAAAACTTCCCCATGACATCTAATCTAAACCTTCTCTCCTTTAGTTTAAAACCATTCTCCCACTGTCTATCCATGTAAAAAGTTCCCTTCTTCTTATAATCTCTTTTTAAATTTTGGAAGGCCATGATGAGATTTCCCTGGAGCCTTGTCTTCTCCAAACCAAACAAACTCAACTCCTTCAGCCTGTCCTCACAGGAGAGGTACTCTAGCCCTCTGATCACCCTCGTGGCCCTCCTCTGCACCCTCTCTAACAGCTCCATATCCTTTGTGTATTGGGGACCCCAGATCTGGATACAGTGTGAGAGATGGACCTTGCAAGATGTCCTTCACAAAAAGGAGAACCACCTCTCTCTTCCTGCTGCTCACTCCTCTTGATGCAGCTCAGGATACCATTGGCTTTTCAGTCTGCAAGAACACACTGTTGGCTCATGTTCAGCTTTTCGTTCATCAGGATCTCCATCCACATCCTTCTCTGCAAGACTGCTGTCAATGATTTCTTCTCCTAGTCTGTACACGTCTGGAATTGTACTGACCCAAGTACAACACATTGCACTTGGCCTTGTTGAACCTCATTAGGTGATTGTTGATTCCTACTGTCTGAGCTCTCCAGGGGTAACTGGAAAGCATTGTCCAAAAGCTTCTTAAACACTGGCAGAGGTGTTCAACCAGTTGAATGGCATCAATCACCCCTTTAGAGTCATAGAATCATAGAATGGCTTAGGTTGGGGGAAACTTTAAATATCGTCTGTTTCTGACCTTTCTGCCATGGGCGGGGTAGACAGCCACTAGGTCAGGCAGTCCAGGGCCCCATCCAACCTAGTCTTGAATGTCTCCAGAGCAGACTGTTCCAGTGTTTGACATTTCCCTGGTACAGCTCCGTGCTGTTCCCATTCTGCCATGAATTCCAGGCGCAGAGTCTGGCATCTCCCTCTGCTTCCCCTCCTTAGGGAGCTGCAGGGAGCAGAGAGGTCACCTCTCAGCTTTCTTGTGTGACAGCCCAGGCCCAATCATAAGGCTGTAAGTAATCTTATACTACATAAGCAAGGAAAGATTAGCTTTCTTTATATTGTAAGGTTAGAGACATTTGACAGGCACCAAAAACTAAGCATCTGTTAAAGTTATCTTATTAATGCCTACTATTCTTATGTTGTTAGTGGAGTTCTGTTGCACGTCTTTGAAGATTTTTGATCTGCCAAAGTTTAAGGAAAGTGAAACAAATATGGTTTTTTTAGTTTTATTTTTTAATTTTCCAGAGTCCCTCCAGGACCTCCAACTTATCCTACCAGTAATACAAGACACGAAAAGTAATTACTTATGAATTTATTCACTCAACACATAAGCTCTATTTTAGGCAGGCTGACTAAGTATATGACTTCAGAGTCATATTTAAGTTTGAACAATACATCAGTGTAAACAGCATCGAAAATTATCTCTAAATTTCAAAAAGTGATCTTACAGCATGATTCGGTTATTCCAAACACAGATTCTCACTTTGAAAAATGAAGCTCCGGCATTTGTAATTTGATACCTTCAGTTCTATGTTAGCTGCAACTGAAAATTAAAAAAGGATATTCAGCTTTCAGTTATTAATATGATGTTGCAGATAATGAGTTCTGACAGATTAGTACAGGCCGCTGAACTACAAGAAATATCTCTTGATTTGCATCAAAAAATGTCAAACAGTTATGGCATTTATATATGACAACTGCACTAATGTGGAAGTAAGGTAGAATGTGTCAGGAGGTCAGCCTCATGTTTGTTTCCTTACTATAGATCCATTTTTTCCCAAATATGAAAGTACTTCCGATGGTTAGGGGAAAGAAGTGTAACGGGGGTTCAGATCACTACTGCAGGCATTGGGATATAGCTGAGGATGCAGCTGAGCTCTGTGGAGGCCATCATGAAACCACATGTGCTGTGCTAGCAGGATTAAAGACATCATGGTCAGCATAGGTGTGTTCACACCAGCCATGTCAGTGCTGGCAAGGAAATTGTATGGCTATCTCTAAATAAACTCTGGCACTCCCAACCCTCAGGCACTCTGTACTGCAGCCAATGCTGGCATTCAGTAAATGCTTGTGAAGATCAGTGAGTTCATGGCCAAGCTGTTCATCTTCTTCCTTTGAATGTGACAACAGCACAGGCATTACAGGGAGTGGAGGTGAAAGCAGGCAGTGGATGATTTTCCCCACTCCCTGCAGTGATAAGTCGTGGTCCAGCAGACCAGCCAGTGTCTAGCCTAGTTTTCTCCTGAGGTAGGTGGTTACCTGCTTGGGGACTTGCAATGAATTCCTACAGATGTGCATACGGCCAGTGAAAACCAATGCCAGAGGATGTCATGAAGTCATTGCTTGTACTGACCCACCACTGAGGACAATTTGAGCTCACCAATGGGCACTTGTAATGTGCACCAAAATGGATGAGATGTAGGATGAATGGAGGTGGTCTGTGGGAACTGACTTCTGTCTTCAGAGAGCAGTTCAGAGGCTGATGATGATACTGGTAGATACCAGTGAAGCTAACTAACCTCTTCTAGTCCTTTAAAGTTCAACACACAACAGCTTCATCTTCTGAGTATTCTTGAAAGTTGTTCATTTTCAACAAGGCTGAATGGTTTGAGACTTCTGTCAAGCTAAAGCCACCTCTGGATCTGGCAGCTAGGTATCTTTTCCCTCTTTCCTCTGGGACTCTGTCTGGTGGAGCTTCTTAATCTTCAGCTGAAATACATCAATTGATTTGTAAGCATGAACCAAGAGCCACACTTTCTCTACTGCCACATGAATCTCATGGCTACAGATACTCATGCTTTCCTTTGTGTACACACAATACAGTATTAGTCTTTACATTTGCCATTTAAAAAGTCCACAGCTTCAGTGTGCATAGCAGAGATTCTCTCTTAGAAATCCCAGATTTTTATGGGTTTGGCCTTTTCTCAGAAGCTACAGGATTGAAGCTCCCCATGAAGAGGGTAAAATTGAATGGAAGTTTTCCACATTTTGAGAGGGCTCACTACTTTATAAAATGGTGGATTTCTCTCTGAAAATAAATCACAAGTCTGTTTCTTCATTTGAAAGACTGTACTAAATGGGGAGTGCATCCTGAGAAGAAAAGTGCATTTTCTGCTTTAAATTTGAAGGGATAAGACAAATTCTAGTGCTTAAGTTTTGGCTTTATGAATCTTGCTTTGAAGTACCTGACTTTTTCTCATACACTGCCTAGGAGCCAAGGCTTTCAGCATTGGGCTGCCATTTGTCAGCTGAGTGGCTCTTGAGATCCTTCTTTGATTTGGTCTTAGTCTGCGGTCTTATGTTTGTGAAACTTGAATTCACTGATTAATACAGCAATCTCAATTTAGTTGTTCACACCAAGGTATTTTGAGTCTCCTGATATTTCATTAAGCTGAAAACAGGAAATAACTTACTGTGATGGAGTGATACAAGTAATGACTGTTGAGAGATGCTGACTTTAACAGCAACGGTAGACTAGGTTGTAGGTTAAAGATCTGTGGTGAGCAAGGAACTGAGCACCTGAAACAGGTTAGGAAAGGGCCTGTGCTAAGTCACAATCTGCCCTAAAATCAGACATTTCAAAAATCACCTGCGCAGCCTGATCTGACAGGGTGTCAGTCGTGGCTTAGTGAAAATCTGGCTCCTGTGGTCATGCACATAGTACAACTGTATCCTGTTCTACACAGACTTAAATAGGTATACCATAAGAACATGTGCATTTATATCTTGTCTGCAAAACAGGATGGACAGATTTCATTATTTCTAAGTCCTTTGATATTTGAAGATAGGATTTATTCTCAGGATCTACATAAAAATCTCATACTGCATATTTATAAGAAAATAAGTAGTGTTTATCAAAGCCAAAGAGAAAGTCTGGAGAGTCCTTGCTCTAGGTAATCAAATGCTATAAAGTAGTAAAATCTGAAAGAAAAACTTCTAAATTAGTTTCAGAAATTTTGGAGCCTCAAATAATATTTTTTTAATATTTGAAATTACAATATTGATACATAATGCTATCATTGGAAAAATACTCAGAATGTGTATACATTCTAAACTTTTTAAAATTATTATTTTATTTGTACTTGTAATAAATACAGTTTGAACTGCATGTATAATTTCATGTAAGACACACAATCATCCACAAAGACATAGTTTGCCTCCTTCATCACAGAATGAAGCTTGTATCTCTTACTTTAATGCAAATGGATAGAGTCCAATGATTTACCACATTCACTTACTGTTCATTTCCTGTTGTATAGTCCTGAAGGTTGGCATATTTTCCCTTGTAACTCAAGAGCAGATTTTTCTCAAATATATTTTTCCCTACAACAAAGTTTCAACCTGAGATAAGCTATTGAAATTATTCAGTATTGTCTGCAGTGGGTTTGTTTGCAAGTTGTCTGGTTTATCTAGGTGTCAGGATCTGCTATTGTGACAGAGAACAGAGACTTGATTTTGGACACATAGTTTTTGAAATGATGGGCATGGCATCAGCCTGCTACCATTGTTGCCCAGTTTCTGTAATTCTTGTTTCTCTAAAAGCCAGGTTCCCAAGCCAGCAGCAGCTGTGAGAGACCATTATCCTGGGGGGCAGACCTCAGTGCAGGGTCACCCTGCCCCAGTTTGCTCAGGTAACAGCAGTCCCACAGCCTCCATCTGCCATGGTAATGGCATCTGGCCTTCTGATCTATGAGGGCCTGCTCAGAAGCCCTAAGTACCAGGCTGGGATGGCACCAAGCCCCACTTCTTGTACCCATGACTGCAGATAGGGTTGCTCAAGCTGACTGGGGACACCTAAGAGAGGCAGCAGATAGTGAAGTGCAACAGCTCAGTCTGACCTAACACAGGAATTTGCAGCTATCCAGGAGTTAATAGAGTCTTGCACCAACTACAGTCATGAGAGCTTTTCTGAAGGGGCAGGTATATCTCCCACCTCAGTTGCTTTGAGCTCTTTGCTAACCTGCTTCTTGCTGAGACTGACATCATGCCACACTATTTGGAGCACTGTATGTACATGTATGGAGCCATGTTTTCTGATGCTCTACATCTTGTGTGCTTACCTACACTAGGTAGGGTGGGTGATGAGCATTCCTCTTCTGTTTCAACAGTGTTAAAAATTCTGCAGTAATATAAATGAGCACACAAGAGTGCGGGGAATGGCAAATCCAGCTTGTATTCTTTTACTCTCTTAACACACGCCTGGTATGTTCACAGAGATTAGTTTGACTGGATAATATTAACAAATTTTCCTTCCTTTTTTTTTTTTTTTAAGCCTTTTCATTAACAGTAAAATATCATAAGCAATTTCTTGAGGAATTCGGGGTTTACCAAAGCTCCTTTGAAAAATGGCAAAGTAGTTTTGAATTTTAGAGCTGCAATTAGCTTCACAGATCAGTCATAAAGCTGATTTACACAAGCACTGAGAACAGATAGCTCTCATCAAGTATAATTGCAGCCATGGATTCTTAGCTTGGAAAGTCAGTCCCTCAACTTCTATATTTTGAATATCTAAAAGGTAAAGATCCAAAGTAGGGTATTAACATAATATTTTGGAGAACATATTAATCCCGTAACAGGGAGAAGCAAAAATATTTCCTCACTCAAGGCAAAATGTTAGAGCTAGGTTTTACACTCCTTATGAAGACATAAGAGTCATTCTCCTATGAACCCCATTTTTCCCTCAAAACTATTTCAAATTAAACTTAAAACAGAACTGAAAGGAACTAAAATCAGAAAGCAACCAAAAGGTTCAAGTCCCCCAGTTCACTCAGTTATTGCCTTCATAAATCAAAACTAGACAGCAGATGAATTGGCTTTACTTAGTTTGTTGTTTATTTGCCATGCAGTTATGGGGCCATGAAAAGCAAAACAAGATGATCATTGTTTCAACCAGACTAGAGCCATTAAGCTTATCCTTCACTGCCTATTCTAGTTTTCTGTCCAGAATAGATAAAGCAAGAAGCAACATGTTATTTGTCTGTTGCCTCATTTACCCTCACTCTTAAATCTCTGATTGACTCAACTGTGATGTAAAGGGATTCAGTTTCATCATGGCAGTTTTTGGAGAAAGTCACATAGCAAATGGCACTCTCACTGGAAAAGGTAAATTACACAGAAGTCACAGTTGTTTTAAGAGCCAGAAGTCTCTGATATTTTTGGAGCATAATGAATTTTTAGACATTTTCACTGCAAATAATAAAAGTGGAACTAGCCGTAGGTACTGCTATGCCTTCTTGGACCTTTTTATGAGTGCTAAATAATGGCTGCTTGACACTTTCGAACTGAAATGAAAGATGGCATGAGCAAGTTAAACATACAGGCAGATAAGATGAATTGCCCTGTCAGAGCATTCCTCTTCATCATCTCCAAACAACTCTGCAATTAAAAAAAAAAAAAAAAAAAAAGCCATTGTTTACTTATGTGAATGAAAAAAAAAAAAAAAGGAGAGACCTTCTGATGACACCATGAAAAGCTCTAGTTTTTGTTATGGCTCCAGCCTTCTCCCTAACCACTCTCATGGGCCCTCAGAGTTTACTGAGCTCTCACTGAAAGATTAGAACCTCTGATGAGTTGTCCTTTTCAATCGCTAACACCAGCACTTCTTTCCTTTTCTAAATTTGGGTTTCAGAAACATATGGATGGTTTTACTTTGCCGTCAGTAGGACCTTCATGAATAATGGTCCACTATTGTCATAGCCGCCAACTTGCACAGAAAAATTCCCAAGTGTCAAATTGTGGCTACTAATATAAACAAACAAATTGAAGAATACAGACTCCTCCCTGTGCTTTGGCAACCCTCCCAAAAAAAGCAGCTTTATTTATAATCTCCTCTGCCTCAGTTGCTCTCCTTTTGTGATTACTTCATTTGTTGAGGTTGTATATCAAAGAAAACAAAACAAAATGGAGACCTACCAAAAATTGCTCTAAGGATTCTTCAAGTGTATACCACGCATTTTGTGACTTCAGCGTGAAGGAAGGTGTAATTTTCATAGCTGGGAATCCTCTAGCACTAAAAGATATACTGAAGAATGGTGAGAGGTGTAGGACAGTGTTGTTAATCAGTTATTTTTAAAGTACAAAGTTAGAATGACATTTCTGATGTAGGTTCTCCACCTGTAATATGTGGCAAATAATGCTACTGTCTTGAATGGATTCATTGTAAATTTGCAGGTAGTTTAAGTGAAAGCACATTTTTACTTAAATATTAAAACATGCTCATTAAATTTGCTTTTGGCTATGTTTATACCTCTCCCCGCTGCAGTGCCACAATGTCTGGCGTGTCTTTTTTCTCTCAACCAAACAGCTGTGAAAAAGCACAAAGCAATTTTACTGTTCAAAACTCCATTATGCTAGGAAAAGAAAAATAAACAACAGTAAAGACTCCCTCTGCATTCAATCACCATGATGAGAGAAAATGCACATTTTTTGTAATCAGAGCTGTACAAAGCCTTCGAGTGCTGTGACATGTGGATGGCAGCAGATTACTGGGTCAGTTCACATGATCTGTGCTGATATTACTCAGCATGATATCATGCAAACATTTTCCTAAACATTTGCTCGGCTTGGCAGTGTTCACCAGCGTACCTGCCTACTTTCACCTGGTTGGAGTTACTGCAGCAAGGAGTAAAACTTGCATCATCTGGAGTTGGTGGCCAGACACAGACATCCCCTCCTGGATCCAGCCGCACAAGTGGAAGGCATTACTCTTTGTGTGAGGTACAGTCAGCTGGGCTCACTCACATCACCACTGGAAACCGTGGGAGCTGAACCCACCAATTTTGTCTGAAACAGATTAAGGAATACTAATACCAGTGTCTCTGCCAGCAAAACTATGGGGTGAGAACTCCGACAGGCAGAAAGCGAAGAGCATCAAGTAGGTACCGGGGAGAGGAAATCTTTTCCCCTCCAGGGCTGGCCTTGGAGGAGGACGTCTGCCAAAAAAGGAATGGCTCCAGAGAAGCAGAGTGTCTCAGTGGTGTCAGCGGCAGGAGCTGCCTCACTCTCCTCGTACAGACAGACTTGGAGCAGAACAGTCTTGTTCATTCCCGGTCTGAGACAATACCCATTCAAATAGATGGAACTAATCCCACTAACAAGGGCGTGTTGAACAGCCTTTGGCTGCTCCTCTAAGACTGCTGACAAGGGCCAGTAGTGACTGTGGGATCTGCGGTTAAAGCTGAAATCGTTTCCCTGATTTCATTGGGGAGAGAGGCAGCAAACCAGGTCCAGCTGGTGCTGAAAGTAGCTCTGCGCCCTGCAAATTTGGTCAAGAGTTTCCCTTTGCTTGTCAGGGAAGCTGTTGTCCCCTGAAATCCACTGGGCTGAGGAGCCAGCCCCTAATCGCCAGCACCTGATGTACACAAGGCTTCATTTCTGACTTGGAGATGAAACACAATGCAATTACCCAATGTGGTTCGAATTACAACCCAGTTTGGGCACAGTTTGCAAACTACAGTCCTCTTTGGGAAGGTATTTGTTCATGACAACTAGAAAGGCTTAAATGAAGTCCCAGCAAGTGCCTGTGCCAATGCTGGAGTGAGGACAGCATAGAGCCTGACTGTACCTCTACCCAAAACCATGCAGAGGCAGCAAGCAGTTGGAGGTTCTCTGGGAGAAGCATCCTTCCCATCCATCCTTTCTCAAAGTCCACTCCCATGTGAAGAAGACTCACACAGACATGAGACCCAACTATAAGAGGGACTTTGGGGCTGGTTTCTCTGGGCACAGCAGCAAGGAGAGCAGCCTTACTTCCTCTTCCTCATTGTCATGTCCCTGTGCTTCCCTTCTCTTGGTCACCGCCGCAACCTGCAGGGTGAGCATCTGCAGTTCTCATCCCTGAGGCCACTGGGAGGCCACTCCAGACCTGACGTCAAAAGGGTGAGATGAGAAAATGGCAATGCACTGACAGCTTCCCCTAAGCAAAATCCCCAAATCCCACATGGCATTTGCAAATTCAGCAGAAGCGCTTATTCTCCTCTGTTTCCCCACTGGCTGCTGCCAGTGGGCACTGTTTTAGGGAGGTACACGGCATCTGATGCTCCTTGATGGAAAGGCACAGAGGCACAGCGGTACTGGAGCAGCAGCTCTCTCTACAGCAGAGGCCCCTCTGCTATTGATTTCTACCCATTCAGCCCTGTGTGGTATATGAAACAGGCTTAGCGTGAGCAGTTTGCACTAGGGCTAGATTTATTCTCGGTGAGCACAGTTGTGCCTGACATTAGAAACACATCTTGTGCAGAATCTCATTTTTAACATCCGCTATAACGTGCTTTATTTCAGCACTTTCAACAAAGGAAAGGAGGATTTGGGAAGCAAACAAAAAATTAACCCAACATGTTACAGAGGCTTCTAATGTAGGATAACCTGCAAAACCAGAATTTGCCATATGCTAGAAGTATCATGTATTTCTTATACCTGTGGGAAAGATTTTTCTCTGCTACATGAAATGGACTGTATTACAAACAGCTTGTTAAATGTGTGACAGATCGGCTTGAAACGATGGTTCTTGTACTCTGCAGGACTGCACATTTGCTAATAAACTGACTACATATACAAACAGTCTGTTCCAGGGTTTAAGCTCCTATTACACTGGTTCATGTTTCAACATGCAGCCACTCTGTAGTTTGTGTTTTCAGCAGAAGGAGTAAGTGGATGCATATGCATTACAATTCCAGACATCATTCCGTACCAGATGTGGTGCCTTTATTTTTAGTACTGCAGGAGTGTCTGCTGACCCTTTCTCACCCCACGTCTTATGAAAGATTGACTGCTCTGGGTTTTCTTATGGTGAATTATATATTAGAGGACAGTGGATTTAAAAATTAATTCAAGATTAATTTAGGGCTGACTGCACATGGAATTATTTGGCCAACAGATGAAAAATGAAAATTTCACTACAAAGAAAAAAAATTGTAGAAGTGTCAAATTTTAATCCAATTTTCTATAAAGAATGATCATGTTCTGAGACCCTTCTGAGGACTACAATTAATCATTCAGAGTGATACCCCCTTTCCACTTGCTATGCAAGCTCTCCTCTGAGCCAATGCACCATCCGTGCTCCTCTGAAGCTGGGATTCATGTGTTCAGTCAGTAAAATAAATTAAAACTGTACCAAATGGCTCCAGATTCAGGAAAACACAATGGCTGAAGCACACACTTAGGTGCAAGGAGGCACAGCTATTGCATGGACTGAAGGAGAAAAAAATGTAGTACCACCACTAGCCAGATTTACAGCTTCTATGAGGGCTTGTAACTTTTTAGGAAAATGAGAAATGAATCAAAAGGCAGAAAATTGATCTCTTTCGTTTAAGGATCTGTTAAATTTTAATGGTGGTGTTAGATATAATGCAGATACCTCTGCTTCACTAAATCAAAAGACAAACACCAAATCAACTAAATTTTATCTTTTTTATTTAACCGCTGTGGGGATTTTATATTAAATAAAATAAAAAGAAAAAAATAATGAAAAGCAGGATAAAGAGACGAATGCTTCGAGCTCACCTTACTGAGTAAGGAAATAAATACTGTGAAAGAGAAATAAATCACAATCATAAATAAATAACTGCTTTTAACGGGTTAAAAGGAATTGTTGCTGTAAACAAGGCTGCACTAAATTAAACTCTCCTGTTGTGATTTCAGTGACAGAGTTCCGTGCTTATTCTCTTTCAGTCTAAGTATTTTAACGCTACAGATATTTTATTGCTTGTAGAAAGTCTCCTTTCCTGGACAGAACATGTATGGAGGATGAAAAGAGGAAACGGAGAAAATGCACTGTGTTCTTTAACTGCCACAATCATCTCCAGAAATCATTTTTTCTGTATTTTCACATCCACTGGCTTTGTTGTTAGCATTGTGATGTTTTTTTTTTTTCCCCAGCAGTTCTTAAAAATTATTGGTGCCTTTTTTTTCCAGAGCGATGAATGTACAGTGGAGGATGAAGCCTCATGCAAATACAACTGAGTGAGATAGAATGCATTTCCCCTTATTGAACAGAGAACATTTAAAGGCCTTGCTGCAACATATGAAGCAAACACACAGAATACATTAAGGACAAATTAGCTGGGCAGCCATGGATGCAGCATAAAAATTGCATCAAATTGAGGGCTGCAGCCTTCAAGAGCAGAGCAGCTGATCAGCATAAGCTCCCCCTACCTCAACGTGCATCGTGAGCCTCTCTCTGCCTTGTTACCTTATGAGAGAAGAAAACATTTTAAAAGGGATTCCTGAAGGCTGCCTGATTTCTTGCTGAATCAGCCAGCTTGTCACTGAATTGATTTCTGCACCTTCTGCCACATGAAAACTAGAAAATGTATTTAATTGAACATGTCTTTCATTTACACGACATGCTGGAGCAGAGGAGAAAAGGCTGAGAAGGGCAATGAATGTATCTTGTATTCGTATAATATAACAGTGATGAGGTCTTTTATGTGTTGGAAATGGATGGCTATTTAATATGCATTATTTACCAGAAGACGATGTATATACCATTAAATGTATGTAACAGAAATGTAAATGCAGTAGCATTTTGTTCTGAAAAATAAATGGAATCCAATACCGAGGGAGGTATTGAATAGGAACATGCTGCAAGGAAAGGTGAATAAGAATAAGACCCTGCTGATCCCATGTTCAGACACTGATGACATTGGAAATTGTTTTGACAATAAGATCACTAGGTTTCACATTGATCTGCTGAGGTTCAAGTACATGTATTTTCATTGTACTAGCAGGAGAAAGGTAATTTTGCTAACTCTGTTTTAATGGATTTTTTTTTACTCCTCACTGTAGCCATTATATTTCCTGAAAAAAAAAAAAAAAAAAAAAGGAAAAACAAAAAAAAAGAAAGAAAAAGAAAAAAAAAAAGTACCTTTTCTGAGTTTTTATGTTAAAAAAAAAAAAAAAAAGCAAAATCTTTTCTTAGGTTGTAGAAGATGTATAGGAGTTCTACTATTGATAGCCTTATGATAGCTGTGTGGAAATAAAGAGATTCCCTATACAACCAAAATAATTCCTACTGGGAAAGCTGATCTCCAATACCACACTAGCCCAAAGCAAGAGCAAATTTTAACTGGGAAGTCCTGCAGTTTGGATTTATTACTATCAAAATTAACATCTTCTATCATTTTTTTTTAACTTTATGATTGCTGGATGAAAGCATAGGTACTTAACCAGGAATGTATTGAGCTCTGCAAACTACCTTGGAAAGAAAAAATGATTGGGTAAGTGGTCAGTTCTAAAAATTAACCATATCTTAAATGCTTTGAGGTGTAATATCATCTACTAAGACAAGCTCAGGGCAAGGAGCCAGCAGTTCCCAAGCTTTATTCCAGACCCTGCTACCAGCTTGCTGTGTAGCCTTGGGAGTTTGCAGCATGGGGGATGATTACTGAGCTGCAGCTGCCTTGACCTAAATGATTGTATTCCTTCCTTTCCTTTTCAGCTTTATTCCAACCTGTAAGTTCGTGAGGCAAGGACAGTACATGACTTCACAACCAAGTATTCTGGGAGGGATGTAGAACTCCAGGCTGCAGGGCGTAAGCCAGTCTGTAATTCTAAACAAGGGAAATTTAGCTTCCAAGCAGATTATCTGCAAATTGCCAGCTGTAGTGTTTCTTTGTCTGAAGCAGCTGGTACTGACCAGTCTTGGAGATAGTGTACTGGGAGAGATGGATCGCGGGTTTGATCCAGTATGGCAATTCCCAGGCTCTTCTACAATGCCAATTATATTACTGGCAGCCAATAACAATAATAAGATTACCGAGAGGAATTTAACTAATGAGATCAAATAAAGAATCAAAATTTGGTGGGGAAGTGAAGGTCACCATATTGCCAGATGTCCGAAATATATCAAATCAAAAGAGAGGTCCTTTTTTTTTTTTTTCTGGTTATTGTTTTTTTCTTTACTTGTATATATGTGTGTGTAGTTTTTTGTTTTGTTTATTTGTTTGTTTGTTTGTTTTCCACCTGGCAATTTTAACTGCAGATTTTCAAAGCTTCTAGTTTCAGAACTATCTAACAATTTTAGTGAGATCAGTGATTGCGTAAAACAAAGCTTGAGAGGAAGTGTGACATAATTAATGGAAGTGAGGGAGAAGTGGGAGGGAGGAGTAGAAAGTTTGTGGAAGATTGCAGGGTGGAAGTGTGCAAACTGGGAAGTGATGGATGACACTGAATTACATAAGAAGCCACAAATGGGGAGGCAGGCGAAAGAAGAAGCTTTTCTGCACTGTCCTCAGAGTACATTATACAGTGTGTTTTCCAACAACAGAGTCTGGGAACTAAAATGATGCCAACATTTAGCAGCCAACTTCTGAGAGCTGTGAAGCACTGAATTCAGTCTGATGGGAATGGACATTTGGAGGTTGTGAGCACTTGAAAGATTTAAGTTTTGATCAGGGGCAGTGGCTTTTGCTTCACTTCACTCTCCTAATGAATTCTGTTGGTGGAAAGGATAAGGAGCCTTGACTCTGTTGGAGCTGCATTAGTCCATAGGTTAGAGTACTGTGATCCCAGATGGCTGAAGCATCGCCAGCTGGTAGCACTTGGACAAAGAGTTCAGTCTGATGAAACACAGCCTGACAGCTGGTATCAGATGCTGGAGAACTGTGTTTCAGTGAACATGTTGCTATTGGAGTCACGACAGAAATTTCAAGACAGGAAAAAAAAAGACAGAGATGAGTAGAGGGTATCATCTGCTCTGAAAGGGAAGCTCAGCCATGCTTTGCTGATGTTGCCAGCTGTGAAGCTGGCATGAAGTTTCTAAGGGCCTGTTTACATCACCAAATAGTAGAAACTTAGTATGACTTCAGAGGAACCACTGTTAAGTTCCATAAACAAGTCCAGAGACTTGAGGCCAGTAGTTCATTTGCTAAACACTGGATCCAATTACATTATAGTTTTTTAGCAATGTTCCCCTACTTGCTTTCTGTTGTAGTGTTGAAGAGACAAAAATTCAATAATCAAACTTTATAAGGATTTATAAACCAAAAGCCAATGTTTTGGACTGCAGGTAACGATTGGTCAGGATAGCAGGTAGCCATATCTTAAATGCACTCCCCTGCATGGAGATGCAGCTGCATTTTGCAGCAGCTGAAGTTTGAATATGCATTAGAATTAGCCTTGAGAAAAGTGACTGTGGGCAGTGAAACTTAGATGTGTGCATGGCATATGGAAACAAAGGACAACTCTGAAAAAAAAGCCTCTTCGCTAGGAATAGACAGAAACATAACTTCACATCTGACTATGGCCTGACCATCAGCACTCAGAGAGGAACCCAGAGTACCATTGGGTTACTTATTTTATTCACCTTTATCAATAGTTTCTGGGTACCTCATACTTAGATGTCCCCACCCCATTGTCAGCATTTCAGAGCGTGAACATACCTTCAAAAACTCTGTCTTGCCTAATCAGGCTATTACATATTCTGTGATTCTATACTGTATGTTCCCAACTGTGGAGCTGGGATATTTGTGACCTTATTTTTACACTCTTAAAGTAGGAAGTCTAAGCTTGTCATCTGGGATTTCTCAAGAGTAAAACACGACTGGGATGTGTGGTGTGAATTGTCAATGGGAGATGCCAGTTGACCTCCTTTGGATGTAGAAAGAGAGTATAAATGGCCAGCTCAGTGCAGATGTTGTTATTGTTTTGTTAGTTAAAGTCTGGGCAGATCGTTCTCACATCATTATGGTAACTCCTGTTTGCTAATTCTTTTCTGCCATTGTAGAAAAAACAATATTTTACAAAGGGGTAAGAATCTAGTGGTGATTCTGAGCACTGACAGATCTGTGCCCTTTTGTGGATCACCTCTAAATACAAAGCAATTAGGGCCTAGGAAGTCTTAAACAGCTGAAAAAAAAAAAGAAAGGGACTGTGGTTGTTAACATTGGCCAAGGCCCAAATATCCACCCAGACACTCTCTCACTCCCTCTCCCCAAGAAGACAAAGGTCCTTTCTCATCTGAGGATGAAAAAGCTTATGGGTTGAGATACAAGGAGATCACTTACGAATTAGCATCATGGGAAAAAAAGGCTGGTGAAAAGCAGTCGAATATATTACCAATTAAAGTAGATTCAAATAGTGAGAAACAAAGTGAACCGTTAAACTAACACATCTTTTCCCCCTTTTCCCAGGTTCCACGTCACTCCTTCACACCCTTCTTGAGTGGCACAGAGGGATGGAGGGGGCTAAAGTCACTTTGCAGGAGTTCTATATAGAGCAGCCCTGGCTTCTCCTCACAGAGGAGCTCTACAGCCCCATTGCCAGCACCTTGGCACCTACAGCCAGTATAGGAAACAGCAATGGAAAAATCATCCCTGTAGTAAATGTGAATATCTATTTAAAATCTGCCTTTCAAAATTTTCTTTTCTAAAGGCTTTTCTAACTCATTCTTTCTCTACTCTTTCATCTTTTCCATTTGGCCTCAAAAGTAAAGGGTAGAAGACAGATGGCAGGCCAAGGAAGGGGGGGGGGATACAGGAAATTTAGAAAATGAAAGCCCTATAACAAAAAAGATTTTGTTTTACACTTTTGTCTATAAATAAATAAATAGATAAACAAACAAATATATCAACTTTTTGCAGAACAGATTCTATATTTAAAAGGTTGTTTTCAATATGTTATTAAAAAAAGAAGCTGGCAAACCAGGCTTACAAAACACAATAATGGATGATTCTGAGGAACCTTTCATCTCCCTCTTATAGAATGTCGTCAGACCAAAAGGGCAACCTCATTCTTCTTTCAGAGCTCAAAGGACAAGGATGCTTTAATTTTCTCTGATGGTGTACTGAAGCAATGAGATGGTATCCAGGAGCCAATCGTAGAAAAGGAGCAGAAAAACACTTGCACTCTTTTTTCTCTATATTTCATAATTACTGGGAATTACTCTAAGCCAATAATCAATGCTATTTATTTCAGTGAAATTTCTTTAATGACTTAGAGACATCAAGTTGTAGCTCATTCAGTAGGTTGCACGTGTTTCCCCTTCCCCCTGTCCCTCTCACTGTTTGTCACATACACCCACTGTGTAATGGTTCAAATTAGAAGGAGAAATTGAGGACAGGAAGTGTGTTACTTGTACAGCAGTTCATTAAAATCCTAATTTTCACTGGTGCCTTTAACAGAGTGTCTCAACTAGAATAAAAAACAGTGGCGTAATCTCTGTTCATTAGAAAAAGTGTAATATTTCTTACTTTTATTACTGAGTAGAGTTAGTAAATTGTTTTTCCTTATTTTTCACCTTTTTCTCTTGTGAAATATTTTTATTTCTTTTCCAGGCTATTTTTAAAATTTCTCTTTTCCATTTTTTTTGTTAATCACAGTGGTTAGATGGGAGCCCTTTTTTTTTACATGAGACAATTTTTTCACCCTAGAAGCCTAGCTTCAGAAAGCTTCAACAAAAACACGAGGGGGGTAGCGTAGCAAATCTGCACTTAGCAGAGCTCCTTTATTCAGTGCATTTAAAAGAGGCATCATTTTTCTTACCCCTGCTTGGCGGTGGGCATCAAGCTGCTGCTTGGAGAAGTGCCAGTGGCATGCGCCATTAACTGCCCTTCCAGCAGATGCATGCTACACTGAAGTACAGCATTGAATGAGATGAAAATTGGAGCCAAAACTGAGCAAGTGAAAAGAAATCAGTTTTCACCTTTTGCATTGCTAAAGGGTTTGACAATGAAAGGTGGGAAGGATCCAAGAGTGCCCACGACTTCCAGGAAGGGAGCTCTGGAGGTGCATTATCAGAAAAAAAAGAGCAGACTGTGAGCAGCAGCCGGAAATTCAGCTTGAGGAGATTTATGAGCAGCAGTGTCCAGAAACCCAGTAAGGAGCCTCTTGAACTGCAGAGCTGTGTTAGGAGAAGCTTATTCCCTCCCTCTTCCCCAATATGGGCACACTGGGCAGGTGCTAGGACGTTCTGATGTCTTGCCTTGATTTATTTATTTGATGAGAAATAATGAAAGGGATGGTCCGCGAGAGTCCTTGGAGATTCCATTAACTCTGCAAATTGAGCATATTGATAAGTTGATGATTATTTTTAAATGAACTAGAGAAAGTGAAAGGAAAAATGCTTGTAGAAAGAGTCTGTTTAATGCGCAGAGATTTTTAAGTGTAGGTAATATTTCAAGTGTATCAAAATACAGTAGAAAGACCAGGGGTTAATTATACTGGCATGGTAGCTGGAACCACATTATTATAATTCTCTTGGAACGCACTATGGAGCATATGGAGTGAATGAGAGGCCTATGTGTGCATAATAAGTTCTGTATGGGGATAAGGTGAAGGAGCAAGAGCTCTCCTGTGTGTAAGAGGCACTAAATAAGGGGAAGAAAATGATTTAACTACTTGATGCACTACTGGGTATGCAGCAACACATTCAAAGTGCTCTATCCTGTAAGCAGTAACGTACATAAGTTCACTCACTGCCATGATTCATCTTCATTTCGCACAGCAAATACTAGTGCAAATAGTCTATTGGCATATGCTAGAGAGTTTGGTTTTCATAGATGTTCTAATATTGTATCTGAAACTTGATATTTTTGCTGTGGATTTGCTTCTCTGATACTGCATTTTTCCTTTTTATTTCTGACAAGATTTTGGTGTTTCCAGTTCTCAAGACACTGGAGACAAAAGACCTCCATGAAGATATTTCTCAATTCCGAATGATTTTGCTGATTAGGTTGCTTATCTAAAATCATTACCTACTTTCTTCCACAGTAAATAGAATGAAACTCCAGAGTAAGTCTTAGATGCCTATTTCTGGATGGGTTAAATTTTTCTATGTGCTTATTTTTATCCATTATTTACAGAAGAAGCTTAGACATCAATCTTAGGCAAAGACACTAAATTTTTTAGACTGATAAACGTAGTTGCATCCAACCCAAAAGACCGGTCCTTTGCTGACTTCTACTCAATATAGACTGGGCTGAGCAGAAGATCTTTACTTGATAAAAAAAAAAAAAATAATGCTACTAAGAAATAATAATTTACATGGGAGATAAAAGCAGCCTGGTTCATTAGATGGAACTCAGAACTAGGGCGTGGTTCTGGTTTTAGTCCAGCGTACCTCAAAGTTTTGAAATCTCACAGGGTTGGGATCATGTAATGACATATCTGATGATGTGAGATACAGCAAAAGTGTGGATTTAAAGTAACAAAGACCAGCTGGATTTTTTTTTCCTACAGTGTAACCGGCTTTGTTTCTCTTACATTGTTTCAGCAGAACTATTACATGCACTAACTAATTAGAATAAGGTGTGAGAAGGCAGTAAAGACACAGTGTTCATTGAAATTATTCACTGAGCTCTGCCAAATTAAACTCTTATGCCAAATTTTTTAGGTTTTATAATACACTTGGGACTGTATTTCTAATTTGCTCTTACTGTCTGTGTTCACTTTCACCTTTAACAAATTGAGAGTAGTAATATCAATACTTTAGCTTATAAAATTTTTGACTTTCTGCATTTCTGTTATAGATTAGAGAGAAAGACAGAGTTTAGAAACCATAATTGGTACAGAAACTCCCTATACACTTACTATCTATTCCAATCTTTTTTTTTTTTTTTTTTTTTTTTTTTGATACTCACCTGGAGTTGACTTAATCATCCATTAAAAAAAAGAATGAGCAATTTACATTGTTTATTTGAGTGTGTACCACATAAAGAAGCTATTTTCAGCAGCTAGTAACAGAGTTGCATTTGGGTAAGTGATTCCAACAACCACAAAAATGCCATTTTACTTTCCAAATTTTGGGGCACACATTCATTTCCACATTAAGTTTCTTTATAAAATTAGTCTCAATGCAGACATTATGTACCCTTAAAAAATGCTACAAAAATTTTACTTTCCTTGTGGGAAAGTAAAAAAACAATCACCCTTGAGCAGAAGACTTCCAAGAGTAAGGAACAAAAAGTGTTCCCCCAGACTTAGCTCAGTTTTTTGTTGAATATTTTTTTTTTTTAAATTAAGCATTTAGCTATTTGTGTGTGTTTAAAAGCCTGTCTTTGACCTAAAAATTGTTGTTATAATAATGCATCATTTTTGTGTGTGTGTGTGCAAGGAGGCTATTGCACTGAAAGTTATAGCTACTATATCGTATCAGTACTGAAATATGATGTCCACTGGAAATACTCAAATGAATTCAGCAACAGATGGGCAAATAAACTAGGGACTGGAAAATAAAGAGGTAAACAAGCTCAACCTGTTTGGTTAGAGGAAGAGAAGGATGAAAAATAACATGATTGAAGTATATATATACTTAAGCTTAGAAACTGAAAATAATGAGGCAGGGGCTTTTCAGCCTTACTGACAACTGTATATTTATCTTACCTCAACTTTCAGCCAGTGTTTGGAAGCTGTTCTTTTTGTAAATCAGAAGCTTTCTTGGGATTGGAAGCTAAGATGAAACAAATTCAATCTTGAAATAAGAGGCAATTTCTTAACAGAGAAAGTAATTAAAGATCAGAACATGCTGCTGTTTCACATGAAGATGGTGAATTCACCATTAGTTTAAATACTGTTGTAAAACAGGGACACGTTAATCCAGTTTCTGAAAGGAATTGTACAGACTGTATGAAATGTTGAAGAGCAAGGCTTGTGTTTATATTTGCTATTGGTTCACTAATGGATTCCTTGTTATTGCAAGCATACAAGGCATTAATGGAAATTTTAATTTGTCCTGTTCGTATGAAATGCAGAGTAACATTTTCAACTCAAGTTCTCAGGCTTGAGTAGATAGGGGTAGACAGGGGTAAGAGGATGAAACTCAGTAGTGTCATAGTACTGTGTCATAGAAGAATAGAGTACATCACTCTGGACTTGCCAGCAGAGAAGTGGTGGATGGCTGTGAGGGGTCTGTAGCAGCTCTACAGACATCCTTTGTTCCTAAGACTTTTCACAGCTTCAACAGCCCCACTACTGGCAGTATTGCCAGATTTCTCCTGGATCATTGAGGTTGAGCTGCATTATGGGGTGCCATGTTTGTGTCAGGTTTACACCTAACTAGTAGAGCCACATTTCTTCTTTGCCGTGTTCTCTGATGGTCATCACACTGGTGCTCAGCCAGAAGCACTCATTTTTGGGCATCATTTCCTAAACAGGAAAACAGGGTAGAAATGAAAGAAAGGGATTGGAGAGAGAAAGCTGGAGTTAGTTCTGCTATGAAAACTTGAGGCCAAACAGGAGGCACCCTGTAACATACAGTGAGGCTAGTGCTTACATTAGCAAAGGAAATGGGGGAAGAAAACAGATGTGAATTGCCTTTCCCAAGATCACACAGCCAGCCAGCTGGGAGCACATCCGAGCAGCTGGGGCTCTCCCTCCATGTCCTATACATCCTCCAGCATCCGTGGCTTAAGCTACTGAGTTGAAATATATTCATAGCTATGACTCTTGCAAATAAAAGTAGTCTGGGTGAAAATGCCATCATTTGCATCAGTTAGTTTCCCTGCTTGCATAAATCAATTGCTAGAGGCCTGAGTACAAGTTAGTAACTGATAGCATTTGTTCAAGTAAAAATTTTGTTCTCTTCTCCCTCCTCTTCTTCAGCAGATTTAGTTTGACTGTGTAAATAATTGGTTCTGTTTGCTAAATTACATACCCTATTTATTGAAGTATAAATCGAGGCTCCAGATGTCAGATCAAGACATTCTTGTCCTTCTCCCTCCCTGATTAGTGAAAACATTGGAAAAAGGCAAGACCAACAAAAGAAGAGTCCAGCAGAGTGTCTTCAGCAATCTTCTTACAACTGTACACCCCCACTGAAAATGCCAGGCAAGAATATTTGTAACACATGCCCAAAGCCAAAGGGAGTGCCTTACAGGCACTCCCAATGTGCTGCAATGGGCTACAGCTCTCTAAAAAAGTGAGATTTCGTCTTCACAGATACGCAGAGCCAAAGCCAGAACTGGAATCTGAAGTGCTGTCAGCCACCCTGAACTCCTCTGCTTTGGCATGGTAACACACTAACTCAACGTATTGTGAAAATATTACTTTCAAGTATAAAAGCTTGGTAAGCTGGCTAGAATAACAGGCAACACGACACTGTCTCCCTCCTTCTCTATTTTTAGAAACTCCATTTCAGAGAGCTACTAGGACACCTTTAGCCTAAAATGTGAACATTCTGCTGTAGTGTCCTATTTGACACCCAAGCCTTACAGTCAGTTCCTCAGCTTTCCATAGGTACATTTTAACTCTGCTGTTCAGCTTGAATAAGGAGTCTCCACAACTTCACAAAACCTAGTAGAATTTGAGCCATACAACCCCCACTGGGACATAAGAAAGAAGGAAGTTTAAGAATTAAATGTCTTGAAATAATGTATAGATTGTCAGCTACTGTGGTCTTGCTAATTTAGAACCAAAGATTCACGGATGCACCTGGACTAATTAACTCTGCTTCCCATAAACAGTGAGGGCAGTGACAGCAGCAAAGTGGGCAGGGGACTGCAGCATCTCTGTATTATTGCTTGGTGCTTTGCTTTGTCCTGGTGCTCTGTGTTGGACTGTGCTGGGTTGTGCTGAGCTTTGGAGAATGAGGTCACATTCCTGCATGCCCAACCCCTGCCCACCTGCTGTCCACCCAGTGCACTGCAAAACGGCTGAAAGGAACTCCAGAAAAGGGATTAATAGGCTATTTCAGAGTGAGGGTCAACAGGAGAGTGTATATACTGCTTAAATTAGTGTGCTATATTTACAGCAATAGTTGAAATTTTCTATTGCTGGAAGCTTCTTGAAAATACAACCGGCCTCTATGCCCATGACAAATCATTATTTCATTCCCTGAAGTTATGAGCATAGACAACCACAGTAATGAGTTATCAGATACTTTAAACTAGGCTTACTTCTGTGCTTCTTTTTGAGGATGTGGTGTAAAACCCCGACTGATCTCTGCAGGAGATTAGATAGAACAATACAAGTTATTGTAGAAATTCCAAAGAAAGTCATCCTTCAGTCATTAATAAGCACATAAGCATGCCCAAGTGAACAATTATTTTTTCATACATGTGATGGAAATAAATTGTGTTAAGTGAAACAGTTTGAAATATATAATGAGAATTCAGCACAGAATTAATTCCAAACTTTTATTTTTCAGGTCCTTATGAAAATAGAAATCTGTTCTAACACCTAAGGATCAATACAGAAACATCAGTGGGCTTTGTGGGTTTAAAATTTAGAGGAGTGCAGGCTTTGCTCTTCATGCCAGCGCAAGCTAGCATACAAAAGAACACTGCTGCTTCTGCAGCCGAGTGATTAGCACCATGGTGAAAACACCATCAACACAGACATTTGCATGTGAAGAGATGCTGTAGCTGCAGTTTTGCAAAAGAACACCTCGGTATCACTCTTCTGTACCTGCTCAACAACCAACTCTGGAGGATATCTGTCTAGTGGCAGAAATGTAAGGGTTTTTAGCTTGTGGGTGAAAATTGTCACTTTCGGATCACGTATAGGAAGCAGATAATCTTTGGCCACACTTTAAAAGAATGTAAGGGAAATGGAAATAAAGATGGAATGGAAGAGAGCTTTCAGTTTCAAAAAACTGCCTCTTCCCTCTCCTCCTTTTAAAAGAAAGTTTACAGAGGTAAGCTGCCACTGGAATTTCATAAAATAACTTCTCAGTTCCCCAGAATTCACCATTTGGTCTTCCCAGACTTTATCCATTTTATGGTAGAAAATGCAATTGTCATCATTTCAAGGGGTTGAAAATAAACTCCAGAAAATCAGATGAAACTTGACTTTCTAGTCATTGGCAGAGTGTGGAAAAAGAAGTATAGTACCCTGATGTGTAATTTGCTGCTTTTGTAGCTTGGCCTTTCTCAGTATAAACCAAGAAACAACCAATCCCAGATTTCCTCCCACTGACAAATATACATGAACTTATCTGATAGCAAACTATGCTGTGATGCTTTATATAAGAAATAACTAAGTTCCTAAATACCAAGCAATGAACATTTGTGGCATCTGAGCAATTAATTTCCTGGACAACATTTCTGATGTTGAATGGCAGAGGATAATGTGGGTTGTTTTGTTTTGTTTCTTTTTAATTTTATTTTTTCTCTCCACCCCCACCCCACCTTTGGTCTTTGCTGCTGTGTCTTTATCATACTTTGTGCAATGGCATGTCTACTTTGGGAAATGACGATTCCAGTGTGGGTGGATGGAAAGAGATCTGCCAGAGGGTGCAAATTTCAAATTGCTGCCACGGATACACCCTTCTGAGCTGTCTTCTTGAGATACCAGGAAAAGTCTCTGAGGAATGCCTGGAGTTTGACTTTCAGCCTAGAGTTGTATGCCATGCATCTTTCTTTCAATATTAAGGAAGCAGACAGTGTAAATACAGCTAATGAATTCAAATTGACTTAATCACTTATTCAGAGAGGAGACCATTATGAAATCCTTACAGGAAGCCGTGAAATATTTGTGTATTTATTCCACCTGTCCCATTACTGAGCTCAAAAATCTGTTTAAAATGTTTCTTCCAGTTCAGAGTCACTCATCATTGGAGATCTTTAAACTAAGGTCAGACTACATCATTTTAAAACACTGATAAGTACAATATTTAAGAAGTTTTTAAATGTGGAATATAATGCTTACCATTATATATGGGAGACTTTGAATTACAAAATACATGGGAAATGAAAACACCAGGACAAAAAAAAAAAGGGGGGGGGGGGTGTTTAAAATAGTGCTGGTAATGATGAGATATACCATCTCTACCTCAGCAAATAACATGCTTTTCTCAGAAGAGAAGAGTGCCCTGTCTCTAGCTGGGTAAACTGATTACTCAGTCTCTGGTTCCCTGCATATCTGTCCTTATTAAAAGGAAGTGCAGAAGTTCAGCTGGATATATGCTGCAGCTTGTGCTGCTGACTGTGTCAGGGCAGGAGTGGGGGGAAGCTGATGCAGAGAGGAAAAGGAAGATTTCAGAGACAGACAGAATATTTATGGTAAAGTATTAGCTTGAGAAGTCACTTGCTTAAGAAATGCTTTTGCTTATATAAATAAATATTAAAAATATTTTACATCCCTGTCTAAGGTCTTCATCCCCTGAATGCAACATACAATAGACTCCCCAGTGGGTATTTCAGCGGAATTCTGAGTAGCGTACAGTGTCTTTGTGCATTTAGTGTTTTGTGCACAAAAACTGTTGGCTGGTGTAACAGCTTCACCTCTGAATTTGGTAGGTTTAGCATGCTTTCCATTAGCATGTATGTGTGCAGATGACGTCTAATGTAGTACTTGTAGAAAAGCTCAGTTAACTCAGTTTCTGTTCACCAGAGCAAGATGTTAAAAGCAATGAAGTAAGCAGGTCTATCTGCTTAGCCTAAACTTCACTTCCACTGTACACCCAGGTTCTGTCACTTAGCCCCAACACCCTTCTTTTCCATGGATACTAACTGGCATTATGACTTTCTCCCAGCAGACACGTTTAATTACTGCATATGCATACTGATGAGAAATCATGGGACTGGATAAATAACATAGTGATAGAGTTGCTTGAGCAAATTACTGAATGGAGTAGAGCATACTGCTTTAAATATGTATATTTATGTACTATTAAAAAAAAAAAAGTGAATATCTCATCTATGTCAGTGATTTTAGAATGGCATATATATGTTATTTTCTTTTTATGAAGAAATCATAGAAATGAGATTCATCAAAGCTTAGGCATCAGTGCTCTATTGTTGTTAGCAGAACTAGTGCTATATGCTGCTTACTGAAAGAGAGGGATAAGTTATATTTTTTTCTTTTTTAAATAAAGGCCTTTTTATAACGGGAAGGCTGTGCTGGATTCTACAGATCCCCAGGAAGTTTCAAACAAACATGAGGTCCATACTCATGTAAATGTGGTGTTCCCTTCCCAAAGAAATTAGATGCAGATTTTGATACTTTGATTGTGAGCAATTATGTGTATTATATGAATAGTGTATTAGAGGCATTTTACTGACATTTCTTTTTGCTTTGCTCTTTTGACATACTCATATTGATACAGTTTCACTTTCTTATGTAGTTCAGCAAAAATCATACATTGGAACAGATGTGATGTAACACACAGTTGCAATCACATTTTTATTGGTGCAGATAGATGTCTTCATATATATCCAGTTGGGCAGCTGAACCTGGTACTGTTAATAGGCTCTTCCTGGTGAAAGAATCACATCAGGTGAAGTCAGACAGTTCAGTTCCTCCTTTCCTCATCCCTGGGAAAGAGACGTGTTTTCCAAAAATAAGTAATTGTCTGTGGCTTAGATTAGTAAAAAAAAAAAAATTAAAAAAAAAAAAAAAGAATAAGAAAAAGAAAAAGATCATGTTTCTGACTTCTACAGTTGTGAAAGCAGAACTTTTGAAGTGTGATCAAGCTCAATATAGAGATGTGAGTTGCTGGAAAGGAAAAGAAAAGGAAAGCACAGAGGTGACAAGAAGTTGCGTATTTTAAGTGATAACTTATTTGTGAGTTTGCATTGGTGATGAGACATGAGCTTATCAGCATTATCTCAGTATTAGCAAGGTTGTAGATGCAAAGGTAATATGTGTTCACCATGCACGCTTTTCACTTTCTGTACATTTATAATCTATTTGTAGAAAAAGATGTACAGAGTACGGCATCCCAGTTAATGCACATTGACTCATATGTATGTCAGTACATATATATGCATAGATACATATATATGTGCATATAAAAAAACAGCAGAAAGGAGTCTGATTTAAGCTGATCAAATCAGATCTGACAGTGTCAGTGATGCAACACAGCTGCTTTAAAGTAGTTATCTCACCACTTATTTATTACAGTCAGAAACAATATCATTAGGAAGATTATTATTGTATTATACTAGAGTTTCCTAGTATGAAAAACTAAAAAGAAAAAAGGCAGATGCAAGAGGGAACTGGTTAGGAATGGCAAATTGTGTTATGGTTTTTAAATATGACAGACTGAATTTGAATTCTGAACAAAATGACGAGGAAGAGATTGACTCCTCAGCATTCCAGTATTAACTCCTGTAAAATACATGTTTTCCAGTAAGTGTTTTTGGTCTTCACTAAGTAGGCCACTGTTAAAGTATCCTGCTACTCTTTGCATGCTTAGAGGTACCATTAAAGTAACACTGCAGTGTTTATTCTGTGGTGTTTAGAAACTCTCACCTGACAGACTCAAATTTCAAGGTTTTGGCATGTATCTAAGTAAACAAACAAGCTTATATCTAGACCATGTAAACAAACATAAAAACAAGAATAAACAACAGCAAATCCAGACCAAAGGAAAGGGAAATGAGTAATTCTTATACATTTAGAGCTTTTCTGAGGGCCTTCGGTAGATGTTTGTGCATTTTCCAGCTAAGAGCCCTTAGAAAGTCACTGTCAGCAGCTCAGATATTCCAAAGCAGATCGTGTTAAAATATTAAATCTGCTGTTTAAAAATATTTACTATTGACACAAGAGAGCAGTACTTGTTCAAGCAGTATAACGAATAGAGAGAAAATGCCTAAGTTTGTTGTTACTAAGCTTTACTACGTATCCCTGTCTTCAGTCAGTGAACCATCTGCTTATGAGAAATTTAACCAGGATAAATGTGAATCTGGAAGGAGCTATATGTGAAAACACTTTTGAACCATTGTGTTCAGAAGCTTTTGAATAATTAACTTGTCTCCGAGTCTCCTTACTGAGTCTAAAATAAGCATAATACTTCAATATACTGATAAAAATCAAACTAACAGTGCTTTTAAAATTACAAGTAATTCAGCACCTGCAAGTTCATAAATGGTTGCTTTTCACACATCCACCACATACGATCCCGTGCAAGGTGCTAGCCTTGTGCCTGTTGCACTTGTCAAATATAACCTATTAGTGTAAACTTCCTTTTTAGTTTTACTTTGTTTTTGCAAGGACAGGGAGCATACAGATGAGCCATTCTTGTAGCTCAGATGACAAGTGGTAACTTGTTAAGTTCGGCTAACTAGATCATTCACAATGGCCTGAATGCATCCTCTCCATTCTAATAATTCCTTTTATGCTACAGAATTATACTTAGAGGATGAGATTTTTTGTTTTGGTTTGGTTTTAGATTTGTATTTGGTTTCTTTTCAGTAGGAAATTGACTTCTTGAAATTGTAATCTTCAGTGAGAAAGATATAAAGAAGGATTTTGGACCTGCTGATGAAAACGTGCTAAGTGCTGCATTTTCTGTTTCATGTGAAAGTGAAGCTTTTGAGAACACTTAAGAAAATAGATTTTAAAAATGTAGTGAAATTTCATAATCGCAATCAAAACTTTCCTTAATAATATATGTTATGGCAAACTTTTAGATGAAGTGATCAGGATTCTAGTACAAAGTTCCTTGCTTCAGCTGAAATCCAGTGACATGGCCACATGTTACACAAGTAAGAGTTATACATAGCACATAAAATTCCTCTTGCATGAGTCAAACACAAGCATTGATCTAAAGAATCTTCTTCTTCACTGAAACATCTTCATTGAATGGGGTGGTAGAAGCAAAGTATTACAAGAATGTCAGCCTGCTACTAAATAAGACTTTGCCTTGATACTGAAACTGTCTGCCATTGAATAAGACATTCCACAGTGGCTCTTACAACAGAGCGTGGTGTACGAGTATGCGCCAGGGTGCTAAGCCCTGCATCCTCACCCCTCTGATACCATGGAAAAAAGCTAAAGATGAGAAAGAGCTGTGAGGAACTTTGTGTGGGCCCACCTTGGCATAGCCTTCATGTTGGTCCTTGCCTGAATTGCGGTGAAGGTGTTCTGCAGCCTTGTTCAGGGACTGTGGAATTGGAACAGAGCCAGTGAAGATTCTGCTCGGTTGGATACGGTCTTGTCCTTCCAGGCTCCAGGTGCCTCTGCTCTTCCAGGAAAGCCCCACTATTACTGCTGTTTGGCAGCCTTCTGGATGTATTTTTTTATTCTAGAGAAATATTCTGCATTGTGAACTGAATAATAGTTCTGGAATAAAATCAGTATGATGGCCAATTTATTCACGTAGTCCAGACTTAAATGGATTTCCTGTTTCCAGGATTTCAAGTTTGATGAAGGTCACTGTCCATAACCTGAAAAATCCTTTGCTGTATGGAAATCACACGTAGAGAATTAGCAATAGATTTGTTGAAGCATGTGCAATGAAGTCAGGCAGCACAAAATTGGCCTCTTTGGGGATTTTCATTATATATATATGTATAAAAAAAAGGACTATATTCTTAAGAATTTTCCTAGGGTTTTCTAGCATTACAGGTTAACCTTGCCACCTTGTGTTTAGCCTTCCAAGTCAAGCAGTGTTTGCAGCTTCTTGTGGCTTTTTTAAAATGTGTCCAGTGCAATATGCTTTTGCTATATTTGCCTTGCATTGCTGAACAGATTTCAGTCAAGGGCTTAGAAGAAAGAAAGTGAATTTAAGAAGCTTGAAATTGAAGGAAAAATTGGCAAGAATCTCAGTGAAGAAAAATTATAAGGTTTCTCATAAAAAGTACAAAAAGTAGTTCATATTTTATCAAAGACAGTAAGCAGGATAGCTCAGGTAACTACTCGCTGTTCCCTGATACTAGTGAGAGCAGAATAATGGAAAGTTCTGTACGGAATTCAATTAATAAAAAATCAAAGGATCAGGATATATTTAATGCCAGCCAACATGATCTAATGGAAAATAGGTCTTGTCACACAAACCTGAATTCATTCTTTGACGAGATTACAAGTTTGGTTGACAAAGAACCTATGCAGATATAATGTGCTTAGAGTTATGCTTGGATTTCTGACTTCCTGGGTAAAGGAATATAGTGCTAAATTATGCCAATAAAGTGCACAGTAAAAGAATTCATAATGGACTGATATTTCAAAAAGTGACTGTCTATGGCAAATCACCATTAAAGAGAAAAGTTACTGTAGAATTCTATAGGAATCAGTGTCAATGCTTTTGTTCTATACACCAGCTTTGCCATCCTAAATATACAGCTGCTAATGACAAAGTTTTCCAGAAAGATTAGTAAAATAAGAAATAGCAATTCAAGGCATTCAGAGACATTTACTCTGTAAGATCCATGATTCTGATTATCTGACTGGAAGGAAGACTCAAGGTGGGTAGATTTCATTGCAAAAGAATCTTCACAGGAAGAAAAATTATAAATGCAAAAAGACAATTTAATCTAGGAAAGGAGGGTACAACAAAAATCAATGATATACCATTTTAAATCAACCAAATTCAAAATAGAAAAATTAGGCAGAGACTTTCAGTAGTCAGGTTGATTACCATTGAAATAAATTACTGAGAGAAGTATGTTAGCCAAATAACTCTTCCTGCATTAAGTATAAAAGTAAACCATAGTAGCTTGTATAGGAAAACAGAAGAGATTTTCTACTATTCCCATAAATACAATATATGTCAGAAAGTTGATCAGTCATACATAAAATTGTATCTATCTAAGAAATCTCAGATGTGCTCTGAAACTTCACTGGACCCAAAGGAGATAAAGTTTAAGGGGTTTATATTTTTCCCTTTCTCCATGTCTAGAAGTGTCTATCCTTGGAGATGAGAATGAACAGCTGGGTTAGATGGACAAAAACACTTTTAGTCTGACCTGCTGGCAAAATATATACATAACCCAAAAATATTCACAGACATTCATTTACAGTTCCAAATGGGACTAACTTACATTGTATTTCCCTGTGCTTAGTTATGCAGTTGAGTTTCACCATCTGTGAGCTTCTTTACCTAGTGTGGCAGCTCAGGGAACTCAACAGGAATTAGTGATCATTAAATCAGAATACCAACTGAGGAAGCAAAACAATATGTAAGTAATCTGAAGTATTTTGAATCGCACATATGATGAATTTACACATACTTGTGCTTGAGATTAACTTTACATACTTCAATAATTTCAAATCCTTTCAAGAATAACAGAATTTCAAAAATGTAAGTGTAAGCATAAATTCCAACCATTAAAATCTCAGGCGATATCAAGATCCACAGTAGGATCTATTAAAAATATTCAAATAAACAGTGATCTATTAAGAATTTAACCTTATGACCTGCTTGTAGACTTCCATGAAACTCTGGAGGACAGTCCATCGGAAGAATGCAGACATCACCTTTGTCTTCTCCACACCTTTTAGGAAATCCTGACATTCACAGAAGCCCTAACAGTTTAATGTTGGGATCTCCTTGACACATTCAATCCAAAAAATTCTCCAAGGATTCCCTAATGAATTCCTGTGTCAGGAATTTACCACGCTGATAGCAGGGTGCGTATGAACATATGGGACTTAAAGAGCTAGGGAGACAGCTGGCTCTGCTCTGTTGGGTAACAGATGCAAATCTGGAGAACTGGTAGGATGACATAATTCATAATTAATAGTCTCAAATAGTATCTGCCTTAGAAAAAAGGTAGAACAGAGTAAAACACTGCCAAAGCCTACAAGAATCTAAACCCAAAAAAACACTGAGATGTTTGTGCTAATACAGACCAAGAACTCACTTAGTTCCATGTCCTGTCCAAGTCTCAGAAGATGACAGTGCCAAGCATCCTCATATCTGAGACATGAAACCTATAAGTTAGGGGCTGCTCTATTTCCTGAAGCCCTCTACACAGCTCCTGTGGCAGTGTTACTCGGGGAGCCACGAGTGCCTGCACTTCCTGGTCACTAAAATACATGGGATAAACAAGAATAGGGTGTAACATTCCATCTAGGTCTGTAGTTGAAGATGTTGTTAAGTGCAAGGGTAGAGAAAGATTAGTCAAGATCATTCTGTAGACAAATAGAAAGGTGTTAAAGGCTCAGTCACTGTGTGGCCAAAGTGATTGTCCTCAGGAAGTTAGTGCTGGAACCTGGCAATCATTAGGGATCATCTTGCATATGTAGGCTTTGAGGTGCCAGACTGATAACATGTATTCAACGTGTCTGAGAACACGGCTATTTGAAAAGTAAAATGAATTCTAGTCTCGGACTGTAAACCCATACGAACCTCCTTGCCTCAAATCAAAGATTAACTACAAAGGAACTCATCATGACATGGCAAAGACACTCTCATGTTTAGATGATTAAGACTGTGAAATTACCCAGTGACCAGATTGTACAGGACCAAATTTCCTTACTTATGCCAACCATTTCCTGGAGAAAAGTGGGAGCACCTGATTTTCATGAGGATGCAGAACTTAATCCAAAGGTCTAGAAAATTATGAGCCTTACCTGAGGATACTCATGTATTGTATTTCTAGGTACCTAGATAGCATAACAAAAAATTACAACTAGTAAGCCAGAACAATCATAACAAAGTAGTAATGACTACAGACATGCCTTAGAAAGAGTAGGAGAAGTACGAACTTACGTAAATCTACCTGTTCATATTCTCCTAGCTTCCGACTACTCCTAAATACAGAGCATCTGGAGATCAATGCAGTTTTTTTGTATAGTTATTCCCAAATGAATTTTTCTTCCAAGTACTTGTTCAGTTTTCCCTTGGGATCCTGAAAGTGTCTTGCATTTACAATACTCTTCAGCAGGGAGTAGCAGGGGACTGCAACCCAGGGACCAAAGAGCAGACACTTGGGGCTTTCTTTGAAAAATAAAAAAAGAACCCACTCAAAACTGACTGTATTTGAAACTGTTGATACAGGGCTCATTTGAAATTTAATTACTTAGATATTTTCTCTTGTATGTACATATACCAAATTCAGCATGCAATTCCTTTGAATCTGTAAGAAGACCAATATGAAAAATTCCTAGAATGCAATGTAGCATTCATGATAATGCCAGTTCTTGTTTGGTAGACTGCCATAATTTTAACTTTTGGGGAAGTTAATTATCCTTGAAGCTTTTCCAGAACCATATAGCTACCTTCACATTCAATGCAGTCAGTGAACTTAAAGTTTTGTGGATCAGAAACATACCACAGAGTATTCAGTTATCCCTGCTTTCACCTTCTCTTACTTGTCTCAGATTCGGTTTTACATGGTTTTAGAAATTTTGTTGGGCACTCATTTTTCCTATGTATCTGTAATTATTCTCCTTCATTTTCAGTGTTGAAAATATTTTAAAATAAAATTCTAGATGATTGACTTTGAAATTCCTGTAATCTAGATAAGAACTTTGACACAGTGACTATGAAAGTTAAGTTAATTTTTCTTTATTAATTTTTAAACAAGAGATACTTGGGATACATGAGGACATTGTCTTCAAGACCTTGAAAAAATGGAATGTCAGGTCTTATTAGTACTGTCAAGTAGTGAGATAATCGTGTGGGAAGTTGCTCATGAAGGGGAATCTTTTTTAAGAAATTCCTATGTTTCATATTTTAAAGGTTATTCTGAACAAAGAAAACATGTGAACTCTGTCTTTCACAAAATGTATCACTATTAGAATAGGAAACTGATTTGTAATTTAAACCAGAACAATAGTCCTGCTATCCCAAGAGACCATAGCAGAAACCTGGTCTCAGCCTGACTTTTATTGAATCCTGAATTCTTCACTGAAAAGGGGACCTCAAATCCAATATTGATTGAAGTCCAATAACCTCTAGATCCCCGAAGTCCCTTCAGGTCAGCAATATAGTATATTACTGGAGTAGAATAAGAGAGTCAGCACAGATAGTGTTCCCTCTCCTATTGTCATCCCTGCTCTGCTTTTGAATTCGTTGTGACTTGAGACAAGGGGGTAATAAGCCCCTCCATTACTGAGATAACTACTTCAGATATATTCTGAAAAAATCATAGTCATAAAATCATAGAATATCTTGAGTTGGAAGGGACCTGTAAGGATTTTCAAGTCCAACTGCTGGCTCTGCAAAGGGTCACACAAAAATCAGACAATATGTCTGAGAATGTTGTCCAAATACTTCTTGAACTCTAGTGGCATGGGACCATGACCTCTGCCCTGGGGAGCCTTCTGACTCTCTGGTGAATAACCTTTTCCTGATATCCAAACTGAACCTCCTATTGCAGCTTCATAGCATTCCTCTAAGTTCTATTTTTTGTTACCAGAGAGAGGAGACCAGAACCTGCCCCTCTGCTCTCCTGTGGGGAACTGTAGGTCACCATGAGGCCTCCTCTCAGCCTCCTCCTCTCTCTGCTGAACAATTGAAGGGACCTCAGCTGTTCCTCATACATCTTCCGCTCCAGACTCATCACCATCTTTGTAGCCCTCCTTTGGACCCTCTGATAGTTTTATGTCCTTTTTGTTCTGTGGCACCCAAAACTTCATGCAATACTCAAGGCGGGGCCACAACAGTGCAGTGAAGATCGGGGCAATCACTTCCCTCAACTGGTTGACAATGCTGTGCTTTGATGAATCCCTGGATAAGATTCTGGCTGCCTGTGTACACTATTGACTCATGTTCAACTTGCTGTCAACCAAGACCCCCAAATTTATTTGAGCTGGGCTGATCTCCAGAACTTCACCACCCAGTCTGTGTGTATAGCCAGACTGCTCCTTGCCAGGTGCAGAAACTGACACTTAAGTTTCATACGGTTAGTGACTGCCCAGCTAATTTGTCTAGGTCTCTCTGCAAGGCCTCTCCACCCTTGAGGGAGTCAACAGCTCTGCACAATTTAGTATTGTCAACAAACTTGCTCAAAACACCTTCTAATCCTACATCCAAGTCATTTATTAAAATATTAAAGAGAACTAGTCCTAAAATTGAGCTGTGGGGTATCCCGCTAGCAACTGGCCACCAGTCTGATCTAACTGACCTTTTGGGCCAGGTCCATCATCCAATTTCTCACTCATTGCATTATGTTAATGTCTGACTGCATGCTGGACATTTTGTCTGGAAGGATAAAGTGAGAAACAGTGAGAAAAGCTTTAGGGAAATACAAAAATGTAACGTCAACAGAATTCCTTTGGTCAACTAGGTGGGTGACCTTTTTAGAAAAGGAAATTAAGCTGCTTAAATAGGACCTTCCCTTCATGAATCCATGTTGGCTGTGACCAATGACCACACTGACTTTCAGGTATTTTTCAATAATTCCCCAGCATAATTTTTCTCCATAATTTTAATAGGCACTTATGGGAGACTGACAGGCCTGTAATTAGCAGGGTCTTCTTTCTTGCCCTTCTTGAAAATTGGAAGAATATTTGCTAGCATCCAGTCAACTGGGACCTGTGCAGATTCCCAAGAATGCTGAAATATAATTGAGAGAGGTTTCATATTGACATCAGCCAGCCCTCTGAGTACTCTAGGATGAGTGTCACTGGGACCCATGAAATTATATGCATCCTGGTGGAGCAGAAAATCCTGCAGAAGTTCAGGGTTAACTTAGAGATGAACATTACCACAGTCAACTGAGGTTCCAAAGCATATCATCAACACAGAAGACAGAGGTAAAGAAAGCATCTCTGCTTTGTCTATGTCCCTGTTTGTAAGGGACATTCTCATCAAGTAAAAAACCAATGTTCTCTCTGGTGCTCTTTTTGTTGTTAACATACTTTAAAAAACCCTTTTCATTGTCCCTACAATATTGTCCATTTTCAACGCAAACTGAGCTTCAACTTCACAAATTTTCTCCCTACAAAAGTGAACAATGTTCCTGTAGTCCTTCCATGTTGCCCGACCTTGCTTTCAGCAGCCATACACTTTCTTTTTTGACAAAGCAATAGAAGCCATCCTTCTGCCTCAAAACGATAGCTTGCTCTAAAAAACACTGTGCAAGGTCATGATTTTTTTTTCCACTTTACATTTCCTCTCTAGCAACTATAGAGATAATACAATGGCCTGAACTGAGCAGAATTCAACTGAAGAGATCCAGAAATTAGAAACAAAAAACGAACTAGCCTACTCTGATACTTAAAACAATCTAATATTCAAATGCATGTTACTAAGTCTACTGTGAAACTAAAAAGTGTTTAGAGTCTGTTCTCTGTAGACTCAAAAAGGGGATGCAACCAGAATTACTAGCAATCCTGAAAATCTAGGTCAAGTGTTTACAACATATGAAGATGAAGGTTCATTCTTCATTCCTCATAATAATAACTATTAATTGGGATAATGAAATCATTGAGATGTCTCATACCATTTGTTGAATAAGGCAGTTTAGGAATGCTGCCATCTGTTATTATCTATGACAGTGATTAGAGACAGGCAAAACTGAAGTCTTTCTTTTCAACAGTCTGGAGATCATGAATATAAATAATCCAAGTGCACTGAGCATTAATTCAAAGGCTGCTCTGAAAGTAATGCCTCCTATTTTATTATGTTGGTCCGTGATGTCAGAAGTGGTTGTTGGTAGTATGGAGTAGTGGTTGAACCTTCCACCAATATTCCATTACATTTTGTTGCCATGTGACAGATGGCAGCAGAGCAACGGTCTGACAAAATGGCGTCTGACATAAAAGTGCATATGAAGCAAAGGTGTGAAATTGAATTCCTCCATGTGGAAAACATGGCACCCATTTACATTTATCCACACTTGCTGAACATTTATGGAGGGCAAACAGAGGATGTGAGCACAGTATAAGACAAGCCACATTCCAGATGGCCATGCAGATTTTCAAAGTACAGCATGCAGGCTCCTGTTCATTACTGGCAAAAATGCATAGCCAATGGTGGTGACTATGTTGAAAAATAATGTTTTGTAGCTTAGAATTTCACAGAATCACAGAATCGCAGAATTGTAGGGGTTGGAAGGGACCTCAGAGATCACTGAGTCCAACCCCCCTGCCAAAGCAGGTTCCCTACACCAG
>JAOWBP010001760.1:78946023-78991158 GCA_028571105.1 Tragopan temminckii | reverse complement strand
TAACTTTACAGTCCGTCTTTCTCCGTCTTCCTTTTTTTTTTTTTTTTTTTTTTTTTAATGTTTAACTTCTGTTCTTTAATTGGTTCAAATAAACATCTTTCCCACAGGTCTCACGAGATTGTTATTTACTCCATATGCAGTTCTCAGTTAGCACATTTCTAAAATTAAAAACAAAAGAAGTAATGTCTGAACTGATTCTAATCTCAAATAATCTGAACTGGCAATCATCTCAAATGTAATTATTCAAATCTGCTGCTTATATCCCACTGTTCTGGTACAAGGCTCTCCTTGTAAGACAAGCAGTTATAAATACATTGTATTCTCTCAAATGAGTTATAGCAAACATCAAACATTTTGTTGTTGTTGTTGTCTGTTTTCTTATTTTCTTCTGCTTTCTCCTGATCCCTATGACTTCTTTCTTTCATGGTAGCATAGTTATTTTCTTTTTCTTAAACTTTCATTGTTTTCAGTGATAGGAATGCTGACATTACTATTATTTTTTTGTTGCTCTCCAAGACTAGAATGCACATCTAGGCTTCATTGATATTGTATTTATCTCTTGAAATACACTTTTTGTCTTTAAAAAAAGTGATGCGTTTGTTGAACTAGAAAACGGGGACCTCTCAGTGTAATTTCTAGATGTCATTCAGTAGCCTGCAATCACTCTTCCTGAAATTAAAATCTCTGTCTGCCTACTAGTCCACTAACCATCGCCCAAAGAGTGGGACTCAGAAATCAGGTGATGGCAGGGGGTTAAAGTAGAGAGATGTGGTGCTGTGGACATTGGTAGCCTTCACTGCATAGATCCTGATGCTGTAGGCTCAACCAACTCTATTGTTTCCAAAGAGTGCTGAGAATACCAATTGTTTTTGTTCCTGTCTCTAGTAAAGTCAGACAGGATGGATTATTTGTTTTCACAGAACTGTGAGGGATAATAAAGAGATGCAGGTCTTCAAAGAAAGAGAAGTGTGCAGTTTTTGGCCCTTTATTTAGTCATCTGCCACTCAGGGAAGCCAAGGTTGTTAAGTAGTGTCAAGGGATTCGTGTTCAGTGGGATTCTTTTGGCTTTGTGGTTCTTCAACTTGTGCTGACATTCCATCACTGTCAATGGCGTGAGATATATAAGACTCTGCTGCCTGGCAGTAATCTCCCTTAGATGAAAGACCCCGTGGTAACTTTTAAAATGTCAGCGTTGTTAGTCCATGTCTCAGTGGATGATAACATTGCAAGTAATGTCAAAAGTGATTGCTGCAATCCTTCCTCTCCACTAAGGACAAGGCTGGCATGGTTTCCTTCCACTGGACAGTGCCCTGCTTAGCTCACCAATGGTGAGAGGGAGGGGGGTTCTGCAGACAGAGCACAGAAATGTGTTCCTGGTGGAGAAAATAGAGAGCAAGAAAAGAATTTAGCCTGAATCACTGCTCATTTCCTGGCCAGCTCCTGGGGCAATGCTCACACGTGCTGCCCTTTATTTAAGGGGGACTTCAGCAGTACATGTAAGCCCAGTACTCAGAATGGCAACATCACAGCCAAAAGTAGTATGAGATAATAACAGGTATCGCACACAGCTTGTGGTTTCATAGAATCCAAACTCTGCCAGACTAGTTGGATTATGGGCAGTTTTAAGTTAATAAAACCAATTTGTTTAAAAAGAAATTATCCATTTGGCTCTTGTTGATCATCCAGTTGGTCTTATTTTTCCAAGAGGCAGAACACATCTGCATCCAATTAGTATATTAGTTGGAGTGCCTCTGCACTGCTGCATTATGGTTCCTGTGCATGGCTTGAAAAAATATGTAGGATATAAACTTTTCTCTCATCCTGTTGCAAATCAGGAGAGGTTTTAATGGAGCCACAGAACCCAGGGGGTGAAGGGAGGAAGAGGGGAAAGAGTGAGGCGGTAAATACTATCAGCATTAAATATATTTCCTTGAGCACAGTGAATGTTTTTCAAGTTAAAGGTAGATCCTACACTTTGTTTCTGGTAGAAAGAAAATCCCTGTTTATTTTAATGGAAGTTTAAGTTTCTCGTGATTGTAAATAGAGCACCATTATTACAAAGCACATTATTACAAAGTCCATTATGGGCTCTGTGCTTGCATCTGCCTTTTCTTAGCTCTCCCCAATCAGAGGGTAATCAAAGACATAAAAATATCAATTAAAGTTATAATTAATACAATTCAACCAATATAATATGCTACTTTGCAGCATTCTGGCAGTTGGTATTTAACCCTCTCATTTATAGTGTGTCCTCTCTCTCATTCCAAACACCATAGCCTGCCTGTGAGCAGTCGTTGTGGCTGTTTGGGGTCGAAGGTGACAAAGATCTAATGAAGGCAGCCTCCTTAGGTATGTGGCAGAGAGAAATTACATCTTTAAGAGGCTTGAATTGAGATTTGTTTTGGGTAAAGGCTCATGCTGCTCAGTTCAAATGTTGAATAAAGCATCTATCACACTTCTTGGCTCTCAGTAGTTGTGGAAGGGCATGTTTTATCAGAAGTGAAAAACACTGGTCAGATGCCCCGAATGTCTGAGATCTCAAGAATTGTAGAGATCAAGACTGTTAAATAGTATGACATTCTGATTACGCAGTCTGGATATATATATAAAAGAAAAGTATCAGGAGGTAATGCTGTTTCTGACAAGAGCCTGAGTTGCACTTTGGGAGCAGATCAGATGCATACACATAAGTGTTTTGTGCCATTTTAAATACTGCATGGTATCCAGGAGAGGTCATTCCACATTGGAACATTTTCTTGTTATTTTTACTGTGTATCATTTAGCTTTGGTGAAGAATGATACTACTGGTATGGTTACAACCACAGCACAGCTAGGTCATATGTTGTGGGCTAAAAGTGGCTGACTTGCTTAACATACTCCATGTTGCTCATTCAGATGTTCTTGCTGCAAGCAGAAAATAATTACTTTTTCACACTCCAGAAAGGAGGGGTGTGTTCTTACACCCTACCCCAGCTGATGAACAGATTTACCAAGAGAAATACCTGCTGTGCATACAGCAGCACAGGGCAGCAGAAATAACAGGTACTTTCGGATGGAGACAAATCTGAAGATGATAACTGACTACAGACAGGATAACAAGAACAGGTTTAGGCTAAAAAAATAAACTTTTAGATAGATGATAATATGCTGGAACTCTCCCACCAAATGAGCACCATCACGCTTTAAGTAAGAAATATTGGAGATGCCACAATGATTTAGGATTCTTTTTTCCTTTCTTGACTTAAAAGAAGATGATGTGAATGCTATAGCTTTAACAAAATCTGGCACAAGGTGGTTGGAGCAGCTGTGCTCTGCAGAAGCTCGTGTTTCCCAGGGCTGAACATCTGCAGAGCCACTGCTGAAGGATGCAGATCTCTCTCAGGATGCTCACTCCTGAACAGTTATTGACAAAGAGTAAATGAATGTGAAATTAAACTGAAATCTTGATCTGTTCAAAATGCTTGAAATTTAAAGCCAACTGTTTTTCTTTCTTTTCTTCTAGTTTTCATAACTGACTTTAGTGGAAAAGGATATTTAAATTTTTTTATAGTTACTTTCTTTTCCTTCTTTTAGTCTCCACATGGAAGAAAGGCCCAAAATTAGAACAAATCTTCCTGTTCTTTGCATGCCACTTGACATGAACTAAATTGTGAGAAGTAGCTTATGTTTAATTTCATAATAAAATTGTGTTAAGTATTCAGTTGTGCATGCCAGAGCCTATTAAATGTAGTGGTTTAGAATCATAGAATCATAGAATCATTTGAGTTGAAAGATACCCCTCAAGGGCACCTAGTCCAAGTGCCTTGCAATGAACAGGGACACCACAGCTAGATCAGGGTTCTCTGAGCCCTGTTCAGCCTGACCTTGAGTGTCTTCAAGGATGGGGCATCAGCCATCTCTCTGGGCGTATTGTGCCAGTGCATCAACACCCTTATTCTTACAAACTCTCCGTGGAGCTTTCTCCTCTCCAGGTTGAACAGCTCCAGAACTCTCAGCCTGTCTTCATAGGAGAGGTGTTCCATTCCTTGGATCATTATGGCCCTCCTCTGGATGTGCTCCAGCAGATCCATGTTTCTCCTGCACTGAGAACTCCACATCTGAACGCGGTACTCCAGGTGAGGTCTCACCAATGCAGGGTAGAGGGGCAGGATCACCTCCCTCAACATGCTGGCTATGCTTCTTTGGATGCAGTAGCTGCAGCAGGCTGGTTCTTCCTAAATTAAGGCAGTGTAGGAAAACTGAATATAACAAAAGTAGACTAGTGCTTGTAACCCATTCTAGACATTTCCACAGCAATCCACCTAACATATGTCCCTGTGTTCATCTAATGAATTCTCAACTTGCAGACACCCATTAAGTAAGATGAAAAAGAAAGAACACTGAAAATGAAAAGCCAGTGAAGAAACATTTAAACAACTAATTAAAAATAGCACCAGCCCTAATCAGGAACTATTTTTTTAATTGGACAAATAGATGGAGAAAGACCAAAAGGAGAAATTTTCCAGGGCTGAAGCGCAGTTTTTCACTCAGTTGTTACTGAAAGAGAATGAATATTTGGCACGTGCATCTCAGGTGTGCCCATACACTTCTTGCCCAGCTTGGACAATGTACTGGGGAGGGAGAAGGGTAAGATGGCAATGAGCCACAGCACAGAATCTCACCAGGTGTTGTTGCAACGTTATACATCATCCTCAAAAGATAACTGCTTTCTCCAGACCTAGGAGGGGTCAAATAGCTGCCAGAAGCTGTCTGACTAATCTGTTTTAGGGACAAGAGCCCTTGGGAGGGTGGTGGTTCCTTCTCTATCCATTCAGGAAAGGACGAATTGTATTAGGCAATACTAAGACTGCAAGCAGTTCTTCTGTGCTATCAGCGGTAAGCCTTTCCACAAGGCATGATGAAAAAGGCAATTTTCCAGAATTTAGTATGCTTTTGGTAAGTTTTTCAGCACTTCTTAGGAGATGTGGGATACAAAGAATGCAAACATCTTTGGTATCTCTCTGTATATTTCTTCCTCACTTTCCAGCACCTAAAGGAGAAATAAAAGTATAGAAATACTGTTAGTTCTTATCTGCAGCCCTGTAGTACAGGAGTGGGATGCTTCCATCCAATTCCAAGATTATCTCCTGAGTCTAGAGAAAATCTGTCCTGGTTTTATTAATAAAATACACATTACAAAAATAAATAGATAAATAAATAGGAAATTAACTGTCTGCATTTTATTTTATCCTACGAAACTTTATTATACTGTCTTCCTTCATGATCACAGGAGATTGCATTGCATTTTTAAAGTCTGTCTGACAGGACTTTAATAGAAAAAAATGTTGTTTGTACTTCTGCATTTAAAATTTAATATCGTAAAATTATGCCATATTTTTTTCTGATGAATCCTACCTACCTTCAGAGGAATCTGTCTAATGAGAAAGAATGTTTTTAATTAGTTCTAATAGTGCTTGGAATTTGTGCATAGTTTTATTAATAGTATATGGAGACGGTATTGAAATTCCCTGGGCACAAAAGTAAAATTAGTAAGTACAAACCAGAGGTTAAAAATAAGTAAAAAAATGCCTGTGTAGAGGACCTATTTGTTTTCTACTAGCATCAGTGATTCTTCAAGTATGAACACTTTCCTATTGAACCATCTGAAAAATGCATGAAATTAAAGAGCAAGCTAACATATTGATTTTTTTGCCCAGTGGTCCTCTGAGGGAAAAAATGTTATGATAACCCACCATTGACCAAAACACATGCCCTTACTTGGGAAAAAAAAAAAAAGAAACCAAATCCAAGCTTTCACAATGTGTAAGAAAGGAAGGTCTATTTGACCTGGTCAAATGCCTTCTAGATATCTAAGAAGCAGATCAGTGAATTTAACTACATCAATGTGGACAAGTGGAGTTCATTACATTTTGCTTTCATCATTATCAAGAAAGTTTCACCCTTTAATAAAAACACTGTGATCTCATTTTATTGTTTCCAGGAGCTACTTTTTCTTTTTCTTTTTTTTTTTTCTTTTTTCTTTTTTTTTTTTTTTTGGTGGCCAAATTTAGGAAAAGAATTTGAAATCTGCTTTTAAGTGAAAATTTTGGCTAGTTACACAAAATGTTTATAATGGTCATATTTCCTGGGGTGTCTGGCTATTTTCTAGAAGAAAGAAACCATTATTTGACTGTTTTATTTCTGCCTACAAATGCTCTGAGTACTGAACTGTTATTGCAATCTGAAGAAAAGATCTTTAGCAAGTACACTCCAAGTAACATGACTTTCAGGGCTATCATTGTTTTTAACCATGCAGGATATTGTTCAAAATCTGGACCTTGATGATAAATAAGTTTTTAAAAATTACAAATAAACTTTTAAAAATGAAATATCAATATTTATTTTATTCCTTGCTGAATCCTGTATCTGACAGTAGATCATCCTCATATATCACCCACACTGCTCCGTTCTGCAGCAGAGTGACCACAATAACTGCGGTAGTTTTTTCATTATTATTGTTGCTGTTATTATCAACAAAGATTTATAATCCTAGACTCCCCAACATGTGCAAGCACCAGGGAAATTTACAATTACTTACTTGTCTTGAATTCTCTATTGTATGACACAAAATAGAGCTGACAAAAACATTCTCTCATAGTCTAGTATTTACTGGTATATATATATATATATATAGTAATTTAAGGACAGGCTTAAAATTTACATTGCTCTAAGAAAAAGATGAGTGTCTCAGATGGGTCTTTTAAACACTGCCTGCGAAAGCCAGTCCCATCTTCTGCCAGTTTTATGTGTAAGTGATGGGGCTGCACATTGCCGAGAACTCTGAAACCAAACAGAAACCAGAACATTTCCCTGCTGCTCAGTGTTACTCAAGTGTTTCATGGTTTGGTTTTAATGATAAGAAGGTTACAATAATAAAAATCCCCAGAAAAGGTTAAAGCTGTTTGTCCTGCTTCTGGACTGTGTGCCCCAGCTGGGAAAGTGGACAGATTACATCTGATGGCTTTTCTTTTCTCAGGAAAAGCTTCTCCTTTGAATACTTTTTATTGATTTTTCCTCCTGTAGTCCCAACAAAGGATGTTACTTCAGTGCTTATGTGTTTGTACCACTTTTATATTAGTCAACTGAAAAATAGCTGCCATTTCCCATACTGATGGTTAAACACCAGTTCCTCATTCAAACTACCCAGTGCTTTCTGATTTGCTGTTAACTATTGTGGATTTTCTTTTGGTTTCGTGGGAAGCCCTTGCTTCTTTTGCTATTATGTATCAGCATTAGGATCTGATCCTATCAAACTTAAGAAGTTTAGCGATGGATTTTGTAGAGTGCTTAAGTCCTCACCTAACTTTAAACTCATTAGCTCTAAGAACTCAAGTGCTTAGCAGTAGACGTACACTGAAGAACTGCAATACCATGTAGTTGACTCCAGTAGCTTAGTATGATGTACTAATTTCATTGGAACTGTGGAAAAGAAACCTTGAACAGTGTCAGATTTCTTTTCTGGATTCTGGCCAAAGTCACTCTGGACAAAAAGTGACATCTCTGTTTCTCTTATCTTTTAATAAGAATTAATGCAGTATATAAATATTTATATGATGTGTACATTACTTAGATTTGTAATTAAATCAATAATGTATTGAATTAGCACTTTGTCTTATTGAGCAGAAGCAAATCTGATTAAAAGTATTTATCTTTGAGAGTAAAATGTTACTGTGAGTTGCTTTTTAATTTTTTTTTTTTTTATCATCTATTGTTGGTAAGACGTAGTTTCATACAAAGCTAAGGATTATTTGCAGATGATAAATAAAATAAAAAGTTATGGATAATAATTAGAACTGACATTTTGCTGTTCAAACTGGCAGCAGAAATTTGAACTGTAGTTATCATCACTGAGGAATTTAACAGCAAGGAATGAATATGTCCACTTGTAAATACTTGAGGCCATCAAATACTTCAGTCTATCTTGAGTCACATACCAAATCTTGAAACATTATCATTTTTACACATTACAGTCAAATTCAAAATTAATGTTGATAGAATTCTACTTGACAAAGAGATGAAAAATGATTCATATAATTTTATTTAGTGAGATCTATTTTCAGGAATCTAATTCAAAGAGAAGTGAACATCTGAAACGTCCTTCTACACCCTTGTTGCTGTAGTCACTGTAGATTGAATTACAGCTCCAATCTTATCAAAACACTCACAGCATCAGTGATATGTATTGTGATACTAACACTGAACAAAGTTACTATGGAATTATTGCATTTCTGGTAGGAATATTAAGAATAAATCTGTTCTTTCACATGGGTCTATGATAGTGAATGACGAAAGTGTGTAAAAGTGGCTGACCGTAATATCAGTGTACTATATGCAAGGGACAGAAAAATATCCTTTCTAGGTATAAAGAGTTTTTCAACTAATTCTGAATTTGATGGGCAACAGAAGTGAGGACAAGACTCCAATCCAGAGGAGAAGTAGAGTACATTTCTGCTCATGATCACAGATATTGACAAAGATAGGGAAAACAGCGATGCGTAGCATGGGAGGTGTACACTGGGTTCAGTTTCATGTGAGAAAAAAAGGCATTAAGAAAGTATCGACAGAAGGGAAAGAGTGAACTCCCTCTATTATTTCAAATGCTGATGTTGGGTCACTCTCCCACATTGTATACTATGTTATTTTCTTCCTTTTTGATCTTGATTCAGCTTCTATTAAAGATAACAGAAACCAATGAAAACTGGATCAGGCCCTGGTGGATAGTAGGATGTTATTAGCACTAAATTTCCTCCTTCATTTACAGCTCTCGTCATTCGTATACTGAATGCTTCCATGTTGCTTTGTAATTTGAGGGTTCCCGTCTGTTAATTTGTTCCCCAGATGCTGTTTCAGGATGTTATTGCTGTTACATGCAGTCTGTCATTTTATAGATGCTCAGACTTCATTTTGGCATCTGAGGAGCTGGAGAAGACTCTGGAAGGCGTGGAGGTTCGCAAACAGAAGAGAGCCTGAGGGCAAAGAGTGCGGTTTCTGGGCAAGCTGGAGGCAGTCAAAGGATGTGGTTTTGTGGGTGGAAAAGAAGCTGGATGGAACTCAGGAGATGGTCCTTCATAAAGAGCTCTGACAAAACTCAGAGCCATAGCTATTGATAGTACTCTCATTTTGATACTGCCACAAGCTTGGATATAGCAGTGATGGTTTTGTATCAGAGGAATTGCTTAGGGAAAGAATAAGAAGCAGTGGTAGAGGAATCCTTTCAGAAAACAATGAGCAGAATAAATTGGCCGAAATTATCTCTGCAGTATCTCAGACTTCCTGGGATCTCAATAAGCTTAGATAAATCACCATTTGAAATTTCTCATGCTATAGAAGAATCAGGTAAAATGGATTCCATGAAATTACAACACGACTTAAAAGACAAAAGGTTCACTGATGTCTGAAGCATGCTGCATCAAAAGCAAAGCTCACTCTTTCAGCAATAGGATAACTTTTCTGAGCATTGGATTGGGCAATAAACTTATATATTTCTGACCCTTTTTATATGTTAAAGCTGCCTGACTATCTTTAAAATCTGTTTTAAAACTTCACTTTCAACAATAATTTATTTTCTCTAGAGAAGACATGGCACTTAAAAAAGAAATAAAAGCAGTAAAAAATAGACAGCATTTTTAATGTCCACCCTTGGTCATTCACATTAAATTGTATGTATGTGTATCAGAATCAATTAAATGAAAGCATGCCTTCCTTCCAACATAGAAAAGAATTAGGTAATACATTAAAAGTAGATAACCTTGTTTGCCTCCTACTCAACCTTTCTTCATCATTCTTAATAGAAAACTTCTAGCTATTGATTAGTTCATTTTAAATGCTACTAAGGTAAATGCCATGCTGCTTTGAACTGATGAAAGTATTGAACAAAGAAGAATCATAGTAATTGTAGCATGTTGAGGAATGCAGATCACAGGAACTAAATAGAAAAAAAATGCTGAATGTAACCTTTTCTTTCATGTAAAATTGTAGAAAGGAAAGAAAACGCATGTTAGGGCAGTCAGAGAAATTTAACTTAACTGAAGGCAGGTCCCTCTTATCCCTATCATTCTGCTCTTGTAGGAGGGACTGCAACTTCATTCTAAATCAATACATTTTCTCAGGCAACATGATTCCATCATAAATCATCATTTGCACAATGTGTTTCTGCTAATAAATCTACAGCTAGGAGGGATAAAAGGGAAACTGGTTAACAACAAACTGTGCTGTTAAACTGGGGCAGAAGCAGTATAGAACACAAGGTTATTATTGACATCTGTACCTACAATATGCTCTTTATCTATGTCAACTGTTGTGAAATGAAATGAACTTTCTGCTGCAAATAGCAGAATGAACTTTCTGTCTGTGAAGTTCAAGTTGACATTCAAGACTGAAAATGCTGAACCCAAACTATTCATGAAGAGATGAGGTTTAATGTATATAATTTCGCTGCAAACCTGGCCAACTGCATTTCGAGCAGATTTTCAACAGCTTCTCATAGCAAGGCAAAATTTGACACAAATACATATTTTGTGGCTTGGATTTAAACCTAAGGAACTTATTACCCAATAGAATAAAAATTTCCTTTTAAACCTCAAGCACATTCTCAATATAATCAGTTATAAAGCTAAAAACACCAATCTGGGTAAAATAAAGGTTATGCCGATGATAATGTCTTCTACTAACTGTCCAGAAAAACTGAAAGTTTAAGGGTTATACAGTTCTATCCTCAGCAGCAACAGTGTTTTTAAACCTGGCCCTAAACTGATGCATTTCCCTGCTCAGAATTAGGAATCTAGACTAAAATGTTTAAATCCTAACTTAGGAAGCAGCTATCTAAACCAAAAGTTAAAATCATATTCCACTGTTTTTTAATGGCAGCTGAACTCCGAAGTGCTGGTGAACACAGAAGTATGTGCCATCATGCAGGATGCCTCAAAAGCCCAGAAAATTGGAAGAAATCGGTACAAGTCCTTACGTTACACTACCTTTCCTTTTTGCCTTTGAAAATCTGTTTTGTGGGCTTGTATTTTCCAAACAACTTTGCTCCATGTCTCTTCTCCAAAATAAATTCTCCTTTTGACACCTTCCTTCCCGTATATTACCACCCTTACACACTTTACTGCTTCCAGAACTGAAGGCAAAATTATACACCAACCACATACTCCAAAACAGAAAGCATAGCTGAATGGGTTAATTTTCCAAAAGGTTCAACACCTTTCAAACCTCAATTAGTAAATGCATTTCATTTACATACCTGATTAAAGACTTGGGATGTTGTGTTTTATTTAAATCTTGGAAAAAGTTTTCTATCATGATCTTTTAGTCTATTCATTAAAAAAGAGGGTACGTTATAAAGAGAATGCTGCTTAAGAAAAGACCAAATTCTGGCAAATTTACCCATGTAGGGAAATGGCACTGCACAAGCAAACAGAACACATTCAGCTTTCTTCATTAAGATTTCTACAGCAGTCAGTGAGCAGAGCTCCTAGATTTGTTTGTGTTAATGTATCTATTCAACACATTTCTATTTTGTTCTAACATGAGGAAAATGTTCATACTTTTGGGCCACTGTGTCACTCTGTCTGCCTGAAAAATCCCTGCGTGGAAGGCATTCCCTACAAGATTGCATTCACCACAAACACTTTCTTTTTCCTTATTCAGGAACCGAAAAACAGAAGTCCAGACCTCAGCCAAATATTGTCTTCACTCGATGAATTTGTTAATCACCTCTCACATCTTGTTGATTCAGTGTCAATCAAAGGCAATACTGCTGCTCACATACTTGAGGCTGAATTGTAGCTTTAAGCATACGCATAAGTGCTTTTTTGGATGGACGCCAGGGCTTCTTGGGACCTTGCCATGTCAGGCCCCTGGTGAATACATTTTTCTCACGTGAGATATATTTTCAGGCTCAGACTTGCATCTTTCAGCTCATTGACAGCTAAACGTCTCAGGGCATAGGTGAGAGGGGGCTCCCTGTGCCGAGCATCCTGGACTTCTTCTCATGCTCAGCGCTGTGATGGGACGTACAGATATTTCAGGATTCAGAGGCCAGTGAGACGTGAGAATCTACCCCCTAGGGAATACAACTGGTTATGCTACTGCTAAATATCCTACACGTGAAAAAGAAAATGTATTCGAGCACCTGGAGGAAGAAGCTAAGCATGGAGATACAAAAATGAAGAAAATGTTTCAAAACACATGTTGATGAAAACTCTAAATATTGTCTGGGTAATAGGATTTACTAAGCTAATATTGGGTTAAATCTTACCTTTTTACTGTGTCTATTTAGACTGCAAATTAAAAATTTACTGATTATCTACAACCTATGAGTTTTACGTTGTGCTTTCTAGCTATTTTTGAAGGTCTAACAACCTTGCCAGATCACTTCCACACCCGACGTGTGGTGAGGCTTCCAAGAGCTCATTCTGCACACAGTACACAGTTGCCAGCAAGTCTGGTATGCTCAAGTTGGTCTACACATTTTTCCGAGAGAAATTCAGAACTCGGTGATTTAGTGCCATACCCAAACATTTAGTCATGTCAGGTATCCCCAGCCACCAGTCCTATATGTTTTAGGAATTGCAAGAATGGGCTATTATTGTAAATATGTATAAATAATGGAAGAAACAATTAGATCTCAGGTTTCAGATCTAGCCCCTGTGGAACAGGGACTTTGTACTTCAGCTAAGATATTCCTTCATGTATATATATATATTTAATATAATTGCATTCTTAAGGCCATTTTTAATGGAGAAAGCTTGGAGAATTTTCTTTGCCTAAATCCTAGGGACTGGGTAGCACAAAGCATCCATTCTGCTGGTGAAAGTAGGAGAGTCCAACGCAGTCTCCATCTGAGGCATGAATATTCTGCTTTCAGAGAAAAACACCCATGTGACATGGAAAACCTAATATGTTCAACTTTTAGTCAAAATAGAGTAATCTTTAAAATATCCAAATTGCTTTCTCTCAGTTGAGGGAATAATGATTTATAGTACAGAAGTATAATGAAATTGCCGTTTTAATAACAGTGACATAAAAATGACTTATATACGAAGAAACCAAGGAACAGAAGACAGAATATTTCATTTTCAAGATTGCAAAATATTCACTACCTTCAATGTATTGTTGCATAATAGATACACATGTACTGTAAAGGCATCTCAGTTTTTACAGAGCCTAGTAAAAAAATTATTGTTTCAGACACCATCCAGGCATTCAACAGTGACAATTCCTTCCCGGAGGAGTGAATGCAGTCTTAACACAAATGAGAGGAAGACAGAATTGCTTGACAAATGCTCTCTCATAGGCCATACAGGAAATGTATAAGGGTCACCTCAAAGCTCACATAAGACGCCTCCTTCACTGCATTTGCTTCTGTAGCATCCGCTGAAACTGATGTCTAACAGAATGTGAATTTTGGGAGTGAAATCTTGCTATCAAGTAATTTAAAGGGAAAATAAAGAGGGGGACTTAATTTAGTATACTAACATGTGTTAGATAAAAGTAATTTATTTAAGAGTCTGAGCTCTGATTCCATTTCCTCAAAGATAGTATCAGCCCTGGGAAGCAAAGACATTCCTGCATGATGGGAATGAACACATTTGGCAAAGCAGGGTAGAGTGGAAACGAGCTGTCCAGTCCCTCTTACTGGCTGTCTTTCATCAGGGCAGGAGCATGATGGGATAACATGTCAAAAGTCTGCCACATGTCTGTCTCTGATCTGTAAAGGACCTTGACGTATCAGCCATGTCAACTGGGCAGCTCTTCTGAGCATCCAATCTAAAATTTTTCTTTAATCTTTGATGATCTTTAAGCTGGCCTTTGACAATAATGGTCATACAAAATCCTAAATTGGGTTGGGATTTTTGTGTGTGTCAAAAGAAAATTTATATTTCAAACACTGCAGAATTGTTTCAGCCTTTGAAGGAAATCCCTTTTGTCCTCCTCAGACCTTGAATCAGAGATGTTTCCAGGAATTTGCTGCTTTACTGGCAGTGACATCCCACTTACTTTTAATCAAGTTCCAAGGTCAAAAATGAAGTAGAGCTAGACTTCAACAAGAATGAATTAAATGTTATGAATTTATTAAAATTAGCTGCTGATAGAGAAAACACATTCATTTCAATCTTAACAGGAGGGGAAAAACCAAGACAACACGACATTTTACTGTGTATGTTTGAAAGACTGAAATGTATGTGAATATGTCTGTGCTTCCATGTAGTTTTCATTGCTTTGCTGGATTTGAATAAGGATTTTATTTTTGCCTCTTCTACCAAACAGCAATATGCAGCATATAAACTCCTTCAATAAGCCAATGATTCATGAATATTGAAATTTATTTTGAGATTGCATTAAATAGAACACAGATATTAGCTTACTAACTAGGATTTCATCTCTTCCCTCCTCTAGCAGCACTGCTACACAGGAGGCATACACAAAATTTGCTCTTCAGGTTTGTGCAGACTAACTGTAATGAAGGACACACACACACACATACACACACACACACACAACAGGTGCTTGCTCTTCATCTCATTCAGAAAGCAATTTTTCTCTTTTTGGTGTAAGATACCCATAGTGAGGGGGTTTGAACCACAACCATGAATCCAAACACTCCCTAGTTTGGGGTGAGCTTGGATCCAAACCAGAATTTGCAAGCTGGCATCCACCTATAGTTACAACACAATACTGAACAAATCTGCAGCAGTGTAAATTGGCACACTTTCATGGACTTCAAAAGAGCCATGCCAGTCTTCAGCAGCAGAGGGTATGGATAATCTTATCTCTGAGAAGAAAGAAACAAGAGACTGAGGAAATAGAGGAAATATGAAAATCCAGATCAAACCAAGAAACAAAAGCAGAGTCTGGAAGTTAGAAAACCTAGTGAGATGCAGACACATGTACATGTTTGGGATATATTTACGTGTTTTAAGCAATTGGCTTTCTCTGCTCTGTTGTATTTTATGTCAAGGAGTCCTCAAGATGCAAAGGAGCAATCATTTTTCTTACTAAAACCTATATAAAATTATTGCATTCACCATGGAAGATGAAGATTATGCAATGTGAGCTGTCTCCCTGTTTTTAAGCAGGTAGCTTATTAACAAGTCTCTGATGTTAATTTCCTTCTTTCATATTTATTGAGGCAAAAGAAATAAATGCAAGTTGCCAAAAATCTGTGGGTGTGTGTGCATTTTGCAAAGAAAACTATGAAAACAGCAAAGAAATCCATGCTCAGGTGCCTAGGCAATCATGCCTGGCAGGTGGATTCATTTAAAGAGAGACTTGAGTTAAAGGTCTCATCCAGGCACTGGTTAGACACAGTGATGTTTAGAAGATGATTTCTGCTTGAAGTTCACAACAGAGTTGGCAAACGTGCTGGTTAGGTTCAGTGAAAATAAGCAAAATAAGCATTTCCTGCTCAAATAAGTCATTTATAACCTTTTCCTTGTCATAAATCTGCCAGCTGATCTAATTAGGTAGAGACAATGTAAATGCAAATCTGGGACCGTGGCTCTATAACAAGGTATACCATAGCCAATGTGTCATCTCTTCTGTCTTTATAAGGGTTTGATCTGAACTGTTAAAGCCTTGTCAAGGACTGGTTTGCACAAAAAGTAAGAAATATGTTCATATGTGGCAAAATGTCATTTTGCTGTGAATAAAATGTAAAATTAAAAATTACGGTGTCTTCTTACTCTAGATCTGCTTTCAGAAAAATAAATAGATGAATAGATTGCTGTTGAACTGTTGAACTACTGAACAGTTTTCCAAACACTCCTTGAAATGTGGACACTCCTTCACCTGTTCATTCCTCTTAAGTGCCTCCAGCCTGGCAGCACAGATAACCTCTGTGCACCTGCCCAAAGCTCAGCTTTCCAGGTTACACTTCTTCAGCCTACTACACTGGGTATGTGTTTGGAGCAGTATATAGTGCATTTGTGTGCAGGAAAAAGGGCTCCGGGTAGTAATATGGTGGCACAGCTCTACCTGACTTAAGTAGGAAATGTAATTGTTACTTCAAATGTGCATTTGTGGCATAAACCAGGCTGGACAGTAGTCTGTTACACAGCCCATGGTGTCCAAGAAAAGTGAACAGGAATTTTTTCCTTGTTGTCTATCTTCTAGACAGTTTTTCATCAATGGCTATAAGCCCTAAAACAAAAAGGAAGATCAGAGAGTTACAGTTCTTATACCTGCAATAGCTACATTTTAGGCATCAATTCTGTTTTGGAAATGAAAGAATTGGAATCTCAAGGACACCTCATTGCCAATTTATCTGCCATTAAAAGTGCAATCCTACATACACTTACATGAGCAAAATGCACACCCCGGGCTACAGTACAGTCTGGAAGAAAAGCTTTTGCTCTGTTCTGCTGAGGCTGTTCCCATTTGAGTATCAGGAGCATTCCCTGCCCTGCCGGATGTTTAGGTGAGCTTATCTTAAGGATTCTTTGAAGCTGGAACTCAAAGTGCAGTGATAAGCATGTAAGAAGCCAGCAAGGGAAATGTGTGGTTTGTAAGAACACAGTCCCTGCCCCCACAGAAAACAGGATTGCCACATGGAAGGAAATGGGTAATTCAGAATGGTTGCTGAATTAGACTGAGAGCACAAGCACAAAAATATCCCCATCTTTTCAGCAAATCATCTGGCTAAAGCAAAAGCTGCAGTATGAGTGGTACTGAATTAAGAAGGAGGGAAAATGACCATAGAATCATAGAAACGTGGAATCATTAAGCTTGGAAAAGACAACTAAGATCATCTAGTCCAGCTATCAACCCATCATCATCATGCCCATTAAGCCGTGCCCATCAGTGCCACATCTACCTGTTTCTTGAACACCACCTCTGGAAATATCTTACCATCAGTGGCAAGGGAAACCTAGTGTTATTATGGTTTTAACTAGAGAGTCTGAAATCAAGAAAGCTGAATATGGCCTACTGATTCATATAATCATTAAAGGTTGGAAAGACCACAAAGATCAACTACTCCAACTATCAACCCATGCCTATGACCACTCTAGACTGTGTAATTCAGCAATGTGTACCTTTTTCTTGAAGATCTCCAGGGATAATGACTCCACCACCTCCCAGGACAGCCAGCTTCAGTGTCTCATCACTGTTTCTGAGAAGAAATTCTTCCTAATATCCAACCCGAATCTCCCCTGGCACAGCTTAAGGGCATTACGTCTCATCCTATCACTAGCTACATGGGAGAAGAGGCCAACCTTCACTTCCTTGCAAACTTCTTTCAAGTCATTGTGGAGCACTGGGTCTCCCCTGAGCCTCTTTTTCTCCAGACTGAACAATCCCAGTTCCCTCAGCTGCTCCTCATAAGACTTGTGGTCCAGACCATTCACAGCTTTGTTGTTCTTCTCTGGACATCAGCACACGTACTAACAGTACATGTTAGTCCCACCTAGCTGATATGCATGGTTTAAAGAAAGAGAATTTCAGAGGAAAAATAAAATAAAATAAAAAATTAAAATAAAATAAAATTATGTATAACCATATAAAGCTAGATGTCAGATGAAAGATAGATGAATGGATGGATAAGAGATATATAGGCAGACAAACAGATAGTGCACACATTTCAATCTATGTGTCTGATAACTATGTTTGCAACCCCTGTTTGAAAAGACAGCTTTCTCCTTAGAAAAATAAAGGTGGCTTGGCTACTTTGTCTCAACCTCAGTTAACCATGTGATACTGTAATTAACTGTACAATACCAGGTTACATGAAGAACTGTAGGTCAGGCTGGAGAAAAACAGTGATTTGCGACACGGCAAGAACATGAGGAGGGAACCAGATGAGCTTTAGTGCTGCTGTAAGGACTAATCTTGGGGTGCAGAATATTTAACTTCACAGAGATTCCTGCTGCTGGTCCCAGGCATGGATTCTTGGCACTGTTTTTTGTGTGATGTGTTTTCAGTGCCCTTGGTAAGCACGAGGTCAATGTGGTGCTGATGTTTGCTGGCAGTACCTTGGTGGAGGGAACACGACTCTGAAGGATGGTCAGGAAGAGGCATGCAGGAAGGGCTGTGTGACGTCGTAGGCTGGAGTAATTGAAATTCAATACTGCAAAATGCAAGGGCATGCACTTACGGGCTAATAACAAAGTCCTCTTCTACAGGCTAAGGGGTCATTTGTTAGAAATGAATGAGGAAGAGAAAAACCTGAGTATATGAGCAAGTCACAGGATAACTATTAACTATCAGAGTAATACAGTAGTGGCATATCTAGCAAGGATAGGGAAAAATTACTGACACTGAACAAATGGATAGAGAGGCTCATGGAATTTGGCCAAGTAGCAGAAAGAATTATGCAGCATGTATAAATACAAATATTTGTAATATGGAGGACAGGGACTTGATATCCTAGCAAGACATTCCCTGCCTCCAGTTATGAGAACTGTTTTTCCTGTACTATTCATGAGACCTATCCCCCAACACGGCACACTGAGAAGCAATGCAGGCATAACTGCTTAGCATACATACTTAGTTCACAAGTAATTCAGAGCATCAAACCGTTTTTGCCAATTGTCACAATGTTTTCAGAGAAACATTTTAGTGCTTTCATACCTCTTTCATACTGCTGGATATCTTATATTTTTAGTTCTACCAGAAGAAGTTCTGAAAATTTGTTTGTGTCTAAGATTGGAAACATTGCTGAAAAGGTTCAATTTCTTTCAAAATTGTAAGAATTCATTTAGGTCTGAGTGCGAGTTTGCAAATCTAGTTTACTTGATTGATCAATCACTATGAGTTTTCAGGGGATTCGGTGCTTAAGGAAGCTCTTTTCAGGGAAGGAAAATTCATCTGAAGTTTTGATGTGAAGTCTGACAAATATCAGCAAAATAAAAGAAGCACCATTATCCAGTACAGGATAATGTTAGGTGCCAGAAACTGTGAAATGGGAATGCTCTGCTGAGGCATTCGATGTGAGCCACAGTTTATGCACTTCCAAAAGCAGTTTGTTAGGAAGTGAGCGAAGGGATTAGTGTAAGGATATCGAAGCTTTTAGCTGTAAGTCTCCAGCCCAAATCCTCTCCCAGTCAGAAGTGAATGAGGACCTAAAGCACTGGAATGGATGAAGTTGGATCCATTGTTGTTCCTACAGTTACGCATGCGCTTAACAGCTTCATTGATCAGAGGGTGGGAAGCCCGTATTTTTTGTTGGCCCACATGAAATAGGTTGATGTCCCTGAAGTGATGCTACTCAGTCAGAACCAAAGGATTAAAGAGCAATGGAGAGTTTTGGCACATCTGGTGCTTTTCCCACTGGATTGTGCTGAGTGACAGGTGCAGAAAAGCCTTACCTGCTTTGGGTAGAGAGGATTGCAGTCCCCAGTGCTGTAAATCTGGTACCTGTCACAAGCACTAAAGCTCATGTTACATAGGACAAACCTAGAGCTTTGTTTTTTCTTTAATGTTTTCACAGCTACATCTAATCAATACAGTCTTCTCTTTGTTGTTGGAAGAAGTAGTAATTAACTTTCTGTCTAACACAAGCACACTCTCATGCTGGCATAAAAGTCTGAAGAACAGCAAAAACAGTTTTGCCTAAACTAAACAGTGTCCTTTACCAAATTCATGCAATTACTAAGATCACACACAAAAAAAATAAAATAAAATAAATCAATGTAGCATACCTTCACTTTATTACAAAGGAAAACTAAGGCAGTAACAGAAAGTCCAGAGAGACTGTGGTCAAGCATTCATCAAGGTAACACTTTCAGGATTACATGGGTGGAAGTATGTACTCACTGTAGGATTAAACTGCAATGTCACAGCTTTGTGATTTGCCTCTGGAGAAGGAAAGGAGATCAAGAGCTTTTATCGTGTTCAGGTGCAAGCCACAGGAAATTAGGCTTGCTTTATAGACCATGATTTCCTGACTACAGAAGCATAACAATAATTAGAAATCTTGCAGAGGAGATTATATACTGCAAATGTAGTTGTTTACCCCTACATTCCTGTTGTGATATGAGTTTTCCAACACCATTAATTACCCTGTATATTTTTCTCAGCTGAAATAGAGAAGAAAAGAAATCTCATGGAATAAAATAAATGTCATAGGGCGATAAGGGAAATGAGTTTTCATACAAGAGGTGGGAAGATCAGCCAGCAACCTAATGGAAGATCAGGAAACCTTGTCACTGTATGGATATGGTATTGCTCACTATCTCACACTTGTGTCTCTACACCATGTTCTGTGGCTCCTTCACTGAAAAGTGCAGATCCACCGTGAATTCATGCTGTCTTTGGAAGAGAAATCTAGAGACATTTATAACAAAGAAACAATAACAAAGAAACAACAATGAAACATCATAAAAGGCAAAGGAGATACATATGTGAAATGGTGCCACATATATGAAAAGATTCTGAAGAAAAATGTGGAGGAGTCTGAGGTGATGCTATCTGGTTATGAAACATTTGAAAAGCTTTTTTAGCAACAACGATGCTATTCAGAGCGGATGAAGTAAGCCATGCTCTGAAGAACTAAATCTGAAGAGGTCATACAAATCATTCACAGATAACTAAATGGTAGAAATGCCAAAAGCGCATTGTCTGCTTTAGTAGCAGTTACCAGAAGTTTATTGATGACAATAGCACTCCTGTTGAGCCTACCATATATGGGTATTTTCAGTTTTTTTTCACTGTATTGCATTGTGTTTTGAAAATATGCAAATGTGAAATATTCTTACTGCAGTACATCCTGTCCAACAAATTAAGACAGCCTGTCAGATTCCCATGCAAGCTTGTTTTAATTCAGCTGAGCCATTAGGTTGTTTTAGAAACACATTGTATTTATGACTTAGACACATGCCACCATCACTAAGACACACAAGCACCATTGACAGCTGCCTTATCATGCAATGGCAAGGTGTCTGTCAGAGGGAGACAGTCTTCAACACGTGAAAGTCGAACAGAGTAATGATAAGATTTTCACAGAATAAAGGGTGTATTGAATTAAGATTCTACCTGATTGCATTAATTAATGAGTTTGAATTTAGAAGGTAAGCTCTAATTTTTTACTCTCTTTGATTAATGTATCATTGTTTATTGGCCCTAACTTTGACATTCCACAATACAGATCTCATTGCTCATCATATTTTTCTTTGTTTTAATACTAACAATACATCTATGTAAGATTGGATTCATCTCACTTTCTTTAATGATCTAATATCTAGGAATCCAGTCTTGTCACTTCAGAGTTCATTATCACTCTCCAGAGAAACATTTAGGCTATCCACTTGAGGTGCCATTTTCTCACATGAAGCAACCTGAATGATGCACTTTATTAGACCCCTAACTTTTAAATGGCTAAAGTGAGATGGATGCTGCCCAGAAGGATAACCCTTTCAGCCTTTGAAGCTGAAGATGAGGTGACATCTACCAAAAAAAAGAAAAAAAAAAGAAAAAAAAAAAACACCAAAAAACCTCATTAGAGTGGTTCAAAGAATGAGAATGAGACAAATACTGGTACCATGCAAACCACTGGGAGTTTTACTGCTACTCTCAGTGGAGACAGAAGGTCACCCCAAGCCCCTGTATAGGGTCAGTGCAGTTTTTATGAGTTGTTTTCTCAATTAGATAGCCACTTGTAAGAGTCCATCTCAAACTCCATATCTTTTCTGAAAGAAGCATAGCACATGAGGAGGAATATGACTGGGAAATCCATTACATTATCTTAGGCTCAAGTTTATTTATTTATTTATTTATTTATTGCCATAATAGTTTGTAATGAGTGTAGAAGTTGGACTGCTTGCTGGAATCAATAGTACTGAGGACTGAAGCTTCCCTAACAGGTTTAATGTGCCTTCTGTTTATAAACTAAGATACAGATGTGATGTTAAAGCTATTCCAAAAGTACTGTGTTACTCAGAGAACACGAGAGAAAAGCATCAAACCTTGTAATAGACATTATTAGATGATGTAAAGCTTCACGCTGGACTTGACTGGAATTTAATAGAAGAATGAGAAGAATTCACATGATGCCTCAAGTGAAGTGATGATGTTTTAGAATGAGATTCACAAGTACATATGCTGTTATAACGGGTCTACATTTTTGTTTTCATCTGATGTCTCTCCAAAACATTTCGTGTTCTTTACAAGTAATAAGATGATTTTCACGTTGGTCAACACCTCAATCTGAGAAGCTGAAAGATACCAATCACAGTGATGTACTTGCCTGTTCCCTCTGCTGGAAGGAGATCACCAATGACAGATTGAATGAATCCAGCTGAACTTTTACTGGATGAGATAAGGAATATTAAAATGACCTATGACAATATTGTTATGGAGGCCAATATTTTCACAGCTGGCAGAGATCCACAAAAACATCTCGTCCTTGCCTTGAATTCCCAGAGATTTCCAGCTGCTGTTTGAGAAACTTCTGGAAATAGTGAACATTTAGAACCTGTTTTCCTGAGATGCCTTGAACAGAAGATTTAAAAATCACATCAGCAAGACCCTGGTGCGATGACTTTGCATAGAGTACTACAGAACATTTCACATATATAAAAAGATAGTTGGCTCTTATGGCTAAAGATATTGTTTCTGCTTAGGACAGAATTCGTACATCAGATTTATCTCAGTGAAAAGCTGAAATTATTTAAAATGTATCTCTTCTGTCTAATTGTGATAGGATGGGAACTATCAGCAGAAGTTATTCGTCCCAGAAAACCTAGTAAAAGCAAAACTACATATCCTGTTGACCTGAAGTCTGAAACATAACTGCAAGTATTATATTACATGTGGTTTATAGATACTCATTTAAAATACCTTCATGAATTTTTACTGGTGTACAGTACTTCAGAATTTAGAGTAGATTGAGCCTTAACTAAGGCAGAAGGATAGAGAGATAAGAAGGGAAGGGAGGACTTTCATATTATCTTCACTGTAAGTGCTTTTAGTTAGTAGATGAAATTTGATGTCTTAGAGTTTATTTTGAGCAAAAGGAGAAAATAGTGGTGGAAACAACATTACTTACAGAAGAAAAAAAAAAAAGCAAAAAAGCAAAAAAATAAAAAGCACATAATTCTGTATCCTGAAATATGACAAGAAAAAAAAATCATCATTCACAATCATTAGAGTTTTTAGCCAGTTTCCTATGAAAAACCCTCACCAAGTACCCCTACCTATTTAAGTGTGGCCCTTCGGGTCATGCAGCAGTGGTTGCTCAAGCTGCCGCAGGCTCTCTGCCCTGCCTCTGGCTGTTCAAAGCCCAAGTACATCCATTCAAAATAAAGCAGATTGGATGGAATTTTGTCTATTACTTCAGCTTCCTTCTTCTATAACAGAGGTTTTGACTTCTTAAAGATATCTTAAATGAAAGGTAGCGGTTAAACTAATAGTTCCACTGAATTTTAATCTGGGCTATAACAATGTTTTAAGACTTTCTGAAAGTAAGTTTAAAGTTTTACAGGGCTATTAAATGTTAACCTGGCCTTTGACAGCAGTAGTGTGGTTTCATCAGCTCACACTGTGAAGAACTGAGAAAGATGGAACGCAGCATGATCTTCCTATTCCCACTCACATCCACCAGTATTATATTTGGGATTTAAATACTGCTTACACATTACTGTGAGATCACTGGAAACCACAGGGAATCCCAGTAGCAATCCTGCCAAACCCCTGCACCTCTTTCCCTGTTCTAAAAAAAAGTTGGCAGCAAATGTTACTCTGTCTTTCTGAAACCCTTCATAGGTTCATTACCCCTCTTCAATTTGCTAAAACTCAGAATAAAAGCAGTCATATGAAACTCCTAAGCAGACCATTTGATTACTTTCACACTACCATACAGCACTATGTTAATGCAGACATAATATTACACAAATATCCTAACATTCTTTTCAACTTAAGCTGTTGAAATAAAAGCAAAGAGAGATGTATTTGGTCATGGTTCATGCCAGCAGAGAATTTTCTCCTAGAATAATTCTCTGTCAAGTCCAGCTTTTAATAGAAGTGGTTGTGGAGCTCCCTTCATCTTCTAGGTTGACATGCCTAGTGTTAAGTTTCATCCTGTCATGCTTACTTCTAATCCTTATGCCAAAATAAGCTATTCCTTTCAGTCGTGGCATTTCCGTTTTGCAAATAATTGTGATCTGTTACCATACCCATCTTAATTCTCATTTGGTGGATCTAAATATGTCTAAGTGTTTTCATCTCTCTCCTTGTGAAACAATTTTTCCAGTTTTCTTTTCCACTCCTTTGTGTTTTTCTGATTTTTTTTTCAAATTCATCAGTGTCATTAAACTTGCCCAAGGGTTCATGTGGCCTTTATTAATGCCGTACATAGTAAGGAGAGGCACAAATCATTCATATATCAAGTAGGAGGAGGGTTATTTGTATGTAATAAATGTGAAGGAGACATATAGTACAAATGACCATAGGAAATAATTACATTTTATCCTAAATCCAGAATAGGTAGATAATCTTGTTTTCTTAAGCATGATACAAGAAAAATGTTTATTTCTGTCCCAGTCAGTGCTTCCCAAACTGTAGGTCACAGCTGGGATCAATTAAGATTATACATTCATGAGCCCCACAGAAATGTGTTAGGCAATCGGGAGGGTGGTGAGTGCCACTGGAAACAAGGGCAGAGGAATCCCCAATCTAACAGATACATGATATGACTTGCACAACACAACAGGGTGCTACCATGGATGGGGAGTTCTTCCCATGAGTTTGGTCCCAGTTGAACAATGGTGTGAGCCAGAGCAGCCCAGAGCCCGGTCCAGCTGCTTCCTGGTAGCTGCAGAAGGGGAGGGAGCACACTTCTGAGCAGAGCAGGAGCATGAGGAAGCAGCAGTTTTTTTCCACCTTTCATTTGCCCACATCATTTCCTTTCAAACTCATTTCCTCAGGCATTTTCTGTCCACTGGAAACCATAGTACTGGCTGTAGAAGCCACTTAGTTTGGCTCTGTGTCCATTTTGGACTCTGGTGCAACAGAGTTCTGTCTCAGATGAGACAACAGAATAACAGTGTGCGACATATGGGAACAACATCAAGTTTCAGAGGAGTGTTTCATACTAGTTGCTTCTTGGTGCACAGGGAAAAAGAATCTCAGGGCACATATCAATTTTCATGATGTTCCCTAAAGAAAAGTCTTCATCAAGTGCATTAATTTTTTGTCTATAAAATGTCTCTCAGAGTCTTGACCATGTAAAGGTGAATGTCTTTTTTCTTTTATTTCTCTATACTTATGATTCATTTGAAGATTGGAATCTACCAAAAAACACTTTATCTTTCTGCAAATGTAGTGGAGACCCTTTTTGAGGAAAGATTCTTTCTTTGCCTTCAGCTTCTTTCCCTCCATACAGCTGTCGTACGCATGTGTGAGTTCAGACAACTATAACATTTCCAGAGAAACTGAACATTCTGCAGGCACACACTCTTCACCTTCCTCCTCCTGCTGCCAGACTTTCTGCAAATGAGCTGATTCCTGAGCAAGCATCATCAGAACCCAGTGCTCCTTCCTTCTATCCCTCCCTGTGGTTTTGACCCTCCCATACTGAATCTGAAAGTCTTGCTCTTGTTGTCAGCCATGCATTTCATCTTGTCCTTGAAAAAAAGTTATTCAGATTTCTCACCATATTTTCTCTCTCTCTTTCTTTTTAATCATTATTATTTCCTTCTTTGCCTCCTAGTCATCTTATATGTCAGATTCATGTTTCTTTTTATCATTTTTAGGTTTCTGTGCAAGTCTGCCTCATGTGTATCCTTCTATTTAGTTTTTCCATCTTCTTTTGTCCAAAACAAAATAAAACAGAACAAAACAGTATTCTGTTTGTGTCTTTCACTGAAGCCTTGTTTGCCATATATTCCCACAGTACATTCCATGTCTGATGGCTTACTGATGGATAACTCACTGCAGAGAGGTAGGTGAATCATTTAAACAGGGCTGGGCAAGAGGAATCAAATCTAGAGGACAGTATTTCTTTGCAGGAGTTGTCATATCTTTATTTTCTTATGAACATTGCCTGGTACCACAGAGGCCAGTTAAAGCTTGACAAGTATTTTCATATAAACATTTGGTGGTGAAAAAGCTACTTGCTTTTAAAATAATAATAACAAATATATAGAGAGAGATTTTAAAAGCACTTCTATTCTGCCCATTCAATTGTTTTCTCTTGTCTGCTTTATTTTGGTTTATTTATTTCGTCTTACTCCCAAATGAATAAATGAATGAAAAGGGTCTGGGAAGTTTTCTTGCTTTTGCCATTTTCTTTCTCACACTCTGTAACTTTTCAGAACTTCCCCAACTTTGGAAGAAGTAAAGAGAAAAAAAAAAAAAAAAAAAAAAGTAAAATTAAACTCATTAAATTTGTCACTCTATAACTTCTCAAAAAGGTGAGAAATGGTTTTAAAATGTAACAGTTATAGAATTTCATTCTTCTGTTGTTTTACACTTTTCCAGACGTAAAGAGGTTTTTAAGTTTACAGAGTTGCAAAAGAAAAATGAAATGAAAATCTAAGGAAGAGGGAGAATAGAGCTCAACATTTTCAGTGTGTGCCTTTAAAGAGGAAAGATGAGGGCAAAAAGAAAGAGCAAAGACGGGATGAAAGCTTTGTAAAGAAAATGGCATTGTGGTGCATGATGAAGTTAAAAAGAAAGGAAAAATAAAACGATTTCCTCTTATTTCATTATTCCTGCATTTCCTTGATAACTTGAGTCTCCAGTGTAACCAAGATATGTGGATCAAGTGGAAAGCAGTCCATAAGGTCTTGACTCAGAAAAGCATCCAAATTATCTTTACATTTACTAGCTCGCAGCCTCAGTCGGGCTCTGTAAATAGCAGCAAAAGAGACAGAGCATTCTCAGAGGCCTCGGCTATGAGCACACTTCCACAGGCACTAAATTTAAACAGGAATCTCATCGCTCTCCACCCCAAGAGGAAGGCACATTCCTTTGATGTTGCCACAATTTATGCAAATAACCATTAAACAGTCAATATTGCTGCACTTTTTTTTTCTGCTTCGCCTGTCTCTATGGATCTCACAGTCAGAACTCAGACTGAGCAGGACCTGTCCAAGTCCCGAGCACAAGGGTTGTGCTCAGGACACATCTCTCACCTCTAAGAAAGGCAGTCTTGACAGGAAGGAACACTAAGGATGATGTAACTTCATGCTGAACGGTTACTCAGTTCATTCATCTTTTTGTCCTCCTGGCTCTGAGCTACTAGAAATCCCAGACTCCTGCTTTCCCTAGGCTGAAGATGAACATATATATATATGTATACACATATATACACACAGACACACAAGGGCTTCTCCAAAAGTAATGCTTCCTATTTTATTATCTTGGCCCAAAATATCAGAAATGCATGTTGGTGGTATGGCAGTAGAGTGTGAACCTTCCTGCCAATATCCCACTATATTTGTTACTTTGTCACAGATGGCAGCAGAGGGGCAGTGTGACACAATGATGTCTGACATGGAAATGTGTATGAAGCAAAGGTGTGGAACTGAATTCCTCCATGTAGAAAAAATTACACTCACTGACATTCTTCAATGCTCAGTAAACATTTGCGGAGACCAAACAGTTGATGTGAGCGCTGTGAGGCAGTGGGCAGTGTGTTTCAGCAGTGGTTACAGCAATAAGGAAGACAAGCTTCATTCCGTATGGCCATGCAGATTCTTACAAGCGCAGCATGTAGGCTTTTGTTAATTACTGGCAAAAATGCCAAGCTAATGGTTGGTGATCATGTTGAAAAATAGTGTTTTGTAGTTGAGAACTTGCTCTATCAAACAGTGTCATTGTGCTCTTTATACCTGTTGCAGTTTCCACGAAAATAAATCAGAGGCATTACTTTTGGAGCAATTTTGGAGTCATGTTTATCTCTGTAAAAATAAAATACGAAAGGGGCAGTGTAGAGTTGGATTTATTTTGCTTCATTCTGTAAAATATTAGCTGTAAATCTAAAGAATCAATACTACCAATATAAATACTATTTTTTCCTTGGCTTTTCAGATGACAGTGCTTATTGCCTTTATTTGTGGAACTGGAATGGCTTAGAAGGTGGTCCAGATTATTGGGTAAATAATACATGTTTAAGAACAGACTCCATCTTTTCTGCAAGTTCTTCATTTTGTTGAATGATTTGTTTACAGTATGTCTGTGAATCTGTACCTTTGTGGATGATGTCATCTTTCTCATGTGTTACACATGCTACACCCCTGGGAAAAAGGCAGCAATATATCTCACCCTCAACTACTTCTCATTCCTCTTAAGCAGTGCATACGGCTTCCATTCATATTTGCTTTGGTTGTCGCTGAGGTATCTATTAAAAAATACACATTTATGGAAAAAAGGAAGTAAAATGTTCTGTGTTCAAGTTGGTTTTCTCTGTTACTGGTATTTCAGACAGCAGACAAACTATTCTGCTTGTGTCTTTCGCTGAAGCCTTGTTTGCCATATATTCTCATAGTACATAGCCAGTCTGATGGCTAACACTAGTCTGCAGAGCGGTTAATCAATCCAAGGCTAAATGGAAATAATGTGCAATAAAGCTAGAAGCGAAAGGACTGGAGAAGGCAAACAACACAGAAACACAGAGATTCTTCTGCTCTCACTTTCCCAAAGGAAAAAAAGAAAAAAAAAAAACAACAAGGGAAGGTTTTAAATATCTGTCTGGTTTTCTCAGTAAGAGGTCAGTACTTACATTTTTAATGTTATTTTATTTACTTTTGATTCTATTTATTACATATGTGAAATACATGTATCTTTGAATCACATTGCAAAGCTACCAGACATTAGAAGAATTAAAAAAAAATTAGAATGTCTGTCTGAGTTTTAGAGGTGAACTCTTTTCCTTTGGTGCACTGAAAAATCCATCCCACATGCTAAGCTCCCAGCTGAGTGGGTTACAAACACCTCTAGGGAGGCAAGGAGAACTTCCTCCAACCCCTGCTAACTTCCCTGAGCTGGGAATTGGTGCCTGCTCCTTAGCAAAACTAAAACATCAATTTTGTTGGTGGAAATATTTGTTTCATTGTCATTCTCCCAGTCCTTACTAGATATTCCCTCTGTTTCAAGGCTTGGCAGAATGCACGTTGGAGTCAAACTTTCAAAAAATGTTTTTCTTTTCTACAAGTGTAAGATGCAAGACCTCAAGTGCAACTGGAACTAAATGTCTGCTTTAAGCCATAGTCCATATAAATTAAATAGAAAACATATTTCAGAATAATATTTTTATACTTGACTCTTCAAGTAGCAAAGGACAAGAATTCTGAATTTTCTAAATCTTTTATCAAAAATCCTCCTTGATATACACCAACTCCACTATCCCAGTTCTCTTACCTGCAGAAATGCCATTAATATGAATGAGAGTGATTTGTATAGAGAAACTCAGAGTCCAGACCTACCAAAAGATTCTTAAAGAAGAATTTGGGACAAAAAAATAAAAAAAAAGAAATGACACACAGGGAGTTATTTTGAGTGTAGATTTGACTACATAGCATCCTTATATGAAGCGCACAGTAAATAGTTTCTAATTTTTAACACAATGTCCAAAAGAATCAATTGTTGGATGAGGTGGTGAATATCCCTTAATTTTTTTTTTTTTTTTTTTTGCATTAAAATACTTGATATTAAAATCGATCACTTTTTTCCTCTTAAATATTCATAACTTTATATATATACATATATATACGCTACTGATTTTATAAAGTAAAAATATATGTGGCAGAAAAATGCATGTATCATCACTGAGAAAAATAGCTGGCTAAGCTTCAAATAAATGTATAAGTTTCTCTCTGGGAAGCCTGAATCCATTAGTGAACTCAACTAATAGGTCAAGAAAAGTAATAGCCAAATAAATATTTTATTAGCATTTTGTGAAACTTGCTAATGGTTAAGCCTGCTATCCCTACAGTAGTGGGAATCTTCATTCAATATCAGGTTGTTATTTGATAGATATTGTCTCCAGTTTCATACAAAGTGACTTTCTGGGTGTGCCTGTAAATAAGTATTTTCACATTAATTGAATTCTTTACTCTTGGATACAGTGGAAGAAATCTGCTGCTACTCTATTTGTTAGCTGATAAAAGAAAACCCAACAGAGCTGTATAAAACTGATATTATTATACAATGAAAGTATGTTACACATTTTTCATGAGCTTTCATAGAGAAGTTCTCCCTTGAAATGGTAAATAAGGAAAATTCAGGAGGATCTGTCCTCAGGTCCAAAGTCTCATTCTCAAAAAGCGCAGCAAAACCACACAAACACCCCCAGCAGTCAAAGAGAAGAGTCATCTGTGAATACCAGAATGCATGTTGGATAGCATATCCTCATCCTTGCCCTTCATGGATCTAAACTTTAACTTCCAGAGACATCATCCCTCTGGAGCTAGATCTCCTAGCACAAGTGAGACACTAGTGGGGACTGAGCTTGCCACCTGCCCCATATAAGGCTGAGGGTGGCATCAAGCAGCAACACCACATCTTGCTGGCTGGTTCTCTGGACAAGCCCATTCTCAAGAATGCCAGGGCTGATTCTGAAGGGTTGGGGAGTAAAGGAATCTTGCCAGCATCCCAGTGCTGGGGGCATTTCAGATATCACCCTGTTGTGACAGCCTCTCTCACGGTTTTAGGTACTGAGAGGACAGGACTCTGTGGACAACTCTTTGTAGGTAATGTCTGCCTTGTCTTTCTCTGCTTCTTTAACTATGCATTTCTCCCTTTTTTCTCCAAGCAAAGCCTATCCAGCTCTGTTTTTCCCGCTAACCTTAGCAGTCTGTGGTGCAGATTCTCCCACCTCTGTTCAAAGCTAGGTAGCATTTACTCTGTAAATAATATCAGGGAAACTTTCATGGAGCAGGAAACCATTAAACATCAGAAAAGGCATGAGATCTGGTGCACTGCAGATGTATTATTTTGTTCCAATAGCGGTATAATGTGAATAAGTCTGAAACTTGAATCCTCCTTTATGCTTTTGTAGCTTTTGTTTCTCCTCATATCTTCTATATATATATATACATATAAACATGTATGAAGAAAGAGAGAGAAATCACCCATGTTTGAAGCAAGTTTTTTTGTGTGTATGATTGAGTAATCACTGCGGTTAGATCATACTGCTGATTGAGGGAGCATTCCCTTTTTGGGACGCTAAATCCAGTTTATTAAATTATGTTAATATTTAAATAGGGAAAATATTTAATGATTCTCTCTTATTCAGTCCAGATGGATTGATTTCTTTTCTGCAGAGTGCAGTTTATGAAAATATTGTCTAAACTATCTGTTAGAGTGCTAGAAGAACATACACTGTATGATTCTTATGTATAATTTAAATAGCAATTTCAAGGCTTCAGTTCTGCAGCTGTTCTACATATAAAATTCTCACTCAGATTTACAGTTGGAGGAGATTCAATGGAAGTGATTCTACAATTGATTTCAGTAGGTGTTTTGACTACAAGAGGAGTGCAAAATCGGCCAACAGTATTTGTAAAGTGCTTTTGGATTCCTGGAGTGAAGGCACCACAGTATAAATTGTCATGATGCAGGAGCACTCTCCTCATCCCAAATCCCATTAAAAAATCCAGTTTTACAAAATCTGTGGCCATATTCTCACTGTTCACTTCTACTATCAAAAATGAAACCCTGTGTCGATGCAACAGGAGTGCACCAATGGCAGGACTTATACCATACACACCAGTCCAAAGCATGGATCAGTGAAAGTAGAAAAGTGACTTTTTTTTTTTTTGCTTTATCTTTGGCATCACGACATTTACATTCCAATCCATAGATGAAAGCTAAGGTATTCTCCAAAACTACATGGGCTTTATGGCCAATGTCCCGCAGAGTGGGGTTTGTAACCTATATCTACATCTACAACAGTAAATTACTCCAGGGTTTTTCCCTGGTGCTGAGGCCAGCTGGCAAGATCCAGCCACATCGATGCTATTAAACTCTTTTTACTTTCCAAAACAGAATGGCTGAATCCAAACTGCCAATTGGGAATGATCTTTGGCCCATACTAATTTCCAAATTGTTCCAGTGATTTTTTGGAAGAGCTCTAGCATTCACCAGCCAAAACTGTGTCAGGGATTTTTCTAACAATTTAACAATGCAGACAACTGAGTTCCAGCACTGACTCTGTTTTAACTTCTTAGCATAGCTGTGTTTTCTATATCTTCCCTGTGTTTTCTGTTTCCTGAGCAGATGCTCTACTTACAGGATACAATATCAGTGGGAAGAATTTGTCATCTGTCATCAGAATAAAACCATGGACTTCCTTGAGGTCTTGAGTGGATAGAGATGTGAGATCCTGAGTGTGGTGTTAGAGATACCAAACACCTCCATTAATTAATTTAATTGTACGTGCTTGTGAAAGACTGTGATATATATCAATACTCACATCTACCCCTTTAAATACAAAGTACATACTCAGGAAAAAGCTGAAGGAAGAACATTTGTCAAAAAGATTGCAATAAGGAAAACAAAAGTAAGTGTATTTGAAGATCTATTGCCATAGCCCTACAATCTCTTTAGTATTATTGTAAATACTTATTTATACACTTTTTTTTTTGACATTGTATCTTTGCTTTCCTTCCATATGCAGAGTATGTTTGTTCCTTTTATTATTTTGTTTGGTTATTTGTTTGACATGCAATATTTAAGTGTGGAAAAGTGCAAAAATGTCTGGCCAGAGTCTTTTCATTGGGGCTGAAGAAGTCTCTGGTCATCACGGCTACATGAAAGGTCAAGTTTTAAACAGGCAGTTATCGGGGGGAGCTAGAGAGGGTTAGTTATTATTACTGCTATTTCCCCTTTTGCAGACATTAATACTCCATCATTCATATCCATTTCAGACAAAATCAGGATGGCTGATTTTAACAGTTTAAGTAGATGGCTTTCATAAATGTAGCTGACTTCAGATGAATCACTTTGTCTGTGTGCAGACCTGTTGGCTCTGATAACCCACAGCTGATGAATGGCCTCACACAGCTGAGGATGGCAGAGTTGGGTTTGGGCAATGGCTGTCCACAGCCTCAAAAAGAGGCAGCAGTAGAAGTTTCTATGGACAGAAATGGACGTAAAGCGGGCAGTTTTCAGTGTTTTGGGTTTTTTTTCCACCTTTTTTCTACACTTGGAAAGAGAAGGAAAGGCTTCACACTGCAGTGGCACTGTTATAGGAGCAGATTGGTTCTCATCTCTAAAAAGTGTGAGAGTTAAACCCCGATGAAAAAGGTGAATGAAATTAGGTGAAGGCAGGGCAGGCTTTGCAGAGATTTAGAGAACTGCAGGACATGCAGAGCAGCTGTGTCTCATCAAGTAAAGACCAGGTGTGAGTGTAAGCGATGATTATACCCAAAATTAGTTCTTAGTTTTGGTACTGGCCTGAAAATGTAATCTGAACATTCATAATGTTATGGCAGAGTTTTAATTTGATTCACATTTAATGTCTTAGAGAAACAAGCTTTGCATATGTGTCCTGTTTTTGGTCTTTTATGATAATGAAAATCAACTGCTCCAGCAAAAGGCAGGACAATACAAGATGCCAAAATGCTGCATTAGTATATGAAACTTCATGTAACAAATACAAGTGATAATTTTATTTTTTTATATGTATTTATAAACAGCCTTTTTTATGAGCAGTTCTGCTTGCTTGCAGATGAATCCTGCCCCATTCCCTATATCTCTTTCTATGTTTGCAAACATTAAGAATGGAACGAGAAAGACTTTCAAATACATTTTAGAGTACATACATGACTCAATTTTGGTTGAAGATAGTCATCGTCTTCTAACTGAATTTTCTGAGAGGCAGAAAAAGTGATTTATCATAAATGCTTTAGCTTACGTAAATGTCAGAGAGATGCAAGTAAGTGTGAACATGAAATTTCAAGGGAAAGTGTTAAGATCCTTCAACTGTTATGGGAATTTCTGTAGCAGGAGATAGTGATATTGTGGCAGATTTTTTTATTCTAGCAAAATTTAATAGGGCTTTTTATGAATAGGTCTTTTAATGAAAGGATACCTTAAAACTTACAAAATTTTGGGGATAACAAGTATTTGTATATCTCTGTGGGTCTGTGTTACCTACACCTCATGTTTTCATGCATCTTTTCTAGGAGGAGACACAAAGCTCAAACTTGAGATCATACTAATCAAACCTGAAATGCAAAGTCAGTGTTTTCCTCCTTTCCCCAGACATGCTCTTTTCTTGCCTCCCGTATAAAACAGAGCCAACTCCTATGGCAAATACCTCCAAAGTGATAGTTTTAAGATGTGGTTTACCAATCCAAAAACACTTTCAAGCACAGAATAGGAAGGATTCCTAGTGTGTGATGCAGAAATGGCCTCTAGCACTAACAGGACCTGATACTTAAGAACTGAAATTCCACTTCCCAGTGCAGTTGTGACACTTCTCACTCAGAAAGAACCAAACACAAGAGTCATTTGACATAATATAGAGACCAGTTCTGTTCTGTGAGATTGCTATTGTTTGCTTTTGGCTGTATGCATTGGGCCTTAAACAATACAGGAATTATATAGATATATAAATGATGTACTTTCACTGCAGTGTTTCAAACCTCTCTAAAGTATCTCTAAAATGATTTTTAAAACCTATTTTGATAAATGCAGAAAGGACAGTGGTGTGATGGCTGTATATCAAGCTTTTATTTCACTGATTTAGAATGACCACTTCAAATTTCCTACTCTTACTATGACGCATCCAAATCAAACTTCTGTCACGTCAGTTATGCACCTCCATTCACAAAAAAAATAATACTACTAGACCAGAATTTTGAAATTATAAAGGTTGTTTCAATGTTCTCAGTAAGCTTGTTAGGTTAAACAGAAATAATTACTTGTCATCCAGTAAATAGTTTTTTGGGTTTTTGGTTTTTGTTTTTTTTGTTTTTTTGTTTTTTTTTAAAAAAGAAATATATTCAGCTGCTGTGATAACAACAGGAACAATGGGAAGAGCTACGCTCAAGATTCATACAAGAAGATCTGGAACCTTTTATTTGGTAAATTGATGTTTCTCAAATGCAAAGGTATGCAAAGGTTTGTAGGAGCTGCAGCTGAAGTTGATAATATTTTTTCTATTATTTCTGAGATACTAGGGGTAAATATGAACCAACAACTACCCTGAACAAAACTATTACTAGTTGATATTGTCACCCCTATATACGTTGAGGAAGTATAGAAATTAAATACAAGCAGGAGAGAGCCTTGTGTACTTTTCTGGGGGGGCGTGGGAATATGACTACAGGCAGGAGATCTACAAGGTTTGTTTCAGCAAAAGATGTCTTGTGTTAACTGTAGATTTTTAATTCGTAACAATATAACTCCATCGTTTCTATAAAATCATATTTAATATACAACAAACTTTCACCACATAAGCACATTAAAAACACCTTTTTTATAGTTCCAAGAATTGATTACAGGGTTCTCATAAAAGCATTTTCATAACTAGAATCTTAATACAGAATGATTCTTTTTTCTATGCCAAAATACATTTAGATGGTAAATTGCTTATAGAAAAAGATACAGAGAGAAATGGGGTTTGCTGGCATGTAATCCATTTTATTTCATTCTGTTATGGTCAAATTTAAAGCTATATTTGAAATGCTTGGCATAAAATATTGTTTTATCCAGAATATGAACCAAGAAAAAAAGTTAATTGACTCATTTTCTGTTTTGGTGTCTCTCAGATGTGCCCAGAACAGCACTTACCCTCTATGCCTTGACCATAACTATCTGTTGAGGGTTTTTTTGTGTTGTGTTTTGGTTTTTCTTTTTCTGAAAGACACAGCATTCCCACTGACTTGCAGCTTTGAGTGCCCACAGAATGAAGAATGGATTTGCTAAAATAGCTGAACTGCATTTACCAAATGCAACACTGGAAAAAAAAAAAACAAAAACAAACAAACAAACAAAAAAATCCACATAAAAACACATAGAAAGATTGATCACACAATTTTATTAGAGTCTTTTGAACAATTGCATTATGTTGTTCCTTTATCTAAAAACTCTTGCAAAAAAAGACATTGGAGTGGACTGGTTTCAACCCTGAGCATTAACACTGCATATCAAGTACTGTAGTAAAGAAGCTGGTTAAGTTTGTAGCACTAGCACAAGTCACTGATATTAATCCTCTAGGTGATCAGGTTTTTACAAAAAAAATACATAGTTTTCAATAAATAATGCTTAATTTTACAACTTTGATACAGCAATGTCATACACTGTTTTGACACATACTAAACTCTGCATGCTATATAGTCTACTAGAAGACAAAACTTTGCCATGCATTTTCTTTCTAGTGCTAGAAAACACTTTGTCCTCCAGTGCATCGCCTCAAGCAGCCTTCCCATCTTCCTTCTCTCACAGCAATTGGCTGTGCACTGGCATGCAAAAACCTCAAGAAAAGGTTTCCCCCCCACCATCACTCAGACTTCTAAACAAAAGTACTTTTCAGCTTTCCCCCCAAGACCTGGAGTGGCTATGAAAACTAATTTCACGTGGCCTTGAAAAGTCTTTGAAATTACATATTTTAAAAGTGTCATGCTTGAAAAACTGCTCTAAAACATTCAATTTCCCCCACCTGTGGCCATCATGCAACATCATTGAAATGTTGTAACCATCAAAAGTCCCACACTGGAAAACAGGCCTCCATTTTAAAACAGCCCACCAAAAAATAAAAAGAAGAAAAAAAGTATCACAGCATTTATGTAAAGACTCCAAAACGCCAACATATGTACAAGAGCAAAACCAGATACAAATTGTAAATGAACTAACAATGGCATATAACTCTTCTCCCTGGTTTAGCCAGGAGTTGAGGCAAGTTGGTTTTGGAGATAAGCAGGACAATGGAAACAAAAACAAATTGTGACAATGGGAGTTCCTGGATTAATCGTTAATAGTTGATCAAGTTTCTTCAAGTAGTAAATCAAGATCTCGATTTTCTTGGAAGTGGGAGTTACCAAAACCCAAACCCCCTAATTAATAACACATCATGCTAAATTAAACCTGCTTCTGAGCATTTGCAGGTCTTAGAAGTTCAGCTTTTTCATCCTACAAGACCGCACTTCACAGAAAATCCAGATGTTGCAACCAACCACAAAAGAAGAAAATTGATTAATTAATAAGGATTGAAACCTCCATTCTCACACTTCCAGGTTGTTGTTCATCATTGAAAACCATTCACCCCTTCTTATCCATATTGCTTTAGGGGTTTCCTCATATCTACAGAAGTCATTCCTTTGAAATTGCTGTCAATCACAATTTTCTAAGAGTTTTTAAAATATTCCTATCTTTGCACTGGCATAAGTATTGGGTTTTCTAAGAGAATCCCAACCCAAAGAAGGTATTACTTTTATACATGAAATATTACGAACTTTTGTTTCCCTTTTTGTAAGTCATTCTACACTTTCTGCACATTTGTGCTTTATATTGAATATAAAAATAGGTCTTTAAAACTCTATTTACTTTAAACTCACTAAAAAACTACTTGCTTGTGAAATTCTCTTACAAATTCACTGCATCCATGTAGAGAAGATAAAACTAATTAGGCAGTTAATTGGTATAGGTAGTGTGCAAAAAAATTAAGAAAAACAAAAACAATCACAGCCTTCAATGTGGGTGAGGGAGAAGGAACCAAACCAAAGGAATACAACCATACAGGAGGGGGAATGTAAGGCAACTCATTGAATTAAGTCTTCGTTGGTTTTATGTTTTTGTTTTTTGTTGTTGTTGTTGTTGGTTTTTTGTTGTTTTTTTTTTTCTTTTTTTTTCTTTTTTCTTTTTTTTGTTCTGGCCATGCATACAAATGAAGGCTATGAAGACTAAGACACCTATCCTGCCAGCAGCCCTTGAGGCAAAAACTCCCATTAAGCTCAATGAGAATCTTTTTTTTTAAAAAAAAAAAACAAAACAGTGCAGGTTTAAGGCCTTACTAGGCAGCAACTGTGAAGATGTATAATGTAACTTAATGAGCTGTGTTGAATATCAAAACACTTAAAGCATATAAGGCCCTGACTTTGACCCCACATCAGTTGTACCTCACTGTAACACCAGAGTTGCACTTTCCTAAAACAGGCATGAGTGAATGATCAGACTGCAAGCATGCAAATCATATTCAACAGACTTGGAGAAGTTTAATCCAAATGACAGTGAATGCCTAGAGAGCATGTAGCACCTAAAGGATGCTTGGGATGAGTCTTCCTACCACATTTATAAAAGACTGCACCTAAAGGATTGAAGGTATTTCATAGGTGTATTTCTTGTAAAAGGGAGAGGGAGTAAAACAACCAAAGGGGGGAAATGGTAACATAAATGCTCATCGTGAAAGTAAAAAAGAATCACCATATTTGATTAAGTTTTACACTGAGTTGACATCCTCACTGTTACAAAGCAAACTGTCTTTCCACGCTAAAAAACCAAAACCACACCTCATTTCTCTCCCTCTTACCACTAAGTCTTATTACACTTAGAATAGCATTGTATGGAGACAAATGCAAAAAAAAAAATGTGGAAAAAAAAATGCCACGGGAGATATTAAGCCCACAACAGGACTGCTCTAGCAGGTCAACAAAGATTTCTATGTGCACTAAAAATGGAAGAGGAGCTGGAGATAAGAATATTATTAGAAATGACAAAAGCAAAAATATGAGAGTAATAGCAGATGCTATTTTTCCTGATTAGAAGATTGTATCTTACTCTCATTGAAATCAGCAGGAGCTTAGGCATCCAACAACATCACAATTCAGCCCTAACAGCGTGGTGGCTTAAAAACACCACCACCAAATTGTTCTTGAGCAATAGGCAACAGTAAACTCCGCAGTAAATGAAAGTCAAACTGTCCAGACAAAAAGTATCTCCCTGCATTATACACCTTCACTCAAAATATTCCTGTGATATAGAATTGTATCATTCCCAACCAGAAGAAAGAAAAGATCTACTTCTGTGTGGGCGTTGCACTTTTTGACTAAAGTAGACCCGTTGCTCTTTTAAAATATGCCTGACTGCTCTACACTTGGACCCTTTACATTAGTTATCATTGACTAATATCTTAAATGGTAGTTTTAAAAAACATTTTCCAAAAATATATGCAAGTCAAAACTCCTGCAGGCTGAGACACAGACCTTATTACAATGCAAACCAAATCCAGCCCATATTTGACCATAATCATTCATAACTCATTGAACATCTGTAAAGCACAAATGCTTAATGACACTGCCTATTATTACTTTAACAAACAAGGATGCATATCAGAAGAAAGGGGCCAGAAGAGAAAGTCCCCACATTCCCATGATAGCTTGAAGAATTACTAAGAGAATTTTGGCTCAGTATTAAGACTTAGAACCTGATCAACTTACTCCATCGCCCTAGCCCGAGAAGGGGTCTTCAATAGCAGGGTAGTGAATGGCTAGGTTACAGCACTTCAGCGCATCTATTTTCTTTCACTCTTTTGCCTTAGAAGAGATAAATGTCATTTGTTTTCAATCTGATTTCTAAGTTAATTACATGGAGAACACACTAATCAGTTGAGACCAAAAACTGAAAATTCAAGAAACTCTGTTTTATTGAGGACTATCCATTGTCAAGGATATCTTGAATATTGTAATTTTGTTTGTTTTAAAACACAGTTTCTCATAAAGAATTATCACAATGCAAGACATAAATTTGAGTTCCCAGATATGCTATATCTTTTTTTTTTTTCTTTTTTTTTCTGATAGCAAAGATTTAGGCCAAACAACTTTTATTTAGAATCATGAGTGTTTTATTATTATTATTAGAAAGATCAGATTATATTAATCATTTTACTACCAGTTCATTTAACTAACCTAAAGTAAGATATCTCACCACTTAAATGCCTAAGAGTTGTCCTTGATTAAACATAACATGCATGCAGGTTTCAATGTTATGTTTTATTATGCCTTACAAATGTGTATGCAGGATTTTCATTTCAGCAAGTCTGAAAGCCTGTAGCAGTGGTTGCCACCAAAATACCAGCACAGTGAATTGTCCCTGTAAACAGCTGGATCAGTAATAAGTGGAGAAAAAAAAAAATAGCAATGCCTATCAGATAAAAAGTAAACTACTCAAGAAACAAACTTCCACCTCGTGAATCTGTTTGCTGCCATCAGAAAGGGCAATTGAAATCTGATGGCTCCTAAGGAAAAAAAAAAAATTAATAATAATTAAAAAAAGGTATCCAGAAGCGCACACTGCCGAAGTCTGCTCGCCTACAGCAGAAGCTCGTACCCCCTTTCCTTCCCACGCCCCTCCGGAGGGGCTCCGCGGGCTGAGCACTGCCCCAAGGCAGAGATGTGGGCACGGAGCATCTCCCCCCGGCACGGCTCAGCAAAACGGGGAGAAGGGGGAAAAAAAAAAAGACACAGAAAGGGGGAGCCGCCCTGGGGTGGAGAGCGGGCCCAGCCGTGCCCTCGGCAATGGGATGCGGGGAGGGCCGGACCGCTCCCCGGACAGCGGTGGGGAGCCGGCACGGAGCGGGGCGAACCCACGGCCGCTCCGCACCGGCACATCCCGGCCCTGCCCGAGGGGAGCGCGGAGGGAAAGGGGTGGGGGAAAAAAATGCTGAAGGCACCGAGTCCTTCTTTCCTTCCCCCTAGCTAGGGTCATGCACAACAGCCTGCAGCTACCGCTCCTCCGAGGCGAGGGGTGACATCACGGCATCTCCAGCGTTATTCTACAGACACTAATAGCGATACGAGTTTCTATCAGTTCCAGCTGATTTATTAAAATTGTCAAGATACAGACTTTCAGCATTAAAAAAAAAAAAACAGGCTATGATGTTGACAGTGCACAAGTCTGCTTTTGTCATCATTTGCTACAAAATATGCAGATGGTCTGTACTTTAGATTATATTGCACAACATGAGAAACTTTTTTTTTTTTAACTATGTGCCTTTTTTTCTTTTTTTTTTCTTTTTTTTTTTGCTAAAATCGAGAATCCAGTTTCATACCTTCCATCTGGGGCCCCATCCACATATCACAGCGTATGAGATACATAAAGTCCTACTATAGTACAGTACATATACAATCTTTTAAACTAAGATAACAGCTCTGAGGTCTATATCACCATTTTCAATAAATCTTTACCTACAAATATTGAACAAATCTGAACTATAGCTGTACAAAAAAAAGTGTTTGTTTCTTTTCTTTTTTCTTTTTTTTTTTTTTTAAACCACAAGGCCTTTAGATGCAAGGATTATTTTTTTTTTTTTTTAATTTTAATCCTTTTAAAACCAGGACGTAACGTACCAACAAACTTGCATGCTAAAAACAGAGGAAAAAAAAGAAAATAAAAGGGAAGAAGTGCCTGAAAAGTCTTACTGAAAAAACACAGCAAGAATGTTCCCTTTTCACTGTACAAAAATACGCCTGAAAATATATTAATTTTTAAAAAAGACTGAGGTCTGTTATGTATCAAAAATGTTTCAATACCTTTTTGTACTGAGGTCTAGGCTGTCTGGTATTCAATCAAGGAGGTATAAGGGAACAAGTTACAAAAAAAAAAGTTGGCAAGTAGAAATCACATTTGTAAAACCATAAACAATTTGATCTGAAAAGTAAACTCTGATCTTAAGTCAGTTCAGTTATTTGTAAGCGTTTGTACAGTCTGCATTTTTTCAAGCTCCCTGCAGCTTTGTTAAGAATCGGATGCATAGAAGACATCAGTTTTCTCCCTCCAAAAAAAAGAGTTGCAATGGTCCCTTTCGGAAAAAATAAAAAATAATTAAAAAAAAAAAATCAGAACAGTTCTTTAAGATCTCTCACGGGAAAAAAAAAAAAAAATCCACAAACCCCCTTGAGTAACAGTTGTGCTGCCAAAAGACTTCTTCGCAGACCATCTTCCAGCCTTCCATCAGAGACCGCCAAGCTTCGAACAGCGCCTTCTGTAGCATTTTTTCCCCCAGTCCCATTTGCCTTTGCTGTTGTTGTTGTGATCACCAAATGTAACAAAAAAAAATTTAAAAAAAAAAACACAAAAAAAAATTATTATTTTTTTTTTTAAAAAATCACAACTCCCGGGCTCGGAACTAACATCAGGATTTTTTTTTTTTTTTTTAAAGAAGACTTTTTTTTTTTTTTTAGCATCATCATCATCATCACCATCACCACCGCCGGCGTCCGCCGCTCCCGTCGCCGCCTCCGCCCGCTCAGTACGTGAACACCAGGTCGGAGAAGTTGGCCTCCAGCCAGTCGCCCGCGATCATCTCGCTCAGCTCCGGGGTGCAGTAGTCGGGGAACTCGAAGTGGGAACCGAGGCTGCCCTCGCTGAACGAGTCCAGATCCTTGTCCACCAGCGAGAGGGAGAGGTTGCCGGCGGCGGCCCCCGCCCCCAGTTCGGCGGCGGCGTGGCCGTGCTGCGAGAAGTTGAGGCTGAGGTCGAACAGGAGGTCGTCCGCCTCCTCGCTGCCGGCCGACGAGGTGGAGATGGAGCGGGACGAGGCGGGCGAGAGGCCGGCGGGCGGCTGCGGCGGCGGCGGGCCCTGCTTGGTGATGTTCTTGAAGCTGTAGTAGAGTCTGCCGCCGCCCGCCGCGCCCCGCACCTCCTCGTAGAGGCTCGCCCCCTCGGTGGACTCCGCCGAGGAGCTCAAGGTGGGGCTGGCCGGCACTTTGGCCACGTTGTACCGCCGCAGCTGCTGCGGGCCCGGCTCCTCGTCCTCCTCCTCGTCGTCCGCCTCCTGCTTGATCCGCAGCTGCAGCTCGTCCTCGTCCTCCTCGTCCTCCTCCTCCTCGTCCACGAAGACGCACTTGACCGCCTTGCTGCTGACTTTCAGCGCGCCGAAGACGTACTCGTCCCCCGCGTAGTCCCCGTGCGGGGCGGCTTTGGCGCCGGGCTTGGGGGGCGAGGCGGCGGCGGCCTTCAGCTTGCTGCACTTCTTGCCCGAGCTCTTGGCGCTCTTGCTGCCGCCGCCGGGAGCGTTCTTCTCGGGGCTCTGGCCGGCGTTGGGCTTGGCCGAGGGGTCCATTTTGGGCTTTTTCCTGGGTCGGTACTTGTAGTCGGGGTAATCGGCCATGTGCTTGAGCCGCAGCCTCTCCGCCTCCCGGATGAAGGGGATCTTCTCGCTGTCCTTCAGCATTTTCCACCGCTTGCCCAGGCGCTTGGAGATCTCCGCGTTGTGCATGTCCGGCGACTGCTCCATGATTTTTCTCCTCTCGATCTTAGACCACACCATGAAAGCGTTCATCGGTCGCTTGATGTGCCCCGACGCCGTTTTGCACCAGTCCGGATCGCTCTCGTCCAGAGCCACCGGGCTGCAAGCCATGAACTCGCCCTCCTCGGTGTCCATCGCCTCCCGGGGCAGGTTGCTCTCGCTCTCCGCGCTCTCCGCCTGCTGCACCATCGCTGGGCTTCCCCGCGGCGCTCCGCTCCGCCCGGTGCCCGTCGGGTCACCGCCCTCTGGGCCGCCGGTACTCGGGACGCCGGGACGCGGCCGGCGGTTGTCCCCGGTGGTGCTGTTGAGCCGCGCGGTGCCGGTGCCGCTGCGGCAGCGGCCGTGTGCGTGTCGTTGAGCCTTCCTTCCGTCGCGGGCTCCTAAAGAGCGGTTGATGGATTGCTCCCGCGGGAGCGCTAAATCCGGCCGCGTTTGCAGCTCCTCCAAGCATCGCCGCGACAAGTGCCAAAGTAAGAGGGCAGAGTTTACTGTTCTTTCACCGCGGTAGCAACGAGGATGGAATAACACGGAATCAAGGAAGGAAAAACCTGCTGTCTGGGTTCTGTCCTACGGCCCTTCAGCCACCTCCACAGCTTCTCCATCCCCTCTGCTGCCGTCCCTGCCTTCGAGCCGCCCTGGCAACGCTGTTTCCTTTTGAAACGGTCTTTCAGGGTGCGTCAGGGCACACCTGTAGCTCTGCTTCTGTATGGGAATGGGGAGAGCTCTTCTCACATCCGATGCTCACTTTGAAATCAAACAAGTCTGGTGATGGCAGCAGCTGGCTCAGTGGCAGAGCTTGCATACTGAGTGTAGGTCACTGTTTCCTTTCTGTCCTTGAACAGTACACACTACCATTCACACTGCAGGTAAGAGAAGCTCATTTCTTCTCCCTCTCATTTTTAAGAAATTGTTGAATATTTCAAGGAAGTATTTCTGCATCTCTGGTGCTGAACTCTAGAAGGAGACAGAAATACCCACTTGTTCCCTGAGTTACTTCCACAGAGCTACACTGAGGACAGACACACACACAAGCAGCACCCCTGCAGCTCCAGTGATAGCATCGCCCTGAGGCAGAAGGGTGCAGTGATCCTCAGGCCTGGAGCTCCTTCTGCTTTGGAACACTGGTGACACTGCTGTGATACCCACGGTGTTGGTTTCTCCTCTCACAGCTTCCAGGTGGGAAAGGCTCAGTGCAACTTTAGAAGCCAGGAGGTCCTCGTAAGGGCTATGAGAGGATCTAAAAAGTTTATTCCAAATTTAATGATGTTACAGTTCTATGAGATAAGGGAGTGGCCTGGGGAGTGAAGGGAAAGCCTTTGGGGAAACAGTGTGCCCCTCCTGTTCAGCTGGGTGCTGACCTCTGGGCAGGCCCTTGTCTGTGAAACACTGGAGTGAGGTTCTGCACTTATTTCCCAATACCAGGCTGAGTGCCATCTCTTCCGACAGGATCACAGTGCTACCCCAGACCCTGCAGCTGGCACAGGCTGTGAGCAGTCCACCCTGGGCCCTCTTCTGCCCTCAGCAGCTACACCTTGCACTGGGCAGTTCCTGCTGAGCTGCCTGAGGTCTTGTTCCTTGTTTTCTGATTAAAAGCAAGGCCAGCACTTGGAATTGGAGCTTTGAGCTGAACTTCTGAGGTTATGGATCAAGCATGGAAAGTGTTTGGGGTATTGTTTTCCTAAAGGCTCTACACTGGATTCAAGGACTGAAGTCAGAACTGTAGATGGAGTCAGTAGAAAACCCACACTGGGAAAGGTGTGAGTGGGGAACAGCACAGCGGGAGAGAGGCACACTCACCCTCCGGGGCAAGAGGAACCAAGAAAAAATTATAAAGAGGTGCGATTGGGACCGAGCAGCTCCCCCTTCCATAGAAAAAGAAGTAAAAAAAAAAAAAAAAAAAAAAAAAAAGTGCATTTATATAAGAAAGCCAGGCTGAGGATTGTTTGGATCATTGTTATTTTTCATAT
>JAOWBP010001760.1:78895172-78945923 GCA_028571105.1 Tragopan temminckii | reverse complement strand
AACACCTCCAGGGACGGGGCATCCACAACCTCTCTGGGCAGCCTGTTCCAGTACCTCACCACTCTCAAAGTAAAGAAATTTCCCCTGACATTTAACTTAAATCTCCTCTCCCTCAACTTGAACCCATTTCCCCTTGTCCTGTTGTTGTCCACCCTTTCACATCTTGCTCTCTCACACCGTGCCTCTGTTGTGATTCCATAGATAGACAGTTAATATGTATTAATTATCTTGCTATAAATGCCTCTTGCTTTTCTTTGTATTTTTCAAATGAGTCCAGAAGACACTTTGAAAAGGTTGGATGAAGTCTAAATGAATCTTAACACTGGGAAAAAATCTTCAGTTTTCTCTATTGCAAAATAGAGTCAATTCAAATAAATTTCTCCAAAACAAAAATGGCAGGAGTGAGCCTTCCATTACATTACATTTGAGATGTAATCCATTCATATAAACTATGTCAATTGTGGAAAATTAAAAGAAAAAAGCACATATTAAAAAGTATTAAAGTATTAAAAAGAAAAGTAATCAATTCTTATCACTGATTCTGATTTTTGACATTTTCAACTTCTTTTTTTGATGTCTTAAAATGTGGCATAAGCAGCCTTTCCATTTACTGTGAATAAGTCCAGTAGTACAAAAACAAGACTACACACATGCAAAAGTAACATGCATGTATTACATCACTACCTAAAACTTGCATATATTTGGGCTCAACTAATGAAGATCTCAATACCAGGACACAGAGATTTCTTCATTACTTTCTTATCACTTATGATTTTAGCTGTGATATTCATTCCATAGAGTAAAATTACTTGTACTTTATATCACTTGGTGCACGAAGTACCGGTAGAATCAAACACTTGGCATACAAAGCGCAGGTAGAATTAGATGCTACCTACATAGAGATCAGATTGTCACATGTACAAAATGCTGTTCCACTGATTTCAAATGAATTACACCCCCAATAGAGAATTAGGTGTTTGAATACATTCTGAATAATTTTTTTTATTTTCATTTTCATCTGCTAGCAGTAAGGTTTGATTCTTTGGGGCTTTGAAAGCATACCTTATTCCTATAAAAAATGGAATCACTGCACATGTTTTTCATCATTTCAGTGCAAATGGGAGTGCAGCTCTTCTGTGCAGCTCTACTTACTAGAAGCATTCTTAGTTTGTTGTAAGGTATTGCCACAAAAAGCGTTCTCTGAAAAAGAGTGGGGAGATGTGGACAGTATGTCCACGACCACATATGTAAGGGAAAATGCATGCAGATGTATTGCAAAGGCTCTGCAAGTGCACTGACCTACATGTGGATTTAAGTTACGCTTGCTAAGGAAGCAAAGCTAAATGTGCATAGAAGTTAGTTAAAGCTAATTTATAGCCCACTAAATATGTAGCCCCAGAAGCTCATATGGAGGTGTGCTGACCATGAAAATCTTTTCTCTAATAGTGAAATTTTTTCTATATTAGAGGGGGAATGGTGGTACTCAGAGGAAATAAGCGCTCCTGTAATCTGCAGAGTATTCATCCATTCCTAAAGTCTTTGCTCTGTTCTTCCCAAAAGTGCTACATTGTTCTACTCATATTAAAAAAAAAATCCAAGCCCTGAGAACCTAAACACAGAGGATGAAAGGTGAGCAAAAGAAATGATTAAAAATAATGTCAACTGGGAAATTATATCTTGAAAAAGGTGCTTTGGTTCTCAGGTGTGAAATGTATCTCAGAAGACAGCATGGTTTGAATTACTCTTTCCCTCTTCTGTCTATCAACATACCCATCAGTCATGACAAATCAGTGTAAATGGTAGGAGAATATGTAGAGTCTGTTTCAGGCAGTCTGCACCTATGTGGGGCTGAAGATGATAGATTTTCCAATGGGCTGTTTATCTTTTTGTGTATTTGGAGATATTTCTTTGGATTTCACTCTCTCCATCTGACTCTTTTTCTCATTCTGATCCATTCAGAAATACTCATCCTTTAAAGGGCAGTCCTCTTAGGCCAGATCCTGTCCTCTCCCTCCCAGGAGTGCTCTTACAAAAAAAAAAAAAAAAAAAAAAAAAAATTATTCTCATAACTTTAATGCTTTAATGTGTTTTCTGCGAAAGCAAATGCCTGCAGTGAAAGTTTCTCCTGTCTTTTTTTCATGTGTTCAATGTATTATTGATCATATGTGGATTTGAGAGATGAGAGAAGCTTTTCCCCACTGTATGTTCATGAACAAATTACTCTGGCAAAAATTACAGGTGGGGAGAGATGAAGGAGTCAGGACGAGAAATACAAGTCAGTAGGAGTTACTGTGGCCCATTGCAAACTAAATGAGGAAAACAATAGTTTGCTTAAGCAGATACTGTGGCTGGAGATAAGTGTTTGACAGTCTGGGTTCATATGAAATAGGAAGCTCCACTCCCCTCTAAATTTCTCCTAGTCATGATTATTTTCCCAATAAATATGTAATGGAAATTCTCATCCATCAGGAAATAGGAAAAGAGGCCTAAATGGAGAAAGTGAGAGAAAAGGAAAAGGAGACATAAAATTGGGAACCTTGAAGATGCAGAGTTATGATTCAGTTCTTGGATACATTTTGTGCCATATAACCTGAGGATATAATGCATTACTGTAGAGGTGAAAATGAGTTTAGACATCCAGTAGATAGATGGAAACATTTTGCTGCATTTCACAAATATAACACTAAGTATGGCTCAGATCTTTACTCGCATACAACCTAAAGTAGTTAAGTACAGCTATACATCTGTAAACATGGCACTATTTCAATTAAAATTATAATGACATCCAATTTATGTCACTGGTTTTCAGTCAGGTTCTTCTTTTTAGCAGGGGACTGTTTCATACTGCCTACTGCTTTCACAATAAGCAGAGTAAATTAATGTTTGTGTATTACAATACTTGGATTATGTATAGCTTGAAGACACAAATATTTACAGTTATATATGAATCTACCTGGGGCAAAAATCCAGAAAGCTGTGTAACATCTTGCCTAACATCTGCACTGAATTATTCTATAGAGAAGAGCGTCAGGAATTTGATGAATCAATTTGGAAACTATCGTATGTGCCACATAAGAGAATAAGTCTAAGCTGTTACCTGAGAAGGCTTATGGTCTTCCATACTCATACATGATTCCTAAACCTGAGGAGATGGATCCTGAGAAACAAACTGGAACACTTCTGTTTGATTCCCATCAAGAGTGGGCAGTTCTACTCACAGCATTTCCTACCAAGGTAAATATGTGATTTTATCTGGGCATACCAAATGTGTTGCAGAATCCTACTGCCACCACAGTCTGTGAAGATAGCATACTCTCTGATTTATAGAGGCTTAAGGTGACAAAATTAGTGAATCTTGCATAAATGATAAAGCTGAGAATAATTCTGAATTTCTTGTGCCTGTTTAGGGTCTTATTCCACCCAGCTTACATGGGCTACATGAGTTAAGTGACATAAAAACCACTTTTGTATAAAAGATAGTTTTTTTCCCAGTCAATATAGGAAGAAGCCAATGCCTTGTATTTTACTTTTTTTCCCCAAAAAAGTCACCCCATTCTAGAAAGAAAAAAAAATTTTTTTTTTTTTGGAGAGTAGAATATCTCCTGTGATGAGGACAGTCCCTAGTGCATATTACTGCCATGTTTGACTTAAACTTGGGCATAGCGAAGGAACAAGCCAGGCTATCTAGACCAAGCTTTGCTGCTCATTCTATCAGAAGCAAGCTCTCACTCTCACTTTTTAACTGGAAAATTCCATTCTTAAGCCACTGAATGCTGAAAATGCAAAGTTTGGGTTTTGTGGAATTGGCCTTTCCTGATTAGAGGCTGGGTGGAAAACCCCCAGCCTGCACTACCCTAGTGGAAAAGCACTCAGGCAGGCACTTGGCTCTGACCCAGCCCCATTTTGGAGCTGAGTCCTTCCCTTCCAAGCTCGAGGTAAGTGCATTGCTATTTCTGTCATTTTGAATTCCTCTCCAGCTAGTTACTTCACTGCTAAGAGCCATAGTATGGCCTTTGATAGCATTAACATATTTAAAAAATCAGAATAAATTTAATTTGTATGGATGTAAGATTATTAAGGTTATTATTACAGCACTTTTAAAAAATCAAATAATGTATAGTAGGCTAAGGTGAAATCTAGGCGACAACTAGAAAAGGAAATCAGGAGAAAAGTACATGAATTTCCCTACAGATTTCACACATAAGAATTTAAGAGTCTAAAAAGATGCTAAGACATTTGTACAAAAGAGATGACTTCAGTCATAATTATCTCTGTAGTTTGTGTATGTATTGTTAAAATCTTCCAAATTTCTTATGTAAGCCAAGGAGTAGTGTTGTCATAGAGCACTGCTGTGATTTTATGACATTTAATTAGTTGAATATGTATTTTTAATATAGTTAAAAACCAAGATCACAATTTGTCCTGAAAGCAGAATAAAAGCTCTACAGCCAATTCCTCTGATTTACTCAGAAAATTCCCATTTACTTCACTTGGCTCTGTAAGGGTAAAAAAAATCATGTACTGGACAAAGCTAACTTACTTTGGGAAAAGTCTGTTTAAATGGTCAGCTTAGACACGACGCAGTTAGAATTATATTGGTCTTTTCTCTTTACTTCCAGTTTCCCATGAGTGTATTTATGGATCTCAAGAGGGATGCTTTTTGTCCTGTTAGCCTTAATTGCGTTTTGTTTAGTTCGATGGTTTAAACAAAAAGCTCTCTCCAGCATGGCTGAATTTATGGATTTCTAGTTTCAGTAAAGATTTGCAGTTCTTGCTGTAAGCTGGCTCTTCATACTTGTGAACTATTTGGGATCTTCTACATTTTAACCTACAAGTGGGAAATCTGACTTGTAGCTATGGGGAAAACAACCAAAATCATCGCTCCAACAGAGGTTGGAAAATGTTCCAAAGATGCAGAAGTAGAATTCAAGTTTTACATTTTCTATCACTTTAATTTCATAATTCAGCCTAAGTATGATTCATAAATTAAAGTAATAAAAAGCAGGACAACATCTGTTCCATGCTAAGTGAATAGGAGGGAGTTTGGACATTCAAGAAGTTGTTATGCAGACGTTTCATTCTACATGGGAACATATGAGGAGTGTTTACAGTAAAAATAACTTGTGATGCCTACTTGTATTTCTTTTTAAATGTATGCATATGCCTTAAGATTTTAGTACACAAGCACTTTACCTTTTATTCTAAATTTAATTTTGAAACCAGACTAGAATAAAGGGCTAAAATCATGAAAAAAAGACATAGGTGTATGCTTTTGTTTTTAAAAATTCTTTTATGTAGTCTGCTTAATGAAATACCATCCTCATGTTTCTATATTATTTCCCTGGTTAAAATTCCAAGGTTCCTCTGTGCAATTCAGATAATTCATGTAAGAAATACGTTCCAACTTCGCACTGTTTTATAAAGCTTCCCAACCTTATATTCACTGCAATGTTAACCGCTAATTATGACTACTAATAAAATCCCATGGTACACTGATTTATAAGTAGGGATTGCTTAATTCCAGATCAAAGCCAAACCTTTTTATTCATATCTTGTGAGATGAAGGTTGTAATTGAGTTCATATATGGGCTGTTAAGTAACTTGCATATTTACCTCATGTTTAAAACTGCTTCCTGAGCTGGTGTGCTAGCTCTTTTATCCAGAGGTATAGAGTTCAAACAGTAACACTACTGAAAGAGAGCCATAAAGAGGGATAGATTGGGAATCCCTGCATCCTGATTACCCAAGATAAGAAGGTACTTGGGAGTGGAAGCAAAGGTGGTGAGAGCTAAATTAGCTGTCTTTGAGATAAAAAGTTAATTTCCTTAAGAGAAGAGCCCAGCTAAGCAGTCATCCTTTTTATAACTAAATGCTCACAGTTAAGACAGCAGCCAACTTTTAGGTTTCTGGAGATAATCATTCATGAGTCTGGTGGTTGCCTCTACAGATGATGGCAGGCAGTGGTATATACAGACACCTCCAGAGATAAACATCTACAGAAGAATGCGGGCTCTCTGTAAAGCAGTGAGTACTACGAAAGAAAAAGAAAGGAAATTAAAAAAGAATGAAAGGGGAAAAAAAAAAAAAAGGAAAAAGAAATAATATATGCATGAAGCCACTTTTACCATGAAGATAAAAATATGCAGGATTTTCTTACGGAGTTCCAGAAGGATTATAGCTGATCAGAGCACTAGCTCAGAGAAATGCCAATTACTTACTTCCCAGATTGCTTGGCATAAGTGATCAAGTGCATGCACAGCTGATGGATTTACACAGAAACGTTTTGCACACACACTGCAAAATTCGGTTCCTGCATATTGAAACCTATTTGTAAATATTTTGCTCTGATTTAAACAATGCATTTGTGTTTGGGAGCAGCTGGTGTTGTATTGTTACACTGATTTCTATGTTGAGAAAGAAAACAATTTATGATTGATGTTAGCAGCAATTAACTATGCAGCTTTGTGTGCGCTTAAAAAGCCTTTTATATTATGGTATGTCTTCATACACAGTACAAGAGAGAAAAAGGCAAAGAGACAAGACAAGACAAGGACTTTTCTCTGGGTGTTGTGTTTTCTCTCTGGTCTAAAATGTCTTCATATGAATGGGACAGGAAAGTGAAGAAATCCCAAGATCAACACAAGATAGGTTTTAGACACCTTTGCATCCTTCATCTGTGGCCAGCAGGGAGAGGGAGGTGATTGTCCCTCTCTGCTCTGCCCTTGTAAGGCCCCGTCTGGAGTACTGCACCCAGATCTGGAGCCCCCAGTACAAGAAAGAGAGGGAACTGTTGAACAGGGTCCAGAGGAGGGCCGTGAAAATGATCAGAGGTCTGCAGCACCACTGCTATGAAGACAGGATGAGGGAGCTGGGATTGTTCATCCTGGAGAAGGGAAGGCTGCAAGGAGACCTCATTGCAGCCTTCTAGTATTTAAAAGGGAAGGAGGGGAATCGACATTTTACTCAGGTAGATAGTGATGGGACAAGGGGGAATGTTTTTAAGCTCAAGGAAGGAAGGTTTAGATTGGATGTCAGGGGGAAGTTCTTTACAGAGAAAGTGGCAAGGTGCTGGAACAGGCTGCCCGAAGAGGTTGTGGATGCTCTGTCCCTGGATGTGTTCAAGACCAGGTTGGACTGGGCTTTGAACAACCTGGTCTAGTACCAGATCTGGAGGTTGGTGGCCCTGCCTATGGCAGGGGATTGGAACTTAATGATCCTTGGGGTCCCCTCCAACCAAAGCATTCTATGATTCTACTATCTTCCCTTGCTTGTCTGTTATATAGTCTCAAACCCATCCCAGTTTTCCCCAGTCTTCCCAGCAGGCTATGGGGTGCCCTTTGCTGGGGTGCTAGGTCCTGTGTCTCTCCTTCCTGTGGTCACTGAGATAATCTGTGTCCTTTTTTTCAGTGGTAAATATATTCCTTGGTATTTATAGACCTATATCTTAGAAAGTGCTCTCACAAGCTTACTTACAAAGTTATAGAGATCCATTAAGTTATGCACTTTTAAACAAAAGTAGAAGAATGAGCCTGTAATTTTCTTCATATTGGATAAAAATATACTTGAACCTGGGTTAAAACACAGTTTTCACGTTGAGCTTCTAGTCTTTGCTAGGAAGCTGCTCATCTTGCTATCACTCCAGTGTAAGTATGGGCATTTGCCTGAATAAAGACTTGTCTGCCGCCTGTCATGTTTTAGAACATATTTTTTTTTCATTCATCTAATTAAGCAAACTGGTTCATTATGAGCAATGCTAAGGTGTTAATTCAATTCCTGCTTGTGATTTTTTTCAAGCTTGTTTACCTGTGAAGCCAAGTGTAACTAAAGAAAATCCCCACAGCAAGTGGTGGAAGATAGAGGGAGAAGAGGCCTCACCACCGCATTTCTTTAAGCTTTAGTCCAAAATCTCCAAGCCCCCAAGGTTTAATTATCGTGTGCAGTCTAGTGTTGAATAGGAAAAAGGGACTGTAGCACGAAGGAAAGATTTTCACACTGATACTCACAAAGGAACAGAAGCATTAAATGAAAAAAAAAAAAAAACCCAACATGTTCTAGGGTTCTAAATGCATTTGAAGCAAATAAAAGGGAAATAACTTTTAGCTGAGCAAATTATGAATGGAATCATAAGCGTTGAGTATGCATTTCTCCTGAGTGGAATGCATCTTTAAGCTTATTGCAATCAAATAAATAAAGTAGAAGAGTACAAGATAGATTTTTTTCAAGCTTTCTTAGGCTTTTTCTTTATCTCATTTCAAGTTAGGTTACTAGCTTAAAAGAACTCAAAAGGTGAAAAAGACCTCACACTATTATTCACTTTAGCACATGTGTGACCTGAAGAGGATTAAAGGTTTGTTCAATCTCTATTCATAGTATTCTTAAAGAGTTTTCAAAGGACCTTTTAAACAAAGGTTGCCAAACAAAGCACTTCTTTTGTTGCTACTTAGCTGAGGCCTATTGTCAATTAATAAGCAGTCTTTCACTTCAGTGTAATTGGGGTTTTCAATTCTAATTACATTACATACGTATAGGAAATGCAAATGTAATATTAATAACAACGTAAAATCATACATTTATGTATGTGCAGACATACGTGCACATTCTCCACAAGCGCCAGCATGCAAATCTCCATGTAACATTATATAATGCACTGTTACAACAGGTGCTGTGTGTCACCAAAGACTTGGCTGCATTTCAATAGTACCTCCAGTCCGTATCTCTAGAAAATGCTTTGATGTTTTACAGATAGGTTGTATACGTAATAATTGTGGTCAAAGAAAGAGTAGGTGCTGTGGTTACTTTTATTCCAGGCATCAATACATTTCCCATACCTATAATTAATTTCATTTAATTTTCTAGATTGAAATTTTATTGACTATTTGGAAAATTTTCAATTAGAGATGTTCCATTCTATTTTGATGAATTGAAAATGAATGTGTTTACTATCCTTTCAACCTTTTCCAGTATAAGCAAGTCTTGAGCTGAAGTACCATATCACCTTGACTATTACAAAAGGATTGTCTTTTAAAGTGGGAAGGAAATTTCATTTTGATTTGACCACATTATAAGATTTTGAGAAACCATGTATTCTATGACAGTCATGTCAGACATCTGGAACTCAATGTGCAGATGTACTAGTATGCACTCACGTGCCCATATATGGAGAGCATATATACACGTGCACATGTATGCTAACGTATGGAGGGATAAACACACTTAGAGACAGATATGATGCATATGAGGACTGCTCCAAAGGTAATGCCTCTTATTTTATTATCTTGGCCCATGACATCAGAAGTGGATGTGGTTGGCATGGCAGTAGGCGGTGACCCTTCCCACCAATATTCCATTACATTTTGTTGCCATGTGACAGATGGCAGCAGAGGAACAGTGTGACAAAATGCCATCTGACATAGATGTGTGTATGAAGAAAAGGTGTATCACTGAGTTCCTCCATGCAGAAAAAATCGCAGCCATTGACATTCACTGATGCTCGCTGAAAGTCTATGGAGACCAAACACTGGATGCGACCACAGTGAGGTGCTGGGTGGTGCATTTCAGCCACGTGGTTTGAAAGACAAGCCACATTCTGGATGGCCATGCAGATTTTTATGAGTGTGGCATGCAGGCTTTTGTCCACTGGTGTCCACCACTGGTGAAAAGGAATAGTTCATGCTGTGTTATATAGTACAATGGTACTATAGTACAAATAGTAATTTGTAGCTGCAAATTTGCTCTATCAAATGGTGTTATTGTGCTCTTTGTATCTGTTGTAGTTTCCATGGAAATAAATAGGAGGCATTACTTTCAGAGCAACATAGATAGATACATTCACAAGAGTTTTTGTGGGATTTTGATCCCATTAAACAGAAATAGCAATTACTTATTATAAGAGGATATATATATATGAGTAAATGACATCCTTCTATGCATAATTAATTTAGACCAAAAGGGAGGTGAAATGAGCTAGCTGTCAACAGAAGCAAAAGGATCATCTGCAAATGTATGAGATTGGCCTAAATGACAACCTCAGATGTAAAGAAGGGAGGGCTGCTTATCTACAAGAGGTAGAAAAAGATGCAGTTGCACTTCCTAAGCATTTACAAGAACCAAGACAATGATGCGCAGGTACTGTGAAGCATCAAAGTCTGTTGCGTCGCCCACAGATGTGGCCTGAGTTTGGGTGGAGATTCTGTTCATTTTCTTAGCTATGGTCACATCGGAGCCTAACAGAGGGAGAGAAAAACTTTCTCTCATGTGCTTTTCTCAGAACATTTCCCTCCACAAATCCCATTCATTTGCATTATAAGGATAGAGGAACGTTTTTTGTCTGTTTCATTTTAGATTCCTCAGTATAAATATCACGTGTCAGTTTTTATCCAACTATTTCTAAATTTCAGATTTGTATGCTCATTTATATCCCTCGTTGTTATTCCTAGTTTATTGCGAGCTGGAAGAATTTATACAAGTTTGAAAAGAAAACTCTTTCCTTAAATCTTTACTTTCTTTCTTTAAAATCTCTAGGAAGTAATGTGTATTCCTGGGGTCATAGAGTAGCAAATATAGATTTTTAATGTTCATACATGCCATTGCTAACATATGTGTGTGAGTATAATTCCTATATTGCATATGTATGTGTATATATATATAAATACAGTGTGCTAATGTGCAATTTTTCAGAAGCCCAGAACTGGATGGCATAAAGCCAGAAGGTGTTTATCATATGCAGATTCTGTATTAGTAGAGAGATATCTAGATTTGAATGATCCATGCAAAGAAAATAACATGAAGAGAGTCTCATGTTTATGCAGTTAACTTAAAGGATTTCTTAATATTTAAATGAAATACCAATATGTAATTCATGGTGACTTCTCTGATATGATGCAGCTCTTGTAAAATGTAGCTCTGGACATAAGACAACTTTGCCCTGAACGCTGTGAACATCCTCCATAGAGCACTACACTTTCATACCTTTCCAAGCACTTAAAACCAGCAAAACCTCACAAAATTCCGTAGCATGTTTAGAGGCAAGATGATCCAACTTATCACATTCCTCATACAACTCCGTTTAGTAAAAATTCATCTGAGTTTTGTTAACACTGATATTCAAATATATATTCCACCTTAAGGAGTGATTGACTTTCCTTTAGGTTTGCTCAAGTCCTTAGGACTGTCCCTGAAAGTATCAACAGCAATAAGTAACATGGGGTCATTTACAATGAAAGACAACAAGAAGCTCTGGATATATCTCATGCATTCAACTCCAAAGTACAATAGCCCTTTCTCAGGTATTAATGATACAACTGGTAGTATCAATATCCTACAGCTACTTTAGGGTAAAATGGCCTGAGTAAAAAATATGTCAGCTTTTGTGTACCAGGAGTTTGTACCGGTGCAGTATTTGAGTTTGGCTCAGAAAAATCACTTCTGAGAGGTGACAAAAACTATAAGTGCTGAAAACTAATTTTTTTGCAGTACCTATAGACCTTGTCCAAGAATGCCAGATGAAGCTGTTAAAAGATTCAAATGTGATATAGTGCATGGCATTTGAACTAAGATGCTAAAAAAAGTTTAATTAGTTCTTCAGTATAAGAAAGAGATGGCTCTGAGATCCAGGAAAAAGACTTGCAAAATTCTGTGTTTTTCCCTTCAATAAGACCTAAATATAATTATTTCTGTGGGTCTCTGATGGTATGGTCCAGATAAGTTTAATGACCAACTGGGTGAGAGGTTTGTATTCACATAACCTCTGAAAACGTGTGAGCAACTACGAACTGCAACAACAGTCAGGGAAAGGTCCAGGTAGCCCGATCTACTCTAGAAAGAAGTATAGAACAAAGAGTATCAGGAGAAGAGGGACTGATTCTCTGTAAATCAGCTTTTGGCATCCAGAACTTCCAGGAATTTTTGAGTTGTAAGCTATCTATAGACTCTCACTGAAGCAGTTCCATTGAAGATCTGTCCTCTCTGACGTTTTCTTATGTTTTCCCCTTTGCTTGTATTTTCAAACATCAAGCCAGAGCTCAGTCCATTTGCATTTCTTCCCTTTGTTTTCAAGCTGCCCTTAGTTTCTCCTACTATTGTTCTCCAGTCACATTCTTCATTACGTTACACTTTTATTCATCTATGATACATCCCCCAGACACCTTTTTCCTACCCCTTCTAGCCACTGCTCTTACACCTTTGATCAAACTTTCTACTTTTCTGACTACTCCAATATCCTTTTTGAAAGAGTATGCTCAGAGGGCCACACAACATGTGAGATGTAAGGAAAAGGATGTACATGGCAGATAATATTGTTTTCTGCTTCCTTCCTCTTTTAATTCTAAGTTTTTGTTTGCCTTTTTTGCTACAGTTGAAAACTGAGTCAGTGCTCTCAGAAATGCATGCATCTCTGCCATAGGCTAACTTGTATCAGTCAGTGTCTATGTATTAAGGAGGTCACTTCTACATATACATGCCATTTTACTATTTAACCATCCAATATTTTGAAATCACCTACATGTTTGACCATTCCAAGTTAAGTCTGTATCATTTACTGTTTTATTAGCTTCATATATGCTCTCTTTTCTGTAACATATACAAATGTTGAATGGCACAGATCCCAGCATAGATGTGATCCGTGGAAGTATAAAGCCAGAGACAAAGGAGAAATTGTCTCCTCTGTGATGGTTTTCTTTCTCTGCAGTAATTCAAGGATACAAATGTCATAGATAAACTTTAGCAAATCCATTGCACTTAATCCTGAAAAGAAAACCATCCTTTACAGGCCCAGATGCCTGAACTATGGGAAAATGTTTCTACGGAGTACCTTCAGTTTGCTATGTGGGAAAATCAAATAACTTTGAGACAACTGTCTCTATTCATGGGGACATTATTACCTGTGTAAATAGATTCTGCATATTACTATATGTATTATATAGTATAGGTATGTGATAATTACATAATTTGTAGCCATTAGGTAGATTCATCTGCACAACTGTCTAGAATTTAGACCGAACACCGCATTTTTCCGGCTTTAGTCACTTTAACCTCAGGTGAGTAGCCAGGCTTTGCACATAGGCTTGTGCCCCTGATGTAGGAGAGGTGCAAATCCAAAGGATGTCCCAGACCATCCTAAAAGAGGTGTCCCAGCCCAGCAGGATGATGAACTGTCTGGAGAAGTGCCTATCTTTCTCCATGGACTACAGACAGCACTTAGATGATCAGATAGGCTGGACATCTCACTTTTAAATAACAGACAATGAAGATGAATCTTACCCCTCATAACTTAATTCATTTAATATTCATTACAGCTGCAGACTGCAAGCACAAGCAGCTGAGTTGATGGCTATGGTAAAAGACATCTGTAGAATTTATTTCAGATAGAACCATTTCCTCTGTAAAGACTTCCAACAAGTCCTGGATCTTAAAGACTCGCTTACATGGAAAAGTAAGCGATTCTGACAACTTTTCCATGTAAGTGGAAATGATGTCAGTTTAATTACACTGATAAACTCCAGCTGGAAATTTGCATTTTAGATTGAGAAGGGCTTCTAAGCTCACCTTTTTCCAAACATCACAAACAACAACAACAAAACTTATAAATGTATTTTATCACAATATGAGACTTTTAATCCTTAAGAATGCAGAGAATCTTAATTTTGCTGTTAATTTAATAAATTTGCCTCCCTGGTCAAAGAAATTGGGAAGAATTGGCAGCTGCTATTGCAAGCAGCATGCATGCCATTTTAATTGTTACTCAGCTGTTAGACCCTGATATTCCAAAACATTTAGGAATATAAGCAGCTTCTATTTCCTGAGTTTAACTCTGATGGCTGGAAGCCTGAGGAAAAAAAACTTAAGAGGAGCAGAGACAGGAGATGGATACTGCTACTACCTCAAACCTTCTGCTTATGGAAACAGCCTTCCAGCAATCTGCAGCAAGCCAGCATGGAGTCAAAGTTGATTTTTCCAATCTGCCTTTATGATGTGTGTTGAACATCAGTGCCAATATACACACCCTGTTCAAACAGGCTCCTACAGGTGGTAGAGGTTATCTCTGAGTTGTTGCTGGGTTCTTTTTTTTTTCCTGCAGCTGCCTTTCTGGTAATTATAATAATAATAATGTTAATAATAATAATAATAATAACAATAATAACAAAATAGTCCTCCAAACCAAAAATTTCCCATGCTAAAAAGGCTAGAGGTGCAGATACCTGCACAATGTCAATACTTGTTCCTGGTGTGGAATGATGATTACTAGAGGAAAGAGGATGGTGTCCCAGCTGGCAGTGATGATTCAGTGAGTGATGCTGCTTTCCTACTTTTAGCTTCATGAGCTCTTGCACACTGCTTGAAGCATCCTGAGAAGTGCATCCCAATAGGTTTGAGCTGCTGTCTGGACAACCTAACTGCAGCTGTGGCAGGGATTTTCAAGAATAGTCAACGTCATGGACTTACTTTAAGATACTGCAGATGTTTCCTTTAGAGTTCAGAAGGAGCAAAGCTTTGCTTCCAATTAAATCCCCTGTTGCTTATGTTACTTCTGAAACAACCTCTGGCCAAAGTGGTACTGAGGGTACTCCAGAAATAAGTGAGCCTGACCAGCCAATGCAAGAAATTAAGTCATGTATTCTGAGTTTGGTTTGGTTTTGTTTGTTTGTTGTTTTTTTTTTTTTGGGGGGGGGAAGAAAATTAACCTACATATACATACATAATCTACATCTTCATTTCTCATGAAGCCAACTCAGAAAAACTGAGAATTCTGGAGCCAGCTGTCCAGCTCCTTTGGAAAATGACAACTATGTATCCCTATATTCACCCAATTACTCTCACAGAAGGGACTGATGCTTATTAAATAACAATCATATCAGCATGCCAATGATCTGGGATGCCAATGTACCATCAGGCACTCATGTGAACAGTCTCTCCTTGTGCAGTTGTACAAATTCCAGGAGAAAATGGTTTCCAGGAGGCCAAACTCTGTCCTTGGAGGTTTGCAGGAATTATCTGCTGACAACCAAGTATTTGTTTAGCTCTCTCATTAGATAGTATGTCACTTCAGTGAATTATGTTCCTTTTTTTCCACATAAACTTCCCCCATGCAAGCCAAATTCCTGAGTCATCATTTGTTGTGGATGTAGAGATGCAGGTTCCCAGCCAGCACACCAGCACAGTTCCTTACACCGGAGAATTAATCTGCTTCCTGAAGTTGATTTCTTGTCTCTTGGCTACTGAGTGTATAGTAACTCTCAGAGCTATAAATGTCACTATTTTATTAGTATTCCCCTTTATTTAATTTGTCAGCTTTCATTCTTATATCATCATCTTATTAATTCTTTTTCATTATTTTATCTATAGTTCATAACTTCTCTGTCTCAATAAAAAATAATCTGCCTTGAGTCTACAGTCTATCCCCAGTTAACCTTTGGCTGAAGAAAACCTAAACTCTTCTGTACTAATTTCTTATTTACATAGGAAAGATGAGGAGAACCTAGTGGCTTAGATGCCTATCCTCTCGATTTATTGTGAAGTAGCAGTCACTAAAAGGACCTATTTTCATGGTAGCTATTATTATTCCAGCAGAGGACCAAGGGCACAGAGATGGGGTGGAGTGCATGGAATAAGCCCTCCCCCCCTCTCCCTCCTTCCTGTCCTTCTTTCTCATTCTGTGATGCACCTTGCAATAGCAAATAAACACAGTAACCCAAGGTTTGATTTTACTTTGCAGGAACATAGTAAATGAATTGAGAATCTTGAATAAAATAGTTTCCAGAGTTAAAGAGCTTTGGATATGACAACAGACAGTTAAGGTTTGAAGAAGCAGTACATGGAAAAGGAGAGGTGTTTTATTGTTTTAATTTTACACTCCTGTGACTTTGTTTTACCCAAAGGTCTAACATTTTGATCTAATTCTGTGTTTAGCTTATAATGTAATAAAAAATGGTGGGTTTTTTTTTCATATTCAATTCAAATTCTATCACAATTTAAGAAAGCTTTATAAAATCAAAAGGCTCAAAGTTTGCTCAAAATAGATTTCATCCTGAATGAGAGAAACCACAGAAATCCTCTAGGTCCTCCATTATTTTTAATACATTCTACATAAAGCACTCAGATAACACTGTTCTGAACAGTGCTATAAAAATGGAGTACGAAAAGTGGAAATAAATGAAAGGACAAGGACTTTTTGCAAGGAGCACCGCTACCTTGAAGTTTTTGTTACTATAAAATATAGTTAAGACTTGTGAGATTTTTTGTAACAGTCTGAAAATGGTTGAGGAGAAAAAAAAAAAAAAACACATTGAAGATGTGCCTGAAGATTTTTGATTCATTCTGAGCATGAGCTGAAAGAAATTGCCAGTATCTCAATTTATTATGGAAATGAAATTTGATGAAGTGAAACCTTGAAGTGGTTACTCACACTGCAGATCAGGAGGAACAGAGAAGAGAATATCAAATATAATATCTTTCCTGAAGTCCTCTTTAAAAACAAAACAAAAAAATAATAGTAAAATCAATGGAATTTGTGTGGCTAATTCCCATGTTCATTTGAAAAACCTTAATTAGTGGCTATAAAGAAAATAATTTTCTGAACTGGGAGAACACCAGTTGTTCAGTATTAAGGGAAAAATATTTTTTCTATGACTATTTACTACTCTTATATTACAATCCCTGTTCACTGAGAATGTTTCCCTTCAGCTGTTGATAATTAATGGGGACAGATTGTGATTGTGTGCATCTTGCAAAATTGCCAGTGAATTGCTGTGGGTTCACTTTCAAAGAAACCCTCAAGCCATCAGGTAAGGAGAAAAAATGCTTCAACTGTCACCTGAGCCAGAGAAATACAGTGATGGACAGAGGGTTTGAATGGTAGAAGCCATATGGTGTGACATAAAGAAAATTATTATTTGCCTTCCCAGTAGCAACCACTTGCACTTCTTTCCAGGGCTCCCAATGCATAGTCCTTTCAATATCCTAAACACATTGATGTACTGAGTGCAGAAAAAAGCAGATACTATTGGTACACATTAATCACAGGCAAAATATCCAGAAAGTCCACTGTGCACAGCCTCGTCTTACTTTCTTTCCCTCAGTGTTTACATTTTGTGTTTACGCAGACCAGGGAATGAAGATGATTTCTCTTTCTCCTAATTTTGATCATGTGAAAACTAGACTTCTAATTTCATGCCATGTAGTCAAAGGAGACCAGCATGACCAGGGTTCAGTTTGTCCCAGCTGTCTTTGGATGGGACAAATATTCCTTTGTAGGTATCAGTCTCTGTTCATTAATTATAGAGGGAGACTAGATGACTAATTTAGACTAGACATATCACTTGTAGATGGGAAAGCTAAATGAGATGGATCAAACACTGTCTTCAGTGATCAAGATTCAGTTCCGTATGTGAACTTTCTAGGAGTGATGAGTTCCAGGAGTCTTTGTGCTAGCCAAGAGAGTGCATGTTATAGATATTCAGCCACTTTGAGTACCAATCGACAATAATAAAGAAGATAGCTAATACAAAACATTCTTACAGGTTATAAACTAACAACACTAGAGAAGGTTAGATAAAGTTGAACAAGGAGAAAGATTTTCATACACTACTGGAATACTCTCCAGTGTTCTAAAACTGCCAAATTGTAACTATGATCACAAGGGTCTTGTTTTAGTTCATCTTCTGGAACTACAGATCTGCTACATTAGAATTCTTCTCAATAAGCTCATGAAGATTTTTCCCATCAGAACATTTATATGCTTTTTTTTTCCCTGGAGAAAAGCATGTGTGTTGGCAAAAAAGTTTGTATTTTCCAATGAGGAGAGACAAAATAAAATCTTTTATTCATTTCTTAACAAAATTTCATAAGGAAGTTGAGATATTTTTTAAAACCTTGATTCAGAATGATCTTTCTGTACTTCAGAGAATCTATTTGGAGTGTCAAAAATGAGTTTTGGATTATTATTTCAGAACATCTGATGATTTTGGGTGCAAATACATTACTTGACATTTTCAAATTTAAACATATAGAATATTTCTTTGATGAGAAATAAATGCATTTTGACTTCTTGTTCCAGTTCAAAATTCAGAAAGTAATTGCAAAATGTCAGACAACTTCCTGTGAGGGGGAGAGTCCATTTTGAGAACAGAGGGTTTGGAGTCCCTAATAAAGATGAAAGCCCCATTGTATGACTTGCTACAATAGGAAAAGATAGTCCTCACCCAAGCATGTATGATGTCTGGCCCATCATTTAGATGTGGGATGCAGAGGGTTACCTGGCTTTCTGAGGTCACTCATGAAACATGTGGCAAAGGGAGGATTTGTGCTCATATCCGTTAAGCAGCACTCCATTGCTTCCAGTAAAAGGTCCCTGTAGGGTTATGTGTACAATTTCGACTTAAATACTGTTATTATGTTTAAGTTGTTTGATTGCACAACCCTAAGTGGTTACTTGTTTTCTAAGATGGACCAGCTCCTTGGGCTGCTGTGAACAGGAACTCCCAAACTCATGGTGAAATGCAAGATGCTGAATGAGGTCATTTCTAGATGCTTTCCACCACCTGATTGCAGTCTTCAGACAAGCTTTCAGAAACCTCAGCTTCATTTCTGATCATTGCCTGCTTTAGGAGCAGTTTCTTGCTGATAAATCAGATGCTGTCACAGAGCATCAGAAGGCTGTTTACCACTTGTGTGTATGTATATATCCATAAATTTATATATATGTATGTTTGCAAATGATAAATATAGTTAGGGTTAAGGTTGTATATTTAGACTTATATATATAGATATATACAGTTAGCAAACATATTTTCAAGTTCTATAATAGTCTAGGAAAGACGGCTGGCTGGATTTTTCCCATAAAAAAACAGTGGTGCTTGGCAGTGCTGGGTGTGGGAAACCACATCTTAACTTGAAATCCAAATACTGACCTGACACCAATAGGATGTAGCTTGTACTTGGTTTCTGGCTTCTTTCACAAGCAGATTTTAACTCTGTCCCTTCTGACATCATGCTGGAATATAACCTGGCTTGCTTACACAAGGTCAGGTTTTGCCTTCCTGACTCACATTAGCCTCAGCTGAGCAAAGCCCTTAAACTTAAACACATGGTGGAAATTCAAGCACATGTCTAAAGCTAACCACATGATTATGTGGGTCTTCAAATAGGCCACAGAAAATGTCTTTGCTTTTATTTCTTTCTCTTCCTTTCTGCTTTTTAACAGCTCACCAACAGGGAGGTGTGCTTTACCTCCACTTGCTGAGGTGAAATTTTGAATGGATATACTATATGAACATGGTAAAGGTATAAACTAATCATGCATAAATAAATGGGAAGTAGATTTATTGTAGTTTCTAATATTGCAAAAGCAACGAGATTTGGGCATTTGAAGATCCTAAAGGATCCTGAAAATATCTCAGAAGTCCAAGTTGTGGCTGTACTGTAGTCCACACCCAGACAAACCACTGAAATTTGACTGAGGTGGATTTATTCCACTTGAATTGTATATCTGACTGTACTGCAAGTTGCTGCAGCAATCAGTTTGCTGATCTAACAGCTAAGAAGGATTTAAATATTTCTTTCATCTTTGCGTCCTATTCAAAGGTATGGCTTCTTGCACCTTTGGGAGGCTTATTGCTTTGAGAAGTTTGAGTATGATATAAAACAACGTCAGACTTTAAAACATTTCTCTAATATATTTTGTATTTTAAAGCCACTGTCCAAACATCAGCAATCTAATCCACACCATCTTCTTCTTAAGTGCAAATACACTATTAACAAGACCCGATGATTTTAACACATTGAATTATTGCATAAATATATTAGAAAACAATTACTTGCAGAACTATAGCTCTCTTGTAGGAAGCCAGTAGGGTGCAGGAGGTATATGAGTTGCAGGCCAAGAGCTGATGAACAGGACAATGAAATGATGAGACAAAGCCACCCTAAATTTCTGCAGCTGGGCTCGGAGCTCACTGCAGCTCCCAGGATAAGTCCAGTTGTAGCCAGAAGGCCGTACACCTTCCCTTGTGACAATCACTCCCTTGATGCTATGTAATGCATTTCTTCCATGTAAAATATTTGAACGTGATATTCTCTGTGGACCTGAGCTTGCAGCTGCTCCGTTCATGAGAATATATTGGAATTAAAGATGAAAACGAACACTTTGTGTTAAAGACACACTCGGTTTCTCTTGCACTGTTTAATTTAATATTGAAGTCAAAGCATTGTCTGTAGTTGTCCACACTCACTCACATGCTCACTGCAGTCCTGTGAAGGTTTTGCAAGGATTAAAAGGGAAATTCTGGGCTCTGGTGGGGGACTTTGCAAACTCTAAAACAAACAGGCAGGGGAAGTGCATTAGGACTGTGGGGTAAGAACAGGGCCTGGGGAATTTTGCTTAAATGGCTAGCAACTGAATTAGCATATTTGGATTTTAGCCCTAAAGGGACTGTAGAGGATCGTTCTACTCAGATCATTCCACTCTGGTGAAAGCATATTATGTATTTTCAAAATGGCTAAATCGAGCATCTACAGTAAATGCCATGACTGTGCATTACCTCAGCTGTAGAGATGAGTAACGGTAACAATATTCATATTTTATGTCAGCTGAAAGCTCTTTCCTTCTGGACTACAAAGCAATGTGCATTGGGCAAAGGACATTACACATCCATAATCACAGAAGTGTAACCAAAATGGTGTTACACAGTTTGTATAGCGCTTTAAGAAATATCCAGCAATAAGATTGGCTGCAATATTTAAAGGAAGAATTTAAAAATATGTATTTCATGTAAAACCTTAGCATCACAGAATTTAATATATTTTAGCACCACTAAACTGAGCAATACTCTGTCTGTTGACCTCCCAGGGACCAGAACTTCACTGTCATATAAACAAGGGGCCTGTTTGCCTCTGGAGGGCAGCTTGCAGTGCTGGCTGTGCAGTTCAGAATCCCTTGACCCAGGTTAGGCTGTCTCAGGCTAACCCTGATTAATATCATTTTATGGCAGAGAAGGAGCGCAGTTGCACAGAGCTGTGATGTCTCTTTTTTCAGAGTTCCTTTTCATGTTTGTAGGAATCAAGGCAGCATTAGGAATGACCCAGGCACTCAACAACAATTGCATGTCATTCTGGTTTTGATTTTATAGCACACCAAACTAATTTCTTCTGACAAAACTCATGCAGGATCTTTTCTTAGAATATCTTCTAATTCATCACAGATGGAAGTTGCTGTGTATCTGCAAAGGAAGGCTGCTCATTACTTGCTAAATATATTTTATCCTATGTGATCTGCTTTGCATATGGGTTGCATATAAATTATATGCATGCATGTGTTCCTTTGATTACAAATACAAATACATACAAGAGGCATACAATATGCATGTATAGTGATATTTTACCTTTGCTTGTGTCTATAAAACTGTACTTTTGAGAAAAGCACTTTAAGCAAGGATGAGTGAAAGATCTAGCAGAACCCTGACATTATTAATCAATTTGATTAGTAAAATAAAACAACGCAGACTAGATTTAAGTTTGTGAAATGTGCATGAGAATTCTTTTTTCTTTTCTTAAAGTATAGCAGAGAAAGCAAAAGGTTAATTAGAACCAAATGTGGCTTAGATTGGCACCCTAATGTTCCCTGATCAGTGTGACGATTAGCCTCAGATATTTTGAACAACAGTTACTGAAGAGATATTACATTACTTTCCATGTCTAAAGGGGCTTAGTAACAATAAATATTCTCTTCAAGATGCTATTATTTTCAGTGCAGCATAGGAAGGCTTGACCGGACAACAACTGGAGGAGTGTATCTAATTCCTCGTGCACAGAAGTAAAAATTAACACTTAAACTCTTACCGAGATACATGCACATTTAATTTGGCATATTACTCTACTCTCTTGTAAAGAAATAACAGGTTATGACCCACAGGAATTAAATCTTATGAATATTCCCATTTCCTGAAGATAACCCTTTTATCAAATATCAGGATGGAGTAAAAATGGTCCTCCACAAAATAAATTATATGAGGACAGCTGTCTTGATACCTCTCAAAAGAAATAATGCCTTGTTTGTTAACCTGGCAGAAGTCATCCATTGACAGTGACACCCCCTGGGCACGATGGGGTGGGCTCACATCCCACACATCAGAGATGCTGTCTGGTTGGCACCCGTCTCAATGACAGGATCTTCTGCTGTCAAAATGCTCTTTTTCAAATTGAATTTATTTGTTTTTAAAAATGAATTTTTTTTTTCAGGGCTACAGTGAAACATAAGCACCATAAAAATAGCTACACACCAGCCTCTGAGATGCCTGTAGCCTTGATAGTAAACCAAGAACTGGAGATTTAGCAAGTGGAAGGCTTGGGCAGAGAGGTGGGGCTTTGCAGCTCTTTTAAAAGTAGCCAAGCACATACTTAATTGCATTTCTGCAGGGAATGCATTCCAGCAATGCGGGCTTGCTACCAAGAAAAGTCTGTCAGCACAGAGCTGGCCTGTGGTTGGGGCGCTGGGCTGTGACTCAGGATGTCTGGGTGCTGATCACAGCTCAGCCACAGGCTTCCTCTGACTTAGTGCCAACTAGTTAATCTCCCATAGGTAAATCCAGCAATAACTCTCCTTTCTAGCAAGGGTGTTGTGAGGAGAAAAAGTCACTAGTGTCTGCAAGGTATTCAGTCTGCTTAGATATTTGTTCTCGGGAGAGGATTCACACAATATCTATCAAAAAGAAGAAGTCTATATAGTTCTTTAAAAAAAATTCCATTTTTTTCAGATTCTATGCAAATCATAGTAAGTAGACCAGAAAAGTCAATAAGTAAATAATGCTTCATTTAATCTTATACCATTTGTAAGATCAGATGTCTCTAAATCATGTTACTGTTTTGCTTGTTGGGTTGAATTTCCTACAGTTCATGTCTTGGACTTCAAAAATGGACTGGTCAGAGAGCTGTTCGGCTCTGTCTGACCAGCATACTGGTCTGCATCCATCTTGGCTAAACTGAGGCTGGGTCACAACTTGTGGCATATTGAGTGAGCTTCCCATCAACTCTGGCCTTGCTTGAAGGGTACATTTTTACAAGAAATGTGTAACACTTGTCTAAGACAAATCCACTTTGATACGAGTAACCAGTGCCAAGCAGGAGGATAAATCACAGTAGTGCAAACTCTTTGTTGCATCTTTTCTGAAGGTCTCCGCCAGAAATTTGCATTACTGCAGGAAAGTTGATGGAATCTTCCTTAGCCCAGAAGGAGCACAGTGTCCTGGCTGATTGCTGAGGTACCAAGAGTGAGGGGATGAATTTTAAGGCCAAAGATAAAATGCCTTAAAAACAAAACAGAACAAAATAAATCTACTTTTCTCCCCTTTCCTTTTCTGATTTCAATTTCAGAAACAATGGAGCTCATTCTATGAAGTCCTTGCTTAGATCTGTTCTGCTCACGTCAGTAAATCCTGACAGCTGAGTGTGACAGAGCTGAACTTCTCCAGGAGGAAAAAGATCCGGGTTCTGCACATTCAGAGAAGAGTGTGAAATTATTGGTGTACATTTCATTTTCAGACACAGGAGTAAAACTTTCCCAAAATGGCATTGCACTCTAATAACGTTAAGAAGCCTGTCTCTGTTTCAGTTTAATGCTCTACATTCAAAGTGCTTTTTTACAACATACTCCTTAAACCAAACTAGCAGTGAACATCTGTCCCATCCAGCACACCTTCCTGCACTGTTTTTTCCAAATTATGAAGGCAAGTTCTGATCACTACTTCTTGCATGTTCTAACTCCTAATAAGTGAAACAAAACAAACAGGCAAACAAATATGTTGATTTCATAGCAACTATTTGAGTAAGGAATATGTTACTCTATCAAAGTTTTGCAAAATCAGCCTAGAAAAAACAGTCAACAAAATTTTGATGAAATTAACTGCTTTAATCTCTTCCTCTAGCAATTATGTAGAGAAGCAGATCTCTACTGATACTGCTTTTATTATCCTTGTTTTTCTGATTTGTTATATACATGACCTTGGAGCCTAGAAGGCCCAGAAGGATTCTACCTCAGTTTTATTTTAGTTCGGTAAAACCTTGGAATACAAAACTCTGACTCAAAGGGCAAGTTCATGCCTTTCCTGGCACTTGTAGAGGAATTTCTCTGTGTTGAAGAAGGAATGTCAGGAAAGACTTCAAGGTGTTTGAGAGCTTCATCAGTGAAAAAGGAATGTTTGCAGGTCCAAGACAGTCTACCAGGGAAGCTGGCCAAAGAGCAGTGCTAAGCAACAGAGAGCACATTGCAAATTCAGATGGTTACTACACATAGTGGAAACACAAGAGATGGAGGAGAAAGGAAGTACAGGTGAGACCTGGATAATGTATGAGCAGGGAAACAAATAGCCTGAAAAAATATAACCTGGACAGATCATAGTCAGGAGAGGATAGGAAGAGGAGAGAAGCCCTCCCTTACGGTTTCTTTATTTTAAATGGGAACACTAAACTACCCAGTATGGCATGTTAATTAATTTTCATATTGTTATTTCATTCTGCATTACTGTGCTATTACTCAGGTCTGTGTATAAAAAGCTGTAGAGAAGTATGAGTGATTGTGTGTTTGAACTTTCAGACACCTTGTTTGCTTGGTTTTGATTGTTTCTTGCCAGATGGTTAAACATATGTTTAGCAGTTACAGGGGGAGGGGAAGAAAAAGAAAAAAAAAGCATAACACGTGTTTTATGCAGTTAGGAGCCTAAAGGGTACAGGCAAAATTTCTTTCTTTCCAACACAAAAATAATGATAAAAGGGCTGAAAAGACATAGATTTCCCTCCCTGTTCCTCATTGAAGACACGGGATCCACAGACCTGAAAAGGAATTAACTTACTTATCTTTTGCAATCTAAAGTTTAACTGAGCAGTCTGGAGTAGTTGCATAAGATAACCCTGTCATCACAGAAGAAGGAAAGTTATCTCTAAGGAGTTTGTTTGCCTGCCCTGTCTGAAATACCCAGCCATCCATGTAGGAAAAAAAACCAATCCTTTCTCTTCTGCAACTACTGATGGAGCTTAAGCTATTAAGTTGGGGTGGACATCCACATTTAGATAACTGCACTTATGTGAAATCAAAACAATCCCACCTCATTTTATACCACCATCTGAGATGATCACCAGGTATTACACAGTTAACACAGAGAGAAGCAGAATCATTCCCGTATCAGGATGAGACAGAGCATAGTCTCTGCTACTTGTGTTTTCTTTCCTAATATGTTTTCTTCTGTTTTTCCACCTTTTTATGTTCATTTCCAGCTAGAAATGATGGCCTAGATTAATCCCACCTCATTACAGACACTTAAGCAAGGCATCTAAATTAGGAACCAGGTTGCCCCTGTTTCCTGTGTAGATGATCAAAAGAAAGAGGCACAGACTTGCTCACAGGGGCTGCTGAAAGGTGCCAGGCTACAGTGGGGATCCTACAATGAGCATCTTTGTAGCTTGGGTACTGAAGGTAATTGTTTGAGGTTAAAAAAGAAAATCTGAGCTCAAGTGACAGCTGATTGTAATGATGGGATTTCATCCTCCTCTAAAGGGTCACTCTAATGCAAGCAACAAAATAAAGCTTCTAATCTTCGAAAGTTTTAGGCTTTTTCCTCTAAATTCTGTCTATAAATAGTAGGGTAATTATTTCCCAAAGGGAGAGTTGGTAATCATCCTGGGGTTTTCTGTCCTACGGTGTCTAATAGGGCAGTTTGGAAGTGTAAAGAAGTGTGAACTAATGAAAGAAGAAAAAAAATCAGTAAGACCACCAAACACAACTTGTCCCTCCTCTACTTCAAAATGCAGACTTACATATTAACGATGTACAAGGAACAGCAGCAAGAGTGCTATTGGCTATTTCTTCACTGGGAGAGTTCAGAGAAGGGTGAGGATGCAGGAGGATGATGGACATGCGGGTGAGCCAATCTTCCAGGGAAACCACTAGGAGTTAAAGTGCACTTTAAGGCGGGCTGCTGCAAAGGAAATAGGTGCCTGGTGTTTGCTAACCCAAACGAAACCTTTCCCTTTTGGTGAGGAGATAAAAGTCAGAGTTTCATACCAACACTCAGCTATCAGGAATGTGCCTTTCACGGCTGATAAGTGATGGTTTCTACTCGCAGCAGACTGCAGGAGAGCTCGCCTTGCCCTCTTTCAACTGCTGCTGTTTGAATCTGTAATAAAGCGCTTGCAAGCTGCTCCACAAAACTGCATCGAGGTGAGAATTATGGAAAAAGCTGGACAGGGTTCAAAAAAACAGCTTTGCCAAGCAACCAATGCAACAAATACAATGTATTTTAAGGGGGGGCTAGGGAAGGGAAAAAAAAGGGCTTTCGAAACCGATCAAATGAAGCTTGCTTGATAATCACTGCAGGTGGTGAAGCTGATTTTAAGTGTGAAAAAAATAAACTTTTTATTGCACGCAAATGCTTTCATAAAGTGGTCATTTGTGCATGTGTGTGTGTGCACCCGCAGCACATGCAGCAAACAGAAATCTATTGAGTTCCACCAGACCAGACGTCTGCATTCTGGAGGGCTCATTGCAGCCAATAAATTTGACTAAAACTTTATTTTATTTTATTTTATGAATTCTGCTATAAAAGCTAATCCTCCTTTCTAGACTTAGCATAATTACAAGACACTATTCTGAGTGCCAAAAATGTCAATTCTAGGTTGCAAACATGGACATGTTTAAGCAGAACCATATGTCAGAACTCAAGGCAAGGCCTGAAGTAAGTGAATCAGTTTACCTTTTTCTGAAGAGTCGATTTATAATGCAACCTAAGCTCTACGAAATAATAATACAGACAGTGATAAATTACATGGCTCAATTATTTATTAATAAGCTTCATTGGAAAGAAAGATTTTATCGGTGCTCAAAATTCACTAAGTTACAAGATCACAGATGTTCGGGGTTCTGGAGCCAGAAACTTAATATTAATGAACTCTCATTAATACCTAATCAACTTGTGATATTTTGATCCTGTGAGAAAATTGATGGCCAGTAAAAATAAACTCAAGAGGTCTTCCCATCTAAAAAAAATACTTATAAATCCAGGAATGCGCACAGTAACCAAGATGCAGTAACTAAGGTTAAGCAGCTGAAAGCTAAATTTTAACTTCTTTTTTTCTTTTTCTTTTTTTTTTTGTACAGGATGGATTTATTCTGTCACCTAGGCAATTTCAGAGTCTTACTGGGTAGAATTTATACCGGCATTCAGACTTAGCAGATGTATTCACATGCAGAACATTAACTATTCAAAAACTACTTTCCAGGATATTCTGGATTAGGGTCTTAAAAACAGACCTCTCTGGAAATGAAATCCTTCAAAAAAAATATCCCTGTTCATCTCTGAACGTGATTCTGCTGCACTGAAAGTGTGAAATCTACTTAAACACATATGGCATCTGAAATGATATCATATGCACTTCTGTGTAAGAAGAATGTGCTGGGTTTTAACCCTGCAGTGATGACAAAATGGGGATTGCAAGAGTATTTTGGACTTTAACTAGGAACACAGAAATTGTCACAGTACATCTGAGCAATGATCCATCTGGCAGAATAGTTTTTCTCCAAAGGTCACCAAAATCAGGTGCCTCAGGCAAATTCTCCAATGCAAAGAATCAACAACTAGGAAAAAAAAATCTTACTTAGAAAAAAAACTCTTTTAATCGAATCTATTCAATTGATAGGTTTGTCTTTTCTGAAATTCTGAGCCTTATGAAGTAAAGATGTAACTTACTGTTATCTAATAGGATTTTTAAAAAATCCATGTTTTTCTTAGGACCCTGTGGGAGTCTACAGAGCACTAGCACACAATACAAGCAAAATAGAGTCCTTTATTCACTTTCATGTGAGTTATCCATTAGCTTCCTTGGACATCCTTATCTTTGTATGGGTAAATAGAAGTATTGGCAGCACTATATATTATATTCTTATCATACATCGTTCATTTCTGCTCTGTGGACTTCTTCCTTTCTTTTTTTTTCTTTTTTCTTTTTCTTTTTTTCTTTCCCAGTTAATAATTTCTACACCAATCTCTACATAAGTTACACTTATGGTCTTTTTTTTCCCCCTATTTTGTTGGGAAATTCCCTCTGGGAGATACCCAAAGAGAAGAGAATAGCCTCACTTTGTCCTTTTGGGAACTTGGTCTATCAAAAATGCCAATAATTTTCATGAATGTTATGATAACCTATATCAATTTCAGGTTCTCATGGATAAGGATAGAGACAAAGGATTTTCTCAGGATACTGACCTTGGAATATTTTATCAAACTGAGACACTAATTTTCTAGATTCCTGTAATAACTAAAGAGAAAACTTGTCCTGCAAAACCACAGAAATGGAAGTTGATGATCTGTAAAAGTTAGAGGGAGATACAGGCTTTCAGGCTTTAGGCTGATTCTTGCATGAATTTGAATTATTGGGCTAAATCAAATTATTGAACTGAAAAGCTGACAGTTTCTACAGAGGTCCACGCAGAAGTCCACTATCATGACATTCATAGAGTGTCATTTCATCTCTAAAATCAAAAGCAAATGCGATAAATAATGCGTAAATCACCATGGTGGAGGAAAAATCAACTTCATTAACTTTATTCTGTCTTTGTATCATCAGATTATTTTCCACTATTACAGAGGGACCTGCTGACTTATGGCGATGACAGAAAATTTTCTCAGTTCTTCCTGCCTGCATTCTATATTCAAACTTAAAGTTTCCCTACCGCTGGAGAGATCTGCCTCAGAATATGGCACTTCCTTGCTTTAATGTAGTGAAGCTCCATCTGGGTGCAGCAGATGTTGAGCACTTGGTGCTTCTGCAAACATACTCTAGGCCACCACCAAAATGGAAATCCACCTGTCTGGCCAAAAGGGACCAAGTAAACTGATATTCTATGCCTTTAACAGTGATGGATGTCATAAAGGCATGTATTTAGTACAGTAAACAAACAGGTCTGTCAACAGTAAAGGCCTTGGAAATAAGTCAGATCCAACACAAGGTAACAATCACGACGGGCCTCATGATTTCCTTTTGTATTTAAATGTATCAAGTGAGTAAGACTGTGATTCAGCCAAACGATTGTTTGATGCAATGGAACCTCTGGCTGTTTATCAGGTGAGCTCCTAGTATTTATGTCAGTATAGCTGGTACAGCTTCACATCTCTTTCCCCATACCCTCTGGAGTGTCTCCAATGAATGTGAGTGATTCTGATGTTATTCAACAGTGCAGCAGCTTGTCAGTGCTTTTGTTTCTGAACAGTATGAGAGAAGTGCCAAATGATGCTATTGTAAAATGTAAGAGTGCTTCAGCATGTTGGGGAACACAGAGTGACTGTCGATGTGACATTGATTAATGACTGCAAAGTGTCAAAATGAGATACTGCACATTCTGTATTAGATTTTGCATAAATCCAACCAAAAATCATGCCTTATCGGGTAATACCAATTTCCAACCAGCTGCAAACAAGGGCATTGTAGGTTTGGTGTGTGGTGACTGGATAACTAATTCTGTCATGGTTGTTACTAAACTAAAAACAAAACAAAACAGACCAACCAACAAGTAACAACAACAACAAAAAGCGTTAATAAAATTTAAAAATTAATGAAGTAGAGAAAGAAAAGTCAAAATAGCCTACTGGTACGGTGACAGAAACAAGAATCACAGTTCATATGATACACTTCTAACTTTGTGTTTAAGTGAACTAGATGCTTCTTCTATCTGTGTCGAAATCTTCCAAATTATAGTACTAAAAATGTACTTATTCACTAGGCAAACAAAATGCAATGACGCATTAGCTAATGTTTGCAAGGCTCCTGGAAAAGAGCATATCTCTTTATATGTAGGTTACTCCAAAAGTAATGCATCCTAATTATTTCCATGGAAACTACAACAGATACAAAAAACACAATAATGCTATTTGATAGAGCAAGTTCTCAGCTACAAAATATTATTTTTCAACATAGTCACCACCATCAGTTATGCATTTCAGCAATGATGAGAGCCTGCATGCTGCAATTCATAGTAATCAGCACCGGAGGAGGTGACCCAGTGTTTTACAAATGATGTTGGCATCGTTTCTGGGAAAATGTTGCTAATGCAGTCCATCTTTCTTCAACACAAACAGATGTGAGTCAGAAGGTGCCAAATCTGTACTATGTGGTAGAAGTGGTAGGATAGTCCAGCCAAGAGTGGCAGTGTGCACTGTGGTCTTCATATTGATATGGGGCCTGGAGTCATTGTGTTGCAAGAGAAAGGTTGTCCTTTTCCATGACCTCACTCCAGAAGTTCGAGTCTTCAGCTTAGTCAATGTGGTGATGTAGCAGTCAGCATTGATGGTTTATCTGGGGTCCAGGAAATCCAAAAGTATCACCTGTTTCCTATCCTACAAGACAGTGCACATAATTTTACCAGCAGATGGCTGCATTTTGAACTTCTTCTTCTATGGAGAATTTACATGTTGCCACATCATGCCATTTTGACTCCAGCTCATAGTGGTAACATCACATCTCATTACTGTTAATGATGCCATAAAGGAAACTGCCACCTTCAGCCTCATTCAATAGGTCCTGACAAACTTGCATATGGTATTCTGTCTGTTCCTGTGTGAGCATTCATGGGACCCACCTGTTGCAAATTTTGTGATATTCCAACGTTGCCATCACTGTTTCCAGTGCACTGAAACTGATGTTCAGCTTCGTACACAGTTCCCTCTTCTTAATCTGCCAATCTGTTCAGGTAAGCTGATCAAGATGCTTTACATTTTGTGGTGTGACAGTAGTGCATGGACATCCACAACATGGCTTGTCCTTCACATTGTCACTACTGCCGAAATGCACCACCCACCACCTCACTGTACTCGCATTCACTGTTTGGTCTCCATAAACATTCAGCAAAAGTCGATGAACGTCAGTGGGTATAATTTCTTCTGCATGGAGGAATTCAGTGACGCTTTTCTTCATATGCACTCAATGTCATTTTGTCAGACTACCTCTCTGCTGCCATCTGTCACACAGCAACAGAATGGAATGTTGGCAGGAAGGTTCCACCTCTACTGACATATCACCAACAACCAACTCTGACATCATGGGTCAACATAATAAAATAAGAGGCATTACTTTTGGAGCAGCCCTCATATTTGTTAAAACATAACCTAGAGCAAAATGAATACAATGATAATTTTTAAAGCACAAGAAACACACAATTAGGAGTTGTAAAACACTATTTTATATGATGTATGTAAACAGTTTTTCAAATTTATGCAAAATAACAAGTATTTCCAAAAAAGTCTGTAATTTGCATATTTGACTTTCAAATTGGTATCCCTGGAATGAAATAAGAATGTCAGAATAATAAATTTTTACTTTCTTCCACTGAATATTTTATTGAAATAGATGAGTACTCATGGTTTACACGGACACTGTGCAATTTCTGTGCCCGGCAACAATCCCAGAGACAAATGCTGCTACCACTACTCTTACTTTTAACGCCAATTTATACCAAAGGCTTTCTGTGCTACATACTGGGTACATAGTCACATTTTATGCAAAAAATGTGAAAAATAAGAATGAAATATGAATTTCCATATGAAATATAAAAGTGACCAATTAAAATATGTTGAAGTGGTACATTTTTAGAAGGTTCACATGTCAAAAGCACAAGGTTTGCAGTGAAACATCATTCTACACACAGAAGTGGATGATCTTTAGTAGATGCCTGCTTGAAGATGCAGCCATTTATTTCTGCTCTAAAAAACAATTGGCGGTTAATCTGGCTACTGTTCTGCAGGTCCATGAAAGCTGGAATATCTGTTAGATACTTATCACTAACATCATTAACTTTACATTGCTGTAGTTACCAATCTAGTTTTCGTTTACTGATTCAGTCCTACTTTTCATCTACCTAACTCAAAAATTAAAATGAAATGACTGTGAATTTTAAGAGAGATTTATAAGCAAATGAGGACATCTAGGTTCAAACATGATTTAGTTTGCAATCATGTTTCTGGCCATAAGGAATAAGTATATAAGGCAAACATCTTCCAATGATCAGGGAAATATAAACACCTAATTACTGTCCAAGTTTGGCATATTCATTTTGTTCTCCAACTTGCGTAGTTGTTTAAACATGTTATTCAGAACAATAAAAAGTTTTAGAAATAAATGTTTACAACAGTAAAACTTCATGCGTCCCACAGCCTATCCCTGGATTCAATAAGGGGATGATGTTAGTTTGGATGATGAGAATAATGGAAAGATGAATAATTTGAAAGTCTATGCTGAGATGGGAAACAAAAATTATTTGGCTTGAGTTAATTTAGAAAAAAAAAAAGAATACTTCCAATAAAGATTTTGACAATAAAATTTCAATTAAACCATAATATATTTTCAAAAGACATTTTTAGAACATAGAGAAAAAATAACAACAATTTTGCAGACTAACTTTGCAGACTAAAGGGAGGTCTTTTGAAGAATAGCTTGCCCATCAGTGTGAGCTAAGAAGAAACTGGATCATACGTGTACCAAACATTTGTTAGGTTGGATTTTAACAACCTAGATTAAATTACAAATGTAAAAGAATGTCGGAATGAGTAAAATAGAGAACATTTCCTTCTTGTTATACAAACTTAATGCGGACCAATCTCTGACAAAACATGACTAGTATCAGCTGGTTGTGAGGAACATGACGCTGAGTCTGGTCGAGTAAGCTAAAAGCATTCAGTTACCAACATTACTTTTGCTGGTGTTGCCCAGGGAGAGTTCAGGGATTGCCACGGGTTGACAATCAAAGGTAAGTCAGGTTAATGGTTGAACTTGATGATCCTGAAAGTCTTTTCCAACCTAAATGTTTCTATTCTATATAAGAAGCAAGACAGATAGGGAAAGATAAAGAAATGAGGTCCTGAAACATTTCTGGGGGAAGTTTCAGAAAGAACTATTGGAAAGAAAAACAGCTAGGGTTTTGGAAGATTAAAATGATTAATTTCTCTCTCCTTCAGTTCTGTAAGGTATTCTGCAGTAAATACCATGTGCAAATTGGAATTATATGACTCCAAGGATTCGTGCTGTACAGCCTACTGCTTTCAGTGAGTACTGCTTTGTTAAGGAGGTGTGTTGACCATGGAACAACATAGAGAAGTAGCAATAAAGAGTTTTAAAAACCTTCTTAATGGGAACAATTTGGACTTTAATAGATCACCTTTGCACCTGAGTTTAAAAGCGTGCACGGAAGATCCTATACCTATACAAAGTAGCTTGAGTTTTGCTTTCTATAGGGAAAACGTTAGAGAGCTGTGCTTTAAATGAAGGAAGACATTCACATACGTGCTGTGTTTGAAAACTGCATTTCCATAACAGCACCTGAGGCAGATGGGAATTTAGGTCCAGCATAGAGAACCTCTACTGCAGGCAGCTACACAAGTATGGCAGCAGGGCCACAGAGGCTATCTAGCTCTGCTGTCAGTGCCAGCACCTCCTTAGTAATAAAATGATTGCTCAAAAATATATTCGGCTTCACTGAGTTTGAAAGACCACAAAATATTACAGAATTATAAAGAAAAACATAAACTTTAAGCCCTCTGAAAAATAATTTACTTTTTCTGCCAAATCTCCACTAAGGCACAAACTGCAAACTGATGGACTGACAGATTTATCCCCACAATTCATTTCTGCTCCATGGCTTAAGAAGAATTAGTATTTTTTAGCCAATCAGACAACCTGTAATAATTGTTTCTGTTTCAGACCTGGTTTAGCTTTCATTTTTCTTAAAAAGCAGCCTTTACAATAACATCTAAAGCCACTTCCACTCAACAAGTATTTCTTGGCAAACAGGAGCCTTGTTTCTTTGTTATTGTTGTTTTCTTTGATGAGAATTTAAAATGTGATTTTGAATTCCATACAGATCTTTAACCATGAACTTCTGCTTTCAATTTAAACTGGGTTTTGATTGTAGATGCTGTTATTCACAATCTATACTGAAAAGATATGATCATTTTATTTTAAATTATCACCACAAAAAAATATATATATAGGGAAAAGGTACCTTTAAAAATTTGAAAGGACTAGCTCCTTGTGTCAGCTGGAATGCATCTGAATTGCATTGGCCACTCACACAGTGCTGACTATCTGCATAAAATATCTATCTTCTGGAGGACTCCAGGGCTCATGGCAAAGCCTTGTTGGTTTGGTAACTTCTGCTAGTCATCAGGTGTAGCTGAAATTAATGATGAATGTCATCTGTTCCTCTGCCAGCTAAGACATACATGTTATTAAGGAAAGAAAATAAATGTTTTCTTTCCCTATACTTCAAAACTTGAACATTTTCACCCAACAGGGACAAATTTCACCATAGATGAAACTGAGGAAGGCTGCGAATATTTAAAACAAGTTCAAACAATATAATTTTCTGGTCACAAATTTTGTGAATCTCTCTATTCTGATGTTTCAGTCAGCATCTGATTATGCCAAAAATGTTAACTCGATTTTCTTGATGCATAGATAAGCTTCCCTTCCCTGGCTCACACGGTCACAGTCCATTTTTCTTCCAAAAGATTTCCCTGAAATACACAAAAATTTTCCAAGTGTAGACAAGAAGTTTAAACATTGCTTATGTTATTTTGTGTTTAAAAGCATTCATGTACATTTTATGATCCAAAAATTCTGGAGGCATTGGAGAAGCCCTTGTGATTTCGGTGGTCTTTGGCTCAATGCCATGGCTTGCTTGTGGAAACACGTTTGTGCTACTTGTCCTTGGCCTGACCTCAGATGGGAATGGAACTATTAGTAGGGTGGCACTGGCTGTGGTGTAAAATGGGGCTGAACTTCTTCCATGGAGAGATAATGCTTAGAGAGGAAACATATGAGAAGACCAGGAGAGATGCAGTGAGAATAAATGCATGTTTATGATAAAACAGAAAAGTACAAAAGGCAGGAGCAGTAGTGAGAGAGATGGAAAAGATGCAAACTTCCTGACAGAGTGATGGAGCAATCTGCTTTCTGCAGTGGTTCTACACTAAGACCAAATGCAATTAACAGGCAGAGAAAAGCACTGCTCAGCTGTCTGGTACAGAAGAGAACTCTTTCCAAATTCCTTCCCATTACAGCACACTGTCATGGAGGCAAGACTAACCTTCAAACAAACTGAAGGCTCTGTTTAATTTTACCCAGAGAAGTTCTCCAAAGCCAGAACTTTTGATTCTGTAGTATTGATTTAGAAATATCATAAAAATGGGAAGATGGAGATAAGGACTACATTGTTTCAGGTATTTTCAGAGTGGGTTATAATAGATTGTTATTTATGATTGTTCCAACATCCAAACACACAGTGGTTGTTTGCTACACAAATTTTAAAAAGGATATCATTTGGGAAACAGTCACTCTCTTGTGCTTCCACTGCTAGTCGGGAATAAAACGTGAACTCATTCAGATAATGCTCCCCCCAGCCTTTATATTACATTTTAGTTACACTCCATGTACAGTTTTACATTTCTCTTGTATGAAACTCTCACTCTGCAGATTCTATATACTATATTTGGCAATATAATTACTGTTGCCTTAAGCACTTTTTTCCCCATAGAATATTTCCTCCTCATTTATATTATTACATTCCAAGAGAGTTTTCGGGAGTCATAGTGAGTTTCCTTGTATTGCCTCCAAAAAAAGCCTCAGTTAGGCTATAGCTTCTGGACTATAACAGTGACAAGCCACAGATGTTCCAGAATTGTGTTTAGGCAACACATAAATATAGTAATTATTGCTGTTGTTCCTATTGAGCCTCTTGGCTACAGCTAAGGATAGGTCCTGTTGTGCTAGATTCTGCATTCACATGTAGTAAAAAAGACAAACATACAGTTCCAGACCTTAGGGACTGCTCCTGGCAGGTGCTGAGCAGTCATTCTAGTTAGGTGGAGCGCTAGGAACCATCTTATATAGCAATGGCAAGGACGCATGCCACATACAGCAATTTAGGGTTATCCAGATTTTTCCTTTCCCAGTGGTGTATATTTACGTACATCTATCAGTGTGTGTGTACTTCTAACAAGTACTACTCTGTGAGAAAAACTGTTATTTATTAAAGTTATTCTTTGATGTACTATTAGCTGATACATTTGTATCTGCCCAGAACAAAAATTCTAGAAAATTGCAGAGCCCTCCAAGAGGAGGTGACAGTTTGGGTGTGGCTTGCAAAACCGACATGTTTTATTTCTACTCTGTGCTTTCATCTCACTCTAGGAAGATACATGTCCACCCAGTTGGACAGAAGTAGTCTCTGCTTTTCTAAATTTGCACTGAACTTAGATACACTTTTTTCATCAGCATTGGACTACCAAAACGAGAAATGTCAACTCTCTTTTTCGTAAAATTTATCCATATTGTTAACCAGTGTTTCTTGTTTAAAGGAAAATTGAAGAATATTCTTCCTTGGTATCATGTCTACACTTTCCAACAAGGGAGGTCTCAGATTAACTTTTTGGCCTTAGATCAGTAATGTACTTGAAAATGTGCTTAACTTTAAGCACTTCCTCGAGTTCCATTGAAGTGTACTGTCAGCACTCAACAAATAATAAATGGCAGCAACTTTAAAGTTAATCCACTTTCCTTTCAGAAAGCTACATGATAATGTCATAGAGCAAACATTATATGCAAAAAGTATTTCTTAGTGAGGTCACTCAATGATACTTCAGCAAGAGCTTAAATGATTTGCTGAACCTGAGTTTCAAATGGGTTTAGATAATGCAACAAGATCAAATTGCAGTGTGTGTTTTTCAAAATGTCGGCCTGATCCTGAAAATTACTAGGTGAGTAATTTAATCAGCGATTTCAGAGTATAAGTGTAGGCTGCAGCTGAAGCCAGGAGGCAAAAGTGTCAAATCCCATTAACAAGTATAATAAGTAGCATAGGTGATTACGGTAGCTTGCTGAGTACCTGCTGATAGATGCTGACCTCAAGGGATTGAATGCTCTGGACTTCCCAGAAGATTCTTGAATGAGACAGAATAATACAAAGAAGTATCCCTGACACTACTTAAGTGAATGTTTATTGTTTCTGAAGCTTTTAAGGCAAATCTGTAGTTGTGGCTCTTTGCCTCAGTGGGAGTTGAGGTTCTCAACAAGCTGCATTGCTGGGAGGTTGGCTGGATGGCCAACTCTCTGGGATTTTTTTGCTTAGTGTGTTCAGATGACAATATCAAGAAGTGCAATAATCACATCGCCACTGAGAAGCAGGCTAAGTTATCTCATCTTTGGGTCCTGTTGGTGCAGCTACATTGCTCATTTCTCCCCACCTCATGAGTATAAAACCCATTAAAAAACAAAAGAACAAACAAACAAGCTCACGCAGGCATAAAAGCAGAACAACAGTAACAAAAAAAAAAGCAATGGTTAGATAGAGATTTTCTCCTTCTTCAGCCTCTAGGTTGCTGGTGGATGTTCTGGGAATCCGATTCAAGAAGCAGCTTTCACTCCAAAGGAGGATTTGCTTGGCTGCCCTTGCAGCCCAGTTGCTTGAGGTGCATGAGCTTGTCCCTGCACATGCAAAACTGCGATCTCCAAAATATGGCAATGAGAAGACCTTGCTGGGTTGTGCTTGCTGGAGAAAGCCTTCTTTGCTGGGGCTTTAACACTTTCACTGCAAAGACATATATGATCACGTGCCTGGGGGACTGGATTTAAGTAGAAGAAAAGGAAGCGACTAGAGGAGGCTGAGGGGAGCCCTCATGGCAACTGCAACTCCTTACAGGGAGCGGAGGGGAAGTGCTGAGCTCTGCTCTCTGTGACAGAGATAGGGCCTGGGGGAATGGCATGGAGCTGTGTCAGGGAAGGACAGGTAGGGGTTAGGAACAGGCTTGACACAATAAACCCTTTCTGTATCCCTGTGCATTCTCCCTGCAGCAGGCTAAGCCCAGTCCCACCACAATCTCCAGAACAGAGCTACACAAAGCAAAACTTACTGCAGTGCAGACAGTTTTATAAAGAAGTTTCCTCTTCCTTCAGACTGATGGACATTGGTGCATGTGCTGGGAAACCAACCCAAGAAGCAGTGAGGAAAAGGATCCCAACAAGGCTCAAGCTCACTTTTATGCAGCTGTATTATTTGGAGGTGAAGATGGGTATCACCTTCACCCCAGAAGAAATGGAGCTAGGGGGAATCACTGCACCAGGTCCTCACTGAGCGGATGCCTACAGGGTGCAACTCAGAGAATAACTCAGTCAAAATAACGCAGTGTGACACAGCCATGCTCAGCTCCTGGAAAATGCAGCTTACTGGATTCCTTTACAATTTTAATAAGGTATAGGAGAGCCAAGTGATGTTAAACTGTCTCACTTGAGCCCCCACAGTGCAGGGGGTGGCAGCCATTCCATGCTCTTGAGGATAATCTGGGAATGCAGCTGCACCCTTCCTACAAGTAAGTGTTAGGACATGTTCTGTCAGCTGTGTCCCAGCCCTGTCCCTTTATTTAGCATTAGGGCATGGTCTCATAGCTCCCAGACTCAGCTATGGGTGCCCAAGAAAGGCTTTGCAGAAGGGGGGATACACCAGTAACCCGCTGATGTTGCTGGGGCCATAGATAAGGCTATGCTGGACACTGCTGAGATGGCAAGGGGAAACACTGCATGGTGATGATACAGAAAATCTAGGGGCTGAGATCAGGTGCTTTGCAGGGGTTGAATATGGAGATTTGGAGGATATTGGGAATTATGAAATATCCATCACTCCCTGAGGATGGGCTCTTTAGGCGACATTTCCTGTTTGAAAACATTCTCAGTCCTTATTTGTTTTCTTCTTCTTTCTCTCTCCCAAAATAACAAAATTAACAAAAGTTTGTGGAAAGGCTCTTTATCACTAAATATGTGTTTTCCTCTCATATAATATTCAGTAAAAAAAATACTTGCCTATAATTAGGTAAGGAGAGCACCTTCTTTAGGGCATGTGGGAGGAAGCAGCTGAGACTGCAGGAATTCCCCTCCAGCCTGAGGGCCTTCCGCTATGGCTCTGGGTAGCTCTCTGCTCACTGATTATTTGTGCATCTCTTCTTTTAACAAGTACCAAATTGAGAAAATCTAAAATATGAAACTTGAAGCAATTCAGAAGCCAGAACAGCCCCTGCTGACACATATAGAGCAGGGTAAGGCTGAAGGCTCTCTGTTGCAGTAAAGCTTGCTGTCTCTTACCCTTTGTTGTTATGGGAAGATCGGCACCGATTTAGATCTCCCAGCTCAACATTACAGGGTGGGAAAAATATTGATGAACACAGATTCACCCTCAGCACAATGAAATAGATTTGCACAGAACTGTTGTTTTGTTGTGCATCTCTGTAGTCCCTCCCTGCCTGAGACCTACTACCTTTGTGAATAATGTCAATAATAATAACCAGGCTGACTATTTCTAAAAAGACATGGAGTTATAATTGCCAGTTGCACATTTGGTAGCACAAAACTGTTTTGAACAGGTAGGAGAAAAAATAAATAGAAATGCAGTAAAGCAAATGGAATAAAGTTGATTAAAAGAATCTCTATGCTCTCCTGAATATGTTCTTACCATGGCTGGCTGCTTTTTCTTCTGCAAGATTCCTTCATCTGTCTGAGAATCCTGCTTTTACTTTCAGGCTTTGTTATGATTCTTTCTAGTAAAATACTTTAGCACTTTTGTCAAGCAGATGAAGTCTTAGAAGCAGGCATCTTGAGCAGATTTGTATGCTGGTGGATCTCTGTATCTCACTGAGATGTGAAAAAGAGGCCACTGTTTAATTTACACAAGTGTCTAACTTAGTGAAGTGTGAACAAGTACAATTTTATTTTATACTCATGGGAATGCATTTGCTTTGAATACATCATTTGTAAGACATGAGCTGGATTTCTGGTGATTTCTATACCTTTTCATAAAATAAGGGGAAGCATTCTGATTTTTTAACTTTTGCTGAAAATCTTATTTGTTGTCCTTTGTTCACAGACTTAAGCTGCTGCAAATGAACAGCAGCAGTGGCTTTACCTTCCTGAACCATTATGAGGAGCCTTGAAGTCCTTTCTATGCAATGTTCTGTGTTCCTGCCCCAAATGAATGCCTCCAGTTGCAGTATGAAGATGTGCTTACACTGAAGACTGAAAGTAAATATCCATCTAATTCCCCTGATTCAAGGGAATTGAGTTGCTTAGCTAAGTAATAACTATCAGTGGATAATTAGTAAACTTGTTTCACATGAGTTTTATATATATATATATATATATATATATAAAATGTGTATATGTGTACATTTTTTTTCCTTTGGGAAGTGAAAAATTCAGCGTTATTTTCTGATAGACAAAAATGGATATTATTTTAAACATATGCTTTCTCAGACAATGTAATGATTTAAGGGTCTCTTGCTGACCTTCCATTGACTTTCTCCAATGTTAAATTGTTTTGTCTAATAGAAGATAAAGACAGATTAATACTAACCAATGAGTGATGTACTGAGTAAGGACTGAAAATAACATGTAGGCCGTGTCATATGTAGTGTATAAAAACGGCAAGGAGACAAAGAAAATTAGAGAGCTTAGATAATAAGTAAAGAGGAAACATCCAGTCCTCTGATTTTAAAACTGGATTCATATGTAAACTGAAGCATACTAAAACTTTGAAGCAAATCAGATATGGATAGTTGGAATAATCCTGCATTAGTTCAGGATGGGGTTGAGGGTTAGTTCACAGAGAGTTCAGAGGAGTTTCCAAGCACTGATTCCCTTTTCCCTTTCTCAAAATACTCCGCACAGATTGCTCCCAGGCAGGACGGTCATCACACCTATCAAAGGCTGGATGAATCTAGTGAGAGCTCAGTTCACCTCCCCCATGCAGGTGACAGCACTTTCCCATAAAAAAGACGAGCAGTGTGGACATGCACTGTAAAGTGCCCTGAGAAAAGACATTATTCTTCCCAATATTTTTTCATTTGAGGTTCAGATGAAGATCTGTTGTCTGAGAGGTTTCCCAGCCATCTGCAGCCAAGGGGCACATGTGAAAGCTCCGTGTAGCTGTTATGTGTCTGTGTGTGTGTGTGCCATGGGCTGGTGTGGATACCCAGCCAAGAGGCAGGTTCAAGGCTGCCTAGTTCCTCAGGTCAGCAGCTCACCAGAACCCCACAGCTGCCTTTGCGCAGAGCACAATAGCTTCATTTTTTCCATTCACACATATAATTAGCATATGCAGAGTGTCAGCTGTGTTTCTGAGTTTGTCAGCTGGAGTTTCTGTGCCAAGAGGGCTCTAACGATGCTATGGTGTCTGTAGATACACCCGCAGCAACAGACCCGTAGGCTGCTTGAGACCAAATTCTAAAATGTGATTTATTTCCCCTGGTGGGTCTGGCATGTGTGTTTCAGTGTCTGGAATACATGCTACGTTATTATTTCTGCTCAACTGTGTGCTTTAATAGTCTCCTAGGAAACAAGGAAAAGTGTGTGTGGGGGGGAATAACCATAATTGTCTAAAGACAAGTATATACAAATTATAAAGTATTTTTTTTAATAGAGTGCAAGCAGCTCTAATTATAATGAAGCATAAATTCAGTGCTAGGGCTGTCAGACCTCTAGAAATAACAGCATGCTGACTTCCCAAGAAAGAGTTTTGCTCAGTAGTTTCTGATCCTTCTACTTACTTTGCTTGTGTGCAGGAAGTGCATGAGCAAATCCCATTCATAAATAAAGAGATTTGTGTGCCGGCCTGCTTCCCTCCCCCTTCCCATGCATAGTCCCCTTTTTGGGACCAAGCTTTTTAAAGTTTAGCAAACATGAAAGGAAATTGTTAAACTCTGGTAATTACTCTAGGATAAAAGTGATGTATCATTTCAAAAAGGATTTCGCTCAGCATTAATAATGACAACATATGTCATTATTAATGGATAAGAGAATGAACTGTATCATGGACTGCTTTTTATGTGTTTTTCTTTTAGCTATAGTAAATTTTTATCATTATATATATATTAAAAAAAAAAAAAGAAATTACTGAAATATATCTACGTTTGTGGAAGGGTCCAAAGTAAGGAAAATAACTTAGTATTTCCAAACGAAGTTAAACTCATTTCAAGGGTCACAAGGCCAGAAAAGACTAAAATATCTATATATTGATCACAAAAATGGAAATTACTTCAAAAATCATGGCCAAAATTGGAGTAGTTGAATAATTCTGTAAGCGAGGGCAGCAGAATCTAATCTATAATGCAAAGGGCTCTCATCCAGGAAAGCGCATAAGCAAGTGCTTAGATCCATTACTTTTCAGGAAAGAATTTTGGCACGTGTTAAATTTTAAGCATATGCCTAAAGTTAAAGTTAAGCATATGGTTAAATGTTTTCCTGAATGGAGGCTTTCCTGATTCAAGACTTTATAGGGCAACGTATGGCTTTTCTGAGGAAGCCTAAAACATTCACACTCTTTGCAGAAAGACGGAGAAAATGTACAAGTCTTTTTAGAAATACCTGATTTATTGAATTCGATCAAGGAAGGATAAAGATTTAACAGAAAGCCTATGAGGTGCAGGAGCAACAAAACCAAAATACACATCTAGTAGGCTCATTCAATAAGCACACCCAGATCCCCAGAGTTTTCTGAGTAGAAAACTTAGTCCCTAATGCACTCATCAAAGAGAACGGCAGTGTTACCTAGTATGTTTTGTATTAATGTTCCACTTTATCTCCTTTGCCTGAGTTTTTATCTTACCTTTTTTTAATGTTTGGTGAGAAATCGAGCCGTGACCGTAGACAGGGTGCACACAAGAACTAGAAATCATGAATGTCTCTAATGCAAGCCAGTTTCCATTCTGTTCTCAATTTACTTCTATTTTGTTAATAATAGCCCCACGGTCTATTTTGGTGACATAACGCAGTGCTTGACTGCGGCTAGACTTGAGCTGACTCAGTGATGGTCTTATTAGGATGTGGAAGGAGTCTTTCTTTCCTTTGTCTTCCAGGTCCTACTGCTGGAGACTGACACAGGCTTACTCAGGAGCAGAGATATTGCCAGACAGCATGCAGTGTACATGGATGTTCAGGTCAGGGTTTAAATCCCACTCCAGTGACCAAGCACTGTGACCAAGCCAATCATTCCCCAGAAATCTTCTTCATAATAGTGGAAGAAAGAAACAAATGGGCAAAAGAGAGCATAAACAGGAAGGAACTGATCACTAAAAGTCCTCACAGCTATAGACTTGCTATTAAGTCTGATTTTTCCTGTTTCCTCCCTCCCAAACCTTTTGTGCATGGCTTTCATATATCCCAATCCAGAAGGTTGGCTGTTAGTATTTCTACATGCAATTAGAGATCCTATGAAGCTGAGTCTTACTCAAATAACAATAACTTGACATTAAGTCATATTAGTGACTGAACTTTACTTTGATTGAAGAAAATAGTAATCTCTTCGGAGGAGTGGTTGACTCCATTGATGGTCGGAAGGCCTTGCAGAGAGATCTAGGCAAATTAGAGAGCTGGGCAATCACCAACACATGAAGTTTAACAAGGCCAAGTGCCAGATTCTGCCTTCAGAGGGACAACTCTGGCTGTATGTACAGACTGAGAATAAGATACTAGAGAGCAGCCCCACTGAAAGGGATCTGGGATTCTTTGTCAACAGCAAGTTGAATGTGAGTAAGCAGTGTGCCCAGGCACACAAGAAGGCCAACCATATCCTGGGATACATCAGTCACAGAACTGCCAGTTAGGGGAAGGTATTGTTCTGCTCTGCTCTGTGCTAATGTGCCTCACCTTGAGTGCTGTGTGTAGTTTTGGATGCCACAGTACAAAAGGGACATAAAACCATTAAAGAACTTCCACAGGAGGGCTGAAAAGATGGTGAAAGGTCTAAATTCTGTGATTCTTCAAATGTGAGTCCCACTGGAATGAATATCCAAGAGGGCACAGCTGTATTGTGTGCGTGGTGTTTGTGGATACTCCAGCTAGCAGAAGTATGTTTTAGTTTACAGGTAAGGCATTTCACATCTGGGTTGATTTTTTGATTAATCCCAACTCAAGGCAAAAAGTGGCATGGAAGAAAGCAGACAGTTTCTTTAGTTATTATCATTGCTGTTCAAATCTAACAAGAGATTTTATTTTATTGCTAAAAATATTTCTTTTCAATTTGGCTCTTGCAGGTTTCAGCTGAACCATTCTTCAACACTGGTTATTCAGAACACTTCTCTTTATATCTGTATTTATTATCCCTTTTTTTTCCTTGTCCCTCTAAGGAAAGCTATGTGAGGGCCCTGGGGAGCCTGGGGGATTTGGTGCTAAGGATGACTAAGGGTGTCATGGATGGAGAGAGAACAGGACGTATTTGTGTCATAATGGAGTTTTCCTCATCCCATGAAACTTATCAAGATAAAAGAATAAGTCTTAAATACTCACTGATCTGAAATCAAAATGCACTATGAAAATAAGGACCATTACCTCATTAAAGACAAATCAGTATTGTTTTGACACAGACACTCACATGAGTTATATACTGAGATTCAAGTCACTGTTTCAATTATAAAACAAGAAGGATTTGAACCCATATTTCTTTTGAAAGCTCTAATAGCTAAAATAATCATTATACTTGGGCAAGATGTACACGCTGAAGGTTTTGGGCAGAAATCACGACCCACACTGGAAAAGATTTTCCACTGAAATGTGTTAGAAAGATCAGAAAGTTTTTGTTTTAATTTCGAACCATTAGTTTTCTGATGAAAACAGAGAACAAAGCAAAACAACAACAAACACAGCACTCAGAAAGCCACCAACACTGTCAGATTCAGCTCATATTTACATTGATAAGTTAATGTTAATTCCTTTCCAACACCCCTGCATCACCTCCATGCTTGCAGAACAAAACACCAGCTGAAGATTGAGAGCAAGAATACGAAATGCACAGAGCAACCACCTGCATTCCTGTGTAAAGAAATCCCAATTTCTGACCACTGTTTTAATTGCTCTCTTGCAGGCCTGTTATCTGAGCTCTTTCAGGCAGTGGTAAGGTTGCACAGATACCCAACGTATTTTTTCATTGCGGAAAAGGGAACTAATAGCAGGAAGCACAGACTTGAGGCCACAGAAGAGTTAGGAAGACAACAAAGATCATTGCCACTGTTGTTTTTCCTCTGACAGCACTGATTCATAAAAGACACTTCTTTTCCTTTCCTTCCTTATTTGAATCATGGACTAATCTTGTTAAGGTAGCCAGATGTTTTTTTTCTCGCTTTTTTAGTTTTGTTTGAAGGTTGGTTGGTTAGTTAGTTTTATTTATTTCAATGTTCAACTTCTGTCCAACTCTCCCTGCTTTATTGAGACTTGGGATGGCTGACTTTGCCAAAATGAGGCAGGCCAAGTTGCTTACAGGTAGCAGAGGAAAAAAAAAAAAAGACTGAAATAAAAATAAAAATGGAAAAAAAGTCACTGAGAAAAGCACTGTAGAAAGAAAAAACTTGGCCACAGCAGCTCTGTGGTCACCCTGGGGTCAGAGGGATGGAGATGTAATTAGAGCAAAGAACAATCTGAGGAAAATGGAGGCAGAGAGAAAGAGGCAAAGAAAACCATGGTGAGAGGGCTATGAAGAAGAACAAAGAGAGAGAAAAGAGAGAGTTAGGCAAGAAAAGAGGTCTGAGGGTGAGGGAGGATACTGGGAGTGCAGTCTTGGTAGTCCTCAGGACAATCTCCCCAGTTCAAAGGACACAAACATGGTGAAGCTGGTATGGCAAAGAAATGTCTGATGTTCTTCAGTTCCTTTCCAACCTATAACAGCTTTCTTTACTTTTACCCAGCTGTTCATTATTATTCATTACTGGTGTAATTAATTTTCAGACCAGAGTGGGCAGGAAATGGTGTTGAAACAGTTTATGTTTTTACATCTTTAAAAAGAGGAGCAGGTGAGAGATACTTCCTGGGACATGAAAAATAGTTGGGGAGATGGGGAGAGAAGGGGCCAGAAAGGCTTTGTAAAGGAGAAAAATAAAGAAGAAAGAAAGTAAACAGTAAAAAGGGTGGATAAAGATAAAGAGGAAAAGATGAAAAAGATAAAAGTGATGGATGAGAGAAAGAAGGAGCTGAAATAATAAGAGCGAGAACAAAGGAAAAGAATAAAGAAAAGGAAGCAGAGAGTAGAAAAACACACATCCAAATGAATACCTGAAGGTCTTCATGATTAATATCTTTTGCTGAGAATACATTTCTACTATGCTTAAATAGTGCAGTGACTCACCATTTATACCTTGTCACAGGAAGATGCCAAATTTGATCTTTTTTTAGGGTTAAAATCCGTAGAATGATTAAAATCCATTCCCAGCAGGGAATGTTATGACCCAGCCTTGAGGTTAATAATTTCCTCCAGTTTATGCAAGTAGACATTAAAGTGAGTAAAAAGTATCAAATTTGCTCATAGTTTTACCTGTGTTTTTTTAATTTGAAATTCAGGTTAATTAAAATGTGGTAATTTTTCACAGGAATAGGTAATGCAGAATTTGTTTGAGGGAATCTAACAAGCTTTATGTTTGACTTTGCCCATTAAGTGGGGAAGGGGGAGGAAAATAATTAATGATGGCATGAGTATCAGTCATGAACAGTCTATTCAGACTTTATAAGCTGAATGTTCTTCAAACACATAACACCTTAAACAAGCGAACAAACAATAGAACAAGCTTTATTCTGCCCTTTCCTTTTCAGCAGTGCACACAGCAAAGGAGACATAGGAGGAAATCAACTGTAAATGGCATCTTCAATAATGAAGGAAAAAGCTGGATATCCACAAGTCTGTTTCCTAGGCAACTGGATGGAGGGACAATCAGAATCTCTCAATTGCACCCCATTATAGATATTTTCTACACAGATCAGTAAAAGGAAGAAAAAGGTGATTGGAAAATCTTCAGCAAAAATACTCCCAGAGCACTTTGAAAGCATGGGGGAAGTGAGCAGATAACACACAAAATGGCTGCCTGTGAGGGGCTCTGATTGCAATCATCTTCCCAGCAGCGATAGAAGGATGACAGGAAAATCACCCATTTAAATACAGCATTCTTGGAGGTCCCAGGTTTCATCCCCGGCTCCAGCCATGAGGCTGCACTGACAATTATGCTTTATAGATAATATCTCACAAATGGACTTTGACACAGCATGGAGAAGGATTATTCTGAAAATCTGCATTGTAAATTCGCTGCCTCTGTTATGCTTTGGCACCTTACCAACCTAATGGTCCAAGGTTTTTAGTATGACCTGATGAACCAGAGCTGTTGTTGATCCACTAATATCACTTCTCTGAATAATTTATAGAATGCACAAACTTAGGCAAATGAAGTAAGCACTCACAAAGGGAGTTCACTTTTTTCTGCGCTGGGCAGTCTCTTAGTACCAAAAGTAGCAGTATATGCTTTATTCAGGATCATACTGAAAGAAAAAAAAAGATATACAAGCACTTAGAGGATAAAAATATTACAAGGTATCAAAGCTAGACAGATCAGTGAATGAATCTAGATGAGCCATATGGCCTTCTTCCATCCCTAAATGTTAATTTTATGATATAAGTACCACAGTCACTCCGATCTTCCAAGGAAATGCTGGCAATACAGCCCAGCTAATGACAGATGAAGTTGCTTATTACCGTGTCTGCTCTCTCTCTTTGGGAGAAATTCTTTTGCCCTCAGTAGATGTTTTTCTTCTTTTTTATATGCTTTCATTTTTCTTTAACTGGGAGGCAGAAGCCTAATAAACATCAAAGTGTTTCACTGAGGCTGACCACATCAATGCCAAGTCTTCACTTCAATGCAAATAGGTAAGTGCAGAAGTGCAGCGTATGGACAAGAAGTGCACCCTGGTAGCTAAGCTGCCAAGCCTTCCCTCACTTAATGTGTTCGTAAAAACATAACAAAAGAAAACAAAACTACTACAACAAAGAAGCATTGCTTAATTCATAAAGAAAAAGGTTGTATTTCCTGATTTGAACTAAATGAGGCAAAACACATTGTTCACACCCCAGCAAGAACTACTAGAATGAGCACAGGAAAATCATTGTCAGCTCTGTCGGTGAAAACAGCCCAGCAGAATAAAATGCTATCAGAGAGGGCTTCTGGAAAATGGGAGAATTCCTTTTATTTCTTTATTTATTTTAAGAATATATGGAGATTATACAGTTGTACTCTTTTCTTAAATGCTGTGCTTTCTTACAGAGGTGCAGTTTGTTTGGCATGGGACTGAGTGAAACCTCTTTACCCTCAGTTGTGCGAGGCTCTCCAGTTGCAGAGGAGTCAGATTTTTGGGTCGTTTCCAGGGATGTTTTTATTGCTCTGCATCTGACCGGTCTGCTTTCCTGGATGAAGCTTATTAGCAACTTCATGAGAAGCTGGGAAAACAAGAGCAGAACACCAAATTGCTGAGGCAGAACATGTTAAAAATATATGCAGGAAGAACTCTAAAGAAAATAAAATAGAAGATGTTTGGAGAAAATACTGTATATGAACAGTAGCCATATACATTTTCTGTGTGTGTGGGGAGTGGGAAAACTTCCTTAAAAGTACTGATTTCTAATAACAGCTGGAAATGAATGCAGTTTTAATGAATGATTCTTCATTATTATTGTCTCTAGGATGGCAAATCCTAGAAGACGACTTATGGCAAAAATAGCCATCTTCTGATATGAACAAAAATATTTTGTCTGGATAACTTCTGTTTTTAAACAGAAGTACCAACTGTAGGATTGTAGCCCAACAAGTTTGCAAAATTCCCATTACTTTCTGTCTTTACTAAGAAAAACTTTACTAAGAAAAACTTATTTCATCTGAAATAGGCTGTAGAAAAACTAGCAGTTGAGCAGCAGTTCTATCAGCAACAGCAACATACCATACATTAAAAATAGATAAAAATAAATGATTGAACCAAAAATAAAGCTCTGCTGCTGCAGGCAGACAGACCTTCTCTTGAGTTCTCTGAAACTGCAAAATCCTCTGTATTTAACTACTATCTCTGAGTCACTGATATCTTATTTTCTTTTTTATCTTGTCTAGTAATCCCGAATATGTTTCCATTCAGCAGTTCGGTGTAGTTTGCCAACATTGCTAAGCCAATGTTGGTGGAACTTAACAGAGTTGATGACATCCTGATGAAAAGTGTACCTTTCCTGCTTTTGGAGAGAAAATTCATGCTCAGAGATATCTTTCAGTCCTTATTTCCAATTCTTTCTTGCTGTGGCACAAACTGGATAAAACTTTGATTATGAAGGGAATAGCAATTATCTTATCCTTCATTCAGGGGAAAAAAAAAAAAAAAAAGAAAAAAGAAAAAAGAAATTAGTTATGCTTTTGGGAGCAAAGTAGATGAGAAAACAGAACTCCATATCCTAAACTTGTTCACAGAGGAGACTGGCCAAAACCAGCCACAACTCTGGAAATGGATGGACCTTCAATAGGCTGTCTGTAGAAGCTCAGGTCAGAATTGTGTTTGAAGAGATGCTGAATTATCCAGAGAATACACTGGGAGAATAATCCAAAAAGCCACCTAGAAAGCACTTGTGCAGTGTTCCAGAGAGAGAGCCAAGAAAGGAAGCTTTTCGGCGGTGAAGAAGCTGGAAAAAAGCTCCGGAAGAGAAGAAAGACTTTTCAAATGCTGTTTCTGTTATAAGGTTAAAAAGGATGTTATATATATTATTCATAAATAGTTTTTCAGCATGTACATCACTGATTATATCATCAAGGATTTCCCATAAAAAACCTTCCAAGCTCAGAAAGAATAGTGTTATTAGTACAGCAGGGAATGGACTTGTTCCCAGTGTACCTGGCAGACGTTTGTACAGACACACGATGACATCAGTCACAGCCAGGACCACACATGTACATTCACATGTAAATGTAAGTCAGTTGGACAGCCAGTGCGTATGGTTTATGCCCTTCTCCCTCTTAGTCAGGAAAGAATCCAGCTATTTTTAAGTCTGGATATGCATATGGCCAAATATAATGATATTCCTTGTGCAAAAGAAGAAAAGGATAAACCTAAAGGCTTCAACACATTCTCCTTATTTCTGGCAGTTTTCCTTTCCCATTGTGCTTACTCTTTCCTTGGAAGAATAAAAGGTCCTTCAGAAACATTTCCCATTTATAAAGCTTAGGTTAACACTCACGAAGTCACAGAGTTTATTCATTCCTGTAAATTGTTGTGAAATGACCAACTAGGACATCCAGCTCACGTAGATGTTGTGGTGCACATGTCAGGTTGGAAACGGCCGGTTAGATAGAGCAATCAGAGAGCAAAGTAAAATTTGCACCGGACAGACTGCACGCAACCTTCAGGCTACTAATCATTCACCCCCAAAATCAAGCAGTTCTAGAGAGGGAGTAAATCCATAACTCTCACAGCTGTCTTGAAGCTAACTTCTGAAATAGAGAAAATGGTTAAATCCTCTGCATAACTTACTACCGATTGTCCATCTTGCTTTTGTTAAAATAGGAAGAACAGTGACAAAGGCCTTGGAAACCATGAGTCATTAATTTTCCAGGGGCAGCCAAGTGCATCATCATCCTCTGAAAAGAATATAAAGAAGGAAAGCTTACATTTGCTGAAAATTCCTGCCATTAGCATGCACTTTTCTCCCTACTTTGTATGGAAATAATGGTAAAGTAGAAAGTATGTCCATAGAGACAACAGCAACAGCCAGTCTTCAAATGACTGTAGCAGGTTACATCAGTCTCATGACTACATGCGACTTTGAGCATCAAAAGTGTAACAGTTTTAATACCACATCTCCTTTTTCAAGTCATCATTGTACAATGTGGATATTCAGGCTTTGAGTGCTTACTGTTG
>JAOWBP010001760.1:78847890-78885159 GCA_028571105.1 Tragopan temminckii | reverse complement strand
AATAGGTTTTGACAACTGAGAGGTTCAAAACAAAAGCCTTGGTGGTTGAGATTTTAGTACCTAGGACTATATGGTGCACAGACAGGAACATCTGAACCAATGCATTAATTTTAACAAACTCGATGACTCAGACATTAATTATAAAGGGCACATGCATTTTCAAGATTCTCCAGTCTATATCTGATTCAGATAGAAAGGTAATAATCATGTTTCTTCAAAACACAGAAAGATTATTTGGCAGAGCTCGAGCAGAAACAACTGCTTTTCTTATATAGTAAGTTCCTTTCTGTTCTCTTAGCAGCTAAAGCACATAAGAATTTTGTACACTCTGAAAGTTAACAAAGTTAAGAGGTACATCTGCTAAGGGTCTCTTAATTCTGAAGACCATAATTATTATTTCAAGCATTCTTTGGGAGAAAAAAATAACCCACAACTGTCGTCCAGGTTATTTGATTGGGAAGGAAACTATTTAACTCCTGACAGTAATCTTTTAAGAATAAATATTTCTTTATCTGCCCTCCTTTTTGCTCTCATAAATTCTCACTGCAGTAACTTTCCTCTAGGAGACAGTGAAACTAGAAATGCTTGTTGTTTAATACCTCTATGAAGTTTGTCTCTCAAGGGCTATATTTTGTCCTTTTGTAGCCTGTTCACAGAAGTGTGAAAGTTCTGCAGAAAGCTCCATAACTTATCTCACCAGCCGTCGGTGCCCTCACTAAAGATACAAGTCCATGGCTGTTTGCCAGTGGGGTTTTCTGACTTTTAAAGATTGTCCTGAGGGACAACCTGTGAAGTCCCTTCCTCAGCCAGGCTCCATAGGAGTCTCTCACTCCTGAAGAGAGATGGTAGTCTCAATAGAAATGTTTCCCTTTGCACCTTGCAGCAGATCTTTGAAGCCAAATAGAAGGACAAAATGTGTAACTTTCCAGGCAACACCTCTTTGCATATCTTCAAGTATTTTTTTAATGGTGATTCAGGAAAAGATTAATGTAACTGGCAGCCAGGAAGGAATTTCTGCCAAAGGAAATAGTTGCTCCTGGAATAGCTCTGAGGCTATCTGTGCAGCAAGCCAGAAGTGTGACTCAGTTGGAGAAGCCATCTCTGCAGAAAGCTCCTGTTCCACAGATCTGTGAACACCTTGCCTGGTAGCTGTGAGTCACCCAAAAAATCCCGAAAGTCCCCATCTGTTTCCTGTTTGATGGATTACCACTGATTCCTTCATAGTTTGCTTTAAGTTGCACTTTAATAGGTTGCACTTATTTTCCATATCCACGTGATTTACACTGGTTGAGAAAATGGCCATGACTTTGAAAGGTTATTCAATACATGCCTTATGTCGGAAGGAAGAACATGGTGGTTTCTCAAAGCAGCATTTAAAAATCATTGCAGTCATACGTCTTTTATCAGGTAAACTGTGTTGCGATTACTGGTGAGTGCTGTCATTGTACTGAAGGCGTAATTACAACAAAGGAAATGTAGTTCAACATCCGACTTCACAGGAAAATTATTGTGATTATTTTTTAATGTTATGTAACATTATTTTCGTATTTGCATTGATTAAATACAAGAAAATATCTTCACTGATTCCTATCTGACAGTAACTACCTATTTAGAATCTGCTTGGGGTTTTAGGATACAACCTTTTGTAATCGCTTTTGTAATCCTAGTATCTCTCTGAGAATTATTTGCAATTTCATTTTAACGAGAGATTTTCACCTTAGTTTTTGTACACATGGTGAAAAATTAGCTCTAGTAGATAAATTGTTTTAATTGATTTGTGCAGATTTTAGGAAGCTCAGGGCTAGTGACTTAGTTACAATAACATCACCTCCTGTTCCTGAAGCACAAAGGCATAGAAGGAAATTTTTTTCAGTTGACGGGAGTTTGGAAGATAAATGACGGAATGGGGTAGAGAGGCACTACACTGAATGTGCTCCTGACTCTCACCTAATCTGCTTTGCTTTACTTTAAGAAAAACAAAACAAAACAAAACAAAACAAAACAAAACAAAACAAAACCTGAAATTTCCCATGTTTTGTTGTGTTGAGAGGTACAGTACACAAGTACGCAAGACAGGAGGAAGATGGGAAATTGATGGATTCTTCTTTTGCCTCTCAAATTCTCCTATGCGAAAATTAACAATGTAATAATCATCCTCAAAACAAAGAGTCTGACCCTGCAGACCCTTTCAACCCTTGTGCCCACAGCGACACAGAAAACTGCAGAAATTGTATTATTTCCTTACTAACAACCACTTTTTGTAGTGGAAAGTAACAGGTATTTCTTTCAAAACTTCATGGTTGAAAGCATGTTGATAATACCATTCTTTCCCAACATGGAATAAGTACTCATTTCAATAAAATGAATTTTTGCCATCTACTGAGATGGACATTTAGCTTCTTCCTTTTAATCCAGTACCAATAAATCTTGATAGCTTGCATTCAGGAGTTCTGGAAGAGTTGACCCAGGACCTTCGAAGTCACTAGTATTATTTTAAAACAGTGTTTGAAACAGCTATCCAGACAGTTGGAACAAACTTAGTGATGTTTAATATTTTCAAAGGATAAATGAGCAGATTCACGCAACACAAGCCTGATTATCCAGCATTGATCTTTGGCAAAATAATGCAAAATCTGGTATGAGGATTGATTCATAAAGAATTAATGCAGGGAAATACATCTAACTCCAGTAATGATGGGAAGCAAATGCCATCAAACTCACTTGATGACTTTTTCAGATCAGGCAGGAAGTGTGGTTTGTCAAGGTAAAATCTGTTACATGATATAATAGACTTATGTCCGGTATTGGTAGCACTTGACATTTTATTTGCCAATAAACTCAGAATTACAGAAAATTGAGTTGGTGTGCACTTTATAGATTGGAAACAAGCTATTGATAAGTCTTAAATTCTAATCTTACATGAAGAATTATCATTAAGTAATTAATGTTCCTTTTGGGAGATCTACTCTGCTTAAAACTTTTGTCAACACAGTCTGTGTAATATCTTAAAAAATCATTGCTAATGAAATTTGCAAATGTCACCAAAATAAAGACAGAAAACAAAAAGAAGAAAGCAGGCTAATTATCTTTTAGCTCATTAGGTGCAAATCATTTATAAGAATCTCTGAAAGAACCTGGAAATTACAGAGGGTGAACCAGCCAAATTTACCCTGTCAGGGGAGAACAACCTGGCCAAAAATATTAATGCAGTCCTTGGATAGAACTGGTGAATATCCACTGGAATTATTCAGTACTGGGACAATATCTATGGATAACTTCATTAATAAATCATGAAATGGGAAAGGTTTGAAAAAATGGCACTGGTGATACGATTGGAAAGTTCATCTGTTTTTTCATGCTATGCATCTTGGTCCAATAATGAACGCTATGCTCCCTTGCAAATGTAACTTCAGTTACATAGCGAGAACATCACAGCACCTATACTTCTTTATGATTTATAGTGATAACTCAAAGAGCTCATCTATGTAGTTTGCTAGAACAGTCTGAGAGAGGAGGTGGTGTGTTTAGTCTAGAAACATCTTTGTGGGGAAGAGAATTTTGACAATAATGAGAAAGGAAAGATGAACCAATTTCAAAGCCTGGAATGTAAAACTTGAACTGAGAGCTGCCCTTTTTGCTTGTGTTCTTGTTGCTGGAAGAGATCATTGCAGTGGTCCTTCAGGTCTTAAGTTCTATCAGTCTATACACACCTTTGGTTTCAGTGCAGCAGGAATGCTGAGAGGCTGCATTCTGTCGTAATTGCTGCTAGTATTAACAAAGTGCAACATATTTTTTTTTATATTCCTTCTCTCAGATTACTATTCTTCAGACCCTGCTATATTGTCATAGTATGTTATAAGATAATGTTGCTGTCTATTGTGGCTCATCTCTTCAAATATACTGTTAATCTGTTACTTACACTATTCTAAGGAAGTGATGAACAGAGAGACTTACTTTATTTAAGCCAATCTTTATTCACACTCTCCTAATCCAAGCCTGAGATATCAGTGACACAGCAACAATTTAAATGGCTTAAAAAAAAAAAAAAAAAAAAAAAAGTTTTAATATGAGCTGATCGTTTATTTCTTTACGATGTGAACTGCTATGATATTAGAGTGAAAAATTGCTGACTATTATATTTGTATACTTGAATAAGAGCCTGCCTACATAAGTCATCTCTTTTTGGAAACATAAGTAAAAGGGGTGTAGTTGCCATTCATACTGAATGTCTTTCAATTTTGATTTCTAGAACACATCTTGTGAATTTGCACACATGCAGTTGTGTTGGGCAAACTAATACTTCATGTAGTAGTCAATCCAGATTATTATCATACAGTCATCACTTGTTTGTAGTATGTCACCTACGGGTTTCACTTCAAATCAGAGAATCATTGTCTTAGGAACTGCCTTTGCCCAGACAGCTTGTGGCTTAACAGCTGAGACAGATGAATGCACTTCATCTCCAGTAATGAGGGTTTTGCAGAGCAATTTACTTTCTGTTATGCTTGATTAAACGTATTATGCCTTTACTGAGACTTGTGCAACCCCATTACCCTTCGTGGGTTTACACAGGTATAACAGGTTGGACCTCTAACAGAAATTAATTCTGTGATTTCTGCATAAGAACAACTAGGACTCCACTCTCTCCCTTAGCTGTATTAGCTCAGCAGGATGAATAACTGTGAGAACTACCTGCAGAGAAAACATAATTTTGGTTCTAAATTATGGAGATGTGACTGAGTATATACAGAGGGAAGAGATCTCTACTGAACTGAAAGATGCTTTGTTATACCTTTAAAAATAAAACTGGAATTTAAATAAGAAGAGAATGCTCCAAAACAGCTCAAGTAGTTACAATGAATAATAAAAAGTGTAAGTAAAATTGTTTGTAGGAGACTACTGAATTGTTTGGTAAATCTGAGTAAGTGGAAGTGGTGTTACAGGTACAGCTTAAACCGTAGGAATTCATTTCAAGATATGTAAGTTGCTCCAAAAGTAATGCCTCCTATCTACTTCTAGGGAAAATAGAATAGGTACAAAGAGCTCAATAACACTGTTTGATAGAGCAAATTCTCAACTATGAAACACTATTTTTTAACCTAGTCTCCACCATTAGCTGTACTTTCTTGCCAGCGATAAAGAAGAGCCTGCATGCCATACTCATCAAAATCTACACCAGCAGATGTGAGCCTGTCACAGCCACCACTGCTGAAATGCACCACCCACCACCTCACTGTGCTCACATCCCACTGTTTGATCACTATAAACATTCAGCAAGTGTTGATTAATGTCAGTGGATGCCATTTTTTCTGAATGGAGGAATTCGGTGACATACCTTTGCTTCATATGCACTTCCATGTCAGATGTTTTGTCATCTAGTCCAGCCTCATCTACACTTCAATCAGATTGCTCAATGCCCTGTCCAGCCTGACCATGAGTGTCTTAGGGACGGGTATCTACCACCTCTCTAGGCAAATTGTGCCAGTGCCTCATCACCCTTAATGTTAAAAACTTTTTCCCTATGTCCAATCTAAATCTCCCCTCTTTTAGTCTGCAGCCATTGCCCCTTGTCCCATGACAACACATCCTGCTAGAGTCTGTTCCCTTCTTTCTACAGACCCTTTTTAGATACTGAAAGGCCACTATCAGGTCTCCCCAGAATCTTCTCCTTTCCAGGATGAACAGCACCAGCTTGCTCAGCCTGTCCTCATAGGAGAGGTATTCCATCCCTTGCATCATTTTTGAGGCGCTTCTCTGGATGCACTCCAACAGGTCCATATCTCTCCTGTACTGAGGACTCCACATCTGGATGCCAGTGCTCCAGGTGAGGTCTCACCAGTACAGAGTAGAGGGGCAGGATCACCTCCCTCAACCTGCTGGCTGCACTTCTTTTGATGCAGCCCAGGATACAGTTGCCCTTCTGGGCTGTGAGGGCATATTGCTGGCTCACAACCAGCTTGCCATCCACCAGTATCCCAAGTCCTTTTCCACAGGGCTGAGCTCTATCCTTTCAACCTCTAACTTGTATTGATACTGGGGGTTGCCATAACCGAGGTGCAAGACCTTGCACTTGATGAAAGGGTCCACCTGGGCCCACTGCTCGAGCCTGTCAAGATCCTTCTGGATGGCATCCTATCCCTCAATGTATTGAACGCACCCCACCGCCTGGTGTCATCAGCAAACTTGCTGAGGGTGCACTTTATCCCACTGTTGATGTAAAAGATCAAGACATTGAAGAGCACTGGGCCCAGTACTGACCCTTGAGAGACACCACTTGTCACTGATCTCCATCTGGACATTGAGCCATTGACTGTCAAATCAGAATGAATCAAAATGAATCAGGGAAGGAACACATGAAAAAAAAGAAAAATAAAAGTGTACATTAAAAACTCTAAAATGTGAAAAACACATCCATCTCAGGTTTCGAAATTGATGGCTAAGTCCTTGTTTATCAAAACTTGGATGTCAGTTGTTGTGGGAGAAATGTAGCTGAAAAAAAAAAATGTGTTTCACTCATATATGTCAGTCTGAATTTAGCAAAATACGCAGAAAAATGTTGTAACATTGCTTTAAGAGAGAAAACTGAAGAAAAAAATGCATAAGCATTGAATTTTAAGACTTCACAATGAAATTGTTTAAAAAATGTTCTACAAAAAAAAAATTGTTTAGAAATGCATCTACAATATTTTCTAAGCACTTATTATTGTGCTGGGTTTGGCACAAGAAATGTTTCTGTATGAATTAATTCTGTATGTTTGTTTGTTTGTTTTTTAAAGAAAAAACAGCAACCTTTTTGTATAGCTAAAAAGAAAAGTGGATCTTGCTGTCATTTTTCACTGTGTTAGTTCATGTTACTTGCTGGACCCCATAGCTAGAAACACATAGATAACTCAGAAATAAAAACATGGAAAGACTGTGGCAGAGCAGTGGTTGTAGCAGTGGTTTGATTATGGGCTACAGCAAGTAGTACATCCCAGGTAAGAAATAAAGTTAATCAAAATCATCAGCCACTGATATTTTTCTCTTTTAACCTTTGTTATTGATCTGTCCCTCACTGCATAATATACAAATGACAAAATATAGAACAAAAGAAATTTCTCCAGAATATTTGAGTACAGACAGTTTTTTGCAAATTGACATGCCTTGTTTGTTCATTTCTTCCAAAGTTTTTTGATTAGAGGAATTTACTATCAGACGAATTATATTGCCTCTTATCTAGTCCCTTTTCCCCTGCATCAGTGACTCATTCTGACAGGGGAAGTTTAAAGCAACAAGTAAAATATGATAAACAATATCCATCACCATATAGGGAGCCTGGCTAAAAGGTTTCTGTCACCATTAATAACACTGTTTGGTTTTCAGCCTTCCCATTTATTGAATTAGTGGCAGATGTAAGATACTGCAAAAAGTAAACAACTTTCAATATGTACCTGTGAAAATTTGGACTCTAAAGGAGAATATTTAAATGTTGACTCAAAACTTATGTGCACAGTCTGATGAACATGCCTCAACAAGAGTGCGTGTGCAAAAAATATCCATGTAACGCAGGTTTTTATCTTGTGTTATATTGTGCCACAAAGTGCCTCACACTATACCATCAACACAAGAAAATACTGCTTATGAGCTCATAGATTTATATCATTTGTCCAGAAGTAGCTGTTTTATATAGCTGTTTATCCTCGCGGAGGCCTTGAGCCAAACAATGTTGAAGTTTTCAGCTACAACCACAATTTTAATTACGCCTGGAATATTATAATTCACAGAGTAACTTGGGCTCAGGAAAAAAAAAAAAAAAAAGTTTAATTTTAGGCAAATAGACAAGTTCATTGTGGTATATTCATTCTTTAAGTGAAGCACATAGTAATGTGTTTGAGCGGAGGAGCACCCCGACCCACAAAGACATATAAAATACCTAGAATCCATGTTCTGTACTAACACAAAACCTTTTGAAAATTTCTACATAGATAATCTGCCATTTTGTACATAGTCTTAAAGAGCTTTAAAGGAAGTGGTATAGAGAACTGGATTTCTTTTCTCATTTGTTGGCATATCTTGAGCACGTATTCACACAACTTCAAACAATCTTTTCCCAAATTACCTGAGAAAAAATTGCCAACTGTAAGAGAAAAATAAGTACATTTTAAAGATAATATAAATCTTTTTATTTTTTTTTTTAATTACTTTGAGTGTTTTAAAAAATAGAGCAGAAATTTATGGTAATTTCCTAACAAAACAATTTGATTTCTCAAAAGTTAAAGAGCATTCAAAATAACAACTGAATATCATATACATTTAGTACATTCAAAATCACTTTCTGTTTTTGCAGATCAACAGATAAAAAAATGTCCTCTGTGAAGAGAGCTGTAGATTTCCAAAATGTGTTGCTGTGTCACTACATAGCTTGAGAGTTGTTTTATAATTCTTTTATCTTTTATAGATAGAGGTTATACTGCCTGTGAACATACCTACTTTATGTTAAATCCATATGGCAGAACAGGAAAAAAAACACATTCTTGTAATATCTAAAACCATAAATATTTCCCATTTGTCTTGAAAGAGATAAAAATAAACTGAAGATAATTTTAAGTTTACAGCTACTCTATTCCTGCTCCTTTATTCCTATTCCTTTCTGCTGTAATTAAGATAATATTAATTTACATTCAAGTATTTTGGTAAATTACCTATTTTTTCATTAGGAATCATCACAGGACTGTTCCTCTCTACTTGAATCAACTTTCAGTAGTCACTTACATTCATGTGCACATGCATGTGTATAAAACTAAACTGCCATGCCAAGATTAATTGCTCTCTACAACTTAACTGGAAGAACTGAAAGCACATGTCAGCACTAAACAGGGCTGAGTAGGGCTTGTGGTGATCTGTGGGTGATTCTGATATGTAGGTACTTCATGGATGGTGTGTGTGTGTGTTTCTATGCATACCAACACAGAGAAGTAGCACTGCAGCATTTTAATTTGTATGAATCTATATCAGCAAACTTGGAATCACAGATTCTGATGCACTGCAGAAATCCTCAGCTATTTCTGTATTAGGAATGTCATCTAAAATTCAACTTGATAAGGTTTCTTTTGTTTACTACGGGAGCAAATTATTTCACTATATTAGTGCAGTCTGTGTTTTAGGTAGCAGCTGGTCTTCACTTTGGATGTTAAAGTAACATGAGAAATTTAAACCCTCCTCTGGAATCTTGTATCATGAGCCTAAAATCTGGGTCTGGTAGTGCATTCCTACAAGAAAGCATTAGTGAATGTAGAGAAAAAACATGTATGTCGTTTCCTTGGAGCCAGCATGGTTTCTTAACCAATATTCTTCTGTACCACCTCTGTTATCCACATATTTCACATATGTATTCAGAAATAGGTTATACAGACTCCCCTTAGCTAATTTTCCACATTCTTTATTCCCAGTTACACAGAGATAAGTAGACATCCACAATGTAATTTGAAGATATAATGTGCAGCTGATAAGAAACACATCTATCAATCTAATATAAAATTTAATTCTTCATTAGTTTGTGTCTGTCATTACAAGACAGAGAGTAATTATTACTAAACAGGTGTTCTGCAAACTCTCAACAACACTGCAGCAGTAGGGTTCAGACTGAGAATCACCTTCACAACGTGCAGAATCACTGGTTTCTTCATGTTACATAAACAACAGTGGGTGTCTTTTCCAAACTCCTTTAGTTAATGGAAAGGCTAATACCAATTGGTTACTGCTAGACTCATCTAGCAGACAAACTGCGTTTTAGATGAAGAATTAACTCTGGTTGTTTAGATGTCCTTGCGTTAATGCAAGAACCTGGGCAAGGATGAACGACGTGAGATTTGGAAGCACTGAATGAAACTTCAGTGATGATGATTATAGTGGAGGACATAATATGTTACCAAACAGTGACATCAAGGTAAATCCGATTCTCTAGAAATTCTTATTCATAATATAAAGAAACAAGAGACCATGAAATGAAACAATAATTGTTTGGGTAATATTATCTGCTCATGATAGGGCAAAAAAGAAAAAGTAGGAATATTGGGAAATTGATAGGAGTCTGCTGTTGCTCCCAGAATCAAATCTGGATGCTAACAGAGATTATTATGCTGTCATGGCAAAGGTACACACATACATGAAGAATTATCCTGTTGTGAGGAACAGTGAAAAGCAGTACTACCAGCCCAGATAGTATTATACATCCATCTGAAGTAGTGTTATTATGTAGCAATGCCTTCAGTGTACATAATTCAATTAGGTTGAAATGGGAAAAAAAATGCAGTTCAAATTCATTAAAGCTCTTCCTTTCAAAAAGACAGTGCCTCATCTAAACTAACAGACTGGAGTACTGTTGAGCTCCCAAATCTGAAAAAAGGCCTTGGCCATATCCCAAGTATATGAGGGCAAAACCTTGGCACAGGCCTGCTCCCCTCCCTGGCTGAACTTTGCTTTTGATGAGAAGGAAATCTGGGCATATGAGTCAGGAGGGAGAGGCACTTCGCACTGACACTGTGCACTATCTGGGGATCAAGCAACTGGAACAACAGGCACTGCGCCGTGTGCGCAAGCTGCTGAGTTTGGATGGAGCCCAAGGTAACTATTTAGGGAGGCCAACTGAAGTAAGGATCTTGGGGATTTGATTTTGGAGGCAGCCTGGAATTTCTCTATGTCAAACCTGCTAAAGCTATCTGGAATCTGTATGCCAGTCAAGGAGAAAAAAAAACTGTTGTATGAGAACATTCCAGACCTAACTAGAAGAATAACCATCTTGAAAATGACATGAAGGATAAGTAGGGAGCCTACAGATAATGGAAAAAAAGATTGATCACCAAAGAAAACTATGACTTCGAAGTCAAGAAATGCAGCACTAAAGTGAGACTCTGCAAAAGTAGGATTTGCTAGAAGTCAAACTGAAACTGACATCACAAAGGAAATCAGGTTAAATAGGTGAAGTTATGTACTTAGGTGGAGAAAAAGGCAAGACGATGAAAGGCTTTGCAATAAGGATGAGATACTCACAGAAATCCATATTTGAGTTAATTTGTATATGACCAAAAAATCAAAACGTTAAGTTTCCAATCAAACTCATGCTTTTGAATTTGGAATTACACAGTAGGAAGCAAATTGAAATGGGAACATTCACAAGCAAGATTAACCTTATACACAAATAGCTTATTAAGATTAAATTGAAGGTTCTCAAATAACCTACAGTCTTAAAAACAAACAAACAAAACCATAAAAGAATGGGTGCATTAAACCCAAATTCCCATAGCACTTGGCTATGGGAATTATCTATCAACCTCGTAATAATCCTCAAAACTGTAGTATACTAATAAAGTGTCTACTTAGGAAAAATCATCCTACTATCTAAAGGATCCTTTAGACCAATCTCAGCAGAGCAAATGTCAGTAAAAATAGGACTGAAGATCTCAAAGACCATGCAATGTGGCTTTGTCATAAGCAAATCCTGTCCTACTAGATACTGACGTTAGTCAGACTTTTTTAGACAGAGATAACGTGAACCTCAGCAGAGCAACTGTTACACTACCACCACAAAAACAGTAGGTTTACAGAAGAGACTGACTTTGGTAAAGAAATAGTGTGGTACACAAGAGACTGTATAAGTTTATCAAGAATAAGGAAGAGTGGGGCAAGGGTGGTTAATACTTTCTAATATTTTTAATATCTTTTAATATTTTAAAAAATATTTTATGGAACATAAATTAAAGAGATAAAGGGGGCAACCACAAAGACTGATATAACTCTGGATAGTTCTTACAGCAAGTGGTAGATGAACTCCTCCAAGCAAAATTCAGAGCAGGTATAGGATCATAGAATCATAGAGTCATTAAGGTTGGAAAAGACCTCCAAGATCATCTAGTGCAACTATAATGTAATGCAGTAATGTTAACAAAGCTCTTGCTTTGAGTCAAGTACTAGATGAGCTCACCTTACCTGGGCTACAGAGGCAGACTAACCTGGTCTTTGTAGACACCTCCTTTGTCACTACAAAGTGCCCTCTACTTGCACTGTCAAAACATCATTAGATTACTATACAGGGGGAAAAAAAAAAAAGACCTTGAGGAACAAAATAATAGAAAAAGGACAAAATTCAATAGTGCAAAATTCAATAGCTACATTTCTTTTGTAAACCAGGACGCCCCTTTAAAATGATTAAAAGGAAGAGGTCCTGGGAGACCAGCAGGAAGAGAGTCTGGCAAGAAGCAATCTTGAGATGTACTGGTAGAGGTATTTGCACAGAAGCAGACAGTTCTGAGAGGTCCTCCAGAGCACTGTGTACAATTCTGGGCAAATGAAGAAAAATAAAATTAAATAGAAATAGGCAAAGACTGGCTTATGGTAAAATCAAGAAGACAGAGCCATGTGAAAAGAGTTTGAAATGTTGGTTTATTTAGCCTAGCAAAATAAGGTTTGAGGCAAGAAGTGAGTGCTGTGGATAAACATTAAGGAATTAAACAGCAGGGAAGAGAAAGCACTACTCAGACTGTGAGACATTGTTGGTAAAGGAACTAATGTGTATAAATGTGTATAGAGTAGCCATTAATAGCTTTAAGATGGAAATTAAAAGGCATCTGACCATTAGAGTACCAAGGTTCAGTGGCAGAATTCTGCTAGGGAGTGGAGGAAAGAAAACGTACAGCTGTTTTTCAGACAGCAACTGGCAACTCCATGATATGGTGGCATGTGACAATTCCCATGACAATAAAGAACAGACGTAAGGATTCAGGCTGTCTCTCCCAAAGTTACTCTTCACTCCTGAAGATCTCTGTTTTACAAGGGTGATGGGACCTGCCCCACCAGGTCCATCCAGAAATGGAGCTTGGGCTTGAAACCTTCATTACTTCATATACAAGGGATATGAAAGAATGACCAGGAGACCCCTTCAGAAATGAAGATCACAAATACTCAAGGTCTGCTGGCAAACCCACCCCAGACTACAGCCTATGCTATGGTTTTCAACCTGTCTGTACTGCTTACAAAGTGGAACTGCTCACTGTGTTTTATTTTATCAGTTAGTCCTGAAATCCATTAAAGGATCAGTCTGGGAGTGCACAATTGCTGTGCCTGTTGAACCAAGGACCTCTCAGGCTGCAACCACGTACATGTTGTATACTAGAAGAGTAGTGAACTAAGGAAGTTGCAGGCCTTAAATAACTTGAACTGGAGATTTTTTTCACACTTTGCTAGAAAGAATCCCTCAAAATAATTAAGCTTTATAATTTTGGCTTAGTTATAATTAATTAAAATTAAGACATAAAATCCCTAGGGCCTCTGGAGAACATTTTATTATTATGCCAGAAATTATCATTAATTGTTCCAGGTGAATAATACCATAATTGCCTCCTTTTCTTATGGTTGTAGACTGCCAGGCAAATTGGCTTCTAGCCAATAGTATTTTTACGTTACTCCAGCCTCAGAGTGGTAGAACAAATTCAGCTTAAGGTTTTAGGAATATTTGTTATTTTATTTGGCATTTCAAGTTACATGTTGTATGTTGGATTTTTTTCCTTGACTACTTTTTTGGCAACTCTAAGAAGCAATTCAAGTCTATTTTACCTTTTAAGATGCATTAATGTAAGTTTGACTTACAAGATATGCCTGTTCACTGCATTTAAATGGCATGTGGAATAAGATTTGAAAATGTGAAATATTTGCAAAGGAAAATAAATCATCAAAATGCATTAATTATCTCTCCCTCAAGACTATTTTATTATGTAACTATTATCTCTGAGCCTAGCTTGATTTCTTATAGTTCATTGACCCATTCGATAAATTCACAGACAAACTTTGGCAGAGGTGTAACTTGATAATTAAAAAGTATGTTATCTCTTGCCAGCTTGTTATAGCTGAGTGTAAGCTGAACGCTAGCTTTCCCTAATCCCATCAACCCAGTCTGTAGGAAGGGTCAGGGGTCAGTAACTGCTTCTAAAAACACTGCTCAATTGAATCCAAACAAGCTCTTACCTACTAAGCAGCTGCTCACAAACAATTCGGAATCTGTCCTCATTACCAATTGTGAGGGGCTCCTATTGCAAGAAAAGCCCTGTTTTGAATAGGCCCCTAATGCACCAGTAAGTCTTCATCTGATAGGCTAAGATCTAAAGTCAGCAAATTATTTTTATTTTATTACTCCCAGCACAAAGAGAAAAAAATCAGAAACCAGCGAATGCTGGATGGCATATCTCCTGGCTCCAACAGGAAACAAGATGCTGATTTTCAAACCCAGTGTTTTATTTCAGGGAGGACTTCTAGGAACTGGGGGGGCTAGAAGGGATGGGGGGTTGGAGGAGTAAATATAATAATACATGGACTGCTGTGAAAAGAATAAGCTGTTTTCCAGTCACTGGTAAGAAAAAAAAAAATTGCCTCTATTAGGGGACAAACTTCAGATTACTATGTAAAGAAAATAGTATTTAAACATTTTGGTCACTATTAAAGATGAGAACAACATAGTTGTGTCCTGTGCCGAGATGTAGTTTTTCAAATGGTGAGAGGGATGCTGGCCCAGCTCCAAGGACATGTAAATAAACTTCTTAGCTGTGCTCTTCACATATCTAGCAAGTTTGAAATGGCTTTGGAAGGAAAAGGTGAGGATATTAGATAACTGAAAGCATTTGGATGAGAAATGTTTTCCTGCAGTTTAGTTCGGCACCACATAAAAACTGATGTGTGCCCTCATTTAACAGACAGATTTATTCCTGTGAGTTTACTAACACACATATATTTCTTTACTAAAAAGGATGAAATGTTTTGTGACTGACCAGTTATTACAACAGATGTTCATGTCCTGGAACTGTGGTACGTAGGGCACCTCTGCAGCTGCACATCAGGGGCCTCATAGCAGTCTCACTGGTTTCATTGGGAGCAGAATCAAAACCTTTTTTTAAAACACAATTTTTGTTTTAAAAATCTTTTTTAGAGAACCATGAAAAATATTTACAAGACTAACAGAAACTTACAAGCAATGGGAAATTGGGGCTCATCAGCACCAGACCTCCAGTACAACACAATCCTGACACCAGCTTGGTGAAAACATCTGCACACCTGTAACTGAGAGAATCAGGACATAGTCCCAGGTCCATTCTTGTTCCTGAGGTTGGCAGCTTTCACAAGCCTCATGTGATGCGCCGTGCATCTTATCTGTCTTTCCCTGAGGTAGACTGGCTGTCCTGGCCAGGAGAATCACATGCACAGCAAGGTAAAAATGAAGAAAATTTTCCTAACTCATAGTACAGAAATATAGTACAGCAATCCACGCAGAGAGCTAGACGTCTTACACCCCTCCTTATCCCTGTGAAACTGCATGACAGTTCTCCTAATTTTACACTGCTGTTGCAGAAGTTGAGAGGATGATGCTTCTTTTTCAGCTCTGTTTCTTTTTTAGCTTTCTGCTGTGAAGAGCACTGTGTTTCATGGCAGCAGTTAATATTCATTATTTCCATTGTTCCAGATGAAGAAACAATCATTTCAGGTGCTCCGATCAAGGCAGTGCAAAGAACAGAGAGTCGTTCTGTTGGACAATGAAATAACTCGTGAATATTTGTCAGCAGTTTCTGCACAAATTTGAATTGCACATTTACAAATATTAATTTCCAAATACATGCCACTTACTGAAAAAAATCCTACAGGAATACTCATTATTTGAAAAATACCTCTGAAGCGTGTTTTATTCTTATTTGAAACCTTGATACACAAAATCTATTTGAGTTGTATAAAACTCTTTGACTTCCAGATACAGTAGTCATATGCAGTACATAAAAGGACTTGGTAGATCAGGAAAAATGTAAGCAGTAAATTAAACAGCAAAAATGGAGGCTGAAGCTGAGATTCACTGCTCTCCAGCAGCTACAGATATGTACACACTACTGGGTTGGCTGTCTGTACTTCCACATTCCTCCAGCCTCCACAGATCCCTTGTTATGGGTTCCTTCCATGAGACTCATTAAAGCTTAATTTCTAAGAGCTTTGGATGTTGTCTTTTTTACACACTCCCTCCAGAGCAAAGATGAGCATGATGCCAAGGTGTGAGCTTCACTCTCTGCTGCTTTATTGCTGTCCAGCCTCGCTTCCTGTTTTATTGCTGCCTCCCCTCTGACTCACTGGTGATACGCTCATTATCCACTTTGGCAGTCAGGCATTCAGCTATGCCTTCAGAAATTAATTTGCCCATCAGATTGTGCTTTCAAAATAAGAATATCATATGTAATTCAAGCAATCACACTGCTGACTTTGAAAACATCCAAACTAGCAGTCAGTCTTTTGCGGAGCGAGTCTCTCGTCTCAGTGCGTTCCTCACGGGTGGATATTTACATACCCACAACCCCATCCAAAGCTGGCACTCTTCTCAGACTGAGGATGGAGTTGGGAGCATCTTCTTTCCTGGCCAGTGAAATAAACAGTGGGAATGTACTTCATTTCTGTGCCCATTTTGTACTGGCTGTTGTGCAAATGGGTGCAATCACTGGGTTCCAGCTCCAGAATATCAGTCAGGGCAATCCACGCAGCAACATCACATTTGTGAACTGGTTTATTCACTCTGAAAAGGACAAGCACAGAGGATACAGATTTTTGGATGCAGATTAAGATACACGTATTTAAACTTAAAAAAAAAAAAAAAAAAAAAAAGTCATTTTTGTTGTTGGACATGAATGTGCCTCAGATCCAAGAATTCATGAGACTAATTTCTATAACTATATATATATATATGTATATATTACTGGGTTTTACTTGGGTTTTACTTTCTTTTTCCATTTTCTTTTTCTTTCTTTTTTTTCTTTTTTGAGGGGTTAAGAGGACAGGAGGGTTTTTAAACAAGCCTGAGAAAACCTGGCATTCCTTATTCTTAATTGTCCCCATGGAAATGTTTAGCTAAATTATGTTTTCAGTCATCCTAATATAAATCCAGAATAGCTCCACTGAGTTCGGAAGAGGAAGGCCAGATTTATATCAGTATAACAAAGAACAAAATCTGATAAGGTATATTTGGTGTACTGTTCAGCTGCTTATAGGAAAGTCCTGATCAAAACACAAGTCAAAGTTTTCCAAGACATTTTCTACATAAATCAATATCCTAGCAAGTCTAGTCAGTCAAAAAGAAAAAAGAAACCTTTATTTTCCTGGCTCTGCTAATCTCTTTTCTTTGAATGTTTCTCTTTGTTTCTTTTTGAGTCCTAAATAACAGCAACTTGCTAACAGCATGGACTTGATTTAAAACTAACAATGACAGTTTAAGGCCCCCTGAAAAAGGGTTAACCATAGACCATACACTAAAGTATCTGCTTTTAAAAAAAGAGAAGTCTTTAAATCATTTTATGTTTAAGAGATTTTCTTTGTACCCTTCCCCCTTTTGGGGGGGGGGAGAGGGGGCAGAAAAAAGGGAGACCATCTTAACTGTAAGAGTGAGTTTATTCAGGTGGTATGAATCAGACAGGGCTCACTGATGCAAACTATCGCCTCAGAAAGCACAGCAGGCTCTGGTCTCACAGGGCTGCCCCACTGAAAGAAGCATAACAAAAACCAGAGAAGAACAGGCCTGCAGTAATCTCCTTGCCCTGGCTAGAAAACAGGGGTGAGGGAAAGCTGCCCTCTCATTATGGTTTTGGTCTCAAGGTTAGAATTAGACCCTTAGGGTAAGCAGCTGTCAATTAGAGATAACTCTGACCAATGCTGTCTGAAATCTTAGGACTTATCTCCTAGCAACTCCCCTTCTTTCAGGGCAGCGGCCCTCAACCCTGCCTTCAGCTCAAGAGTCATCTCGAAGACAGCAAAATAACCTTTTCAATTTGGGCAGATGCATACAAAATCCTACTTCCCTGGCCTGCACGAAGCCTGTATGGCATTTCACTGAGGCAGCTTTTAATCTCAGTCGATTATATATTTGTTTTCCACCTCGTGGATGCCGGGAGCAGGGTGGTTTTGCTTAAAAGAACATTCTCAGATGACACCTACAGATTCAGCAGGTTTGAGGCATGTGCTTAGAGAGCACTGCAGCCTCTGTGCATCTGTGGGTGCATCCTTCCCTTGCCGTGCCTCGTATGCTAGGAAAAATTGGTCAAGGAGTGGCCATGGTTACAGGAGCAGCTCTGGGCTCCCCTTCATCTACATTGACAAGAAGGTAGCGAGCACAAATCCCAGCATGGAAAGCACAATGCTATGCACCGCTCATGGCAGAATTTGAGGGAGAAGCTTAGAAGGCACAGAAAGCCACTTCTACCTCTATTGCTAGAGATTATCATTCATTATTTTTTTTTATATCCATAGCATTCCCTTCCCCTAACCTCTGTGTGTCTGGTGAAATGGGCAGAAGGGAGACAGCAGATAAGGGGGATCAGAAGGAGAAGGGGTGCTCGCAGAAAAATAAGGGGACAAAAAAAGGAGCTGGTCTTTGATTCAGTTGGGGTCCATATTCACAAAGAGATCACTCAGAGATTTCGTACAAATGGCAGGAGCAGAATGCGAGCGCACCGAGGGGCCTAATGCAGGCACTTGTCCTGTAATCAAAGATTCAGCTCGACGTGAGTCCTTTGTGAGACAACAGCATCATTCTCCACCAGGGTTCACCCCTGAATGCAGAGTAGCTCTCTAAAGCAAGGCAGGACGAGCCTCGCCTTTCTTTGTCTTGGTTGGAAAATATCATTTTTTCCTTCTCTTTTTTCCCTCTTTTCCTCATTTGTTTCTCTTCTAAAGAAAACAAGCTCTCAGTGTGCCTCTAGTGAAGCTGAGGATGTTTGCGTGAGGGAGGCACTGACAGGGAGAGGAGAGCAGAGCAGCAGATGGGCGGAATGGAATGGCGGGGCGAGAGCGGCTCAGCCTGCCGTGGTGGGACGTGCGGCAGCATGGCTGACAGCTCCAGGCAGCGAGCACCATGGCGTCCTCCTCTGCGTAAGCACTATTCCCCTTCCCCAGGCTTTGCCAGCCCTGCAGACACGAAACATGCAGGAGTTCCTTTTTTTTTTTCTTTCTCTCTCTCCTTAATCCCATTTTGCAGTAGAATTTCTGAACCTTTAGAAAGGTTTTAGTTTTTCTGTTGTGTTTGTTTTTTTTTTTTAACATTCTGACAGTTTGTTAAAATGCAGCAGAGAATTACAAGTTGTAGAAACAGACATTTTTAATTGGAGCGCATTGAAAATCCTTTTTTTTAACTTAGAAACAGTGTTTCTGTGTGTGTTGTTAATTTCACCATCAAAAATTAATTATAAGTAAGGTATATCAAGCCATGATTATCTGCTTCCTGATACCTTTACTCAGTCTGAACATGTAATGGGTATAACCCATGCTTTTCAGTTGGCTCTTGAAGACCTGGAAGCGATGGGTAGAAAGTAAATCAGGACTGCAATCCTAAAGCTTTACGTGGATCCAGCACAAAAGAATACAAATTAAAGAATTGTCACGCAGACAGTGAACACAAAACCAAACGGCCCAATCAAACATTGTGTTATTGCAGTTACATCAGCGTAAAGCAGCATGGCATTGTGGTGATGAGGAAGTCCTATATTCTTAGGAATCCCATTCACTCTTTGCTTTCTTCATTTGCTAAGTGCTTATCTCTATAGAGAACGGGCTGCCACCTCTAGCACTGCCCGAGGTATTTGTTGAAAAGGCCGCCCAGAGATGGGCTCAAGCCACATTCCTCACTGCTATCACAGGGAGCCTAGGACGCAAAAGGAGCAAGCGTTTAAATTCAGACTGGCTTCTTTCAGAGACAGTCCTCATGTAAAATAACCAGAAATGGCAATATTACTGTTTTAGCAAACGATGTAAGGTTTAAAATATTGCCAAAAGCCCTCAGGGACAAAAGAAATTGGGAAAACATCATAGTTTCAAATCATAAAGCTTTGCTTTTGGTATAGACTGTAAAAGACAGCTAGAAAATGTGACTGATAACTTATTGCTAATTTAGCTGAAAATGTATTTATGACATCTGCTTGATACATAGCATCACATACTTACTTGATTCTCTGGGACTGCAGCAGTCCACCTGTGTGCTGTATACGTGCTGCATGTTTGTGTGGGCACACACCCCTCGGGCACCTTGTGGCTGAAGGTCTGAAAGCACAATCTCACTGTCTTGTGCCGTGTGCAATTCTATGTACCTCCACTTTCATATGCCATACATCCAAACCACGGCGCAAGTGCTGTTATAATGAAAGGGTTTACCAGATTACTGCTTCTTATTTGTACACATATTCAATTTTGTGCCGTCTGTACATGTTGAAAGTGAGCAAATATAAACCCCAGTGCTGGATGGTTTCTTTTTAAATAAGGCAGACGTGTGTTTTCAATTTCACATTATATATTTGTGACATTATATAGGACTGGAAAAAGTTTGCAGAGGAGGCCTGGCTTTAATTCCTGGCATGATGTAATTGCTAGTGCACTGCTCCCTGCTGCGGACTGGGAGCACTGGGATCCTGCAGCGTGGTGGGCTGCCATGGCTCAGCCAGCGCTCCCGGCGTGATTCAGCACTCCGCCTCCATTCAGGGATGCAACAAGAATGCGCCCAAGCGCTTTGTGCTTAGGAAACATGCTTAGATGCTGTGAATTGGGAACTCATTAAATGATTGAAAGTTCAAACTTAATATCTTGGTGTGAAGAACGCGTGAATTTTCCCACAGGAAAGAAAAGTGCACTCTTGAAATATGGCTAAGAGATTTTGTTTGCTTCCTTGTTTTTGGTTTTGTTTCATTTTTCCTTTGGAAATGGGGTATCATTAATTTTCAGGGCCTTCCCTTCTAAATATTTGAAAATGTTTTTTTAAGCATGTGCAAGAAAAACTGAAAGCAAAACGAGAATTTAAAATTTCATTGAATTAATTTTGTACTTAAAGATTTGTTTATTTCTGAAAGATAGAAATACTGTCATGTTTTTTTTTTTGTTTTTTTTTTTCTTTTTTAATTCTCTTGTCTCAGACTATAATTTCTACGTTTTTCTCCAAGAGCCTCACAGAAGGTTGGCAAAGGTCCAGAATAACAGCTGGAAGTGAGAAGGAATGAAAAAGTGTATCATAGAAATTCAAATGAGAAATAGGATCTACATTTTTAATGGGTATGGTTATCACTCATTTGAACAAATTATAAAGGAGGGATTGTTTTTTAGGTTTCCAGATGTCTCCAGATCAGCTCTGGATGCCTTTCCAATAGTCAAATACAAGTAATTCATTTTACAGAATATCTGTGGTTTGAAATTCAGAGGAAGATAAAATGGCTTTCCCTGGCCTTCAGAGCTCCAAGTATCACAGATAGGAAATTCTGGAATCCTGAATGTAAGTGTATTTGAGGTGTATGCAGGAAAAGACACTTCATGTTGCAAAAAGTAACTATCCTTTTCAAAGCTTTTCTCTTTTTAATCTGTTGGCTACGCCCAAGAAGTCATACGCATATCAGAGAATGTTACTGTTAAGATCAGATCTATTCACATAATTAACTTATTTGCAAACAGTTTCATGTATTTTTGTCTGAGTCTGCCTTCCTGCATACACCAAAACTACCCTGATTCAGCTCCTGGTGAATTAGGGCGGTGTACAGCAAATAAAGGAACAATCATTGAGTCCAAACATATTTGCATTCTTAATATGGTGCACGCATTCAAGCAAGAGGCAATTTGCATGAAGACCATGAGCCAAATGCAGTTCTGACAGTAGCAGGCATAACTTTATTCAAATCAGACAAGCAGCAGGCATTTACAAGGGGCCAAAATAGGTGCTGTGCGCTTGCTGCACGTCCATGCTCAGCATAATGCACTGCTCTTGCTCAAAATCTCACATTTTCCTTAGATGGACCAATGGTTATCAGAACTGAATAAAAATTTCAGCTGTAGGATGGGGTGTACACTTGCAATACCTCACAAAATATACACTTCGCTTCTATGCCTTGCTTTCAGTGTGAAGAGTAATTCACACTTTTAAAAAACACCCTCTTTGCAAGCTTTCATTGCATGGATTAGCTGAGAAGCAGCACGCCAGGATGCCTCTGGCCACCTTCAAAACCTCCTTGTAAACTTAGCCACAAGCAGAACCAGCTTCACTTTGTCCCAAGTATTAGCGCTTTGTTTTAAAGTGGCAGTTTTCTGAGTGTTGCTCCTAAGACTTTAATGGCGGTTATATACCCCAGTGCTGCTGCTGTGTCTTGCTGCGTTTCATCGAATGTTGTGAGGAATCTACAGCAATTAGTTCATGCCTCTGCTTTCCTGTTTTGTGCCTTCTCTTTCATGTATCAGATGTTTGTAAGTTTTCCATTAGACATTTCCTGCTTCTAATAGATGTTTGTGAGGCTCTTGCTTTGAGCTATCAAGGCTCCAATTTGTGCTGAGATGTTTGGTTTTGGTTTAGGGCTGAGAGGTCTTTGTACTCCTTTCTTCCTAGAAAACATTATAATCTGGAAAAAATAAATAAATTGTACTTTGCAAAAAGTGAATATGACTCCTTCATCTAAATGCATGGTTTGCACATGTGTCTTTTGTCAGCGGATCACTCCTAAAATAAAAGCACTTAAACTGCAGTTTCTGCCAACTTATCAGATACCGATTGGTGACAATATATATGTAGTGCAGTTTCAAAAGGCAGCTTTGTACTTCAGTGTTTTCATCTTCTTTGCCCTGCTTCGTTTTTCTTTTTCGGTTTTTTTTTTTCTTTTTTCTTCTTCTTTTTAAATTGAAACGGTGACTGATTTCTTTTTCTTCTTCCACCAGCTTGGTGTGCTGTACTTAACAAGTAAGGAGCTTTAGCTGCTTTTGAAAGAAGAAAATGCCTCTTAAAAAGTGTTTCAAATGAGCATTGCTCACTGTGAAGTGGCTGTCAAAATTAACAGGAAAGGCATAATTGATTCCCTGAGAGTCATACACGAAAACTAGCTTAAATTTTACAAACCCGACTCTGACGTGTCTAAATACTTCACTAAACGCGGTGCTGATCCTTTAATCCTCTCTGCCATGTTGTACCGGAGGAGCAGCATCCTTGTACCCAGCCTCTCATGGGGTGTTGTTGCAGCCAGGCACTATCCATCATCCTCTCTTCACGTGATACGGGCATTTCTGGGTTTGGATTTTGCTATCGAGGAACCAAACCAATGAATCATCAAAGGCGACTGTCAATTCCTAGTGTATCACTGGCACTTTGAACTCAGGAAGGAGGCGAACATTGCCGAGTTTTATTTATTAAGGTCAAGACTGGATTTGAATCTGCAATGAGGGCAGGGGAGTGGCGAGGGGAGCGATGGCTGCTGACTCAAGAGACCTGCTGGGACTTGGTGGCCTACTGCTAGGCAACAGCCCATCCCCACCACAGCACACAGCCGACCACAGAAGGAATGACCTCATCTACAAATCAGCTATTTGAGATGCAGATCGGCCTGCGCCCCTCTTCAATAATACAGCGCGGCGCGGGCAGCAGGTGCAGCAGCACAGCACATGGCCTTTCCTCGCTCTAAAAGCCAGGGCCGTGTTGTGCTCGCTCACTCGTTCTCTCCCCCTCTGCTCCTTTGCAATTCCTGAACCTCTATTACCTTCATTTTTTATTTAGGCCCTCCATTTGAAGAAAACATGGCAGCTCCTTTATGCTCCTTCCCACACCCCATCTTAGGCCAAAGGAAGGGGAGGTGGGATTAAAGGGCTGTGCCAGCAGTGCTGGCGATCCCTGCCACAGTTGAACACAAAGCCTAAATAAATAAGCAGTTCTGGGGGAAAGAATTGTGATTTCTCAGGTTTTCCTCCCTCCAATGCAATGTTTTTGCAAATGACAAGTCAAAAGGTTTTCTTTTTTTTTTTTTTCAAAATGGGCCTTCTCTTTGTGCAGCAAGTGGAGCGTGCATCAAGAAGGGATATTCTCACACATGCATACTCCTCTTCAATTTTACAGAAAGTGCTATTAGCACTGTGTAAGAGAACTACATGCAGTTTTGAGTGAGAATCTCAAAAATAAATAAATAAATAAATAAATAAATAAATAAAACAAATACAACATTTTGTAATAGAACTGAAGCATTTTTCGGCCGTGTGTTAAAAAGAAGAAAGAGCTACCACTCTGTACTATGAAATGACACTGAGTCTCTTAGAGGGCCTCAAAGAGCAATAAAACACGGTGTAATATAATTTGTATTGTCTGTGGTTGCAGGTTATGTCCTGAAAGTCGTAAACTATTACAGCTTTATAACTATGCTGCTAGTATTAACTAAATGAAAGGGTTATTTGTTCTAAATCTGTAGTCTGTATGATAGAAAAATCTTAAATTCATCAACAGCAATTGATGAAAAAGGAGTTAAAAACACTGCTGAGCCAAAGGCACAAAGTTATAATGCAAAGAGGAAAACAACAAATGCATGTTCTGGTGTCTCCGAGCTTTGGCCACATCCTTCAGTGGGGTGGAATTGTTCATCCCCGAGACGACAGTGTGTGTTCAGCTGGTGGGCCTTAAGGAAGCCTTAGGCTGCTTGATACAGAAAACTGTGAAAAATCAGATATTTGCACTATTGTGCTTAGATCATTCTGTGAATCAAATTCTAAAGAAAGCTCTTATTTTTTGCTGAGACATACGAGCTTCTTCTTTCCACTCCTCTAAGAAGGATTTTGGTTGAAAAATGCAGCTATGAGTAGTAGTTAAGACAGAGATTTAAAAAGTCAACATAACAACACCATGCCTTTTTCTCGAAAGCTGTGAAAATGTTTAGAAAGCTTTTGTCTGAAACCTTGGAATTTCCTGTTAAAATGGAATGATTGTTTTCAGCTTAAGTGCAGTTGTAATGCTCTAGTTTAATTCAGATTTGAATTTAAACTCAGATGAGATGTGTATCATTAAACTTGTTCAAGCACACTGATTATCTGTTAGGTAATTCTGCAGCTGAGCTCTTATAACCTACAGCTTGTGTACATGCAGCTTATTTTTTGCATGGTAGGATAGTGTCTGACTGGTCATGATAGGGTCTGACTGGTCATGGAGGGCACAGGATACACTCCTACTCATCCACACTACAAGCTCCTACTGCCAGGCTCGTGTGGAACAAATACTTTTAATTTAATTCAGAATGCACATCAGATTAATACTCTCAAATATTTGCTTAAAATTGACCTGCAATTATTTCTCACTATAAACTGATCTATGAGAATGTCATGGAAAATGAATACTAATAGGAAGGATGCAACTGTAGTCAAAAGAAATGGGTTTAGGCATTCAAATGAATGTTAATGAAACAATTGGGATATTGTACCATTTCCTTTGAATGAGTTTTGCTGCTAGAAGGCATTTCAGATGTCCAATTTCTGAGGTGATGCCTCAGGGTGTCCAAGATGTTTTTTTCAGGGATTTTCTCAGAGCCAAAGAGCCGCCAGCCTCCAAATCTGTCTCTAAGTGACGGAGAATGAAGGCTGCAGTTTGAAATTCTTTGAGGTTTAGTAAAAGGGATCTTGAACTGGCTCATAAAGGATGAACAGGCCCAAAAGAGGACCTAGTCCTGCCTGCTGTTAGCCAGCAGAGAAGCCACCAGTGACAGGTGGTGAAAGCCAGATTTGCTTTGCAAGATGCTATGGTTGTGTCATGTATTCTTGTTTCTCTGAGGACAATCCAGGTGGCTTATCAGGAAGGCAGCCTCAGTGCCTTTTGCCCAAGGGTTCAAAGCACATTTTGTTATGATGGGGAAATCCTTAGAGTGTGCTCCCAAAAATTCTCCAGCTTTGCAAATCTCCCTGCACATTAAGACACTTAACCACTCTCCTTTGTACCAGCAGTTGGCTGGGTGCTTGCTTGGATGTACTTCAAGTTTTAAAAGTATTTGCTTATGAGAATGTTAACCTCAGTGCTCCTCTGATGCCCATACCTATAGGAACCTCAGCAGCCTACAGTATGTTACCCCCCAGTAACATCCACCCTGATGCCTCTGGGCACATCCCAGGAACCCTCACATTCCAGTGACATTGCAGCTCACACTTAGCTGCCCCACAGAGAATGTCCTATGCCTGACACCGTTTTGCCTCTGCAAGGAAACTTCCAAATGAAGGTAATTTGTTTTGCACGACAATCATTAGAAACTTTGAACTGCTTGTGAACATGAAAATCTCTGGTTGGGATTTTGCTGGTTTAGCAGCGTTAAGATGTTAGAGCAAGTCAGAGAGCTGTCTCAGCAAGGAGCTGCATCTGGCCATGTAGGCTTGGGGCCGGGAGATGATGGTGGTAAATCCACAGATCATTGCTGCCTGTAGGCCTCTGTGACAAAATGCTCCACAGCATCATGCAATAATAACCACTCCTACCCATCTGAAAACCAAACAGGGAGCACGCTGAATCAGGAAGGAGAGCAAGGTGCTCATGGAAGGCGCACAACAGCTCTCAGAGCATTAGCCCTCCTCCTGCTCTTGCTGAATGTATCCCAAGGAACAAAGCAAGGAGAGTGAGCTCTTGCAAGAATTTGATCCATCCAGCAAGGCTGCTGCAGTGTTAACCCCTTCATGGCAAATTGTTTGGAGTGTAAATTAGCTAGAATGCCATTGGAAATCAGCAGATTGCAATGCTTTCAAGGCAGGCAGTGCCGCAAGAACTGGGAGGTGATTGCTGACTCCAGCAAGCAGGCCTCTGCTATTGCACCTGATTTTTTTGAGGGAAGGTGCAATTGTGGCATGCCTGTGGCATTGAAAGAGTTATTGCAAACCAGAAGATAAAATGTCACTTATGCCTGATGCAGCGAAATGTGCCGTGTTAGCAGATATGTTCTGTTGATCTGGTAGCAGCTAGCCCTCTCCCCCCAACAATGTGATATTTCTGGGTTTTAGTAACCAGCCTCATAGGAGGTCTTCCTTGATGCTTTGAAAAGAATTGTGGTGTTTGGCTCCTGGCCAAAGAAAGTAAGTGAGCAGAGCTCCCGGTCTTTGGGTTTGGGGAGGAACTGCAACTCTACTGCCTGGCACATGGGCAGAACAGGCCCCATCAGGCAGCCTTAGCCTTTCTATGCCCTTCTCCATGGCTCCCAATCCCACTGCAGCAGGCAGACTGCACCCACGGAAGAAACTGTTTCCATATCTTTGAATGTGAGCAGTGTGACTGCATGAAGCCAAGTGATTTGTCTTCTGCCATGTCGATGGAACTCAGTTCAGGAAAACAGCAATGGGTCATGCTTTCTCCACGCTCACCCTCCCCCAGGACACTGCTGCCAGTTCCAGCTTTGCTGCACCCCATCGAGGTGATGACTTTTGAGACCATAGCCCCTGTCCTGGCTTGCATCTATAGTTGCAGGAATACAAGCAGAGTTGCAAAAGCCTCCAGCCTAGCCCTGCACAGGTTCTAGCAGCTGGGCCAGATTTTCTCTGGTATCTGTACAGATCTTTGCCAGCCAAGTGTGACTTCATGATTAGAAATCACTGGACTATAACTACTTTACACTGTGCCCTGCACTCATCCGCAGTGATATTTCTGCTGTTTGTGGCATTCTCATTTCTAATTTTTAGCTAAGAAGGTCACTCCAAGGCTCCATCTGTACTGGATGTGACTTGCTCCTATTGCAGTCGTGTTTGGGAGCACATAGTACTGCCAAGCTATCCTGGTAGCCATCAGGCCTATACCACAAAAGCCCAGGTGGATAAGCAGTATGCCAGGAGCATCTTCATTTGCACTGGAGATTTTGCCATCATACCTATGACAAACAAGGGAGGTGGATTTTCTTTTGCTTCTTGATAACATGCAAAACTTTTAAGAATCATTTAGATTTAAGCTGTAGATGAAGAACTGCAGGCAACAATACAAAATGCTGTACCTGGGCCTGGAAGCTCTTGAATTTCTTTTTGCAATGTTCTTTCTGTAGACTGTGTTGGTCTTGTATTTATTTTTCAGAATAATCCATGTTGTAACACTTTACCAGAGGAAGTTCACTCTGCCTCTGCTTTCATTCTTGGTGTATATTTAAATAATTGCTGCATTTTCATGAAATAAACTGCATTCTCACCAGCTGTCCCTCAGACCAAATTTTCAAGAATATACTAAACCATAATGACTGCAACAACAGAGAACTCGAAAAGGCCCCGAAATCTCTTCAGACATAAGGTGTCTTGCTGCTCCGCTTTCATACCCAAACGCCTTCATGCAGACGCCCAAAACAGTACTCACAAAACCCACAGAGGCAGGGCAGGGTGAAGAACGGGGTGAATGTGGCCCTCTGCGAATGCAGGGAAGAGAACAGCACCAGAAAACCAGAGGGTGATGCTGTAGTGCAGTCGCTGCTGCAGCCGGAGGAGCTGAGCTGCTGCCTTCCCTGCAAACCTCGCCCAGCAGCAGAAGGGAGCAGAGTGGGGCCGCAGGGCCTCCCCACCTCCCACCCCCCGGCCCCAGCTGGCTGCTTGAAAAGCAAGCCATAAACCCATTAGTGAAAAGACAAATGATGCTCATACCCTCAGGCATTCCTCCATTCCGAGCTGGCCTTAACCACTTTTCCAACTTTTCTCGTTTAAAACACTCTGTGGTCCGGGGTTTCTTAGTGTGTTGGTGGCAGTTGTGCAGATTGCTTGAAAATGCAATTGTTGAGATTTATTTGAGTAAAATTCTATAATCTCACTCCGGAGGTGTGCAGGACATCGTAGGTGCATGTGTTCAAATAGCTGTATAAAACTGTCAGTATTTGTCCAAATATGCGCTCAGATATACAGTCCCCGTAGTTAATACATATATTCATAAAATACAATACAATTTAGGTATATATAATGTCAACTAGCATTGGAAACTGACTGCATATGATAGCTAAGTTTAATATGATATGATTGTACGTGCTCCTGATTTTACATTAATGCTAAGCACATGTGGGCCTGTAGATCTGCAGCCAGTGTGAATTATTTCCTCTTGCAGCTACGTGGGATGTAGAAAATAATGTGGCAGTAGTGAAGCTAGGAAAGACTTACCCAGCAGCATGGTAGGAAAGGCATTGAGGAAAGCATTATGGCAAGTGAAAACCAAAATACGGGTTTATGGGGGGTTTTTTATTGTGTGTTTGTTTGTATTCTAGTAAAAAATGCTGTATTCATAGATGAGATGGTGCAGAGGAAAATACTGTGTGCTGAATTATATGTATAGTAATACCTCTAAAAGGTGCAAATAAAGAAAGTTGTTGAAAGCAGAATCCAACTGAATTAAATGTGCCTGAATTACACTTCAGCCCTGTTGGAAGGAGGCGTGTTTGAATATGCTACCAAACCATGAATGTAAAGACAGGGGGACACTATTCAAGTCACTTGTTTTAAACTTTCTGTCACTATCAGCTACTTCCTATTCAGCTGTAATTTGCAATTTCCTGCTGTTGATTATATACACACATACATAAATGTGTTAAGTAGCCCAGAGTTTTAAAATGTGTATTTAAAAGGAGTGGAAGACTTCAGCTACTTTTGTGTTAATTTCATCTGATTTACTCTTGGCGACTCTCACCTCTTCCCACCGGTTTTATCGCCTTCTTATTTTTCAAAGTTTTTTCGAAGTTTTATGCTTTTCACATGCAAATAAAATTATATCCTGCATGGGAGAGATTGTACTCGTGAATCACACACAGGCTTTCAATCAAAATCATATGGATTATGGCTTAGAAGACTTTTAAACTGATAAGCCTCTTCAGTATACTCTGACCTGTGTGGGATATCACTTGAGGACCTTCTGCAAGAATGCATGATCCATCCCCTCAGAGCAGAGATAGTAACATCAAGGGCCACTGCTTGATAGTGACTGTTTGGTTTTTATGATTATTAATGTCTATTCCATTCAAATCAAATGCAGCCACAGAGTCTTCCTACCATAGTTCTTAATCAAGGTGCACATCATAGTCAATGGAGGCATTGATTAGTAAAAATTTTCCCCTTCTCTTGGGTTTTTGTAGTTTATAAAAATCTGGCTGGACTTGAGCACATTAAGTATTATTCTCCCATTTAGAGCACATCCAAGTTCAGTGTAGATTAAGTTAGTTTTGCTTTATATCATGTTACATGTTGGGAATAATCTTGAAGTCAAGAGTGATAGACATATGGCATACTGTTAAACAAGGCTGGAGTCTTTTGGAGCAGCTGTTGAACCAAGAAGCACAATCACCGTTAAGGTTAAATGGAGTTCTCTGAGTAAGGATGCAATATGCCAAAGCATCTCAGATATCCAGGAGTTTAAGTCTTGATGAAATACTCCTAAATCTCTACTATGCTTTGGAAAATTATGCCCCATATCCCTTAGTCTTCTCTGGATGCCTCCAGCTGTATGTTTAAACCAAACTTGGCTTGGGTATGCCAAGTTGATTATGTTTTCTGAAACGACCTCTGTCTCCAATGTAAAAGAGGCCAAAGAGGGCAGTGCAGCACAAGGTGACAAGCTTCGGGCCTCAGGATAGTCACAGATTAGCACAAATTGCTTTTGTAAACAGGATTTTGCAGAGACTGGAGCTGTTAATTGTTATTGTAATGCACAACATTTTAATTGAGTTAATCGGTACAAAATGTTTATCTCTATTGACTGAGATAAAATGTCAAAAGCTCTTTGATGGCAATTGGAATTACAGTAGGCAACCTTGACAATAGCAGTCAATGTTTTACAATGTACTGCTGTTTCAATGTGTTTGCTGGCAAAATGAAGCATAATGTTGCTTATCTCCAAGGTATCCATTTTGCCTTAAGAAAGAGCATCCCAGAGCACCGCAGCAGATTTCATTTTTCAGTTCCAACTGGCTGTAGAGAGAGGTGAAAGTAGCCCAACTCAGGTTAATCCTACTTCTCCGGGGAAGCCCTATTTGCACAATATTAGCACAGACCAAAGCTTTCACCAGAATATGCAGGGCTTTGCCATGTACATTGCCCATAGCTGCCTGCCTGCTCTCTCCAAGGGGACAAAGAGGCTTAGGGGAGCAGTGGGGTATTCGGCAAACAGTGAGGCTGAGCCCTCCTCTCACAGCCAAGACGCTGCCTCGTGGTGCTGGGAAGGCAAAAAAAAAATAATAATAAAAAGAAGCAAGCACCGTGCCAGACTGCTCTGCAAACAGGTTCCAAAACGGAGTCCTAAGGCCAAATGGGAGCTTAGCCAGAAACCGTGACTCGCTGCCTGGCTGCCAAGTCTCAGCGCTGCTGAGAAAAGTCTGACTGCTCTTTTTTGAGGTCTTCCAGCTCCAAGCTCTTTCCTATTGAGTTTGAAAGAAGTCCTTATGGTGATTTCAGCCCAGCTGCTACATGTCCATCCAGTGAAGGCCCTCAAGTGAAAAATAAGCCAATTCAACCTGCAGCAAGTACATGGGCAGCTCCTGCACTCCCTGCAGAAATATGTTTCTGGATGGGGAGGTGGAGTTCCCAGGAGTCTGTTTTTGGTATCAGTGATGCCTGAGTGCAGGTGTTACCCTGTCAGATCCGGCCAACACCTGCATGCATGTAGGGGAAAGCAGACAGGAAGAGTGAGCAAAGGTACATCTCCTCCTCCTTGAGACTGTTCTCAAGACTGCGAGTGGCACAGCTCTGTGGGTAAGCACTGCAGACAAGATATAGCTGCGTCTTTCCCTTTTCATTATGACATATCATTTTATCAGCCCAGAGGGTTTCAGCTTCCTTCAAAGTTATAGTTATTGTTTAACTTCCAGTAATGCAGCCCCCAACTTTCTTATGACAGAAACTTCTCAGCAGTTCTTCAGTATCAGAGAACTCTGGAACACAGCCATGGGTCAGAAAATGCTGCCCAAGGAAGAGGGCGATGAAAGTACCGACACTTTTGTTTAAACAATTTGCCTTCCTTTTCCTCTTGAGGAATAGCTTATAAATCGTGTACCTGTCAAAGCGGTGCCAACACACTACTCAGACAAATTTCTATTCTTGACATGAGCATGTGTTTGGCTGTGCTTCCGATGGCTGGCTGGAGCTGTGTGGGTATGGGATGCATCCAGATAGAGCATCTCTGCATTCCAGCAACCACTGTCTGAGACTGGGCAGGTCATCCACTGCAACTAAATCACCAAGGCCTGATTCTCAAGTCCCCTGTTAATTAAACATTAGCAAGGTGCTGAAGCCTTTTTCTTTTTTCTTTTTCTCCTTTTTTCTCTATTTCTCTCTCTCTCTTTTTTTTTTTTTTTTTTTCGTCTGCAGACAGCTGGCAAAAACCATTCCAGAGCAGAGCAGACTTGAGGGAAGGAATGGAGCACTGAGGCTGAGACTGCTGCCTCTGCAGCACGAGGCATACAGTCCAGTTCCTCTAACTGATGGTGAGAAATGGAGAAGCTTTGAGGCTACTCTCACTGTATTTATTTCAGAAGGACCTGGTTTTATTCACGTATTTTCCAGAAAAATCTACCTAAGGTCATGTCTGTTGACTTGGATACTACCATCTTTCAAGTATAGGAAGAAAGAAACAGAAAGACATCAAAAACTTTTTTTTTTTTTTCCCCCCTGGGAATCAAATTTCCCATATAATATTTTCCTAAGATTGGTTGAATCACTTGCATCTAATATTCGTTCATCTACCCTAGAGTGAACTTTTCTGAGAGACCAGCTCCTGGTGACATATTTCATTGTGTCATCTAGCATAGCATCCGATAAATGAAGTGTTTTAGTAAGCAGAGTGCCTACCAAGCAATCGGTAGTAAATCCACCAAAGGTTAATGAAGCTTGAAACTACAGTCATTTTTGTGTGATGGCCTCACTGCAACCCTTTGGAAAGAGACATCTTTGTGGTGTGAGTTGCAGAGAAACCACCTCAATCCAAATGAGGTATGGCTGGGGAGTGGAGGCAGGCAAGAAGAAGTGGTGGTGGGAGTAAAAACAGGTGATACCTGCTGAATTTCTTTTCTTCTCTTTTCCCCTGTGGTTTTAACCTCCTCTCTTCTGCAAAACCCTGTTTTAAACAACAATGGAGAAGTTTACTGTGCTTCTCTTACTTCTTGCTTTTGTTTCATATATTTGTCTGTCTCTTGAAAAGAGTCTGCCCTTCTTATGTCCAGGAATTAAGGTGAAATCCTTTTGTCATCAGAGGAGTAAAGGCTACCTCCTAGGATGCTCATGCTTTAGAGTTACACCAGAGGAATAAGATGTGTGATATAACTGGATTTCACTCTTGTCGGATATTACGTAGGTGCAAATGGATGGGTCTGCATGACTAGGTCACCTATAAAAATCAATGCAAATGCAGGCTTAGTGTTTTATAGATTATTTTTCATTGCCTGTTTTCATTCATTGTTCTCTTGACCAATACTTTTTTTTTTGCTGATTATGCAACATTCTTTTTATATTATTATTTTTATTTTTAACTATTCTATTTTCCTAAGTTATTGCAATGATTCCTTATCACACGTTACCACAGTAGAAAAAAAAAAGTTCATATGTAGTTAATTATACAGAATAGAGCATAGCTATGAAGATCTGCAAAAATTAAATTGATCTGGCATCATAGCAGAATGATCACTTGAGAGTTCTCAAACGTTACAGCTACCACAGAATGTAGAAGGGTGGGCACTTGTGCAGGTTAGCTTATATTGACAAAGGGAGACGAAGGACAAAAGAGCTTTGTAAATACGTGGTATGAATATATAACAGAGAAAAAAATGTTACGTTTAAGAGAAAAGAAAAAACAAGTAGTGATAAGGTTCTGTCAGCTGAAACTTAGAGTAGAGGCTGTTTTCATGTGTTGCATCTTTCTCTTTGTTTAAAGTCAATTCTGACCTCAGACAAGTGCTAAGGCTCTGCTGGAAGTCCCACCTATCTGTATCTTTAGTTGTATAGATACATTCTATAAGCTGACCCAAAGTCCTGTAGATTTAAAGCCATCTCAGGTATATAAATGAAGAATGATGATACAGAGCAAAAAAATGAGCTGTGGGAGATAGATGTACTGTGACCAGAGGGATTGGTCTGTTCTTACTTTGCATCTGCAATAATTATCTAGAAGTGGGAGTAAATAGCTTCTTAATAGAGAAATATTACAAAGGGACCTGGAGAAGTTCTAGGGATTAATTAGATAATCTTCATAAGGCACTTTGATTACGAGTACTCCTTGCATACTTTCATTTCATTAAGCGTTTCTTTCGTCAAACAAAAAAAAAAAGCTCATTGTGAAGAATTGATATTTTCTCAGGCAAAAAAGCAAGAAAAATTTAATTTATGTCTATAAAAATTTTCTTTCATTCTCAGTGTGGACATGCCTTTGTGTACAGATGCCTGTCTGCAGAGGTGTGTGTGTGTGAGAGTAATAATATGTGTACAGAAGCATATGCACTCACACAACATCCCTACTGGGACAGAACTAAGAACAGTTTACGTAAAAAACCAAGGGCTTCCATCATTTATTTTCTACATTCACAGAAGTGGTAAGAGAAATGAAGAATGGACATGAGCAGGTGAAAACACTTTCCATTTTACAATGCTAACTCCTCTTTATTAGAATCTGGATATGAAAGAAGAAAATAAAAATCTATTGTTCATTTTCACTTTGATCATCATACCCATCATTTTACATACTGCATGCTTTCCTCTTCCAAGGGCATATGTTGTATTTATTCTGCAGCTGCAGTATATTGATTTTGGACTACCGAGTTCAGTGCAGATGAGTGACAAACTAAATAAGCTGCTGGGTGACTGATAAGTAACCGTGTTTAATCTCTTGGCTCCAAAATGAAATCCCATAACTCATTTCAACAATTTTAGTTTTGGTACTCAGTCAAGAACATACAATCATGTTATTACTGTTTTTTCTTATAAAAGTAAAGAGCGGTAGTAGAATAGAAGCTTTCATGAAAACTATTTCAGTTCTGCATTCTACCTCTACCAATGTACACACGGATTCCGAATTTACACTAACGTGCCAGTATAATTTAAGTTAATCGTTTTAATTAGACACAAATATTCATCCTCATTTCTTTTGCATTGGATTTATTGCTCAGCTTCTGAGTACGCTGTTACTCTTTTCTTAACAGCTGTGGTGTTTTCTAAGCACTCATCCACCAGATAGATGGCTGACTGCACAACTTCTTAATTCATTACTCTGTGCTTTAAAAAATGTATGTTAGGAGGCCTCCTTTAAGAAAATTCATATTATTATTATTGTATAGTCATGCAAGAATATGTTTTCTATACATTTATTTATTGTATGGTAAGATAGACGTACATTTCCTTATGTTTTTGTATAATTATTTCGTTAGCCCTTCTTGCAATACAAAATTTTGCAATAGTGACCTGTAAGCAGTAGCAAGCAGTGTAGATCTTACAACATGCACACTGACATCTTAAGGCAGAAAAAATCAGCCCTTTTATATTCCAGCTGCAATAATTTATCCCAAACATCATTGAGAAGAAAGCATTATAAAGCTGGAAAGTTCTCCTCCGCCTTTGCACAGCTGGACAACAGAAGAGCTTACCAACTATAGCACAACACAACGGTGTTGAATGAATTGTGATATCTGTATTACAAGGCAGTTGAGAGCAGAATATGTTCCATGAGAGGAAAGCTTGTGAAATCTCATGCCTTGTAAACAATTAGCCTCCTTGAAGCCAAGCTGCATCTGCAGGGGAGGTGTGGCAGCAACATGGCTGGGTACACTCAAGTTCTTTTTTCCTGACTGCTGCATCTAATGATACCAGAGAAATCCTCCAAGAACCTGACATCTATAATGCAAAAGATTTTTTGCTATCAAAACCTGAACTGGTTGAAGTAGGGATGGAGCTGCCCATAGGCTCTGGGCTCACCCTTTGGTTGAGCAGGGTAAATTCCTAAATTCTAAAGTTTCTCTTTGCCAGCTGACTTTTTTTTTTTTTTTTTTTTTTTTAAATGAAAAGGTCATGATTCTCCTGCTTGCAGGCATTTGTATAAATAGCCTTTTTTAATGTGATAACAATTTTGGAGAATTACTGACATTTTTCATACAGAAATGTGAGTCTTTGCCTGAATGCAGTAAAAGAATAAAATTTGCTCCTCTAGTTAGGAACAGGAGTATATGCAGTCTGCTAATGTGGATGCCACTTGACTGAATGGCACGAGATGCAAGTGGTGGAAAGCATACTGACTACCTACTGAATAAAATCAGTGAAATTAGTTTGATAAAATGCTAGCTGAATAGCATTTGGCCAGGATTTGTTCTTGCTTTCTGTGCTAGTGGGAAAACAAGTTTCAGCATGGAATGGCTGCTTGGAAACCGCTCATTAGGCAAATATGCAGGGGTTTTGTGTTGTCTGGTCAGGTTGATTGCAGGTTACCTAAACTGAGGCAGTGTTAAGCATGTTAAAAAATTATCAAGCATTCCAATAACCTCAGGCTAAACTTGAGTTTGCTCCTGTAGAAGGAGACTGTGATAGCAGCACCATTCAGGCAATTATAATACAGTAAGGTTCACAGCAGAGGTGACTGGCTGTTTGAAAAGTGCTGTGGCATACAATTTATGACATCCTTTATTTTAACACCACTCAGTATATTCTGTAAATGCTTTAATGGGCTTAAGCCAGTTTATTCCTTTGTTAATGGTCCGTGATTGCAATCAGGCATGCCCCACAGACAGCTTCACACTTCCGTGTGAGGTATTATTTGATAAAAACCCTAATCAATAAATCTAATTTCTTCCCTTGCGAGATACAGTTACATAACGTGTTTCAATTTAGGCCTGGATCAGTTTCCTGGAATGCTGAATAACCTGTGAGAATTTGTAGGCTTTATAGCAAGCTGGCATTCAAAATTATTATGATTTACACTTAGCATTATTAAATAAAAAAATAATAAAAAAGAAAGCCTGTCCTTGAAATTATTTTTATCCTTTACCTTTCCACAGTATGGCAGATAGTTAAAAAGGATAGTTAAAAAGGCTATGCACTTAAATGAAGGAGGCATATATAGTACTGAATTCAGCTTCCAGTGTCCTTTCTAACCCCATTATGAAGATATAGTCACATACTACAGTTACCAAATCATAACCCAAATAAATAGCGTGTTTTTACCTAAGATAAGATAACTTCTGGAAGATGGACAGTTGGATGATATGGGTGCCAATGAAAATTATTTCTTATACAAAATATTACTGGAAGTCTTGTGAATCTTTCAACCTTTAGGAAAGTGGTTAGATTAGCCCAGATATTGATGGGGCAAACTGCAGAAATTATAGTGGCTAAACACTGAAAATTTTACCCCCTCTGCTTCTGTTTGAAGATTTCATTATTTAACCCTCAGATCCCTAATTTTTCAGAAAATGGAAATTCCTCTAAAAATTTCTTTGGAAATATAATTTTTTTCACCAAATGAGTCAAAATTAAGTCAACCATTTAGGTTCATTTTCTGCTGACTGTAGCATCTTTTCT